>ML661346.1:15188263-15455415 GCA_007570785.1 Antilocapra americana
CTTGGACTGCAAGGAGATCAAATCAGTCAATCCTAAAAGAAATCAATCCTGAATATTCATTGGAAGGACTGATGCTGAAGCTGAAGCTCCAATATCTGTCCCCCTGATGCGAAGAGTTGACTCATTAGAAAAGACCCTGATGCTGGGAAAGACTGAAGGCGAGAGGAGAAGGGGACGACAGAGGATGAGATGGTTGCATGGCATCACAGGGTGGCAAAGAGTCAAACATGACTGAGCGACTAAACAACAACCAAATAACCTACTGACTATGTTCACTTCATTAGGCAGCCTCATAGGACAAAAATATTTTTCTCAAGGTCTCATTGAGTTCTAATAACTCTTTCTGTGGGAGCCCCTAACAATGTATTAGCAAAGGCCTCCCCAAACCTGCAGTCAGAAAGTTCTTACATGACACCATCATTCACTCACAACATTAGACTGAACCCCTGAAGCAACTTTTTGCTTCTTTGAACCCCATCACCACCATCCTTATACACTTCATGAAGAATGGTAATTTTTAAAGGACAGGAAATGAAGGCACAGTAGATGGGGGAGGGGCGGAAATTAGGGGAGAGAAGGGAGAGTGTTGAAAATAATTTTGAGATTTAAAAAACACTTTAACTGTAGGTATAAAAATAATCTAGAGCTAACTGAGAGTTGTAGATATATTACACAGTGTGGATGTTTTGAGAATTGATAACAGCTTACTTATAAATAGTAAGGAAGGATGTTTCTTGGTTATAGATATAACTGTCATCTCTGAAAGATCTAATCTAGCTCATAAAAGCAGCAAACCTTGTTTCCTACATTTGTTTGTACCACACTCCCACTTTCTCGCCCAGCTGACATTTTCACACACATCTTTAAGGATCTTAATTCCCATGGCATTGTAGTAGATTCTTTTCACTTCTCTTTTCCCTTTACTTTTAGGGTCTTATTGTTTTTACAACTCTTCTACCACTTACTAACTTTAGCTCCCTGGACCGCTCATCGCTGGAAGTTTCTTAGTTTCTCTGCATATCTGCACTGCAGGGAACCCATACTGCAGACAGAGGCACCTTGGCAATCCCATTGCATGTTTGAGAATGAATGTGATTTCTAAAATTCCATGCCTTTTCTATGTTAGTATCAGTATCTCCAGACTCAATCTCATTTCCAGTACTTACCTTCAGCTTCTAATCCAAAGTATAGAAGTGAATATCCAAAGTAAAGAGAAAATAATGCTATGAGCTTATGTTTCTTTATGTTTTTTTGTGAGGAGTGACACTTGAGAAAAGTATTTTGTGCTCAAGGAAACTATAACTCTCACAATTACTGTTAATAGATGTGGAGGTGCAAAATGTGACTTAAAGAAACTAAACATGCATTTTGGATATGTTTGTTCTTGTCTTCATGATATATGCAAATAGTATCTTAGCTCAGGTTCTCCTCAAAAAATTGAGCCTGAGACAAAATTCACATGCTGACATTTTATTAGGAAGTAGTAATCTCTGTGACACAAAGATAAAAATAGAAATAAGATAAAGCAAAAGCAAATGAAGTCTTTGGAAAAAACTGTGGTCCACTCCATGAGTGGGTTGCTCCATCACAATCTTCTCATGTCTATGGTGAGGTGGTATGGCAGGCTATTTCTTACAATGTTCTGTTAGGAATGGGAGTTGGAAGTATTTATTCCAGGAACATTTCCACACCGGTCTTTCATTGATCAAAATCATCACAGGGCTGTTAACTCCCCCAAAATTCTCCAGTGTATTACCTGGCCCCTTTGGGCTATGGAGGCAACATTCCCTGAAAGCAGAGATGCCATTTTCTTTTTATTTTCCATTTTTAATGAAAGTATAGTTGATTTACAGTATTGTGTCAATCTTTGCTGTACATCAAAGTGGCTGAGTTTTATGTGTGTATGTGTGTGTGTGTGTGTGTGTACTTTGAAATTCTTTTCCATTGTGGTTTACCCTAGGGGATTGGATATAGACAGTTCCCTGTGCTATACAGTGGGACCTTGTTGTTTATCCATCTAAATGTAATAGTTTGCAACTACAAACCCCAAATTCCCAGTTCATCCTTCTTTCTCTCCCTCTCCCCCTTGGCAACCACAAGTCTGATCTCTAGGTCTGTGAGTTTGTTTCTGTTTCGTAGATAGGTTTATTTGTGGCATATTTTACATCCCACATGAAAGCGACATATGATATTTGTCTTTCTCTGTCTGACTTACTTCGCTTACTGTGATAATCTCTAGTTGCATCCATGCTGCTGCAAATGCCATTATTTCATTCCTTTTGACAGCTATGTAGTGTCACATTGTATATATGTACCATATCTTCTTTATCCACTCATCTGTTGAAGGACATATAGGTTATTTCCATGCCTTGGCTATTGTGAACAGTGCTGCTATGAACTTAGGGGTGTATTTATCTTTTTGAATTATAGTTTTGTCTGCATATATGCCCAGGAGTGGGATTTATGGATCATAGAGTAATTTTATTTTTAGTTTTCTGAGGAATCTCCACACTGTTTTCCAGAGTGGCTGTACCAACTTACATTTCTGTCAGCTGAATAGGAGGGTTCCCTTTCCTCCACACTCTCTCTAGTATTTGTGTTTGTAGACTTTTTACTGATGGCTATTCTGGCTGGTGTGAGGTGAGGTGTCATTTTCTTTACCATGAGTCATTAAGATGCAGTGTAAACCAGCATGTGGCCATGAGTAAACAACATTACTAGCCTACAGGAAGCCTGAAGTTTGATGCAACAGAATAGCATTACGGCTGGAGGCAGGGTGCTATGAGGTCATGCCTGCTTCAGCAGGTCCAACAGACGTGCCAGGTAGAAAACTGCAATATATGATCTCCATGAAGACCGAGATGTCTCTCCATGAACTTCTCTAACAAAGCTGAAGCTGGCTTATCCCAGGTGACCTTCTTAGGAGGCCATAAGCAGAATTATCAGAAAAACATGGCTGTAACAAATCTAGAAATTGTTTGGGGAAAGACTTTAGAAATAAAATAATGAGGAAAAATATTTTTAGAACTTATTCTCCCTTTCCTTGTTTTTTTCACGGTCTAAAATGTCTGCAATAGGCCCTCACAAATTCCCAGATCCAACTCCACCATGAAAGAAAATGCTTCTTTGGTAATACTGAAAAGTCCTAGGATTAGCTATGATCCAGGCTTAATCTAGCCTTGACCTCGCCTCCAGCCCTGACCTCGCCTCCAGCCTTGATCTCTTGGGGCTGGAACAGTGTTGTCAGGTCCACTGGCAGAGGCCTTGGCCACATGCCAGGGAGAGGCATTCTCATCAGAAATGCATTGGTTAAGACTGGTACATCGTATATTTCAAGTGTTTTACATAAAGTAGTGATTAAGAACATAGCGGTTCAGGAAATGCTCTCCTAGTTAAAACAAACTACGATTTATTTCAGAGACTGAGTTGAAATACCATGAGAGAGTGCGCAAACAAGAAGGCCTCAGCCAGCCCAACCTCCCCTACCCTGGAAGCCTCACATTTCATTTGTAGTGTCATCGCATTCATTTTTCTACGAAAGTATCATGTTTGCACTATCAAAATGCAAAAGAAGTTGAAGAACATAAGCAATTATAAATCAAAAAGGAAAAAACGCTATTCAACCCAGTGTTCTGCTTGAGTATAAATATTTGCCCTCAAATATGCTGACTAATATTTATTGATATCATGCTCTTAGGCCTTCTGATAATTTGTTAATCAAGTATCTATTTTTTTTAAAAAAAGAACTCCTAATTTAATTTAAAATGTATAAATTTTTAATGCTGCTGCTGCTGCTAAGTCGTTTCAGTCATGTCCGACTCTGTGCGACCCCAGAGACAGCAGCCCACCAGGTTCCCCCGTCCCTGAGATTCTCCAGGCAAGAACACTGGAGTGGGTTGCCATTTAATGATACATAAGATAAACCTTTCCCAATTCATATTTCATCCATTTACTATATTTACCTTTTCCTAATAAAAACCTTAAAATATTTTGAACAAAGCAAGATTAAACAAACAGCCTAGATAATGCTTAATTTTCTGATATGATTCCTTACTCCTTCTAAGGTTTTGCTCCTTCTGAACACTTGTAACTGTGCCTGCAAAGTTAGAATTTCACCCAATGGTATTCTATTTTAAGGCAAAATAACTAGGAATAGATTGCATCTAAATATAGAGAACAGTTATATTATATTATCTTTAGCTTAGCTTGAAAATAATCAATCATATTAGAATTATGAATCAATAATTTACTTGAAAATAATATCATATGTCAGCTAAAGAGTTTTTCCTATGTAATTATCACATTATAATCAGTCAAATGAGTATTAATTATTTTAATATTATCTCCCACAGTGAATGCTTAAATGTAAACCTGTGTTTAAACTTATTACCCTTGTTAAAGGATGGGTCTCTGTATATCTCAGTCAGCAAAGGAGCCCTGGAATGAACCCACAGATTATCTTATTGGAAATAGTCATTTGACATATAGACAAGCTGCACTCACCTCTAACAGAGCTAGAGTTAGAATTCAATTCTTATAATCCAATGCTATTCCAATGAACTATGTATACTAAATTGCTTCAGGTGTACCCGACTCTTTGCAACACTGTGGCCTATAGCTCACCAGGCTCCTCTGTCCCTGGGATTTTCCAGGCAAGAATACTGGACTAGATTGCCATTTCCTACTCCAGGGAATTTTCCCAACCCAGGGATGGAACTCACATCTCTTACCTCTCCTGCATTGGCAGGCGGGTTCTTGGTCTTTCTCTGTATGACTTGTTTCACTTAGTATAATACCCTCCAAGTCCATCCACGTTGTTGCAAATGGCAAAAATTCATTCTTTTTTATGGCTAAATAGTATTCCTCAGTGTGTGTGTGTGTGTGTGTGGTGTGTGTGTGCGGGGTGTGTGTGTATATTCATTCATCATCTTTATCCACTCATCACTTGGGCCCTGAAATTGCTTCCATATCTTGGTTTTATAATTAATTGTTGCTATGTATATTCGAGAGTAGGATAGTTTTTTAATTAGTGGGCATTTTCTTTCTTTTTTTTTGATATATACCCCAAAGTGGAATTGCTGGGTCATATGGTAGTTCTATTTTTAATTTTTTTGGAAAACCATATTGTTTTCCATAGTGGCTTACCAACTTATGTTCCCACAAACAATATACAGATTCCCTTTTCCCCCAGATCTTTGCCAACATCTGTTATTTGTGTTCTTTTTAATGACAGCCACTTTGACAGATCTGAGGTGATACCTCATTGTGGTTTTGATTTACATTTCCCTAATCATTAGCAATGTTGAACATCTTTTCATTTGCCTATTGGCCATTTGCATGTCCTCTTTGGAAGAATGTCTAACCAGGTCTGCCCATTTTTGGATCACATTGGTTGTTTTCTGGATTCTGTGTTGTATGAGCTAGTTCTATATTTTCGATATTAATCATCTATCAGACATGTCATTCACAAACATTTTCTCCCATTCAGTTGGCTTTCTTTTCATTTTGTCAGTGGTTTCCTTGATTTTGAAAATGTTTTTCAGTTTAATTAACCCCCATTAGTTTATTTTGCTTTTATTTTCTTTGCTTTAGGAGGCAGATCCAAATAAACATTGCTAAGAATGTTCTGCCTATGTTTTCCCCTAAGAGTTTTGTGGTTTCTGGTCTTATAGTAAGGTCTTTAATTCACTTTGGGTTTATTTTTGTATATGGGGCTACAGAATGTTCTACTTTTATTCTTCCATTGATACATGTAGCTATCCAATTAATACAGCACCACTTATTGATGAGATTAATTTTCTCCCTTGTGTATCTCTGCCTCCTTTGTCATAGATTAATTGACTACAAGAACCTGAATTTATTTCTGGACTATTCTGTTCCATTGTCTTTGCGTCTGTATTTGTCCTGGTATCATACTGTTTAGATGACTATAGCTCTGTAGTACAGTATGAAGTCAAGGAGTGAAATTCTTCCAATTCTGGTCTTTCTCAAGATTTTTTCCGCTATTTAGGGTCTTTTGTGCTTTCAGACACATTTCAAAATTATTTGTTCTACTTCTGTGAAAAATCCATTGTTAATTTTATAAAGGTTGCATTGATTCAGTAGATTGCCTCGGGTAGTATGAACATCTTATCTGCAAACAGTTAGTCTGATACACCATATCAACAATTGAAGAACAGAAATCATGCGATTATCTCATTAGATAATCTTTTGACAAATTCAACATCCATTTATGATTAAAAAAAAAAACAGTCCGTGAGGTTGACATAGAGAGACTATGCCTCAATGTAATACAGATCATACATGACAAACACACAGCTAACATTATACTAAATAGTGAAATCTGAAAACATTTCTTCAAAGATCAGAAACAAGACAAGGATGCCCACTCTTGCCACTTTTATTCAACACAGTACAGTACAGTACAGTACTGGAAGTCACAATAATCAGACAAGGAAAAGAAAGAAAAGTAATCTAAATTGGAATATAAGAAGTGGGTTTTTTTTGTTTGTTTATTTTCATGGAGCACTACATTTTATTCATTCCAAATAATGGAATACAACACATCAAAGCAAATGTTTGTATGTCCTACAAAAATCAAGAACATGAAATTACACACTAATGCTGAAAAAAGAATGTTCTAAATAGGGTGCCTATGTAAGTTATTCAAACAGGGAAAATAGACAAAAAACTAAGATTACCCTAGACATTTACTACTCATAACCCCAAATTAGATCTTTTCTTTTTTTTTTTTTTATTATTGTTTTTGCCATACATTGTCATGATATCACCATGGGTTTACATATGCTTCAATGCCCTTCTCCCATCTCATCCCACCCTTACCCTCATCCACAAAGTCCACAAGTCTATTCTATACATCTGCGTTCCTTTTGTTGTCTCCCATGTTGGGTTCTCATTACTGTCTTTCTAAATTCCATATATATGTGTTAATATACTGTATTGTTGTTTTTGCTTCTGGCTTACTTCACTCTGGATAATGGGCTCCAGTTTCGTCCATCTGAGTAGAATTGCTTCAAATGAATTTTTTTTTAATGCTGAGTAATATTCCATTGTGTATATATACCACAGCTTTCTTATCCATTCGTCAGTTGATGGGCATCTAGGTTGCTTCCATGTCCTGGCTATTGTAAACAATGCAGCGATGAACATTGGGGTGCACGTGGCTCTTTCAATTCTGGTTTCCTCGGTGTATATGCCCAGCAGTGGGATTGCCGGGTCATATGGCAGGTCTATTTGCAGCTTTTTAAGGAACCTCCACACTGTTTTCCATAGTGGCTGTACTAGTTTGCATTCCCACCAACAGTGTAAGAGAGTTCCCTTTTCTCCACATCCTCTCCAGCATTTATTGCTTGTAGACTTTTGGATGGCAGCCATTCTGACTGGTGTAAAGTGGTACCTCATTGTAGTTTTGATTTGCATTTCTCTGATAATGAGTGATGTTGAGCATCTTTTCATGTGTTTGTTAGCCATTTTTATATCTTCTTTGGAGAAATGTCTGTTAAGTTCTTTGGCCCACTTTTTAATTGGGTTGTTTATTTTTCTAGAATGGAGCTGCAGGAGTTGTTTGTATATTTTTGAGATTAATTGTTTGTCTGTTGTTTCATTGGCTATTATTTTCTCCCATTCTGAAGGCTGTCTTTTCACCTTGCTTATAGTTTCCTTTGTTGTGCAAAAGCTTTTAATTTTAATTAGGTCCCATTTGTTTATTCGTGTTTTTATTTCCAATATTCTGGGAGGTGGGTCATGGAGTATACCGCTTTGGATTATAGCAGAGAGTGTTTTGCCTATGTTATCCTCTAGGAGTTTTATAGTTTCTGGTCTTATGCTTAGATCTTTAATCCATTTTGAGTTTATCTTTGTGTATGGTGTTAGAAAGTGATCTAGTTTCATTCTTTTACAAGTGGCTGTCCAGTTTTCCCAGCACCACTTGTTAAAGAGGTTGTCTTTTCTCCATTGTATATTCTTGCCTCCTTTGTCAAAGATAAGGTGTCCATAGATGCGTGGATTTATCTCTGGGCTTTCTATTCTGTTCCATTGATCTATATTTCTGTCTTTGTGCCAGTACCAAACTGTCTTAATGACTGTGGATTTGTAGTATAGCCTAAAGTCAGGTAGGTTGATTCCGCCAGTTCCATTCTTCTTTTTCAAGATTGCTTTGGCTATACGAGGTTTTTTGTATTTCCATACAAATTGAGAAATTATTTGTTCTAATTCTTTGAAGAAGACCTCTGGTAGCTTGATAGGAATTGCATTGAATCTATAGATTGCTTTGGGTAGTATACTCATTTTCACTATATTGATTCTTCCAATCCATGAGCACGGTACATTTCTCCATCTGTTTGTGTCCTCCTTGATTTCTTTCATCAGTGTTCTATAGTTTTCTATATACAAGTCTTTTGATTCTTTAGGTAGAAATACTCCTAAGTATTTTATTCTTTTTGTTTCGATGGTGAATGGAATTGTTTCCTTAATTTCTCTTTCTGATTTCTCACTGTTAGTGTATAGGAATGCCAGGGATTTCTGTGTGTTGATTTTGTATCCTGAAACTTTGCTATATTCACTGATTAGCTCTAGTAATTTTCTCGTAGAGTCTTTAGGGTTTTCAATATAGAGGATCATGTCATCTGCAAACAGAGAGAGTTTTACTTCTTTTCCAATCTGTATTCCTTTGATTTCTTTATCTGCTCTGATTGCTGTGGCCAAAACTTCCAAAACTATGTTGAATAGTAGTGGTGAGAGTGGGCACCCTTGTCTTGTCCCTGATTTCAGGGGGAATGCTTCCAGTTTTTCACCATTGAGGATAATGTTTGCTGTGGGTTTGTCATATATAGCTTTTATTATGTTGAGGTATGTTCCTTCTATTCCTGCTTTTTGGAGGGTTTTTATCATAAATGGATGTTGAATTTTGTCAAAGGCTTTCTCTGCATCTATTGAGATAATCATGTGATTTTTATTTTTTAATTTGTTAATGTTAGATCTTTTCTTAAAACACTTTACGAAATAGTTATTACTATGAATTTAGAAACTTACAATATATAAGCCAACCTTGAAGATTTACAAAATTTCCTTAGATGCAGTTAATTCTAGAAGCAGAAGTTCTGCCTATTGAATCAACAGCATTAGAACTATTTAAAAACAGGAAAAACTTATTTTTCAGATGAGTGTACTCCAATTGTGATTTTAGTATGCATTATCTTGATGACAAAGTTGAACAGCTTTTCTTGTTTATTGGTTTTTTGAGTACTGCCTTTTGTGGAATGCCAGTTCAAGTATTTTGGATTTGAACAGGCAAACTCTAATGAAGTTTTTCTTTATTGTCTTATAAAATTTCTGTACATTTTCCATGTGTGCGTTGTCAACTATATGTTAGCAATACTGCCCCTCAACCCTGAAGCATTTTAGTAAAGTCTTGATAAACAAAAGTTTATATTTTAATACAGTCCAACTTGTTGGTTTTTTCTTTATGGTTCTAGCTATTGGTTTCTGTTTTGAAAAGATGCTTCCAAATTCAATGTTCAATATCCTATGTTTTCCTCTAAACATTTCATTGTTTTATCTTTCAACTTTACATTTCCATCTAAAATTATTTTTGTTCATGGTTTGAAGTAGTAATTAGGAATTCTTTTTTGTTTATGCCTACACAATTGATAGAGAAGCAATTACTAAACAGATCCGTTTTTCTTGCTTTTTTCTCAAGTAACAGATGATTTAAATGTGACTCTACATGTTTTTCATTGATCTATTTGTCTAATCTTGTGCTGTCATTCATTTTCTTTGGGGCTTCCATGGTGGCTCAGATGGTAAAGCATCTGCCTACAATGAGGGAGACCCAGGTTTGATCCCTGGGTTGGGAAGTTCCCCTGGAGAAGGAAATGGCAACCCACTCCAGTACTCTTGCCTGGAAAATTCTATGGACAGAGGAGCCTGGTGGGCTATACAGTCCATGGGATTACAGTCGGACATGACTGAGTGACTTTACACACTACATTTTTTCATTGATCTATTTGTCTAATCTTGTGCTGTCCTGCATTTCCTTTATCATTATAGCTTCATAGTGAGCTTTGATAGCTGACATTATATATTCTCCACCTTTCTTTTTCTTCTTTATGATTTTATTTATGCTTTTCATCTCTATATAAAATTTAAAACACCTTGCTAATCCCCAAAATAAAGCCTTCTAAATTTTTTATCAGGATCACATTGAAGCTAAGGATTGGTTTATCTGTTGACATATTTTCAATACTGAGCTGGCAATCCATGAAAATTGTATATTCTGACATTGATTTGTATAATCTTTAATTTTTCTCAACATGTTTTATAGAGTTCTTGTGACTCTTCTACTAAATTTTTTGAAGTTTTAATATTTGTGCTGTTACTTTACTTTTAAAATTTTCTACCTGTTTGTAGCTGGCATATAAATATAAAATGATTTCTATTGATCAGTTTTAAGATTTTGTGTATAGGTTCTTTTATACTTTCTACTTACACAATCACATTTATCTGTGAATAATGATTGCTTTGTTCCTTTTTAGCCCTTACATTTTTTCAACATTTTTCTTTCCTGCTACTAGCAACAACACCAGTATAATGTTGAATAGAAGTAGAGAAAGGGTATCATTTTATTGTTCCCAGAATCAGGGGAAACTTTTTCAAAATTTACTGTTAAGTATGGTGTTTTCCATAGAATTTTGTAGCTACATTTTTGGATTAAAAGTATTTCCCTATTTTTTTAGTTTGCTTAAGAATTTTTATCCTAAATGGCAGTTGAAATTTATCAAGTGATTTTCTGTTTATATTGCTGCATGATTTTTCTCCTTTATTCTGTAAGTGTAGTGAATCACATTGATTTATTTTCAAATATTAAGCCAACCTTACATTTCTGAAATAGACTAGACTTATTGTGATGTATTACTCATTTTATTTATTACTGGATTCAAATAGTTATTTTGGAGGAGGGTATCATAAGACTAATTGGCAAGCTCTGATTTTTTTTAATATGCTAATTTAATACAAAATGCATATTTAAAATTTTTTTCTGTATTCTGTCTGTAAGAATGCCCTACCCATCAACTGGTTTGCTTCTGTGATTTAAAAACAAAAGAAAAAAAGAAGAAGAAAAAAGGACTTTTACCAACCCCAAAGTTACTCTTGCAAGCATAACAGATTATAAAGATAAAAATTCTTATCAGGTTTTAAAAAATTCTCTTCTCACTAAGATCACAACAGTTATTTTAACTCTTGGACATACATGTATTTTCATCTGCAGTTGGTGAAACTAAGTATATTGAGGCATAATATAAGGTGGAATTCTTGTAAGACTTTTTTTTTGCAAGAAATCTTGAATAAAACATTTTTAAGCTAAATTATGAAAAGGAAAAGTTCCAAAGGCTAAAGTCGTATAGGGAAGACTGATACACAGTTTTTTCACTAGAAATTGGTTTAAATGTTCTCATGATAAAAACAAAAAATACCAGAATAAATGTCAAAGAAAAATTTCAAATTCAAATATTCCCAGCATGTGTGACAGAGAAAAAGAAAATATCACTCCTAAGGGGTAAACAGCTTTACAAACATATTTTAAAAATTAATCACATGAGTAGAAAATGAATAGCTGAAATAAATTAGTAAGATACAAAATAAGAAATTACATAGCTTACATATGCATAAAATATATTTTAATCAAAGAAATATAAATCAAGGAAAATAAACACCATTTTCAGCTTTCAGACTGAAAACATTATGTGTCTATCTGTTGACAACTAGAAAACAGAAATGAATATGTTCAATTCTTCTGATAAAGTATCAAAAATTTCTTGGATCAATTTTGGAAATTCCATAGAAAAACTTAAATTTTTATGCATATACCTCTATTCAGCAATTTCACTTAAAAAACCTGATAAGAAAAAACCTCATTGAAACTTATAAAAGATGTTATAAAACTACTAACATAATATATATGTAAAATATATGTACTGAAGTAAAAAACACAAATGCTTTATTATTGTGTTGAAAAATAATATGCTATTTATGTTTTCTATTGCTATGTAACAAATGGCACAAAGTAAGCAGCTTAAAACAGTGTCCATTTATTAGCTCATGGACTAGATTTTCTGGTTAAGGTTTTTGTAAGTCAGCTCTCATAGCCTTCATTGGAGGCACTGGGGAAATAACTTCCAAGGCTCATTTTTGTAGATTACAATTCCTATGACAATAGTACCGAGTCCTTGCTTCCTTGTCTGTCACCTGAGGAGTAAGGGACACTCTTGGCTTCCAGAAATCAGCTCCTGCAACTTCTAGACAACATATTGTATCAAACCATTCTCATGCTTTGAATCTCTGACTTATCTCACCTCTGATCTCTAGATTCAGATTTAAATCCCAAAGGATTAAGATAAACCCCCTATCTTGATTTGGGATGTTAATTACATCTACAAAATCCCTTCATAGCAGTGGATAGACTAGTGTTTAACAACTGAGATGTATGTCTGGCAGAAATCTTGAGGGCTATCCTAGAATAACTACCACAGATACAAAATAGAATGCATTATGACTCTTACTTATCTGTAAATGACAGAATACATATACATTTTCACATATATGCATACTTTTTGCAAAAGTATATTAGCTAGATTATCAATATTTTATGTTGTATATAATTTATATATTTTAATATACATACATATACATACATATAATGTATTTTTAAATGTGGTTTCAATGTTCACCTTCTAGCTATTAGCTTGGGAATGTTAACATAATGAACAATATTATAATTTTTTAAGAAGTAAACATATTTTTGCACCCTGTCTAGACATTTGTATTTCTAGAAAAAAGCAAATTTTTTTTAATATATTTACCTATCAAATGGTGTTCCAAGTGTTATGCTTCCAAATCAGACCATATTGACAGTATCAGAGCAAGCTTATATGGAGGCACAAAAATACACTTACAAATTTTGCAGTTACTTTGAGCAGTTAAAATCCCATTTTGATGCATGCTCAATTGAGAATTAAAAGTTCAAATATTGATTTGCATAGGAAATTAGCAATTAAGTACCCATATAATTAACTTGCACCTGCCAATTGATGCACCAATTAAGTTTGCAGATACCTTATAAGAAATTTGTTGAAAATAAAGTTTCTGACATTTTTTACAATAATTTGTAGATATTTGAAAGCAAACAATTCTACAGAAAGGTCTGTGTGGTGGTCATGAAAACATTACAATTACTGGGTATGTAAGTGACCAAAATCCCAGTTGCTGTCATCTGAAACTCATCTTCAGGTTGGCACAGAGGTCAGGTTTGCCATGGGCACCTCAGTGCCAAAGGCTAGACACAATAGGGACACTAAGGCAGATCTGTGCTCAGGACACCCAGGAATTCAGCCAAAGACTTTTGCTCAAGGACTACCCAAATGCTCCTTTACGTAGCAGAATTATGTCGCCCTGCCAAAATAGGTTTTGGCACCTATGACTATGACTGTCTGGAAATACGGTCTTTGTAGATGTACTCAATTTAAAATGAGGTCGTACCGTATTAGAGTGCACCCTAAATGGAGTGACTGGTTATAATCTCTCCTGAAGAAAGAGATACTTTTCAGACACACACAAAAGGAAGATTGCCATGTGACAGAAACTGCAGACCAATTAACAGAAGAGGAATTGCTGGATCGTATAGTAGTTGTATTTTTAATTTTTGGAGAAACCTCCATACTGTTTTCCATAGTGGCTTTACTATTTCATGGTTGCATCAACAGTGCACAAAAGATCTCTTTTTTCCACATCCTCTCCATATTTTATGAAATGTCTTTATGATGGTAGCCATTCTAACAGGCATATGGTGGTATCCTGTTGGTTTGATTTGCATCTCAGTAATGATTAGTGAGGTTGAGTACCTTTTAATGTAACTATTGGCCATCTGTATGTCATCTTTGTAAAATGTCTATTCAAGCTCTTTGCCAAAATTTTTATTACATTGTTTGATTTTTACTATTGAGTTTGTTAGGTATTTATATGTTTCAGATATTAGTCCCTTATCAAATATGTGATTTGCAAATATTTTTACTATTGCATAGGTCATCTTTTCACTTTGATCATGTCTTTTGTTGTGCAGAAGACTGTTTAGTTTGATGTGGTCCCATTTGTTAATTTTTTGTTGTTGAATGTGGCTTAGATGTCATATCCAAAAAATCATTGCCAACGTGCACATCAAAGAATTATTTCCTGAGGTTTTCTTCAAGAACTGTTATGGGTTCGTATCTTATATTTATATCTTTAATCTACTTTGAGTTAGCTTTTGTTAGTGGTATAAGATAGAGTTCTAGCTGCATTCTTTTTCATGTGAATATCCAGTTTTTCCCACCATCATTTATTAAAGAGACTGTCTTATCGCCATTGACTTATTTTGGCTCCCTGATCAAATATCAGTTGACCAGATTACACCATCCTAATGGCAGAAAGTAAAGAGGAATTAAACAGCCTCTTGATGAAGGTGAAAGAGAATGAAAAAACTGGCTTAAAACTCAACATTCAGAAAACTAAGATCATGGCATCCAGTCCCATCACTTCATGGCAAATAGATGGGGAAGCAATGGAAACAGTGACAGACTTTATTTTCCTGTGCTCCATAATCTCTATGGATGGTGACTGAAGCCATGAAATTAAAATACACTTGCTCCTTGGAGGAAAAGCTATGACAAACCTAGACAGTTATTAAAAAGCGGAGACATTGCTTTGCAGACAAAGGTCTGTCTAGTCAAAGCTACGGTTTTTCCAGTAGTCATGTATGGATGTGAGAGCTGGACGGTAAAAAAGTCTGAGTGCCAAAGAATTGATGCTCTTGAACTGTGGTGTTGGAGAAGACTCTTGAGAGTCCCATGGACTGCAAGGAAATCAAATTAGTCAATTCTAAAGGAAATCAGACCTGAGTATCCAATGGAAAGACTGAGGCTGAAGCTGAAGCTCCAAAACTCTGGCCACCTGATGCAAAGAGCAGACTCATTAGAAAAGATCCTAATGCTGGGAAAGATTGAGGGCAGGAGGAATAGAGGACGACAGAAGAGGAGGTGGTTGGATGGCATCACTGACTCAGTGTACATTAGTTTGAGTGAGCTCTGGGAGATGGCGCAGAACAGGGAAGCATGGTGTGCTGCAGCCCATGGGGGTCACAAAAAGTCAGACACAACTGAACAATATATTGCATGCAATTATTTCAGAGCTCTTGATTCGATTCCACTGGTTTATGTGTTTGTTTTCATGCCACCATCCTACTGGCTTTTTTCTTCCTGTTTTATTGAGATATAATTGGCACACAGTGCTTCATAAGTTTAAGCATAATGATTTGATTTACATACATCACAAAGGGATTACCACACTAAGTCTAGTTAACATCTACCATCTTATATATTAATACTTACAAAATATGACTATTTTGTTTATGATAGGAACTTCTAGGATTTTCCCTCTAAGCAATTTTCAAATATACCATATAGCAGTGATAATTATACTTATGATATTGTACATTATATCTCTAGTACTTAAATATAACTAAAAGTTTATACCTGTTGACAACTTTCATTCAATTTTCCCTTCCCCTATTCACAGCCTTCTCACCTCTAGTAAGAACAAATTTGATCTCTTTGTCTGTGAGTATGCTTGTTTGCTTTTTAAGCATGAATTACCTACAACACTACTAGTTTTCATTACACATTGTAAGGAATCAATATTTCTATATATTTCAAACTGATCACCATAAATCTAGTTAAGATATGTCATCATACAAAAATACTGTATAGTTACTGATTATATTTCCCATACTGAACAATTCATTGTTCTTGTTCAATCACTCAGTTGTGTCCACCTCTGTATGACCCCATGGACTGCAACACAACAGGATTTCATGTCCTTCAACATCTCCTGGAGCTTGCTCAAATTCACGTTCATTCCATTGATGATGACATCCAACTAACTCCTCTTCTGTCATCCCCTTCTCCTCCTGCCTTCAATCTTTTCCAGCATCAGGGTCTTCTCTAATGATTGACTCTTCACATCAGGTGGCTAAAGTATTGGTGTTTCAGCTTTAGCATCAGTCCTTCCAATGAATATTCAGGATCGATTTCCTTTAGGATTGACTGGTTTTATCTCCTTGCAGTCCAAGACTCACAAGATTCTTCTGCAACACCACAGTTCAAAAGCATCAATTATTTGGTGCTCAGCCATCTTTATAGTCCTATTCTCATATCCATACACGACGACTGGAAAAACCATAGCTTTGACTAATCAGACCTTTGTTGGCAAAGTAATGTCTCTGTTTTTTTAATATGCTGCCTAGGTTTGTCATAGCTTTCTTTCCAAGAAGCAAGCGTCTTTTAATATCATGACTGCAGTCACCATCTGCAATGATTTTGAAGTCCAAGAAAATAAAGGCTGTCACTGTTTCCATTGTTTCCCTGTCTATTTGCCATGAAGTGGTTTTTTCACTCTCCTCTTTTACTTTCATCAACAGGCTCTTTAGTTCCTCTTTGCTTTCTGCCATAAGGGTGGTGTCATCTGCATATCTGGGCTTATTGATATTTCTCCTGGCAATCTTGATTGCAGCTTGTGTTTCATCCAGCCCAGCATTTTGCATGATGCACTCTGCACATAAATTAAATAAGCAGGGTGACAATATACAGCGTTATTGTACTCCTTTCCCAATTTAGAACCAGTGTCCATTGCTCCATGTCTGGTTCTAACTATTGCTTCTTGACCTGCATACAGGTCTCCCAGGAGGCAGGTCAGGTGGTATGGTATTCCCATCTCTTGAAGAATTTTCCACAGTTTGTTGTGACCACACAGTCAAAGGCTTTAGCATAGTCAAAGAAGCAGAAATAATTGTTTTTCTGGAATTCTCTTGCTTTTTCTGTGATCCAATGGATTCACCTATTGTTGGCAATGTGATCTCTGGTTCCTCTGCCTTTTCTAAATCCTATTTGACTATCTGGAAGTTCTCAGTTCACGTACTGTTGAGGCCTTGCTTGGAGAAGTTTGAGCATTACTTTGCTAGCATGTAAAATGAGTGCAATTTTGCAGCAGTTTGAACATTCTTTGGCATTGCCTTTCTTTGGGATTGGAATGAAAACTGACCTTTTTCCGTTCTGTGACCACTGTGAGTTTTCCAAATTTGCTGGCATATTGAGTGCAGCACTTTCACAGCATCATCTTTTAAGATTTGAAATAGCTCAGATGGAATGCATCACCTGCACTAGCTTTGTTCATGGTGATGCTTCCTAAGTCCCACTTGACTTCACCTTCCAAGATTTCTGGTCTAGGTGAATGATCACACCATTCTGGTTATCTGAGTCATTAAGATCTCTTGGTATAGTTCTATGTACTCTTGCCACCTCTTCTTAATATCTTCTGCTTCTGTTAGGTCCATACCATTTCTATCCTTTATTGTGCCCATCTTTGCATGAAATGTTCCTTTGGTATCTCTAATTTTCTTGAAGAGATCACTAGTATTTCCCATTTTATTGTTTTCATCTATTTCTTTGCATTGATCACTTAGGAAGGCTTTCTTATCTCTCCTTGCTATTCTTTGGAACTCTGCATTCAGATGAATTTATTTTTCCTTTTCTCCTTTGTGTTTCACTTCTCTTCTTATCTCAGCTGTTTATAAGCCCTCCTCAGGCAATCATTTTGCCTTTTTGCATTTCTTTTTCTTGAGGATGGTTTTGATCACCACCTCCCATATAATGTCACAAACCTCCATCCATAGTTCTTTAGGCACTCTATCTATCAGATCTAATTCCTTGAATGGACTTGTCAATCCCACCATATAATCATAAGGGATTTGATTTACATCATCCTTGAACGGCCATACTGGAATTCCCGACTTTCTTCATTTTAAGTCTGAATTTTGCAATAAGGAGTTCATGATCTGAGCCACAGTAAACTTCTGCTCTTGTTTTTGCTGACTGTATAGAGCTTCTCCATCTTAAGCTGCAAAGAGTATAATCAATCTGATTTCGGTATTGACCATCTGGTGATATCCATATGTAGAGTCATCTCTTGTGAAGTTGTTGGAAGAGGATGTTTCCTATGACCAGTGTATTCTCTTAGCAAAACTCTGTTAGCCTCTGCCCTATTTCATTTTGTACTCCAAGGTCAAACTTGCTTGTTATTCCAGGTATCTCTTGAATTCCTTTGCATTCCAGTCCCCTATAATGAGAAGGACATCTTTTTTTGGTGTCAATTCTAGAAGGTCTTATAGGTCTTCATAGAACCATTCAACTTCAGCTTCTTCAGCATTAGTGGTTGGGGCATAGACTTAGATTACTGTGATATTGAATAGTTTGCCTTGGAAATGAACAGAGATCATTCTGTTGTTTTTGAGACTGCACTCAAGTATTGCATTTCAGACTCTTTTGTTGACTGTGATGACTGCTCTACTTCTTCTAAGGGATTCTTGCTCACAATAGTAGATATAATTGTCATCTGAATCAATTAGCCCATTATGGTCCATTTTAGTTCACTGATTCCTAAAATGTCAGTGTTCACTCTTGCCATCTCCTGTTTGACCACTTCCAACTTACCTTGGTTCATGGATCTAATATTCCAGGTTTCTATGCAATATTGCAGAGAAGGCAATGGCACCCCACTCCAGTACTCTTGCCTGGAAAATCCCATGGATGGAGGAGCCTGGTAGGCTGCAGGCCATGGGGTCACTAAGAGTCAGACACAGCTAAGAGACTTCTCTTTCACTTTCATGCATTGGAGAAGGCAATGGCAACCCACTCCAGTGTTCTTGCCTGGAAATCCCAGGGATGGGGAGCCTGGTGGGCTGCCGTCTATGGGGTTGCACAGTTGGACACGACTGAAGCTACTTAGCAGCAGCAGCAGCATTCAATATTGTTCCTTACAGCATTGGACTTTACTTTCACCATGAGACTCATCCACAACTG
Organism: Antilocapra americana; assembly: GCA_007570785.1. NCBI lineage: Eukaryota > Metazoa > Chordata > Mammalia > Artiodactyla > Antilocapridae > Antilocapra > Antilocapra americana. The sequence goes on from ML661346.1 coordinate 15,207,226, forward strand.
GGCATTGTTTCTACTTTGGCTCAACCTCTTCATTCCTTCTGGAGCTATTTCTCTGCTCTTCTCCAATAGCATATTGGGCACCTACTGACCTGGGAAGTTCATCTTCAGTGTCCTATCTTTTTGCCTTTTCATTCTGTTCATGGGATTCTCAAGACAAGAATGCTGAACTGGTTTGCCTTCCCTTCTCCAGTGGACTACGTTTTGTCAAACTCTCCATCATGACCTGTACATCTTTGTTGACCATACAAAGCATGGCCCATAGTGTCATTGAGTTAGACAAGGCTATGATCCATGTTTGGTTATTTTTCTGTGATTGTGGTGTTAATTCTCCCTGCCCTCTGATGAATGAGGATAGAGGCATGTGGAAGCTTCCTGATGAGAGGGACTAACTGTGGGGAAAACTGGATCTTGCTCTGCTGGTTGGTGGTGGGGGGGATGTTTAGTAATTCTTTAACCCAATTAAAGATGTAATAAGCCTTAATGACATTTAGTTAGTTAACATTAGTGGCATTTTTTTCCACCAGAAATTTGTACATCTTAATATCCTTCACCTATTTTTTCTTCATTTTATCCCTTTTCCCTTTGGCAAATGCCTATTTGTTCTCTCTATCTATAACTCTGTTTATATTTTGTTATGTTTGTCCATGTGTTTTGTTTTCTTAGATTACATATATAAATGATATCATACTGTGTTGGCTTGTTTTGTTTTGTTTTTTTGTCTGACATTTCACTTAGCATAATACCATCTGGTCTACTCATGTTGTGACAAATGGCATGACTTCATTTTTTTATGGCTGAGTAGTTTTATATTGAATATATATATATAACATCTTCTTTATCTATCTATTCAGAAGTGAGCCCTTAGAATGCTTCTATATTTTGGTTATTACAAATAATGCTAAAATGAACACTTTGTTGTTGTTTGGTCACTAAATTATGTCTGAGTCTTGTGACTCCAAGGACTGTAGCCCAACAGGCTCCCCTGCCCATGGGATTTCCCATGCAAGAACACTAGAGAGAGTTGCCATTTCCTTCTCCAGTGGATCTTCCTGACCCAGGGAGTGAGCCCACTTCTGCACTGGCAGGCTGATTCTTTACCACTAAAGTCACTCATGTCCAGAATGAATATAGTGTGCGTGCATGCTAAGTTGCTTCAGTCATGTACGACTCTATGTGACCCTATGGACTGTAACCCCCCAGGCTCCTTTGTCCATGGGGATTTTCCAGGCAAGAATTCAGGAGTGGGTTGCATGCCCTCTTACAGGGAATCTTCCTGACCCAGGGATAGAACTCATGTCTCTTGCATCTCTTATATTGGTAAGCATGTTTCTTTTACCACTGTGGCATCTGGGAGTGCATATATCTTTCTAATCAGATTTTTTCCCCTCTCAGAAAAATACCTAGGAGTAGCATTGATGTATCATACGGTAGCTCTATTTTTATTTTTTAGGACTCTCAATACTATTTTCCATATTGGTTGCACCAATTTATGTTCCCACCAGCAATGCACAGGGTTCCCATCTCTCCACATTCTTGGAAACACTTGTTACTGGTGAGCTTTTGGATGCTAGTTGTTCTGACAAGTGCAAAATTTTCATTGTGGTTTTGATTTGCACATCCCTGATAAATGATGTTGAACATCTTTTCATGTGTTTGTTGGCCATCTGTACATGTTCTTTGAAAAAATGTCTAATTAGACTCTCTGACCATTTTTCAATAGGATTGTTTTTATGATGTTGGGATGTATGAGTTTTAGTATATGTGTATATTAACCTTTTATCAGGTATTATCTTTTGTAAATCTCTCTTCTCATTCAGAAGGTGGCCTTTGCATTTTGCTGACAGTTTCCTTTGCTGTACAAAAGCATTTTAGTTTGATTTACTCCCATTTGCTTATTTTTTCTTTGTCCAAGGAATGCATACTAAAAAAAAAAAATTACTAAGATCAGAAGCAAGGAATGCACTATGGATTTTTCCACAAGTTTTATGGTATCAGTTCTTATATTAAAGTATTCAATCCATTTTAAAATTTCTTTTTGGGCATGGCGTGAGAGAGTAGTTCAGTTTGATTCTTTTGCAGCTTTCTCAACACCGTTTATTGGAGAGGTTGTTTTTTCCCCCACTGTACATTCTTACTTCTTTTATCATAGATGAATTGCCCACATAAAGTGTGGTTTCATTTCTAGATTCTCTATTTTGTTCCATTGATCTATGTGTCCCTTTTTGTGCCAGGACCATATGGTTTTGATCATTGTATTTGTGGAATAGTTTGAAATCAGGAAGTGTTATACATCCAGTATTCTTTCTTTTCAAGACTGTTTTGGCTCTTTGAGGTCTTCTGTGTTTCCATACAAATTTCTAATTCTATGAAAAATGCCATTGGTATTTTGATATAAATTGCATTGAAATATGTGTATTTTCTTGAGTAGTGTGGTCATTTTAGTAATATTAATTCAGTCCATGAAAGTGGTATATATTTCCATCCATTTATATCATCTTCAGTTTCTTTCATCAGTCTCTTAGAGTTTTCCAAGTACAGGTCTTTTACTCCTTAGTTAGATTTATACCTAGGTATTTTTGTTTTTTTCTTATAATGGTAATTGGGATTATTTTCTTAATTCTCTTTTTAAATTGTAGCATAGTATAGTTTATTTACAACATTGTGTTAGTTTTAAGTTTACAGCAAAGTGACTCAGTTATACATGTATATATGTATATATCTATTGTCATTTCTATTCCATTATAGCTCATTAAAAGATATTGACTATAGTTCCCTGTGCTAAACAGCAAACCCTTGTTGTTTAATCTATTTTATAAATTTCAGTGTACATCTGTTAATCCCCATTTCCAGTGTATTCTACCTGCCTCTTCTTTAGTAACCATAAGCTTATTTTCTATGTTCGCTAGTCTGTATCTGTTTTATATATAAATTCCTCTGTATTATTTTTTCATTCAACATATGAGTAATATCATATAATATTTATCCTTCTCTGTCTGCCTTACCTCACCTAGTATGATAATCTCTAGCTGTATCCACATTAATGCAAATATCATTATTTTGTTCTTTTTGATGGCTGAGTAATATTAATTTCACACATACACACACACATCTTTATCCATTCACCTGTTGATGGACACTTAGGTAGTTTCCATCTCTTGGCTATTGTAAATACTAATGTTATTAAAATTGGAGTGCATGTATCTTTTTTAAAATTAATGTTTCTTGGAATATAGTTGATTTGTAAAGTTGTGTGAGTTTTCAGGTATATAGTAAAGAGAATCAGTTTTATATATTTATATATATATATATCTATATATCTATATATATATATCTCCCCACTCTTTTTCATTATTTTTCTATATAAGTCGTTACAAAGTATTGAACAGAGTTCCCTGTGCTATACAGCAAGTCTTTATTTAGCTTATCTAGTCTATATATAGTAGCATGTATATGTCAGTCCCAATCTCCCAATTTATCCCTCCCCTCCTCTTTTCCCCCATGATAACTCTAAGTTTTATACATCTCTGATTCTATTTCTGTTTTGTAAATAAGTTCATTAGTACCATTTTTTAGATTCCACATATAAGCATTATCATGATATTTATTTTCTCTGTGTGACTTACTTCACTCAGTATGATAATCTCTAGGTCCATCCATGTTGCTGCAAATGGCATTATTTTGTTCTTTTTTAAGGCTGAGTAATATTCCATTGCATACATGTACCACATCTTTATCCTTTCCTTTATTGGTGAACATTTAGGATACTTGCATGTGCTGGCTATTATAAATAGTGCTTCAGTAAACATTGGGGTACATGTAGCTTTTCAAATGATGGTTTTCTCCAGATATATGCCCAGGAGTGGGATTGCTGGATCACATGGTAGCTTTGTTTTTAGCTTTTTAAGGAATCCTCATACTGTTCTCCATAGTGGCTGTATCAATTTACATTGCCACCAACAATGTAAGAGGGTTCCCTTTTCACCATACTCTCCTCAGCATTTATTATTTTTAGAGTTTTTGATGATGGCCATTCTAACTTGTGTGAAATGATACCTCATTGTAGGTTTGATTTGTATTTCTCTAAATAATTGGTGATGTTGAGCAACTTTTCATGTGTCTTTTAGCCATCTATGTGTCTTCTCTGGAGAAATGTCTGTTTAGATCTTCCATCCATTTTTTGATTGGGTTGTCTGACTTTTTTTATATTGAGCTGCATGAGCTGTTTGTATATTTCAAAGATTATTTCTTCTTGATTGATTCATTCACAAATGTATTTTTTTCCATTCTGAGGGTTTTCTTGTTTTGTTTATGGCTTCTTTTTCTGTGCCAAAGCTTTTAAATGTGAGTAGGTCCTATTTGTTCATTTTTGCTTTTCTTTTGCCTTGAAAGACTAAATATTGCTATGGTTTATGTCAGAAAGTATTTTGCCTATGTTTTCATCTAGGAATTTTATGGTGTCATGTCTTATATTTAAGTCTTTAAGCCATTTTGAGTTTAGTTTTGTGTATGGGATGAGGGAGGGTTCTAACTTTTTTGATTTACATGTGACTGTTCAGCTTTCTCACCACCATTTGCAGATATGTGTGTTTATTTCTGAGCACTCTATCCTGTTCATTGATCTATAAGTATGTTTTTGTGCCAGTACCATACTGTTTTGAAATCTTTAGCTTTGTAGTGTTGTCTGAACTCTGGCAGGATTATGTTTTGTTCTTTCTCCTTCAAATTGCTTTGGCAATTCTGAGTCGTTTGTCATTTGATATAAATTTTAGGATTATTTCTACTAGTTCTATGAAAAGTATGTATAATTTGATAGGGGTTGGGTAGATTAAATGTAGATTGTCTTGGGTAATATGGCCATTTTAACTATATTGCCTTCTTATCCAAGAACATGAGATATCTTTCCATATTGATTTTTTTTCTGATAGTTCATTTTTAGTGTATAGAAATGTAACATACTTCTATATGATAATTTTGTATTCTGCAATATCACTGAATTCATTGAAGTGCTCTAGTAGGTTTCTGGTGCTATCTTTAGGAATTTTGGTGTATAGTATCATAGCATCTGCAAACAGTGACAGTTTTACTTCTTTTCCAATTCTGATTCCTTTTATTTCCTTTTCTTATCTGACTGCTGTGACTAGGCTTGCAATACCATTTTGAATAAAATTGGTGAGACTGGGCACTCTGATACCAAAACCAGACAAAAATATTACCAATAAAAGGGGAACTTATAAGGCAATATCACTGATGAACATAAATGCAAAAACCTTCAAGAAAATATTAGCAAACCAAATTCAATAATATATTCAAAAGATCATGCACTATGATCACATAGATTTATCCCAGTGGTTGAAGAATAGTTCAGTATCTACAAGTGAATCAGTGTGTTACATCACATTAATAAATTGAAGAATAAAAATCACACGAGGATCTCAAAAAAGATACAGAAAAAGCTTTCGACAAAATTCAACTCCAATTTATGATAAAGAGTTCACTTTATGAACTCTTCAGAAGGTGGGAATAGTGGAAACTTACCTTAACATAATAAAGGCCATATAGGACAAACCCCATAGCTAACATTATTCTCAACAGTGAGAAGTTAAAAGCAGTGCAAGAATATTAGGAACAAACACCACTCTATCTGATTGCCATAGCTTTATACTACAGCTTAAATTCATGAAGTATGATTTCTTCAGCTTTATAATTCTTTCTCAGGATTGATTTGTCTATTCAGGTTCTTTGGTGATTACATATAAATTTGAGCATTGTTTTTCATTTTTCTGTAAAAAGTATCATTTGAATCTTGATAGGGATTGCTTTGAGTCTGTAAATATTAAAGCTTTAAACAGTATGGCTATTTTAACAGTCTTAATTATTCCAATCCATGAACATAGGATAACTTTTCATTTCTGATTATATTTCATATAAACATTTTTATGAAATCCAATTTTCTAAACTATAGTCATTAACTATTTCCTGTGCTCTTCTATGGTTTCCATTCTCCACAAATTTAGTTTTGACTAAGAGATAATGAGAGATAATCTGTCTTAATCTGACTAAGAGATGATCATAATCAGAAATGACATGTGTCATTTCTGGCCCCTGTTACTGAAGACTAGGTATAATTCCCCTGTATATTTTATTTTCCTCTATACAGGAACTTTTAAGTCATATGCTGAGATATTTAATAGTATCATCCAAGTTGATGGAAGCCTGAATCCCAGAGACAATAAGTGGAACCAAACCTATAACAAATAACCTGGTACTTTATGTAAATGAGAAATAATCTTTTGCTTTATTAGATCATCTTAGGTAGGTCAGGTTCTTGAGAATCAGAGCCTATAATGGGGATTCTTTTACAAGTAATTATTAAGGTACTGCTCTGATATAAAGCCTGAACGGGCATGAAGGAAGAGAAGTACAGGAGTAAAAGGTAAAACAGAGCAACGTGCAGTTAGCTGATCCATTAATGACACCAAAGTGTTTTACCACTCAAGGTGCCCTTCATCTTCAGTAGAGAGCTGTTACAAGCCAATACTAACAACAGCTGGGGAATGAGTGCATCATTAGTAAGGCAGATCTATACTCAGTCTCAATAGACTTTATTACAATCTCTAAGATATTTGGGCTAATTTTCTACCACAGTGTAGCCTACCCTATCCTGTGCTGGGGAATAAAATTCCTAGTCATCCTCAAGGCATCAACTGAATAGCCCATCCTATCTACCCTGACTTAAAATAGCACCATCAGTATAAACAAAATCCCACCTATAAGAGAATATTTCTGGGTCACACATTTTTTTGGTTATTGATCATTTGCTTCTTTATTTTCCAAAACATACTGTTTTAATTTCTACAAGTTTAGAATAAGTTTTTATATCTAGTGAAGTTTAATAAGGCTAAAAATTTGATTTATAAATTAATCTTTTTCAAAAATATGTTGGTGTTCAGTATACATTTTAACTTTTAAATAAATTTACCCTGATTGTGAAGTGGTGTCAAAAGTACCCACTTATATTATATTGACTTTATAAAACAAAATATACTTAAGTAAAATTATTACCATTCTGAGTATCCCTATCCAGGAATGTATTCTATTAAGTTTACCTTGTAACTTATTTGTTCCACAAGAATCTGTAAATTTCTGTTAAATTTCCCTTATTTTCTAGCACTTATTACTATTTTACTTGGTGCCATCTGCTCAATTATATTAATTGTTCTTCACTAAATACAGACATATCTTCAACTTGTACACTGATGCCTCATAATCACATGAAGTCCATAGTTTAAGTTGGGTTCATTCTTGGTTTTACACATTCTATGGCTTTAGACAAATGTATAATGACATGCTCCCACTATTCTAGTGTCATACAGAGGATTTTCGCTGCCCTAAAATTCCTTTGTGCTCTACCTATTCAATTCCTGGCAACCCCTGACTTTTTTCTTCTCTCCATAGGTGAGCTCCTTCAAGAATATCACATACTTGGAATCATGTAGTATGTAGCCTTTTCACATTGGTTTCTTTCACTTAGCAATAGGTATATCTACATTTCCTCCATGCTGTTTCTAGACTTATTTGGTATATTATTTTTATTTAACATTGCAGAGTATTTCATTGTCAGGGTGTTTCACAATTTATGTATTCATTCACCTAGTGAAGGATATTTTGGTTGCTTCCAGGTTTTGGCAATGATGAATAAGCCACGTAAAACATCCATCTGTTTTGTGCAAACATATACTTCGAATTCCTTTGTGTCAACACCGTGAAGCATGATTGCCAGATCATATGGTAAAAGTATTGATATGTTTTGTTCTGTTAAAAAAAACACTATCAAACTATCTTCCAAAGTGCTATACCATTTTGCATTCCTGCTAGCGATGAATGAGTGTTTCAGTTGTTCTACATCCTTGCCAGCATTCTGTCTTACCAGTATCCTGGATTTTGGTTATTCTCATAGAAGTGGAGAGATATCTCACTGATGCTTTTATCTGCATTTTCTAGATGACATATGATACAGAACATCTTTCCATATGCACATCATTCATATATCTTCTTTAGTAAGGTGTCCATCAATGTCCTTGGCTCATTTTTCATTTTGTATTGCTGAGTTGCATGTGTATTTTCAATAACAGTCCTTTATCAGATGTGCATTTTACAAATACTATCTCTGTCTTTCACATTTTTTATTCATTTGATAGTGTCTGTTTTAAAACAGGAGTTTTTAAATTTTGATGAAGCCCAGTGTATCAATTATTTCTTTCATGTATTGTATCCTTGGTGCTGTATCTAAAAAGTCATTGCCAAACACAGTTATTTAGGTTTCTTCCATTATTTCTTCTAGGAGTTGTGTAGATTTATATTTTACATTTAGGCCTCTGATACATTTTGAGTCAATTTTTGTGAAGGGTGTAAGGCTCATGTGTAAATTCCTTTTTTTACATGCGGGTGTCCAGTTGCTCCAACATCATTTGCTAAAAGGACTATCTTCCCCTGTTATAAAGAGTTGGTGCTTATATTTATATGAGCCTATTTCATGGATCTCTGTTGCTCCATTGATCTATTTGTCTATTCTTTCACCAATATCACATCACATTGTTACTAGGATTTTGATTGAGATTTCCTCAAATCTATAGATCAAATAGGGAGGTTCTGACATGTTGACAATATTGCATATTCCTACTCATGAATATGGAATATCTAAATATGTGATTTTTCTTTCATCTGAGTTTTGTAGTTTTATTCATACTGATCTTGATTATATTTTGTTGGATTTATAACTAAAAATTTCATTGTCATGCTAGTGAAAATGGTATTGTTTATAATTTCAAATTTCACTTATCCATTGCTGGTACATAGAAAGGGATTGACTTTTCCGCATTAATCTATCCTGCAATTTTGTCATAATTGCTTATTAGTTCTAGGATTTTGTCAGTGTTGTTGATTCTTTTAGATTTTCTACATGAATGATCATGTCATCTGTGAACAAAATTTTACTATTTATTACCAATCTGTATACCTTTTACTTCCTTTCTTATTTTATCACATTAGCTAAAACTTCCAGTATGATACTGAAAAGGAATAAGGGGGATATCATTTTCTGTACCTGATCTTAGTCGGAAAACATTTCTCACTATTAAATATGAAGTTAGCTATACATTTTTTGTAGATTCCTTACCAAGTTGAGGAAGTTCCCTTCTATCCCTATCTTGCTGAGAGGTTCTTTTGTTTTATCATAATAGCTGGTGGATTTTGTCAAATTCTTTTCCTGCATCTATTCAGATGATCATATGGTTTTTCTGTTTGGTCCGTTAATGTTGATAGATTACATTTACTGATTTTTGAATGCTGAACCCAGCCTTGCAGGTCTGGAGCAAACCCTATTTGGTCATGGTATATCATTTTTTTTGTATATTATTGGATTTGATTAGCTAATATTTTTTTGAGGGTGTCTACATCTATGTTAATGAGGGATACTGACCTGTAATTTTTTTCTCGTATTGTCTTATCCTGGTTTTGGCATTAATGTAATTCTGGGTTCATAGAATGAGTTTTGAGGTATTCCCTCTGCTTCTATCCTCTAAAAGAGAATTGGTATAATTTCTTACTTAAATATTTAGTAGAGTTCACCAGTGAATGTATCTGGTGCTCTATGCTGTGGAAGGTTATTAATTATTAATTACTGACACAGTCTGTTTAATAGATGTAGGCCTATTCAGGTTGTCTATTTCATCTTGTAGACATTTTGAGAGGTCATGTTTTTCAAGGAACTGGCCCATTTCTGTCAACTTTGTGGGCAAAGAGTTGTGCATTGTACTCCTGTATTATCCACTTAATGTCTTTGGGATCTGTAGTGATGTCTTCTCTCAATTCTTTATGAGTAATTTGTGTCCTCTCTTCTTTTTTCACACTTAGCCTGGGTAGAGGCTTATGAATTTTATTGTCCTTTTCAAAGAACAAGCTTTTGGCTTTGTTCACTTTCTCTATTGGTTTCCCAGTTTCAATTTTGTTGATTTCTGCTTTAAATCTTATTTCTTTTCTTCTACTTATTTTGTATTTAATTTGCTCTTTTCTGGCTTCCAAAGTTAGACACTTTTGATTGCAGATTTTTCTTCTTCTATGGTATAAGCAATTATTGCTACAAATTACCCTCTAATCTCTTCTTGCACATCACTCTATGAATTTTTATAAGTTGTATTTTCTTTTAGAATATTTTTTGGTTTTCCTGAGATTTTCTCTTTGAGTCTTGTGTTATGGAGAAGGTCACATATTTGGGAATTTTCCAGTTATCTCTATTACTGACTTCTAATTTAATTCCATTCTGGTCTCAAAACAAACATCATATAATTTCTATTTTAAATTTATTAAAATGTTTTGTTGTCTGTCTTGATGAGTGTTTTATGTGTGCTTGAGAAGAGTGTATATTCTATTGTGAGATGGCCTACAGAAGTAGCTTATATCCAAGTGATTATATTGTTGTTGAGCTCAGCTACATCCATACTGGTTTTCTGCCTGCTGGATCAGTCCTTTCTGATACAGAGTTATTGAAGCCTCAAACTAGGTAGTGGAAACATCTGTTTCTCATTTTTTTTGCCTCATGTATTTTGATGCTCTCTTGTTAGGAACATTAAGGATTATTATGTCTTGAAGAACTGACCCTTTATCATTATGTGATGCTCTTATTTATCCATAATAAATTTCTTTGCTTTCAAGTCTGCTCTTTCTGTAATTATAATATAGCTACTCCAGTTTTCTTTTCATAAATGTCCACATACTATATTTTTATTAATTTATTTTTTTGATTCAGAATATTTTTTGAATGATTTCCTTTCAGGTGGCCTCAGAGACAAAATAATGAATATGACTGACATAACTGTTGTTTTCATGAGGCTTAGATATTTTAAGGAAAGACAGGCAAACTTATATATGAGAAATCAAAGGGCACAGCAGGAGAAAGAAATGATTTCAGTATTTGTATTGGCTTTTAAAGAAACCCTGCAGTCAGGATAGGAAAATTTAGGAGGAATGTAGACTAATAGAGCCCTATGCCCAATGACACTTTGTAAATGATATACACAAAACATCAGAGAGGAGATTTGAGACTGTTGCGATATTTGAACTTCATATAGAAATTGGACTAGATTCCAAGATGAGAATGTAAGAACTTGCATAAAGGAAATTCATATGAATTAGTGATACTAAAAAAACTAAACTCTATGAAAGACATATTGCTCATAGAAAGTATTTACACATTATATAATTTTTTGCCTTATTAACATTTTCTATCTGAATACGGAAAAATGCTTATGCACATTTTTGTGAATTGTATATTTTCATTTCAACTCATCTGCCTTAGGTATTTGGTCTTCTGCATTTCCCAGATAAATGCTGTTAGTGTCTTATGTATTGTGAGAATTAGGTTAAACTCCTGAAGGTAAATCTCATAATGCTTTGAGGAGCCATCTATGACTGTGTGTTCCTCCAGCAAGTTATCAGTTGCAGTTCAGGTTTTCCTTCACTAGCACTGGTTCCCAGGGAGTTTTCCACTTGTTAGTATCTGTTCTGTGAGCCTCAAATGCAGTATTCACCTGACCTTTCAATCTTGACAGCAGCAGTTTGCCCTGTATCCTCCTCTCTCTTATAGATCCAAAAAGAGTTGATTTTTTTCAATTTTTAAAATTTTATTAATTTTTTTTCTTTATCGTGTTGGTTTTGCCATACCAACAACAGCAAAAAAAAAGAGTTGATTTTTTTTCAGTCTGTTCGTCTTTTTCCTTACCGTTAGGAGAAAGCATCGACCTCCCCACTCCTTACATGTGGAACTAGAAACTGGAAGTCCTAATGCTTGTTTAGAAATTTACAATGTGCAAAGCTCCAATGCAACAAACTTCACACTGGCCTGCCAGTCTGCATCCACAGTCTTTCAAGGAAATGTTTTTTAAAAGACATTTCTCTGTCCATGAAATTACAAAAAAAAGAGGGAGGTCGAAAATTATTTGGGAGAGAACAAGTATCCTAAAATAAATAAGCAGTTTCTATAAGTGAAATAGACTAGAAATATCTATTTTTAAACCTCAAAGTGAAAGTGAAGTCACTCAGTCGTGTCCAACTCTTTGTGACCTTATGGACTGTAGCCTACCAGGCTCCTCCATCCATGGGATTTTCAGGCAAGAATACTGGAGTAGGTTGCCATTCCTCAGGTATCCTTGAAAGAAGAAAATGACCATGGATTTGATGTTCTTGCTTTCAGGCAGATCCCATAAAATAATAAAGGAAGTTTGTTCTTGTATGATCCTGTTGAAAGGTATTTAGAAACTACAGATCTAAGAGGTGTGAGAGAAATATCATAGAAATGCTTTGTGAGTGCTATGAAAAGAAGATTGCATCATTCTGAATTTCCTGGTGGCTTATGACTGTAATATACAGAATGTTGTTGATCAGTCACTACTCTTGCCTGACTCTTTGTAACCCTATGGGCTGTAGCCCACCAGGCTTCTCTGTCTATGGGATTCTCCAGGCAAGAATACTGGATCGCCATGCCCTCCTCCAGGGTATCTCTCCAACCCATGGATCAAATCCAAGTCTCACGTCTCCTGCATTGGCAGGCAGATTCCTTACTCCTAGTGCCATCTGAGAAGCCCCCATTTGATGCTAACTATCTCATCCTCTGTTGCCCCTTCTCCTACAGAATAAGGGGCTACTTTCTTTCAAACTTTCAAATCTTTGAGGAACAAGACCTTTGAATGGACACTTTCAGCCAGCAGACGAGGTTGGCAGTAAACTCAGAAATACCTGTTCTTTTCAGTTCTTTTCCCCTCAGGCTCTTACCTAGCAAAAAGTAAAAATAAAAAACAAAGCTTACTTTCCCTTTAAAGCTTAGTGCATTGTGATCTATTTTGCATCCTCCTTCCAGATATAGTTAATCTCATGCTTTGGGTACGGTGAATGTTCAGCTTGCTAACTTCATAAAGAAAAGAGTATATTAGTTTCAGGTTTAAAAGTATTTGACCTGGATGGACTGGAGCACCAGCTCTAAAACTATTGAGCAGTTACTTTTAGGTGGTTGGGAAAAGCAAATATATTGGTACCAAGTTAAAAATTATCAGAATATTTACTTTTATAGATTTATAAGAACGGATAAATGGATTAGATGTGTAAAAAAATCATGTATCTAGTTAACAATAGCTTCTTGTTACTGCAGAAATTCTAGAGCAACCATGTTTTAGTCCCATGAAACTTCAAGCAGAAATGCAATTCCTTCAGGAAAGTTCTCTAGAAATGGAGATGAGAAGGACAGGGCAAGTTCTTTCCTTGCACACCTGAGAGGTACTTGTTTTGCATTTCTCTAGCATGCAGTAGTAGTCACTTGTGATTCTGATTTACTCTGACATAAATTTGGAAGCTGCCACTCTCAGATGTAAAGTGAATGTGACTAGAGAGATGAATGGTTCTTTTAGTCCTGAACAGTTTTAAAGATACCTTTACATAGGATAAACTTACCGGGAGTAGCAAGTGATAAATGAGAGTTATAAAAATTTAGGAATCTTTTACTTACCCTAATTGATGACTTTCACAAGAAGATTCATAACTTTTTGTTAGTTGCCTCTTTACTTTCTTCAGTGTCTAGAATCTGAAAATAGCAGAGTTTGGAGGGGTTTCTGTAAGTTAATTAATGTTAATTGTGCCGTGAATTACTTCAAGGAGTCTGTTGAGTGATGGACACAGTAAAGGGGGTCGATACCATTTAATGTTCAATAGGGGATAATGCTGGTCTTTGGCACCATTTTATGATCATTAAGCTCATGCAAGAGCTTGTCAGGAAAAAGCTCTAAAGATCAGTTGCTCATGGCAATTAACACAATTGAAAATGACCTGATATTACATTATACATGATGCAACACTGCTCCCAGTATGAACAAACTTTTGTTCCATTAGTGATTTCCAATCTAATACCAAGCACTGCAATTTATTTTTCCTGGTTACCTTACCATGACTGCCTGTGTACTTCTAACAGGATATTATTAATATTTATCCTATTATCTCATACAACATTTCATGCTTAAAGCACTTCCCAATCTTAACTAATTGATCTTTGTGTCCTGCCTAAAAGGATGGTAAATACCCTTTTAAAATTAGGGAAATTGAGTTCAGAATGGTTAAGAATTGGCCATCAGGAAAATCATGTGATAAATCCCACAGTCTGAGTTTAGGGCTCTTTTACCCCATGAGGTAAAAATAATGAAACTTTAGTCAGAAGATCATACTTTGAAATCTAGATAACTATTCCTCCACCCCATAAAAAGGTAAGTGGAATGATTTTTTTAATGGAATTTACTCTTTTCACTAGGCCCAAGAAAAACTTTTTAAAAATATATCACAAATGAGTAAAGAGAATAGAAAAAAGTTTGGCATTTTTTATTAATGTTCCCTGAACTCGTATTATGAGAACTTCTTTACAAATGTTTATCCCCAAATTTTCCACTTGAAAAATATTAGTTATGATTAGAAAAACATATATTTATACCAAGTCCAGTAGTGGGGATTTTGGTTTTGAGCTATAGTTGTTGTTGTTGTTCAGCTGCCAAGTCGTGTCCAACTCTTTGCGATCCCATAGACTGCAGCATGCCAGGCCTCCCTGCCATGCCCACTGAATCAGTGATGCCACCCAACCATCTCCTTCTCAGTCACCCTCTTCTCTTTATGCCTTAGATCTTTCCCAGCATGAGGGTCTTTTCCAGTGAGTCAGCTCTTCACATCAGGTGACCAAAGTATTGGAGCTACAGCTTCAGCATCAGTCCTTCCAATGACTATTCAGAGTTAATTTCCTTTAGGATTGAGTTGTTTGATCTCCTTGCTGTCCAAGGCATCAATTCTTCAGTGCTCTGCCCTCCTCATGGTCTAGCTCTTAACATCTGTACATGGCTACTGGAAAGACCATGGCCTTGACTATATGGACCTTTGTTGGCACAGTGATTTCTTTGATTTTTAATATGCTAAGTTTATGCTGTTTAGGCTTTTCTTCCAAGGAGCAAGCATCTTTTAATTTCATGGCTGTAGTCACCATCTGCAGTGATTTTAGAGCCTACGAAGAGGAAATCTATCACTGCTACCACATTTTCCCCTTCTATTTGCCATGAAGTGATGGGGCCGGAATACATGATCTTCATTTTTTTAATATTGGGTTTTAAACCATTTTTTTTCACTCCTCTTTCACCTTCATCAAGGGGCTCTTTGGTTCTTCCTTACTTTCTGCCATTAGACTGATATCATCTGCATATCTGAGGTTGTTGACATTTCTCCCACCAATCCTGAGTCCAGCTTGTAAATCATGCAGCCTGGCATTTTCTATGATGTGCTCTGCATGTAAGTTAAATAAACAGGGTGACAATAAACAGTTTTGTTGTACTATTTTCTCAATTTTGAACCAGTTGTTCTATATAAGGTTCTACGTATTGCTTCTTGATTGACATACAGGTTTCTCAGGAGATAGATAGATGTTCTGCTATTTGCATCTCTTTGAGCTATACATTATATAATTTAGAATCAGTGACACTTTGCTTGTTATAAAATGTAAGCAAGTTGATCTTTAAATTTTTTGGCATCTTGAAATTGCAAATTGACTTATTATGTCTACCTAGACTTCAAGGAAAAAACAGAAGAAATGCTGGTGCTTGTTTCAGTTTTTCCACAGTACAATATATGCTCCAGTACACATCTGGAGCACATATGAAACGCATGTACATTATTCAGTAGTGTACATCCAATGTACATTGTGTACAGTCTATTGTAGATCCAGTGTACATCCAAGTGTACAGTCCTATTTACAGTGTGTACAGTCCAGTGGAGAGTCCAATGCACATCCAGTGTATACGTATATTATCTACAGTCCAGTGAACAGTAGGGAACATCAGTATACATTGTGCAGTTTAGTGTTCATCCTAGTGTGCAGTTCAGTCCAGTATACACTTCAGTGCACATCTGCTGTACAGTTCAAGTGCAAAATGGACAATCGGGTATGTCGGTCTACTGCACATCTGGGACACATGTGGGCACATCTGGTGTACAGTCGAGTTCACACCTAGTGTACAGTCCGAGAGCCCAGTCCAGTGTACATCCCAGTGTTTGTCCAGTACACAGGTCAATATACAATGTACAGAGCACTGTACAGTCCAGTGTATAGTGCATTTACATGCCACTGTGTGATCAGTACCCAGCCCAGTGTATAGTGTACACTGCAGTGTATGCCCAATGCACAGTGCAATATATACTCCAGTGTGTGTCCAGTGCACAGTCCAGTGTGTGTCCAGTGCACAGTGCAGTGTATATCCAATATATGTCCAGTGTCTCTGTAACTCTTCTCCATGTCCATAAAATCCTGTGAATGGTTTTTTAGAGTCATTCTTACAAGAAATGGCAAAAACCAGATCGTCAGTAGGTTCAAAGAAGGGAGAATACAAGGAACAAAATTTAAGTGAACTGAAAACTGGATTGTGTGACACTAAATTCAGAAAGTGATGTTCCAGAGCTCTCTTGTTCTAGGCCACATGAGCAACATTAAAAACATCAGGAATTTTGTTAGCTGACTGTTAAGCCCTTTGCAATTAGCAAGCAACACAAATTAGGACTTTTGGCTATCAGGGAGTCTGTGGTGACATCCATGATTATGGTATAGTCAGTCCAAGCTCATGTCCATGCAACAGGTGATGCCACTGAAGCTCCTGGATGCCAGTGTCTGGCAGTTCATATGCTGAGTATCTCCCTGGTGTGTCTTTTCTCTCTCATCCTGCCACCTCTGCTTACTTCCATTTTTGATGGTCTCTGTCCTAGATTACTGCTGTTGCCACCCAGCCAACACTACCACTGGAACAATATTATTTTTAAATCTACCACTACAAGGACTTCCCTGGAGGTCCAGTGGCTAAGACTCTGCACTCCCACTGCAGGGGGTGCAGATTTGACTCCTGGTTGGAAAACTAAGATCCCGCATACCTCTGCAAAAAAAAAAAATCTATCAATAGAATAAGGTTTAGGTAAAAATCCTGCCAGTCTGGAATTGAAGAAAAGAAAAGAAAGAAATATCTTTGACTATTGGGAAAAACAATGTATAACACTTTTGTTTATAAACAGGGCTGTTTTTAAAAAATTATTTTTAATCAGAGGATAATTGATTTACAATGTTGTATTGGTTTCTGCCATACAACAAAGTGAATCAGCTATAACTATACATATATCCCCTCCCTCTTGAGCCTCACCTCACCACCATCCCACCTCAGTCCCATCCAACGTCTACAGATCATCACAGAGCACTGAGCTGAGCTCTAACCACACACTTTTGACTGACTATAAAGTTGGTGGGGTTTTTTATTTTCTGTTTTGATATAAGCTTCTACACATTTAATTTATGGCCATAGAACTCTCATTTTTAAAATAGTTGGCTGGGGCTGGGTTACAGCCTATAACTATATGACAGTAATGTGATCACAATGGTGTTGACCACATGGCTTCTGATGATTGTCCTGTTCTAGCCAGCTGATCAAAAGCAATTCATCAATGGAAATATCCACCAGAGGGAATGCTCCTGTGGGGAATGATCAGACTTGCCTCTGTCCTCACTCTGCCCTGAGATTAGTCTGGGGAAAGATTTCTCCAAGCTGCTTCAGTAACAGTTTACAGTCACCCAGTCTGGTGTAGGCATGTCCATGGTTACCACTGGTCATCAAGCAGAAATGCAAGGATATGCCACCTTTTCTTCTGAGGCACGTGGCCTCATTAAGAAAGTATAACGTTTGTGACTCTTCTGCAGGTTTTCTCCCTCTGGGTTGTGGAAGCTCTCTGGCAGTCAGCACAGCACTTTGGGCCAGGAAATTCCAGAGAATTACTTCAATGACATGGCAGCCTCATCTATTTAAAATGGAATTTAGTACCAGCTTCCCTCAGAGGTATTTACAGAAATTCCGTGCACAAGCCATTCCTATAGTCACTTACCAGTGTACCTCCTGTTTCCCTCAAGTTCATCAGGGTGGACTGGACTTCCTTGGGATGGCTGGAGCCTCCACGGCTCATCCTGCATCTTCTTCCCAAGTAGCAGGATCTGAGACCATTGCTGGGCCATCATGAACATGAATGAGAGGCTAGTGAGTTTTTTTACTTTTGTAGTGTTGAAACTACAATCGATATAGAGAAACTAGTAAACTAAATTTTATTCAATGCACATACAATATGTGTAATTTTTTTCAAAAACTTCTTTGAGAGCAGTAATATAAATATAGTAATATAAATACACATGCATGCTAAGTCACTTTAGTTGTGTCTGACTCTTTGTGACCCACGGACTGTGGCTCACCAGGCTCCTCTATCCATGGGATTCTCCAGGCAAAAATATTGGAGTGGGTTGCCATGCCCTCCCCTCTTGGGGCTCCTCTTGACCCAGGGATCTAACCTGTGTCTCCTGCATTGCAGGCAGGTTCTTTACCACTATCACCACCTAGGAAGCCCCAAATTTCAGGGGTAAAGGCATCCAACATTTAAACAGTGGACTTAAATGAAAATTTTAAACTAACCTTATAATGAACTGAAAACATACAGGACCAATTCTGATATCACTACCATCCTTCCCTACTCACTCTCCTCCCTCTCTTCTTCAAGCCATTATTCCATGATTGTAATGCATGACACAATAACAGGAAATATTATTTAATATATTCAGAGAGATTAGTTTAAGTCGATTTTGTCTGGGTGACTGAGATGTCTTCTAAAATGATTACTCTTTGTATCCCCGTTGGAAGTTTTAGACAACATGAGGCACTCTGGGGAAAGGCCCTGCTGCTAGTAGGAGGGTCTGTCATGGGGAGACCATGTGGTGACAACAAATATGCTTCACAGGGTGGACCACTGACTCAGGTGAAAGTGAAGAACAAAACTCATAATTAAGCTATTTAGTAAACATCGTGTTTTTCTAAGTCAGCCCGGGGTTGCCAAAACAAAATAATGAGCACAGGAACTTCTTACAGTTCTAGAGGCCAAGAAGGCTCAGGTCAGGGGCTGGCCAGTTCTGTTTCCAGATGAAGGCCCTCTTCCTGCCTGTAGGCAGCCAACTTCTCACGGTGTCCTCAGAGGGTGGAAAGAGAGGAATAAAGTCTTCTGACATCTCTTCTATTAGGGCAATGAATAAACCTCATCACCTACCAAAGGCCCAGCTTCCATCTATCAAAGGGAGGGAAACCATCTTTCCCTATCCTTCTGAGTTGTTAGATGAGGCCTTTGAAAGAAAACACAGGTTAACAAGAGAAAAACAGAAGTTTATTAACATGTATGCCCCAGGTATACATGGGAGAAAAATGCGTTACTCCCCAAGGTGGCCTAGTATTCAGAATTAATTTGAACAGAGTTTGAGCAAATTCCAGGAGGTAGTGAAGGACAGGGAAGCCTGGCATGCTGCAGTCCATGGGGTCACATAGAGTTGGACATGACATGGTGACTGAACAACAATAGGGACATGGAGGTGTAGCCCTCTTAGGCGAGTGTAAATGGTTACTAGGAAAGATGACTAGGCTCTTGCAAGAATGAATGGAGGTGTGATAGTTTGTTGCAAAATTTGTCAGCATGTGATGTTGAACTCAGCCTTCTGGTTGATGGCGTGGGGAGAGATGGGACTTCCCAGGTGAAACAGTGGTAAAGAATCTGCCTGCCAGTGCATGAGACATAAGAGATGTGGGTTCGATCCTTGGGTCAAGAAGATCTCCTAGAGGAGGAAATGGCAACCCACAAGACTATTCTTGCCTAGAGAATCCCCCTGGACAAAGGAACCTGGTGGGCTATAGTCTACAGGTTCCCAAAGAGTCAAAAAAACTGAAGCAACTGAGCACAAGCACACAGCACAATTTCTTTTGGATGATCTGTCTTTAGGCAGTTAAGGGGAGTTCAGGAAAAGCCTCTCCTTGTCCTTGAAAAGATCTTCACGACCCAGATAATCATGATGGTGTGGTCACTCACCTAGACCAAGACATCCTGGAATGTGAAGTCAAGAGGGCCTTAGGAAGCATCACTACGAATGAAGCAAGTGGAGGTGAATTACAGTTGAGCTATTTCAAACCCTGAAAGATGATGTTGTGAAAGTGCTGCACTCAATATGTCAGCAAATTTGGAAAACTCAGCAGTGGCCCCAGAACTGGAAAAGGTCAGTTTTCATTCCAATCCCAAAGAAAGGCAATGCCAAAGAATCCTCAAACTATCGCACAAGTGCACTCATCTCACACACTAGTAAAGTAATGCTCAAAATTCTCCAAGCCAGGCTTCAGCAACATGTGAACCGTGAACTTCCAGATGTTCAAGCTGGTTTTAGAAAAGGCAGAGAAACAAGAGATCAAATTGCCAATATCCGCTGGATCACTGAAAAAGCAAGAGAGTTCCACAAAAACATCTACTTCTGCCTTATTGACTATGTCAAAGCCTTTGACTGTGTGGATCACAATAAACGGTGGAAAATTCTGAAAGAGATGGGAATACCAGACCATCTGACCTGTCTCGTGAGAAACCTGATTGCAGGTCAGGAAGCAACAGTTAGAACTTACCATGGAACAACAGACTGGTTCCAAAGAGGAGAAGGAGTACATCAAGGCTGTATGTTATCACCCTGCTTATTTAATTTGTATGCATCATTAGAAATGCTGAGCTGGATGCAGCACAAAAATATTACTGGGAGAAATATCAATCACCTCAGATATGCAGATGACACCAGCCTTAAGACAGAAAGCAAAGAAGAACTAAGGAGACTCTTGATGAAAGTGAAAGAGGAGAGTGACAAAGTTGGCTTATAGCTCAACATTCAGAAAACTAAGATCATGGCGTCCAGTTCTATCACTTCATAGCAAATAGATGGAGAAACAGTGGAAACAGTGGCTGACTTTATTTTGGGGGGCTCCAAAATCACTGCAGATGGTGATTGCAGCCATGAAATTAAAAAACGCTTACTCCTTGGAAGGAAAGCTATGACCAACCTAGACAGCATATTAAAAGGCAGAGACATTACTTTGTCAACAAAGGTCCGTCTAGTCAAGGCTATGGTTTTTCCAGTGGTCATGTATGTATGTGAGAGTTGGACTGTGAAGAAAACTGAGTGCCAAAGAATTGATGCTTTTGAACTGTGGCATTGGAGAAGACTCTTGAGAGTCCCTTGGATTGCAAGGAGATCCAACAAGTCCAGATGGCATCACTGACCTGACAGACATAAGTTTGGGTAAACTCCAAGAGTTGGTGATGGACAGGGAGTCCTGGCATGTTGCGATTCATGGGGTTGCAAAGAGTCGGACACAACTGAGCGACTGAGCTGAGCTAAGCTGTGCTTGCTTTTTTTCAAGTGCCTACCGATGGAAACCATCAATATACCAATGTGGCATATTTGGGGTATAATACTCTGTGGCCCTTGAGCCCCAGCTCTAAATATCATCACACTGGGGGTTAGCTTCAAAACATGAATTTTGGAAAGAAACAAATATTTTGTCTATGATAACTCTTATCATCTATTTGAGATGATAAACAGCACACTAAAACATAAACCATGGTGATTCTGGTAATTAAGTACTCCAAGTGACTTCTGGAGTCAGGAACTACTACAGAAATCCTGAAGAGGCAACATTACTTTTAATTCTCCTGTCTTTGAAAAATTTATCCTTTTAAGGTAAATTCAAGAAAAATGAAAAGATTTCAGTGTATGTTTAGTCAGGGCCATTGGGGTGGTGATCTACATTTTTGAGTCATAGCTGATATACTTCCTGTGCAAATGCATATTATCATGTCTGTGCTCGTTTAAACGTTAAGAAAAAAAAAAATGAGTCTGATGTGAATGGTGGATGTGCAGTTGCATTCTGGACTTGCACTTACTCTGTCCAGCTTGTAGGTTGGTATAACAAGTAAGCACCACAGCATTCTAAAAGCTGTGATCCATACCCCAGAGTTTTACATAGGTGAGTCCTGTAAAATATCAATGCTTTATTATGACTGTATCAATAGTATTAGAGTATCATCTAAAAATGATTTTTTTCCATTTTATTGATATTTAATATGAGGTGATTTTGAACAGAGTGCTCAAAACCACTTTTGGTCCAGTTCACTTTTTGTACAGTGGTAAATGATGTATGTGTAGAAATGCATGGCATAGAACACTTGTTATTGACCCTAAATTACTGGACACTGCTCACCTGGAACTTTTGTTGACTGTTGCAAGAATAAAACTACATGTCCCATCGTTATCATCTAGCAAGTCATATAAAACAGATAGTTTGGGACTTTTTGACAGCATCAAATATCATGCCAGCCAAAGAAAAATAAGATAAATCCCAAGAAATTTATTTCTTTTCCCCCAAAGCTTCTAGCTTGTGTCTTATAACATCATTCTCATTTTCTTTTGTTTAAATTTCTTTTCTAATTCATATTAAACTACTAAGCTAATGGTCTCTAAAGATAATTTATATTTTATTTCCTACAATGTACTAAAATAGTAATTTTTTACTATTAGGCATGTTGTTTATTTTAAAGTGTGAATGCTTGGAGAGAGAACCAAATAACTTTTAAAATTCTATCTTAGAATAATTTGTAAATTACTGAGAACAACCTAGTAGAACTCATCTTCTGGGTGAATTTGGAGCTGCTCATTTGTTCCTTTGGCAATATCTAGTAATACACAAACGGCTCTGTATTAGATTATTTGTCAATGTTATTTTATGAAGAAATTTAATAAAATTTACTACTCTGCAATCCATTGAGCACTTCCTAACTTAATTGTCATATTCTACATTTCCTGAGATTTACAATTAAAATTGTGATGAGCCAGACATACAAACTACCCCTTGTATGACAAGATAGGTTATTTGTATTTTACCAAAATTACATGATATATTCACTTATAAAACAGAAGTTCTATTAAAAATTTATTCTACCCATCTACAAGTACCTACATGGGATATATTTTAAGTCTGAATTTTTTTCAGCCCAATTTTCTCTTAATGCCCACCACCAAAAAAAGATAGTTCAATTTACTATTTATGCTCATGCCAGATCCAGTTAATAAAAAATAATGACTCTGACATTTTATATTTTCCAAGGATGATCAAATAAGAAATGGTCTCCAGACCAGAATAAACATTTATTTTGATTAGGAAATGTTTAATCTTCCTTATATTGTCACTAGTCACCAATATTACTTCCTAAATTTCTAAAACTACATCATGCAATATATTAACTTATAATATTTTATGCCATTGTGTTTTAAACCTAACTTTAATCGGTAGAAAGACCAGTAATAATATTGAGAGACCACGTTTCCAGTATTATTGCTATTCTGGATGATAAGTATGTGGCTTGTAAGTAGAAAACAGTATAAAATTAAATATCAAGGACTTATTTTTATTATATAATTTTGAAGATACATTTATCTTTAAATATTCCTTATAATTTCATACTAGCTTTAACAAAAATAAGAAATTCTCTGTTGAATATGAATCCAAAAATCCATGTTTCTTTATGCTCATCCTCCCGTGGGTTCTTTCCAATATCCTGGGCAATCACAGTAGGAATGAAGGATGTAGAATGATTAATGACTTTGTAAATGATTTCACAGAGGCATTAAATTGAGAATCAACTTTAAGAACCATTTGTTTAGTCATTTCACTATACTTTCAACAAATACTGAGTTTCAGGCATTAGGCTTGATGACAGGCTGATTAAGAAAAGGATAGTACTGATAACTAAGAATTTTGAGAAGGGGAGAGCATTTGCAACTAATGTTGGTTAACACTTGAAGTTCGATGTAAAAAGTGTTTTTGAGCAGTTTTAGATTTGCTTAGACAAGTTTTAGACATATTTAAATATCTTGATGTTTGATATCAGAGTGATTTTTGCTTATTTGATTCATCTGATGACTTGTAAAATTCACCACTTTGAGCATAAGCATCCTAAACATAAAATAGAATTTATATCATATGCCTTAAGAGTATTGATATGATTGAAAACAAGTATATGATATGCAGGTCTGTAGATTTTAAAAATTTCAGTTGTAAAAAAAATTAATTTTAATAGACATCTTAGGAGCAATTGACCTATCCTAGCTAAAAAGTAGGGGAAATAGGGCAGAAACTAAAGACAGAGTCTTAGGATATATGAAAACAATTATATGATAGAAGAAAGACAAAAATCCAATGATAAGTGGGGAGCATCCAAGATGTAAAAGAAAAACAGAACAGTGCGGTAATAGAAGCCAGAGTCATCAGACCTAACTGAGGTCATGATGGAAAACCACACATCTCCTTGACAGATCTGTAGGTGCTCCTTTATATTCAAGAGGTGGTTTTTCAGCAGAATAATCGTGAAGAAAGATTAAGAACTTAAGATGAAATCAAATGTGTTGTTTTTAAAAAGTCACTCTCCTTTATCTCTAAATTTAACCAACTTGTTTCTATCTGAACAATTACCTCTTTACTCTTTTCCTCTCAGTTGCCATGAACACTTGAGAGCAGTGATACTCTAATGGGTGCTTCCTGGTTTCTGAGGCCTCAGAGCCACATCCCTAGAAAAAGAGAAAGAGGCAATGTGGAACTTGAGGACAAGATGACTTTACTTCTAGGTCTGTTATTCATCTGCTCTGGCTGCCGTGAAAAATACCACGGGTTGGATATCTTAACAGAAATGTTTCCTCACAGTTCTGAAGGGCAGAATCCAAGATCAAGGGTGCCAGCTGTGATGGTTTCTCGTGAGACCTATCTTCTTATCTTGTAGACAGTCACCTTCCTGTCATTTCCTCAGAAACAGGAAGATCTCTGATGTCTCCTCTTCTCACAAGGACACCAATCCTATTGGTTTAGGGCCCCACTCTTGAATCTTGTTTTAACCCTAATTATGTCTTTTAAGGGCACATGGGGTTTAGCTGTTCAACATATGAGTTTTGAGGGGAATGCAATTCACTTAATAACAAGATTTGAGTATATCATAGGGTTTCCCTAGTGGCTCAGACAGTGAAGAATCTGCCTAAAATGCAGGAGACCCAAGTTCAATCCCTGGATCAGGAAGAAGCCCTGGAGGAGGGGAACCCTGACCCAGGAATCAAACCCAGGAAAATATTAAGGGTATACATGATCACCGATTAATGAAACTTGCTCTCCTCCAATATTTAGGATATTGGTTATAAAATATTGAATTAACAAAACTATTTATCTGTGAAGGAAGCAATTCAAAATAAGATAAATACTTTTCTTCCACTTAAATGTCTAACTAGCATCTCTCCCATGTTTTCTGTCTTGGACTTTCCAACCTATCCTCTGCATAG
The DNA here is from genome assembly GCA_007570785.1 of Antilocapra americana. Lineage (NCBI taxonomy): Eukaryota > Metazoa > Chordata > Mammalia > Artiodactyla > Antilocapridae > Antilocapra > Antilocapra americana. Next base: position 15,232,538 of record ML661346.1, read on the forward strand.
ATATGGTTACACTTCTAAACTTTTCAGTCAGATCTTTTTAGTCCTCTCCAAAAATCTTCAATGATCCCTCACTGCTTAATACATAACATTTAACATTTTAATTATTCATTCATTTCTCAATGGGGCTTCCCTGGTGGCTCAGACAGTAAAGATTGCGCCTGCAACCCAGGTGCTGGAAAGATGCCCTGGAGAAGGGAATGGCAACCTGCCAGTATTCTTGCCTGGAAAATTCCATTGACAGAGAAACCTAGAGGGCTACAGTTCCTAGTCACAGAGTCGATTGAGCCTGGCTCCAGCAAGTATTTTGTGTCATCAGTCACTCTACACTGCAGCCACCAAGGACTAGACATTGCTACTTGGACTTTTGATGACATCACACCTATGCTAACACTGCTCCTTCAACCTGGGATGTCTTCTCCCTCAAGGCTCAAGGCCCACTTCTAAGTTCCAGGGCTTCAATGAAGCCCGCCTTGATCTTAGACTCCCAGATATAGAGACCAGACTTGTGGCTGCCAAGATTGGTTGAGGGGGGAGTAAGTGAATGGGAGTGGGAAGGAGAGGGATGAGTTGGGGAAGTTGGAGTAGGTAGATGCAAACAACCACATTTAGGTTGAATCAACAAGGTCCTACTGTATAGCGTAGGGAACTATATCCAATTTCCTGGGATAAATCATAATGGAAAAGAACATTAAAAAAATGTATAAATGTATATAACTGAATCACTCTGCTGTATGGCAGAGATTGCCACAAGATTGTAAATCAACTATACTTCAATTAAAAAATAAATCTAACAAAAAAGTTAATTACTTACATGTCTGTCTTCCCCAAATTACTGAGTTTCTTAGGGCAAAGAATGTTTTACTTATAGCTTAGCCAGCATAGCTTTAAAGACAAAAGCAAACAAACAAAAACTTGTCATAAGTAAGCACTGAATAATTGCTCAGTGATTGAAGAAATTGAAGAAGCTATCTAGAGTAGTCCTTAGAAGTGTCTGATAGGTAAAGAAAGGTAAAAACTAGAAAATATCCTTTAAAAGTTGGAGCTTTTTCTCTAAAAGAAGAAAATATCTTTATTTTATAAAATAAGCTATAAACATGCTTCCAGTGATAATCTATACAAAGTGGTCTCAAAAATGAGACAACTAGATTGCAATTCACTAAGCATTCCAAAATACAGCCTGATTCCAAAAGATACACATATTCATTTTCCTGTTCGAGCAGCAGGAGCAACAAGAGAAGAGGGTATAAAAGGAAAACACTTAAAATATGCCCTAAGTTCCTTGACCATGTAAAGTAAAAGTCCCTGTACCTCTCTTTTTAACCCAAAGAATTGTAGGAAAATATTCTGTGGACTAATAGTCTATTAGAGTAAAAAAAAAAAACCTTGTTCTGAGTTCACACTGAGTATCTTTTCATAAGAAATTATATAGTAGCACAATTAAGATGAAATACTAATTGCAACAAGAAAAGATGGAGGCTGCAGAATATAACTCAGCCTTAATAGATTTTCTAATGCCTCTCTTTATACCAAAGGGGAGTAGCCCTTTAGCTAATAAAGTAAATTTTCTGATCTCCAAATGGGTACTTTATCCTCATTCAGGCTGATATTGCAGCGACATCATGAATTTCTCAGACAGCTTTGTGAATCAGCAGAGTATTTCAGAGGAGAACATTGACTGCTAAAAGCAAAGTCGTTATTTTTTAAACAGCCTTTAAACTAGTAGATGAAACATTTCATTTTGGGTCAAGGATGCATTTGCTCCAGCAACCTAGAGGAGCAGAGAGGGTTGAACCAGTTGAGGAGGAATAGATTAATGTTACTGTGTCAGCCAAACCTCAAAGTATTCAGTTATTGCAGGTCAGATATTTTTTCTTTTTTTTTAGTATCCATGTCTATAATTCTCATTCCCAAAGAGTTTAAACATTAATTTTCCATGAAATATTATCCTATATTTCTAAAGTAGCTTTGGAAAGCCATTAACTAATTTGCTCATAATAAACTTTGAGGTCTAGAAAAATACTAGTTTCTTTCTCTTTAAATAACTTCCAAAAAGGGAACTCGGGCAAGAAAGACCTATGCCTCCTAATACATCCATTCAACAAATGTTCTGAGTGCATTCGTCTGCCAGGCATTATGTTGGCTGCTGGGAATACAAAAGCAGTAAGACACAGTCCCTTACCTCACTCATACAACAGTATGCAGTGTTCAGAGGCCAAATTAATTGAATTTAAAATATCTTCATACTTCTCTTTTCCTTTGTTCTGGTGCACTGTTGAGTGATTCTGAAGCTTTCATGGGCTAAAATCGTGATTTAAGTGTGACTCACACTCCTAAATTGCTGAATATAGACTTAGTTTTCCCAAATCTTTGGATATGTTTTACTTTCCACTGATGTTATTGATGTTAATATATCTTATTTGGGGAGTTCTAGCTTCATCCAATTTCTTTAAAATGTTAGATTGCATAAAGAATGGGGTTGAGAGTACTGTGTAGAAAATTTATAAAAAATATCAAATGCTTAAGTTACATGTTGAAAAAAAAACATTTTCTTGTGCAGAATAATTTATATATCACTGGCAAGGACATTGATTGATTGCCAAGGGTATGTGTATCCTTTGGAATTTATACACATGCATTCTCGTGTCTGTTGACTCCAACAGACTTAAGGGTGTGTACACAGTATTGGTTTACCTAGGATTGATATCCCATATCACTGATGATAGGAAACATTCTATAGGAAGTAATGCTTTAAAATAATTCTTGATAGAGTTAGGAGTCTAATGTGTATCTGACCCTTTCCTATTCCATGAGTGACCATTCTTAGCCCCATAAGTATGGTGCACTTTTGTCAATTTTTGCACAAGAGTGAGGAGGGTGAAAGAACCCATGCTGATATTTCTGGTTAGGAAGGGATAAAGCATGGCTTGCTGATTGGTGTTTTGAAACTTTCCTAAGTGTTCTTGCTGTTAGATTAAGAAAAAGTGGTCCAGTGGCTAAGACTCTGCACTCCTAATGCAGGGGACCAGGTTCAATCCCTCCTCAGGGAACTAGATCCAACATGCTGCAACTGAAGATTCTGCATGCTGCAATTAAAGATCCAGCATTCCACAACTAAGACACAGTGCAGTCAAATAAATAAGTGTAAAAAATCCTCATTTCTCCTCTAAAAAATAAAAAAGCGGTACATTGATATAGAAAACAAACTTGTGGCTGATGAATAGATATACACTTATTATATATAAAATAATCAACAAGGACCTAGATGGCCTACATTTCTTTAATTTCCCCAAAATGTTTTAATAATTATTTTATCATAAACTATATGAAGGTCTGATAGTTATAGACAAACAGCTTTAATATTATGTATATATTTTGAGTTTTGTATATAATTATCCACTCATTTGCACTTCCATCAATGGTTCTATGTTTAGAATTCTGAATGATGCATATCCTTTGCCTGAAAACTTGTGACTGTTGGTAATTAAGATCAGTAATATTTGGAACACAGTATCAGCATCAGGTGGTATAAAACAGTTGTCCATTTGTCCCCCCATTCAATAAAGAATTAGATATCCATCCACAAACAAAAATGTCTGTGTGAAACTCATACCAAGGGACTCAGAAAGAGTCTTGCCCTCATGTGCAAATGGCAATAGGCAGACAGTCTTGATATCTGCTATTGAAAAAGCAGAGCAACACAACCACTCAATCCCACCTGACCTGCACAGAAACTAAACAAGAAAGAAATAGAAGTTCAGCTTCCCAAAGGGAAATTCAAGCACACCATTGAAGGATAAAACCCCATAAATTTTGACATAGTGAAGATCATAAAAATTTTGCCAACAACACTCCCTCCTCTGCCATCACCAAAGCAACACTGCCTGGAGTGTCTATGTGGGGTGATAACCTCTCTCATAAGGGAAAAGAATAGCCATGAATGAGCGCCTGGCTATGCAGTGGTACCAGATGCATCTGGAGAAATCCATTTCTCTTCAGAAGCACTGAAGTCCTGAGATGGGACACTCATTATTGGATGGAGGGGTTAAAGCTAGAAAGAAGCAGGTAAGAGTTTTAAAGGGCATTAAAGGGACATAGCTCCTGTTTACTGCATGAAGCAGGAACTACACCCATGAGATTCTGGCAGATCTATATCTAGGGATCTCCCTACTGAGATGGCAAACACCCCACTGCCCCAAGTGCTAAACCCACACCTCTCACCGCTCTGTGGCCAGCTCCTGGGGTGTACTTTCAAGTGACACTGTGAAAACAAATTCTGGTAGACAGGAAGTTAGCTCAGAAAACAGGCCAGGGTCTTTGGGCAAAGGAGAAACTATAAACTTCAGTTGTATTACCACCTTCCAGGAAACAAAAAGGAAAGGTTTACAGTAGCCAGACTGGGGACATACAAGCTTCAAAATTCTGCAACAAAAGGTATGGAGAAGGTATATCCATACAAGTACCATGTATAAACAGGACAAATGAAGATTATCTCCCAAAAGAAGACAAGAATTAAAGATTTGAGGAGTCCACAGCTTCAAATGTGAAAACAGCAATGCAAAGCCCCAAGGAATGTGAAAAATCATGGAAATCTGTTATCACTAAATGATAAAAATTCTCCAGTAACCAAACCCAAAATCATGCAGTTTGGCAAATTAGCTGATAAATAATTCAAAATAGCTTTATTTTTTTAAAAGAAAACATGCTGCAGGAAAACATAGAAAGCAAACAAAATCAGGAAAACAGTTCATGAACAAAATGAGAAATTTAACAGAGATAGAAATTACAAAAAAATAAGAAGCAAAAAAATTCCATAGGTGAAGAATTCATTTTAAAAAATGAAAAATGCAATAGAGAACATCTATGATAGAAGAGACCCAGGTTCAATCCCTGGGTCAGGAAGATCTCCTGGAGAAGGAAATGGCAACCCACTCCAGTATTCTTGCCTGGAAAAATCCCATGGACAGAGGAACCTGCTACAGTCCATAGGGTTGCAAAGAGTCAGACATGACTGAATGACTTCAATTTCTTTCTTTTATGATAGAAGAGAATAAACAGAAGACAGAATCATGATCAGAGGATACAAACTTTGAAATGAGCTAGTCATAGGAGAATAAGGAAAAAAAGAGTAAAAAGGAGTTAAGACAGCCTACATGATCTGTAAGAGATCATCAAATGCACAAATATTTGGATAACTGAAGTTCCAGAAAGAGAAGAGAGGGAGAAAGGAGAAGAAAGTTTATCTAAATAAATAATAGCTGAGAACATCCCCAGTGTGGCTTAAAGCTGGACATCTAAGTTTACAAAGCTAATAGATCACCAAGGGAAGTCTGCTGTGCTGCAGTCCATGGGGTTGCAAGAGTTGGACACAACTTAGCAACTGAACAAAAGATCACCCATTACCTTCTCTAAGACACATTGTAATGACACTGTCATCCAACATAAAATTGACCCAGGGATCAAACAAACCTGTGACTCTTACTTCTTCTGCATTGGCAAGCAAGTTCTTTAGCACTATCGCCACCTGGAAAGCCCTTCTGAGTCTTACTACTATATATTTAATTTACCACAGTGTTAGATATTTTCCCATGTTTTCATGTCGCTGATTAGTGGTGTTTAAGCTTAGCTTAAGACTCAGGAAGACCCCTGGAGAAGGAAATGGCAACTCACTCAATTTTTCTTCACCAGAGAATCCCATAAACAGAGGAGCCTGGTGGGCTACAGTCCATAGGGTTGCAAAGAATTGGACGTGACTAAAGCAACTTAGCGCAAGACTTACAAAGCTAATTCTGTTAGATGATGTGATAACGAGGATCATAGCATCTGGCCCCATCACTTTATGGCAAATAGATAGGGAAAACGTGGAGATGGTGATAGATTTTATTTTCTTAAGCTCCAAAATCACTGGGGATGGTGACAGAGGCCACAAAATTAAAAGACTCTTGCTCCTTGGAAGAAAAGTTATAACAAATCTAGACAACATATTAAAAAGCAGAGATATCACTTTGCTGACAAAGGTCCATACAATCAAAGCTATAGTTTTTCCAGTAGTCATGTATGGTTGTGAGAGTTGGACCATAAGGAAGGCTGAGCACCAAAAATTGATGCTTTTGAGCTGTAATGCTGGGGGAAACTCTTGAGAATCCCTTGGGCAGCAAAGAGATCAAAGCAGTCAATCCTAAAGGAAATCAATCCTGAATATTCACTGAAAGCACTGATGCTGAAGCTGAAGCTCCTACTTTGGTCACCTGATATAAAGAGCTGAATCACTGTAAAAGACCCTCACACTAGGCAAAATTGAGGGCAAGAGAAGAAGAGGGAGGTAGAGGATGAGAAGGTTGGATGGCATCACTGACCCAGTGGACATGAATTTGAGCAAACTCTGGGAGATAGTGAAGGATAAGAAAGCCTGGCATGCTGCAATTCATGGGGTCAGGAAAAGTCAGTCACAACTTAGCAACTGAACAACAATAGATAGTATTTTTTAACAAGTATACAAATATGGAAAGAGGTAAATAATAATATCAAAAATATAAAAGATGGGAAATAAAATGGTGAAATTTTGTAGATGGTTAAAGTTGCTATCAGCCTTAAATGAACCATTTTACCTATGCAGTATCTTATGTAAGCCTCAAGTTAACTGCAAAGCAAAAATCTAGAGTAGAGGCACCAAAAAAAAAAAAAAAAGGAAAAATAAAGAAAGGAAGGGAAAGAAAGCACCAGAGCTGCAGGGAAAATCACCAATTTACAAAAATAGGTATAAACAGAGAAAAACAATTGAAATACAAAATAAACAGAAAATAGTACGTCCCTACACAGCAATAACAACACTAAATGTAAATATTAATAGATGAATTCATGTCAAAGTCACCGAATGTTTAAATGGATAAAAAACCAAGACCCATTTATGTGATGTCTGCAAGAGGCTCACTTCAACTTTTAGGACACTTAAAAGTGATGGAAAAAGATATTCATGAAAGTGAAATCCAAATGGGGGACAGCTACACTTATCAGACAAAATAGACTTTAACCTAAAATAGATCAACAGAAAATGATAAAGGAACTCAATTCATCAAGAAGATATAATAATCCTAAAAATACATAGGTCAACATTGGAGTACATAAATATATTAAGGGAATGCAAACCAATTTGAAAGGAGAAATAGACAGCAATAATAGAAGAAGACTTTGATACCTCACTTTTAGCAATGAATAAATCAACCAGGCAGAAAATCAACAAGGAAATGTCATCCATGAACCTAGTACAACATACATTTATAGACAATTCCATACAAAATAAAGAGAATATGCAGTCTTCTGAAGTACACACAGAGCATTCACCAGGACAGACCATATAATAAGAGAAAAACTGGTCTTCATAAATTTAAGAACACAAGGCATACCAAGCATCTTTTCTAACCACAATGGTATGAAAGTAGATATGAACAATAAGCAAAATGTTGGGAAAATGTACAAATATATAGAAATTAAATAATACACTCTTAAATAACTAATTAGTCAAAGGAGAACTCATAAGATATAAAAAAATCTCAAAATTAATGAAATGAAAGCATAACATACCAAAATTTTTGCACTGCTGCAAATTCGGTTCTTAGAAGGAAATTTACAATCATAAATGCAAATATTAAGAAAACAGAGCTCAAAGATGCAACCTAAAATTATACTTCAAGGAGCTAGATAAAGATCAAACTCAGTCCAAAGTGAGCAAATAGAAGGAAATAACAAAGACTAGAATGGAAAAAATAAATGAGAAAAAAATAGGAAAAAAAACTAAGTATTTGAAAAAGTAGCTGTAAAACAAAATTCACAATACTCTAGCAAGACTAACCAGGAAAAAAAATGACTCAAATATATAACATCAAAAATTAAAAGAGGAGACATTACATCTGATACTGTAAAAATACAAAAGATCATAATTATATGCCAATATACTGAATAACCTGGGCTTCCCAGCTGGTGATAGTGGTAAAGAACCCATCTGCCAATGCAGGGGACATAAGAGATGTGGGTTTGACCCTTGGGTCAGGAAGATGTCCTGCCAGAGGGCATGGCAACTCACTCCCGTATTTTTGCCTGGAGAATCTCACGAACAGAGGAGCCTGGCGGGCTTCAGTCCATAGGGTCACAAAGAGTCAGACACGAGTGAAATGACTTAGCAAACATGCACATATTGGATAACCTAGAAGAAATAGATAAATTCCTAGAACCATACAACCTTACCTCTCCTGTAGGAGAGATAAGAAAGCCTTCCTAAATGATCAGTGCAAAACAACAGAGGAAAACAATAGAATGGGAAAGACTAGAGATCTCTTGAAAAAAATTAGAGATACCAAGGGAACATTTCATGCAAAGATGGGCCCAAAAAAAGACAAATTGTATGGACCTAACAGAAGCAGTAGATATTAAGAAGAGGTGGCAAGAATACACAGAAGAACAATACAAAAAGACCTTAATAACCCAGATAACCACAATGGTGTAATCACTCACCTAGACCCAGACATTCTTGAATATGAAGTCAAATGGGCCTTAGGCAGCATCGCTACGAGCAAAGCTAGTGGAGGTGATGGAATTCCAGCTGAGCTATCTCAAATCCTAAAAGATGATGTTGTTAAAGTGATGCATTCAGCATGCCAGCAAATTTGGAAAAATCAGCAGTGGTCACAGGACTGAAAAAGGTCAGTTTTCATCCCGATCCCAAAGAAAGGAAACGCCAAAGAATGTTCAAACTACTACACAATTTTACTCATCTCACATGCTAGCAAGGTAATGCTCAGAATTCTCCAAGCCAGGCTTCAACAGTACATGAACTGAGAACTTCCAGATGTATTATCTGGATTTAGAAAAGGCAGAGGAATCAGAGACCAAATTTCCAGCATCCACTGGATCATAGGAAAAGCAAAATAATTCCAGAAAACATCTACTTCTGCTTCACTGACTACCCTAAAGCCTTCGACTGTGTGGATCAGAATAAACTGTGGAAAATTCTTAAAGAGATGGGAACACCGGACCACTTTATTTGCCTCTTGAGGAATCTGTAGGCAGGTCAAGAAGCCACAGTTAGAACTGACATGGAACAAGGACTAGTTCCAAATCGGAAAAGGAGTACATCAAGGCTGCATATTGTCATCTTGTTTATTTAACCTATATGCAGAGTATATCATGCAAAATGCCAGGCTGGATGAAGCACGAGCTGGATGGAATCAAGATTGCCAGGAGAAATATCAATAACTTCAGATATGTAAATGGCAGCATCCTTAACCTAAAGTAAAGAACTAAAGAGCCTCCTGATGAAGGTAAAAGAGGAGAGTGAAAAAGCTGGCTTAAAACTCAACATTCAAAAAACTAAGATCATGGCATCCAGTCCCATCACTTCATGGCAAATAGATGGGGAAACAATGGAAGCCAACACAATATTGTAAAGCAATTATCTTCCAATTAAAAATAATTTTTAATTATTAAAAAATAATATGGAAAAAATCTAAAAAGGAATAGATATATGTGTAATTAAATCACTGTGGCATATACCTGAAACTAACACAACATTATAAATCAACTATAGTCCAATACACAATATTTTTTTAATTAATTTAAAATAAATTTTAAAATGCAAAGTACTTTCTAAATCCAAAGAAGAAAAACAAACTTTTTATGGAATAAAAGCTTGAGGTCAACTATATAATGCTTTATATTGCATTCTAAAGCATATTAGACATTGAATCAATTATATAATACTTCTTATAGAGCTTGTCTTAAACAGAAATGAAAATAGATGACTCTAGAGGGCAATCTCCTAAACTATCTCAGTAGCTCTCAATATACTTATTTTCCCCTTCTCATAGGCTTATTTATAGCTTCAAAAGCTCTTTACATTAAATATATTCTAATTTCTATTTAACCTGCTTACTTTTACTTTGATGTTACTAAGTTGATTAAAAGCATTTAAAATCTAATGCTATCAAATATAATTAGCGATGTCATATTTCTTAAGGTTATTTTGTCAACACTTTGCACACTGAATTTTGATCAAGTTATAGATAATATTATCTTGTTTACAAATGTTAGTCTATGGTAATTGTTACAAAAATATAGCTCTAGCTTAAATTAATAATGGTCTAGCAATTGGAGAAATAGCAGATCATTTCATTTGATTATATCCTTCCAAACCAGCAGATGTGAAGAAATTTAAAAAACGCTGCTTCTTACTTTAGGCAGTTGTAAGATACTTTAAACTTCACCCACTGATTTTTTACTAAAGGCTGAAGGACTAGGGGAGTGCATCTCTAAATAATATCCTCTAAATAAATAAAATGCTTAACTGTATTCTTAGAGAAATCCACCTACAGAAATAGACTATTCTAATCCTATAATTCATTTTGCTTTTCTCTAAGCAAGAAAACTGTTGTCACTAGGTCACTGTTGACTAGGACTGGTTGTCTGTGTCAAACCCTTTTCATGTTTGAAAAATAAATTAAAATTATAAATAATTGGGCAGTAATTATTATTAAAATTATCTTCAAAATTAGCCTGTTCCACAAGACACACCCAATACAAATGCAATCAGAATTAAGATCTCAAGTGTGTGGGTATAAAAACCTTTGTTAAGAGCTGAGAAAGATTTAAGAATGTGCTTCATTGAAACTTTCTTTTAGACAAAAGCATTCTAATTATCAGTCCAAGGTGTAGAGGGGACTTTTTAAAAGAAATTTCCAGGTCATTGGCTAGTAGAATGGACCCTATTTTTATACTCAGGAAGTCCACAAAATTTCTAAGGGATTATACCAGTTTGTACTAAATGGAAAACTGATCATTCAAAATTAAAACAGGCCTTTGAGATCCTCAACTTCTTGTGAGCAAGACACAGCCTGAAAAAGCCAGTCAGCTACACACAGGCCCACTATTACAGACAAGGATGGCCCATTTAGAATATGGGAGCCCAGAGGGGAAGGCCAAGAGGCATGGAGAATCATTTCAAGAAAGCCAGAAGGAGCCCTTTAAAGAACTAGCATATATTCAGCTAAATTTCAAGATTTCTATGGACCAGTGACTTCTATTTGCTTCCCTGCCTTTTGAACCAAATGTCCATTCTACAGTCCTTGTTTCAGCATTGCACATTGAGTTTGTGGAAATCAGGTAACATCTCTTGGATGTTTACAGATCTTCATATCCAGAGGAGCCTGAAGAGCCTCATCTGTACCAGGATCTGGTTTAGACAGTAAGATGCTGAACTATGAGCCTGATGCCATAATGAGATGAGATTTTGATGATCCTGGGGTTGGTGACGGTATTTTGAATGTAGAATGAATTTATGTAATGTGAATTTGGAATAAAGATGGCCAAACACTTATTATTCTTCCCATGAATATGTGGAGTTTATTCCCTTCCTATTTGAATCTGAGTTGGTCCTCTGACAGCTAAAAAGATTGTAGTGGAAATGACAGTGTGCCAATCACAGATATAATTTATAAAGAGAATTTACAGCATCTATTTCCTCCCTCTAGGATTTTTCACTCTTAGAATTAGAATTCAGCCACCATGCTGTGCAAAAGCCCAAGCTACCTGTATAGGAAGCCTAGTGACATTCAATTGAAAGTCTCAGATGAACTCCAGTCAGCATCAAATGCCAGCCATATAAACCAGTCATCTTGGCTCTTGATCACAATTGAGCCCACACAGGACATAGCCAAAGCTGATGCTATTAAGTGATAAAGTCATGAAGATTAGCTCAGTCAACACCAAGACTAGTGAGAAAAAACAAAACTGTTGATGTAAGCCATTAAATTTCGGAGTGGTTTATTATACAACAATAGGTAACTGAAATAAGAGTCTCTGCTATGTGAGAAGTAATGAAGCCATTCGAGTGAAATTGAAAGTCGCTCAATCCTGTCCCACTCTTTGCGACCCCATGGACTATACAGTCTATGGAATTCTCCAGGCTAGAATCCTGGAATGGGTAGCCAGTGGATGTGACTTAATAGGCAAGTATGTCACATGAAAGAAAAGAGGTTTAGAATAGAATCCTGGAAACTTTAAAATTTCAAGACAGAAGAATAGAAGACAGTAACAAAGTCTGTGAACTATGTTCATAAAAGTAGAAGGGAACACAAGGAGACTTTCCATGACCTGTAAGCCAGTGGAAGAGGTCAGTGCTAATGAAAGATCAAATAAGACACAATTGATAATTGCTTGTTACATTTAATGACATGGAAGTCAAAGGTGACCTTAGCAAAAATAGCTTTGCAATATGCCCCAAGGAAACCGAAATTGAAAAAGACCCATTGTTCCCTGTAGCACTATTGACAACAGCTAGAACATGAAAGCAACCTAAATGTCCGAATGAATCAAGTACACATACACATACACAATGGAATACTACTCAGCCATAAGAAGGAACACATTTAAGTCAGTTCTAATGAGGTGAATGAAACCAGAGCCAATTATACAGAGTGAAGTAAATCAGAAAGAAAAAGATAAATACTGTATTCTAACATATATATACAGAATCTAGAAAAATGGTACTGAAGAATTCATTCACGGGGCAACAATGGAGAAACAGACATAGAGAATAGACTTATGGACATGGGGAGAGGGGAGGAGAGGATGAATGTATGGAGACAGTGACATGGAAACTTATGTTCCATATGTAAAATAAATAGCCAACGGGAATTTGCCGCATGACTCAGGAAACTCAAACAGGGGCTCTGTATCAACCTAGAGGGGTGGGATGGGGAAGGAGATAGGAGGGAGGTTCAAAGGGGAGGGGATATATTTTTTCCTATGGCTGATTCATGTTGAGGTTTGACAGAAAACAACAAAATTCTGTAAAGCAATTATCCTTCAATTAAAAAAATAAAGAAATTAAATTTTTAAAACTCTATCTTTGCAAGCTGACAGGGAAGAAGCCAGATTATTAGAGTTAGGTGAAGAATGAACAGCAAATACATATACAGAAAACATATATAAAGATTTAAATTACCTTTAAAATGCTGATGAGAAAACAAAAGAGAATACATGTCAGAGTAAGAGAAAAATATAGGTGAGTAATATTTTTACTCTTTCCAGAAAGGATCCTCAAATCACAGAATATCCATTTAGGCACTATCTATGTCCATTGTCCAAACATACAGTAACCTCAAAAGAACATTTGCTACAAAGCAGACTTTGTAATAACTTAGTTGTATCATGGATCCAAACAAAATTATTCACTGACATATCCAAATGACCTTATGAAAAATCACGTAATGAAATACAGAGTGGAGATTTAACCTTAAGCTTTTATGACTCAAAAGACTATCTTTTTACAGTTTAGGCAAGTTCATTCTACTAAGATGAGCAGTGAAATTTACCTTTTGAGTAGGCCATACCTTTGGAGGGGAATAATTATTGGAGTTCAAAACTATGAAAAATGTCTACTTACTGGTATGAAAAAGAATATATAAAATTTGTTGCTTAACAACCTTCAGAGTAAGAGTGTAGGTAAATAAGATTGTGGTTAGAGTTAGATAATGCCCTTCCCCAAAGTATATCTGTTCATCTGTAAGAAGAAGAAGTGACTCCTGAGAGTAGAATGGCTTATACTTTGGTTCTTTCTCTAGGTGTTTCAAAGATGTGAAAACCTGTCTGATAGAATAAGTTGCTATACTCAAGTAAGATTAAAAAATAGCAAAAAAAAAAAAAAAAAGCACTGAAAAAGGATACAAAAAAGGGGAGATTCTAGACTAGTGACTTGGTATCAATGTTGGAATAGAATTTTCTGAGAAGAGCATGTGGCTTGATTCCAGAAGCTATCTTGATCCAGGTTCCCTACCAGGGGCAGGGATCTTGGGGAAGGTACTTTGAGGATGTGAAGTAAAATAGAATATTATACTAAAAATCAGAAAGTCATTCTTCAGGATGAAGGCAGTTTTCCTGGAGAAATTTTTCTGGAGATAAACATTCATTCTCCCCTGATCCTTGTAGTCTGAGGAAATCTGAAAGCTTGAACCTGGAAAGTTGGGTGAGTCAGGCCACTGATCCAGCTTTTTTCCTTCTACATCCCACCTCTATTCTATGGGTTTCTGCGGTGGCTCAGTGTAAAGAATAGGCCTGCAATGCAGGAGGTGTAGGTTTGATCCACGAGTCAGGAAGATCCCCTCAAGGAGGAAAGGGCAGCCCACTTTTCATGGACTGGAAAGCTGTGGTCCGTGGGGTCGCAAAAGAGCTGGACACGAGTGATCAGCTGAGCATGCATACACACCCTTGTTCTGACTGCCTAATTTATACCTCTTCCCTTGATCTGAACTTTCTTTGCCGACTCATTTGCTCCTTAAATTAGCCATACAGGAAATTAGCCAAACAGGGAATTTTCCTCCTGTTCTCTTCCCTTTTCCAGAACTTGGAACTTGCCATTTTCAGGACACCATGAAGCATGGCATGAGTAAAACTTGAAGATCCATTAACAAGACCATATAACATTATTTGTTTCTAAGATAATCTTGTGAGGCAAAAATACAAACCAGAGCAGAATTTTTCATAATATGTAAGCAATGACTTACACATTATGTATTCAGAGTGACAGGAGACAGTGATCAAAAACATACCCAAGAAAAAGAAATGCAAAAAAGTAAAATAATTGTCTGAGGAAGCCTTACAAATAGCTGAGGAAAATAAGAGAATGAAAGGAAAAGGAGAAAAGAAAAGATATACCCATCTGAATGCAGAGTTCCAAAGAATAGCAAGGAGAGATAATATAGCCTTCCTAAGTGAACAATGCAAAGAAATAGAGGAAAATAATAGTATGGGAAAGACTAGAGACCTCTTCAAGAAAATTAGAGTTATCAAGGGACTGTTTCATACAAAGATGAGCACAAATATGGACAGAAATTGTACAGACCTAACAGAAGCAGAAGGTATTAAGAAGAGGTGGCAGGAATACACATAAGAACTGTACAGAAAAGATCACAATGAGCCAGACATCCTGGAAGGTGAAGTCAAGTGGGCCTTAGGAAGCATCACTATAAATAGAGCTAGCAGAGGTGATGGAATTCCAGTTGAGCTATTTCAAATCCTAAAAGATGATGCCGTTCAAGTGATGCACTCAATATGCCAGCAAATTTGGAAAACTCAGCAGTGGCCACAGGACTGGAAAAGGTCAGTTTTCATATGAAAACTACTATACAATTGCACTCCTTTCACATTCTAGCAAGGTCATGCTCAAAATGTCCAAACTAGGCTTTAACAGTACAAGAACCAAGAACTCCCAGATGTCAAGCCGGATTTAGAAAAAGCAGAGGAAACAGAGACCAAATTGCCAACATCCACTGGATCATAGAAAAAGCAGGAGATTCCAGAAAAATATCGACTTCTGTTTCATTGACCACGCTAATGCTTTTGACTGTGTTTATCACAACAAACTGTGCAAAATTCTTAAAGAGATGGGAATACTAGAACACTTTATCTGCCTCCTGAGAAACCTGTATGCAGGTCATAGCAGGTAAGAAACAACAGTTAGAACTGGACATGGAAGAATGGACTGGTTCCAAATTGGGAAAGGAGTACATCAAGGCTGTATATCGTCACTCTGCTTATTTTACGTATATATAGAGTATCACATGTGAAATGCAGGGCTAGATGAAACACAAGATGGAATCAAGGTTGCCACGAGACATATCAATAACTTTAGATGTGCAGATGACACCACTCGTATGGAAGAAAGCAAGGAGTCTCTTGATGAAGGTGAAAGAGAAGAATGAAAAAAGCAGGGTTAAAACTCAGCATTCAAAAAACACAAGATTATCTCATCCACTCCCATTACTTCATGGCAAATAGATGGGGAAACAATGGAAATAGTGACAGGCTTTTATTTTCTTGGGCTCTAAAATCACTGTGGATGGTGACAGCAATCATAAAATTAAAAGATGCTTGCTCCTTGGAAGAAAAGCTATGACAAACCCAGACAGCATATTAAAAAGCAAAAACGTTACTTTGCCAACAAATTTCCCTCTAGTCTAAACTATAGTTTTCCAGTAGTCATGTATGGATGTGAGATTTGGACCATAACGAAGGCTCAGTGCCAAAAAATTGATGCTTTTGAACTGTGGTGTTGGAGAAGACTCTTGAGATTCCCTTGGACTGCACAGAGATCAAATCAGTCCATCCTGAAGGAAATCAAACTTGTATATTTATTGAAAGGACTGATGCTGAAGCTGAAACTCAAATACTTTGACCACCTAAAGTGAAGAACTAACTCATTGAAAAAGACCCTGCTGCTGAGAAGGATTGAAGGCAGGAGAAGAGGATGACAGGGGATGAGATGGTTGGATGGCATCACTGACTCAATGGGTATGTGTTTGAGCAAACTTCGGGAGATGGTGATGGCATGCTAGAGTCCATGGGGTAGCAAAGAGTTGGACATGACTTAGTGACTGAACAACAACAAAGCATCAACTACTCAATCCCACCTGCTTCAGTGAAGAAAAGTAAGCAAAAGGAACATGGGCAATGGAATTCTTTCAAACAATCAAATATCCTTTCATTGATTTCTAGTTCCCCTAATCAGAAGTTTCCATAAGCTCAATGAGTTTATAGAATATGCCTCTGTGCTTGCTCAAGTCCAGCCAACTATCACTGTTTCTAAGCATCCTCAATATTTTGATAATAATTGTAGATATTTTCAAAGTTATAAAACTACATGCATCAAGAATTATGTGCCATAATGCTATAGTGAAAACTGACCTTTTCCAGTCCTGTGGCCACTGCTGAGTTTTCCAAATTTGCTGGCATATTGAGTGCAGCACTTTCACAGCATCATCTTTTAGGATTTGAAACAGCTCAACTGGAATTCCATCACCTCCACTAGGTTTGTTTGTAGTGATACTTCCTAAGGCCTACTTGACTTCACATTCCAGGATGTCTGGTTCTAGGTGAGTGATCACACCATTGTGATGATCTGGTTCATGAGGATCTTGTTTGTAGAGTTCTTCTGTGTATTCTTGCCAGAGGATGAGATGGTTGGATGGCATCACTGACTCAATGGGCATGAGTTTGGGTAAACTCTGGGAGTTGGTGATGGACAGGGAGGACTGGCGTGCTGCAGTCCATGGGACATGACTGAGCACCTGAACTGACTTGAACTGAATGCTATAATACTCAAACAGCTTTCACTAAATGCTACAAGATTCTAGTTTTTTGTCCTAATTGTTAACATGGATCAAAGACAACAAACTAAAAACAAGCAAACACAATTGTAGTACTTAAACCACCATTTAGTTTACTTAGCATCAAATCACCAATGATGAGTAGAAATTGTAAAATATTATCCACCTTCAAATTAAAATGGTACCAACAACATGAAAAGAAGCTCAAAGGTCACTAATTAGAGAAATGTAAATCAAAACTACAATGAGGTGTCACCTTACACAAATCAGAATGGCCATCAGCAAAAAGCTACAAACAATAAATGTTAGAGCGGTTGTGTTATAAAGGAAACCTTCCTACATTGCTGGTGGGACTGTAAATTGGTACAACAGTTATGGAGAACAATATGAAGGTTCCTTAAAGAACTAAATAGAGAACTACCATGTGAGCCAGCAATCCCACTGTTGGGCATGTATCTGGAGAAAACCATAATTTGGAAAAATACATGCAACCCAATGTTCACTGTGGCATTATTTACAATAGTCAAGACATGGATGCAACCATTAAATGTCCATTAGAACAGATAAGGAAGATGTGGTACATATATATAATGGAACATTACTCAGCCATAAAAAGGAACAAAATAAGACCATTTGTAGCAATATGGTTGGACCTAGAGACTGTTATACTGAGTGAAGTGAGTCAGACAGAGAAACCAGATACCGTAAGATACCATTTATATGTGGAATCTAAGAAAAATGGTACAAATGAACTTATTTACAAAACAGAAATAGAGTCACATAAGTAGAAGACAAAACTATGGTTTCCAGTACCAGAAGGTGGGGGGATATTTGGAAGATTGGGATTGATCTGTATCACTACTATATATAAAATAAATAACTAATAATGATTTGCTTTATAGGTCAATACTCTGTAATGGCCTATATGGGAAAAGAATCTAAAAAAGTGTGTATGTGTAGATAACACAGATTCACTGTGCTATATACCTGAACCTAATGCAGTATTGTAGGTCAACTATAGAACCAAAAACTTTTAAAACTGAAGCCGTCCAACTTCCAAATTGTAGAAGGTATATAATTAGAGCAATAGTTTTCAACTGGGAGGTTGGTGCCAGATTTGAGAAATCCTGAATTAGACTTATCATAAAGTTCAGTTTCACTTTCTTTATTTATGAAGTCCCCTCTGCTTTATGATAGTAAAATCATAACATAGGCATGTAAGAAGAAATATAGGTTTCAATTCATTATGGCTTTCAAGGAATGCAGAGGGAAGTAACTGTTGCTATAGCTGAACACAATACCAGATCATTAAGAATTTAAGGGAAAAGAGTATCCAGCAGACTGGAATTGTTGTACAACTATATCTTTCAGATAAAGTTCAGCAATGCTTTAAAATATGAATAAACTCTCAAGTATTTTGAGTTTACAAGAAACTTTCTAGAAGGTTTTAAGCATTTATTTTTCTCACACAAATGCCATACAATAATGAAGGTACTGAGAAGCAAAGTGGCCTTAGATTTCTATAAATGACTCTAACATTACAATGGTTATTTAAAGTTATGAAGAAAACTAACAAGATTTAATTAAAAGCATAGTATTTAAATTAATTCAGTTAAACATTATTAATCAGTACCCACTTTCACTCATTTTATTTTTCCAGCCAGTCAGACTTATATGCTAGTTTTCAGAAACAGTAAAAATGAAGAAAAGGTTATAGGAAGTCTTCACCTAGATTCTAGGGCAGTGAATGTCAAATGGCCCAGTGGGAACAGCAAATTTAAGGAGGTGAGGGAAGCAAACTGACTCTCTGGAAACTTTAGTAGGCAAGAGGCAGACAGGCTTAAACAATAGCCCTGTGCTGAAAAGAAGAAAAAAATCTTTCCTGGCAACATTTGCTTTTCCTTTATAAATATTTTATTTAAAAGAAATGCCATCATTAAGATTTGGGGAACAAAGTCTATAACCTATATGTTCCACCATATGTGGACACCTACTTTAGGAATCCAAATGACAGGCCAAGGGTTCATCTGTATTTAGCTTTAGCAAGAGTGTAACCAGATTACAAACTTTCAATTATCTTTATATTTTTTAATTTTAACAACTCGAGTAGATGGACTCATTGTTTTGAAATACATTAAAATCTCCATTGAGAGAGATGTATTTCTTATGGTCAAAACATTATTGTTTTCAATTCTGTATATTCCTAATAGATTCCTAATTTAGAAAAGGAAAGGGTAATGATTTTTAAACTAGGATGATGAATTAACCCAAAAGTTTCTTTTCTAAAGGGGAATCCTTAGAACATTATTTTCTTAAGTTGTCACATGGAAAATGTATGATACCTTGGAGGTTTGGAACATACTTATACTAATTCTTCTTTGAGATTAAAGAAGCCTTTAAGAAGTATGTATTAGAAGAGCCTTTGAGAAACCTAGTTAACTGTTTCTAGCCAGTTACAAATTATCTGTTTTTTTTGTTCAGTTACTCAGTGTAGTGTTAATACCAATTAAGGTGTTAAGGAGTTAATTTCCTGAGTAAAATTTAGGAAATAGGTATCTCAGACATGAATTGTAAATGTTGGATGTTGAGTGTATTAGCTATCAATTCTATGTAACAAAATTTATTTTATCCTAGTTTCCATGGGTAAGGGGTCAAGGAACAACTTAACTGGGTTTATTGTTCAGGGGTTCATAAGACTGAAAACAAGTGTAGACTAGGGCCTGGATCATATCTGAAGCTCAAGAGCCTCTTTGAGGTTTAAAGGGCAGCTGACATAATTCATTTCCTTGTAGCTAATGGCTTCATAGTGCCTCGCATCTTCAGGGTGGCAAGAGGGGGGAGTCTGTGGTGCTTCAAGTCTCTGATTTCTAGTGCCCCCTTAAAAGCATTCACCTGATTAGATCAGGCCCATTTAGGATCATCTCCCTTTTGATGAATTTAAATCAATTGTTTATTAACCTTAATTGCATCTACAAAATCCCTTCATTTTTGCCTTGATACATAGTCTAATCATAGGAGTGAAGTTCCTCTTATTAAGAGGTTCCCCCTACATTCAGTTTAGTTATTCGCTTAGTTGTGTCCGACTCTTTGCTACCTCATGAACCGCAGCACGCCAGGCCCCACTGTCCATCACCAACTCCTGGAGTCCAACCAAACCCATGGCCATTGAGTTGGTGATGCCATCCAACCATCTCATCCTCTGTTGTCCCCTTCTCTTCCTGCCCTCAATCTTTCCCAGCATCAGGGTCTTTTCAAATGAGTCAGCTCTTCGAATTAGATGGCCCAAAAATATTGGAGTTTCAGCCTCAACATCAGTCCTTCCAATGAACACCCAGAACTGATCTCCTTTAGGATGGACTGGTTGGATCTCCTTGCAGTCCAAGGGACTCTCAAGAGTCTTCTTCAACACCGCAGTTCAAAAGCATCAATTCTTTGGCGATCAGTTTTCTTTATAGTCCAACTCTCACATGCATACGTGACCACTGGAAAAACCATAGTCTTGACTAGATGGACCTTTGTTAGCAAAGTAATGTCTCTGCTTTTTAAATATGCTGTCTAGGTTGGTCACCCTAAATTCAAAGGTGGGTTATACAAGCACTTGGATTCCAGAAGATGGGAATCATGAACGCATCTGAGAATCCAGCCTACTACACTGGGAAACTTTAAGAAAAGCACTAAACATAGTAGAGAGCCAAAGGAGAAGACAAAAGATCATCAAAGAATCTTAGACCCACAATTAGCCAATTTACCAAAGGCATACACATGGCCAATGTTCCAATAGAAACATTATTACCATGTCACAGACTGCATTCTTCAGACTGCCTCACTTAAAAGACAAAGTAGTTTTCCTAAGACAAATAGCAAAACAGATCATGTTTCTATTCAGGTATCTATTGTGGAAAGTTTTAAGCCAGTCCTAAAATAAAAATACAAGGAAATAGCAAATGTTTTCTGGCACCTTTTCAAATTTTCTGAAATTTGAAATTTTAGAATTTTTTCAAATGTTTTTGAATTTTCTAAAATTTTCTGGCATTTTCTTTGAATAAACATTTACATGTGTGCATATTGAGTCACTCCGTTGTGTCTGACTCTTTGTGATCCAATGGACTATATAGCTCACCAACTCCTCTGTCCATGGAATTTCCCAGGCAACAATACTGGAGTGGGTTGCCATTTCCTACTCCAGGGAATCTTCCCAACCCAGGGATTGAACCCACATCTCCTGTGTCTCCTGCATTGGCAGGCATATTCTTTATAGATGCATCAGCTGGGAAGCCCTAATAAACATTTAGACCCATTAAGTCAGAAAGCAAAGGAGGAAAAACATACTGTGTCAAATCTTGCAGGTAATGAAAAAAATTATCAAGGTTTTCATAAACGGAAAGACAGATCAATGAACAGATAAGCTATGATACAAGCTCAGTAGAATTTGTCAGAATTAATTTCTAGTGACTGGAATCTAGATTTCAAAAGTCATATCATGTCAGTTCATCTTCACTAGAAGACTGAAAATTTCTTTCCAATTATAATCACTTATAACATGTTTTTACTATCTTGACATTAAATAAGCCTTTTTAAAGATTTACCTAAACTTGATATTATATTCAATCATAAGAGGAAGAAAGAAAACACTCGAAAAATTAAGGAGATGATAAAATATTTTTATCATTGTCTTTCTCAAATAAATCACATTTTTAATTTAGAAACACAAAGTATAAAAATAATATAAACTGAAGTCTGCCTTTGTTGTTTCATTAAATTATATATAACATGCTTTTTAAGTGAAAGTAGAGTCTTATGCCTGTATTTACAATCATGATTTTTAGCCTATTGATTTAAAAAATATTTTGCTTCTCTTTCAACAGGAAGTATGAGATCACTGATAAAGCTTAAGCCCATATGTCTTGATAGAGCAATGTTCTCTCAACCAGTTATACCCTGTACTTATTGCATATTTTAAATTATTTATATTTCAGACGAAAGGGTTAGCTAGGTGATTTATGTACCAGTGGTAAAATCCCAGTCCACAAAATGAGCTGTACAGAAGGCAACTGAAGCTTATTTCTAAACATTTATAGCTATTTTTGAGAATTACATTATTATCCTAATTCTGCACCTAACATTGAAAAAGGATGAGAAGTTCCTTTTGGAAAAAGATAACAGCAGACTCAAGTTTCCAATCCCAGTGGATTGGGACATAAATCAGGTAGAGAGATATAATTTCATACAGAGCTGATTCTCTATTAGAAAGGGGATGTGGGTTCTGGGAGGCAGGCACTTAATTCTGACTTATGCACACCACATTTTGGCCCACAGAACTGTACAAATCACCCTGTGAACAAAGGTTCATCCAATGTATAGCGTGACTTAGGAGAAAATGCCTGGGATGGCTTGACCAATTCGATTCATATCTGCTGGTGGAGATCCATAATGTCTCAATTCTTAATTACCTAGTCTTTTGTGCATTTAAAAAAAATGGCCAATAAAATGTCAGCCAAGAAACACACTGTTCATTCCTTTCAGGTTTATTTTAAACCTATTGCAGGTAGGCTACAGCTAAATCAATTTTTCATGAATATCTACCCTGGTAGATTGCACCTCAAGCCAGTTCAGCTCCCCAGAGAATTATAAAAAAGAGATTTATCAAGTAACAAGTAACACCTCAGGAAAAAGAAACAGGGTTTTTAATTGCTTTGTGCGCTCTGTAATTGAAGGCAGGCACCTTCTTGAGGCACTCACTGCCAGGAGGAGTGAGACTCCGGTTGGCCCTGCCTAATTAATCCTGTGATACAAACCTTCTGGCTTCAATTTTCACATTTCTGTCTCTTTTTAGAGGTGATAATAAAACTAAAAATTTATGTTGGTTACTGTATGACTATAACTGTGCCAGCAGAACACAAATAAAACCATATGGGCTAGGGAGACCTTGTAGCTACATTTCTGGTTTTTCCGTGCTGAGCAGCACAGGGACAAGCTTGGTGTTAACAGGACATGTAGGGAAAATTCAGGAGTGGGGCAGAAGCGCAGGTCAGATCCTCCTTGTGAGTCCGCTCTGTGAAGATGACTCACTGAAGCATATGCCTTTTTTATTGACCAAAGAAAAAAATTCTCAAAGTAGAATTGTATGCTCTGAAAGCACAATGGCCCGGTGACTGCAAATCACAAAACTACACAAAGCTTTTAATGAAAGACAGATTGGACAGCTTAGCCTTTATAAAAGCTGTCAGAGTGGCAAGTACACAGTCTTTTATCTTAATAGCTTACATATTAAGACTAGTATAAAACACTGTCTGTGGAATGGCAATGCCCTCAGTTGAGCTGTAATGCGTAATACATCTCTCATCACCTATTGGCTCCATTTCTGACATGGATCAAAATAATGTTGCTTTTATGGAGAATGTGATTTGTAATGTGACATTAGTGTTAAATGTCCTGTGGAATGATACTTATATAAAGAGAAGGTGTCATTAAAGGTGTCCTGTAAATAATAAATAGTCTCAGTTACAAAAATCTGTGAACACAAAAGCATTAGGATTTGTCCCTATATTAACTGCGAGACATACCATTTGTGTTACTTAAAATATAGCAGGAAAATAGTAAAGCCATCTAGCACTGACATTTTAAGCAATTTTTATCCTACATAATATTTATTCTTACATCTTGAAATATTAAGAGCATGGTTATTTTCCAAAAGTGGAGTAAACATCTGAAAGGTATTAATACACTATATGATGCTGTTCACATATACGTCATACTTTTTCTTAAGGGAGAAAGAAATTTCCAAAAATTATGGAATGTCAATTATTTTTTCATGTTTATGATGTTCACAGGTTATCTCACTGTTTT
This sequence comes from Antilocapra americana, assembly GCA_007570785.1. Classification (NCBI taxonomy): domain Eukaryota; kingdom Metazoa; phylum Chordata; class Mammalia; order Artiodactyla; family Antilocapridae; genus Antilocapra; species Antilocapra americana. Next base: position 15,256,534 of record ML661346.1, read on the forward strand.
TAACTTTGTTTCTCTTAAATCTATGTTTCTATATTTTGAATAGAATTTCCACTCTTTCTGCTGAATTTTTAAAAATATGGGAGCCATCTGGTGGTCAACAATTATATTATTTTTCTTAAAAATAAAAACAATTGTGTGTATTGCAAAACAAAGTGTTATTCTATTTTTAAATTTGTAAGCTTTTGTTCTCTTAAGTAGAAACATTTTAACAAAGGCACTAATTCTTCACTCCCATATGCCTAGTTAAATGGATTTTGAACAGTGAATCTAATTTTTCAAATACTTCTTTTTCACTGGACATGCCATTTTTTATTTTTCCATATATTTCCATACTATTTTCCATACTATTTTTCCATGTATTTCATGCATTTACAAAAGTACTTTAAATTATGCAGGAAGCTGAGAATATATAAATATATTGTTAAAAGTTTTATAATATTTAGGTTTTCATACTTTTTAAAAACAAAACTATTTTTTTAATTATTTATCTTAACTGGAGGCTAATTATTTTACAATATTGTAGGGGGTTTTGCCATACATTTTTTACAGAATATTCTTTCTGAAGGGCTAGTTTAGGGACATAGGACTAAAAGCTTTTATAAACTATCTTATTGAATCCATGTAAAATGCTACCGCATAGATACTATATTCTCCCATTTAACTAATGAGACATATGACACTCAGAGAATTAGTTTCAATAAGAGTGAGTGGCTTTGTCTAAACATCAATTCTAATTCAAAATATTATACTTTTATCTATCACTCAAAACCAAACTGACAGGTAGACATCCTAATTACTTGCAGTTTTACTATGTTTTTAATAATATAACTATGAATGCAATCAGCTTTTAACTAATAGGTAAGGCACCTACCTTTAATTTAAATCTGTTACTTATCTGCCAAGTAATGCAGAAAGTAAGTTAAAACCAAGGAATCAAAGAATACCTGTGTAACTGTCACCTGTTGTTTTGGTCCATCAGACACTTTTTCTTCTTCCTGGTCTAGAACAAACTCCTCCCTTTCCATCCAGGCTCAGTTCTCTTTCTGCTCCATCTGTGGAGGCTGGGGGAGGGTACCCATGCTAGAACGGTAAGGGTTGGCCACAGTGGCACATTCTGGAGAGACAAGCAGAGACATTCCCTGGAATATTGTTCCTTTCGGATTGGGAATAAGGATGGTTAATACATATACTTCTGTACTTGAAGGAATAGAAGAGAAGGCGGTGAACACACACAGAAACACACACGAAAAGCAGAAATCAGAGAGTAGATGCAGCCTGCTTACCTGTTCCTAAAGTCCCCAAAGCAGTGCCATTCTTACAGGCTTTCCTTCATTGTCTGAGCAACTTCAGCATCTTTCTAAGAAACCTGTACTGGTTGTTGAGTTTTGTTTTTACCATTGCTATCTTGGCTTGAGCTACTGTGAGTTGGATTTTTGTCACTTGAACACAAGAAGCCCTTAGACCTGTGCAACAATTACAAAATATTAAGTTCCTTATGGCAAAAATACAGGGACAACCTCTGTTTAGCCAATAGTGTCTTCTGAGTGTGTTTTAAAATAAACAATTTCCCTAGGAAAAGAGCCAGCGTGCCTGCATATGGCAGGGAAGTGTGACACAAAGCACCAGACTGGTTGCAGCAAACACAGGAAGGAGCCAATTTACAAAGCTCAGCAGCTTTAATCCCCACCAGCGAGCAATTTTTGTTTTTATCTCACCCTTATATGTGTAAAACTGGACAAAATGTGAACACTTAAGAAAGCACAGAAATACACACACACTTACCTGCTTTTAACATGACCACATTCAGGCCAGAAAGAAATTCCTCTTTGAATTCCATCATCTTACTCTGCTGATAAGTGGCAGACATATTGGGAAAAATAGTGTAAATTTGGAGGAAGTCCTAACAAACTTAGTTATTGTGATAAGAAACAGAGTGAAATAAGTCCAATAACATATGCTTTCAAGTTGTCCCAGCTTTGCACTTATCACTTATATAAATTGCTTAGTCTCCCTGAATGCTCATTTCCTTTTCAATACAAGATAGGAATATTATAGTCAATTCCAAGAATGGAGATAATCTATGAAAATAAACTAAAACAAATGCTCAGTATATGGCAGGTGTTCTCACTATAGCTTTTAATTAATAAAGCTGTTTTCAAGTCTGCATATACTTCTGTTAACTAAAACACTAGAAATAACCTACGACAAAGAAAAAAGCTAAACTTCTTATTTACAAACTTTATTTTTCTGAATATTCACAATAAGCTTCTTCTAAAGGCCCTGAAGTCAGGAACAAGACAAGGGTGCCAACTCTCACCATTACTATTCAACATAGTTTTGGAAGTCTTGGCCACAGCAATCAGAGCAGATAAAGAAATAAAAGGGATCCAGATTGCAAAAGAAGAAGTAAAACTCTCTCTGTTTGCAGATGACATGATCCTCTACATAGAAAACCATAAAGACTCTACCAGAAAATTACTAGAGCTAATCAGTGAATATAGTAAAGTTTCAGGATACAAAATCAACACACAGAAATCCCTGGCATTCCTATACGCTAACAATGAGAAAACAGAAAGAGAAATTAAGGAAACAATTCCATTCACCATCGAAACAAAAAGAATAAAATACTTAGGAGTATTTCTACCTAAAGAAACAAAAGACTTGTATATAGAAAACTATAAAACAGATGAAAGAAATCAAAGAGGACACAAATAGATGGAGAAATATACCGTGTTCATGGATTGGAAGAATCAATATAGTGAAAATGAGTATACTACCCAAAGCAATCTATAGATTCAATGCAATTCCTATCAAGCTACCAGAGGTCTTTTTCAGAGAATTAGAACAAATAATTTCACAATTTGTATGGAAATACAAAAAACCTCATATAGCCAAAGCAATCTTGAGAAAGAAGAATGGAACTGGAGGAATCAACCTACCTGACTTTAGGCTATACTACAAATCCACAGTCATTAAGACAGTATGGTACTGGCACAAAGACAGAAATATAGATCAATGGAACAAAATAGAAAGCCCAGAGATAAATCCACGCATCTATGGACACCTTATCTTTGACAAAGGAGGCATGAATATACAATGGAGAAAAGACAATCTCTTTAACAAGTGGTGCTGGGAAAACTGGACAGCCACTTGTAAAAGAATGAAACTAGAACACTTTCTAACACCATACACAGAAATAAACTCAAAATGGATCAAAGATCTAATCATAAGACCAGAAACTATAAAACTCCTACAGGATAACATAGGCAAAACACTATCCGACATAAACCAAAGCGGGATCCTCTATGACCCACCTCCCAGAATATCGGAAATAAAAGCACGAATAAACAAATGGGACCTAATTAAAATGAAAAGCTTCTGCACAACAAAGGAAACTATAAGCAAGGTGAAAAGACAGCCTTCAGAATGGGAGAAAATAATAGCCAATGAAGCAACGGACAAACAATTAATCTCAAAAATATACAAGAAACTCCTGCAGCTCCATTCTAGAAAAATAAACGACCCAATCAAAAAGTGGGCCAAAGAACTCAACAGACATTTCTCCAAAGAAGACATAAAAATGGCTAACAAACACATGAAAAGATGCTCAACATCACTCATTATCAGAGAAATGCAAATCAAAACCACAATGAGGTACCACTTTACACCAGTCAGAATGGCTGCAATCCAAAAGTCTACAAGCAATAAATGCTGGAGAGGATGTGAAGAAAAGGGAACCCTCTTACACTGTTGGTGGGAATGCAAACTAGTACAGCCACTATGGAGAACAGTGTGGAGATTCCTTAAAAAACTGCAAATAGACCTGCCATATGACCCAGCAATCCCACTGCTGGGCATATACACCAAGGAAACCAGAATTGAAAGAGCCACGTGTACCCCAATGTTCATTGCCGCATTGTTTACAATAGCCAGGACATGGAAGCAACCTAGATGCCCATCAACTGACGAATGGATAAGAAAGCTGTGGTATATATACACAATGGAATACTACTCAGCATTAAAAAAAAAAAAATCATTTGAATCAGTTCTACTCAGGTGGACGGAACTGGAGCCTATTATTCAGAGTGAAGTAAGCCAGAAGGAAAAACAACAATACAGTATACTAACGCATATATATGGAATTTAGAAAGATGGTAAGGAGAACCCTGCATGCGAGACAGCAAAAGGAACGTGGATGTATAGAACAGACTCATGGACTCTGTGGAAGAGGGCCAGGGTGGGATGATATGGGAGAATGGCATTGAAACCTGTTAATTAACATATGTGAAATCAATCGCCAGCCCAGGATTGATGCTCGGGGCTGGTGCACCGAGATGTCCCAGGGTGGGGGAAGTCGGGAGGGAGGAGGGAGGCGGGTTCTGGAGGGGCAGCATATGTAAAGCCAGGGCGGTTTCATGTCATTGTATGGCAAAACCAACACAATAAAGTAAAGAAAATTAAATAAATAAAGGCACTAGCAATCAAAACTAATAGTTGAAAATGTAATGGTGAAGTATGTCATTACTACAAACATTAACTATTGTGATTTTTTTCAGAGACTCTTATGTTTTTCCTAATACTACTTTTATTTGCCTTTTGTTTTCTTAAATACATTGAGAGCTTTTTTGTCTTATAACCCAGCCCCATTACACTCATTCATAAGACACATAGTACATGTGTAACCTCTACTCAATAGTTGTTAGGTATATACTTGGACAAAATTATTATATGAAAATATTTAAGCTGAGAAGGATTTATTTTACTCAGACTAAAGCCAAGCTTTAAAGTGATGTCCATTATATATGATAAAAGAGCTCAGTTGGTTCCCAAAACTTTTTGCTCTTTGCAATCCCTGGGAAATTTGAAAAAGTATTGAGTTTCACTCCCCATCCACCTGCTTGATATATCATTTAATTGTCTAGGGTGTGATCTTGGCTTTGAAATATGTAAAAGATCACATAGTGATTTTAATATGTAGCAAATTTAGGAAACACTGGATTAGCTTCCATGCTATTCTCATCATTGATTAAAAAGTTTTGTTTCATTTATTTTCCTTTAAGTCCAACCATTCGTTATAAACACTTTCATAGGCAAAAAAATCTCTTAAAAAAACTAGATTTTTGAATTAATGTTTCATTCTCCAATAGTCAATATACTCTGGTAGGGACTAAAGAGTAAGGAAAAAGATACAAGATACAAATTCTTTCATAAAATGTTTACAATATAGTTCACATAATAGAACAAATACACGTAAAATATTAAGATTCTAAATGTCTCTTCAGGAATAATAATCCTAAAAGGAATCAATCAGTTAAAGACAGTAAAAAAAAAATTTTTTTAAATCCAAGTGAAGTGCATAATGCCAGCCATCATAGAGGAATTCCCAGATAATCTTCCTCATTTTGTTGTCTATGTGACCCTATGAACTGTAGCCCACCAGGCTTCTCTGTTCATGGGATTTCCCAGGCAAGAATACTAAAGCAGGTTGCCCTTTCCTTTTCCAGCAGATCTTCCCAACCCAGGGATGGAATCTGTGACCTCTGCATTGGCAGGCAGATTCTTTACCACTGAGCCACCAGGGAAGCCCTAATTTTCCTTTCACACCTTTTTTGTTAAAATTAAGTCTGATATCTAGAAGCTTCTTGGTTATACAAGAAGATAAACAAAATTGATAAATCTTTAGCCAGACTCATCAATAAAAACAAGAAGAGGACACAAATCAATAAAATTAGAAATGAAAAAGAATTTATAACTGACACCACAGAAATACAAAGAATCATGAAAGTGAATGTGTCAGTCAGTCAAGCCCGACTCTTGACCCCATGGACTGTAGCCCATCAGGCTCCTCTGTCCATGCGATTCTTCAGACAAGAATACTGGAGTGGGTTGCCATTCCCTTTCCCAGGGGATCTTTCCAACCAAGGTATTGAACCCAGGTCTCCTGCACTGCAGGCAGATTCTTTACCATTTGAGCCACCAGGGAAGTAGACTACTACAAGCAACTACATGCCAATAAAATGAACAACCTGGAAGAAATGGACAACTACTTAGAAAGGTATCCCCTTCCAAGACTGAATCAGGAGGAAACAGACAATATGAACAGACAAATAACAAGTAATGAAATTGAAACTGTGATTCAAAATCTTCCAACAAACAAAAGTCCAGGACTAAATGGCTTCACAAACATTTCTATCAAATGTTTTTTGATAGAAAAAAATTACATCAAACATTTAAAGAAGAGCTAACACCTACCTTTTCCAAACTTTTACAAAAAATCACAGAAGGAGCACTCACAAGTTTATACTATGAGGCTACCACTGCCCTTATACCAAAACCAGCTAAAATACAATACACACATTACAAAAATTACAGGCCAATATCACTGATCAACACAGATGCAAAAATCCTCAACATAATAATACTAGTAAACTGAATCCAACAAAACATTAAAGGGATCATATACACTGACCAAGTGGGATTGATCCTAGGGATGCAAAGATTCTCCAATATATGGAAATCAATTGATGTGATATACTCTATTAAGAAAGTGAAGAATAAAAACCATATGATCATCTCAATGGATGTAGAAAAAGCTTCTGACAAAATTCAACACCCACTTATTATAAAAACTCTCTAGAAAGTGGGTAAAGACGGAACCTCCATCAACATAATAAAGGCCATATATAAAAATCCCACAACACATTATTCTCAAAGGTGAAAATTTGAAAGCATTTACTCTAAAATCAGGAATAAGACACAGGTACCCACTCTCACTACTATTATTCAACATAGTTTTGAAAGTCCTAGCCAAGGCAATCAGGAAAGAAAAAAGAAATAAAAGGAATCCAAACTGGCAAAGAAGTAAAACTTTGTCACTGTTTACAGATGACATGATACTATACATAGAAAATCCTAAAAATACCACAAGAAAGCTAATCAATGAATTTAGTAACAGGATACAAAATTAACACATAGAAATCTCTAGCATCTCTATATACTAACAATGAAATACCAAAAAGAGAAATTAAGGAAACTATCCCACTTACCACTGTAACAAAAAGAATAAAATACTTAGGAATAAACCTACCTTAAGAGGCAAAACACCTGTAATCAGAAAACTATAAGATACTGATGAAAGAAATGAAAGACAACATAACAGATGGAGAGATATATCATGTACTTGGATTTGAAAAATCAATATTGTGAAAATGACTATGCTACCCCAAAATTCAATGCAATCCCTATTAAATTACCAATAGCATTTTTCACAGAACTAAAACAAAAACTTTTACCATTTGTATGGAAACACAAAAGACCTTAAACAGCCAAACAATCTTGAGCAAACAAACAAACAAACAAAAATCAGAACTGGAGATAACAGGCTCCTTGACTTCAGACTATACTACAGGGGCTACCGTAATCAAGACAGTATTGTACTGGCACAAATACAGAAATACAGATCAATGGAACAGGACTTAAAAAACCCAGAGATAAACCCATACACATATGGACATCCAACTTATGAGAAAAGAGGAGAAATGACAGTCTCTTCAGTAAGTGGTGCTGGGAAAACTAGACAGCTACATATGAAAGAACGAAATTGGAACACTCACTAACACCAGACACAAAAATAACTTTAAAGTGGATTAAAGACCAAAAAATAGGGCCAGACACTGCAAAACTCTTAGAGGAAAACATAGGTAGGATCCTCTTTGACATAAATCACAAGATCATTTTTGACCCACCTCCTAAATTAGTGAGACTGGAACTTAACTAAACTTAAAAAGCCTTTGCACAACAAAGGCAACCACAGACAAAAATGAAAAAACAGCCCTCAGAATAGGAGAAAACATTTGCTAATGAATCAACTGACAAAGGATTAATCTCCAAAATATACAAAGACCTCATGCAGCTCAATATTAAAACAAAACAAAACAAAAAAACAACAACAAAAATGGGAAGTAGCCCTAAATATACATTTCTCCAAAGAAGACATACAGATGGTCAACAAACACTTGAAAAGATACTCAGCATCACTAATTATTAGGGAAATCAAAACTGCAATGAGTCATCATCTCACACAGGTCAGAATGGCCATCATCACAAAATCACAAACACTGCAGCGGGTGTGGAGAAAAGGGAACCCTCTTACACCGCTGGTGGGAATGTAAATTAATATAGCTGCTAAGTAGAATAGTATCAGTTCAGTTCAGTTCAGTCGCTCAGTCGTGTCCGACGCTTTGTGACCCCATGAATCGCAGCACCACCAGGCCGCCCTCTCCATAACCAACTCCCTGAGTCCACCCAAACCCATGTCCATTAAGTCGGTGATGCCACCCAACCATCTCGTCCTATGTTGTCCCCTTCTCCTCCTGCCTCCAATCTTTCCCAGCATCAGGGTCTTTTCATTGTTTTTTTTTTAACACTTTGACAGTTTCTTTTATATTTATTTTTAATTAATTTAATTATTTTTAATTAATTAATTATTTTTATTTTACAATATTGTGTTGGTTTTGCCATACACTGACATGAGGGCCTTTTCAAATGAGTCAGTTCTTCGCATCAGGTGGCCAAAGTATTGGAGTTTCAGCTCTAACATCAGTCCTTCCAATGAACACCCAGGACTGATCTCCTTTAGGATGGACTGGTTGGATCTCCTTGCAGTCCAAGGGAATCTCAAGAGTATTCTCTAACACCACAGTTCAAAAGCATTAATTCTTCAGTGCTCAGCTTTCGTTATAGTCCAACTCTCACATCCATACATGACTACTGGAAAAACCATAGTCTTGACTAGACAGACTTCTGTTGACAAAGCAATTTCTCTACTTTTTAATATGCTGTCTAGGTTGGTCATAACTTTCCTTCCAAGGAGTAAGCGTCTTTTAATTTCAAGGCTACAGTAACCATCTGCAGTGATTTTGGAGCCCAAAAATATAAAGTCTGACACTGTTTCCCCATCTATTTGCCATGAAGTGATGGGACCAGATGCCATGATCTTAGTTTTCTGAATGTTGAGCTTTAAGCCAACTTTTTCACTCTCCTGTTTCACTTTCATCAAGAGGCTCTTTAGCTCCTCTTCATTTTCTACCATAAGGGTGGTGTCATCTGCATATCTGAGGTTATTGATATTTCTCCTGGTGATCCTGATTCCAGCTTGTGCTTTATCCAGTCCACCATTTCTCATGATGTACTCTGCATATAAGTTAAATAAGCAGGGTGACAATATACAGCCTTGATGTACTCCTTTTCCTATTTGGAACCAGTCTGTTGTTCCATGTCCAGTTCTAACTGTTGCTTCCTGACCCGCATACAGGTTTCTCAAGAGGCAGAACAGATGGTCTGGTATTCCCATCTCTTTCAGAATTTTCCACAGTTTATTGTGATCCACACAGTCAAAGGCTTTGTCACTGTCAATAAAGCAGAAATAGATGTTTTCCTTGAACTCATCGAAAAAGTAGAATAATATGGACATGCCTTTAAAAACTAAAAATAGAACTACCATATGATCCAGTAATCCCACTGCTGGGCATGCAACTGGAGAAAACCAGAATTCAAAAAGATGCATGCACCGTGATGTTTACTGCAGCACTATGCTCACTGCTTCAGGACATAGAAGCAACCTAAAAGAATACCAGAGGAATGAATAAAGATGTGGTACATAAACACAATGGAATATTACTCAGCCATGAAAGAAATGAAATTCTACCATTTAAAGAAATGTGGATGGACCTAGAAACTATCATACAGAGTGAAGTCAGATAAAGAAAAAGAGTTGTGCATTAAAATACATATATGGAATCTAGGACAATGCTATAGATGAACTTATTTGTGAAGCAGAAATAGAGACACAGATACAGAGAACAAATGGATAACAAGGGGGAGTGGGGAAAGTATGGATTGGGTGATTGGGACTGACATATATACACAATTAGGCATAAAATAGATGACTCATGAGAACATACTGTTGGAGCAAACTCTTGAGAGTCCCTTGGACAGCAAGTGGATGAAACCAGTCCATCCTAAGGGAAATCTGTCCTGACTATTCATTGGAAGGACTGATACTGAAGCTGGAACTCCAACATTTTGGCTACCTGATGCAAAGAACTGACTCACTGGAAAAGACCCTGATGCTAGGAAAGATTGAAGACAGAAGGAGAAGGGGATGACAGAGGATGAGATGGTTGGATGGCATCACCGACTCAATGGGCATGAGTTTGAGCAAGCTCCAGGAGATGGTGATGGACAGGAAAGCCTAGTGTGCAGCAGTCCATGGGGTCGCAAAGAGTCGGACATGACTCAGTGACTGAACTGAACTGAACTAATGAGAACCTATTGTATAGCACAGGGAACTCTATACAATGCTCTGTGGTGACCTAAGTTGGAAGGAAATCCAAAAAGGGAGGCATTTATGTATAAATACTGCTGATTCAATTTGTTGTTTAGTAGAAACTAACACAACATTGTCAACCAACTATACTCCCATAACAACAACAACAAAAGCCCATCTAACACAACAATTTGGCATTACTATAAAATTTCCAAGTTTTGTGTCCCAAGATGCAGTCTCTCCATCAGACCAATGATGATGTAAAAGAAAGCACTTAACATTGTACCTGAGATATAGGAGCCACTCAATAAATGTTTGTTTTCAAAACAAAGATAGTATCCAGTTCCAAAAATGATTGAGTTAATTTAAAGTGTTATAAAATGTTCCTTGAGATCATTTATAAGACAAGCATGGTCTCAATTCAATGAAATTAATGCCAACTACTCCCAAACTTGTAGCTTCCCTGGTGGCTCAGACAGTAAAGTGCCCGCCTGTATTGTGGGAGACCAGGGTTCAATCTCTGGGTTGGGAAGATCCCCTGGAGAAGGAAATGGCAACCCACTCCAGTATTCTTGCCTGGAAAATGCCATGGATGGAGGAGCTAGTGGGCTACAGTCCATAGGGTTGCAAAGAGTCAGATATGACTGAGCGACTTCGCTTACTCACTCACTCCCAAACTTACTAATTTTCTTTTTAAGCTTGGGATAGGTTTCTTTTAATCAGAGTTCACTTTTTCAAAAATGAGTAGTTGTTGATTCCTGGCCTGAGTATATCCAAACCTATTCTTCCCAAATGAAGAAGGCTGTGAAAGGGATGCATTAATAATTGGAGGTAAAAAATCATTTACTTCTGTGCTCTTCATTAAGTTTTCACCCTTTCCCCAGCCAAGGTGGAAGAAACCGAAGTCACAGAACACCTGGCTCTGTCCAAACATCAGCTGCATTTAAAAATTTCGGATTAGGATGCATAATATACTAATTCTATACAACTTTATTGTCTTCACTTTAAAATTTATATTAAGTAGACTGCTACATTATGGTAATGTACTAAATTACCTAAAGCAAAGTAATACAATGATTAACTGACTATAAACATTGGTTTATGGTCAGATTATAAAGTACTACAATGATTAACATTATGCATTTTCATAACATTAGAAAATTGCAGGATGAAATATATGTGGATTGACTCAGTGCCATTAAGAATAATAAAACAGTGGTATAACTCAGTCTCAAGTTACATCTTGAGAGTAAACTTGGTTTTAAATCTCCTCTCTAAGTGGTTGAGAAATTCATTAATTTAAAATGCCCAAAGCTCACCAAACACAAGGTAGAGAATGTAAGTATTCATGCAAATTTATGATATTAAGGAAAATAGGATTTAACCAACAGTTTTTTAAAGTCTTTGTCTCTAATACTATGCTGTAGAACAACCAGAAAACATCAATTTTACTTATTATATGTTCTTTCAATGATAAAATTGATATACTTAAGATTTATCTCACCTTCTTTAAAAAATATATCTGAATTGGGCTACAACCTTAAAAAATACATTCTCAGATTTAAATTTAGTTCATCAGTTCTACAACATGATGTAATAGACTGATTCTTTGTGGAAAGCAGACAACACAAAGAAGTAAAGACCTAGAGGAGTTCAGTTCAGTTCAGTCGCTCAGTCATGTCCAACTCTTTGCTACCCCATAAACCACAGCACACCAGGCCTCCCTGTCCATCACCAACTCTCGGAGTCCACCTAAACCCATGTCCATTGAGTTGGTGATGCCATCCAACCATATCATCCTCTGTCGTCCCCTTCTCCTCCTGCTATCAATCTTTCCCAGCATCAGGGTCTTTTCAAATAAGTCAGTTCTTCACATCAGGTGGCCAAAGTATTGGAGTTTCAGCTTCAACATCAGTCCTTCCAATGAATATTCAGGACTGATTTCCTTTAGGATAGACTGGTTGGATCTCCTTGTAGTCCAAGGGACTCTCAAGAGTATTCTCCAACACCACACTTCAAAAGCATCCGTTCTTTGGTGTTCAGCTTTCTTTATAGTCCAACTCTCACATCCATACATGACTACTGGAAAAACCATAGCCTTGACTAGATGGACCTTTATTGACAAAGTAATGTCTCTGCTTTTCCATATGATGTCTAGGTTGGTCATAATTTTCCTTCCAAGGAGTAAGCGTCTTTTAATTTCAAGGCTGCAATCACCATCTGCAGTGATTTTGGAGCCCCCAGAAATAAATTCAGCCACTGTTTACATTGTTTCCCCACCTATCTGCCATGAAGTAATGAGATGGGATGCCATGATCTTCGTTTTGTGAATGTTGAGCCCTAAGCCAACTTTTTCACTCTTCTCTTTCACTTTCAGCAAGAGGTTCTTCAGTTCTTCACTTTCTGCCATAATGGTGCCATAATCTGAGGTTATTGATATTTCTTCCAGCAATTTTGATTCCAGCTTGTGTTTCTTCCAGCCTAGCATTTCTCATGATGTACTCTGCATATAAGTTAAATAAGCAGGATGACAATATACAGCCTTGACGTACTCCTTTTCCTATTTGGAACCAGTCTGTTGTTCCATGTCCAGTACCAACTGTTGCTTCCTGACCTGCATACAGGTTTCTCAAGAGGCAGGTCAAGTGGTCTGGTATTCCCATCTCTTTCAGAATTTTCCACAGTTTATTGTGATCCACACAGTCAACGGCTTTGGCATATTCAATAAAGCATAGTCAATAAAAAGATGTTTTTCTGGAACTCTTTTGCTTTTTCGAGGATCCATCAGATGTTTGCAATTTGATCTCTGGTTTCTCTGCCTTTTCTAAAGCCAGCTTAAACATCTGGAAGTTCACAGTTCATGTATTGCTGAAGCTTGGCTTGAAGAATTTTAAGAATTACTTTACTAGTGTGTGCAATTGTGTGGTAGTTTGAGCATTCTTTGGCATTGCCTTTCTTTGGGATTGAAATGAAAATTGAATTTTTCCAGTCCTGTGGCCACTGCTGAGTTTTTCAAATTTGCTGGCATATTGAGTGCACACTTAAGTTATGCATTTTTCTGTTCTTTGAAGATAAAGTGTTGAAATACATGTAGGCACCAGTATAAGTTTTGGGCATCAATGCAGAAGTCTAAGAAAACTCACAGTGATAGTCTAATACTAGAGAATACTGCAGCATAAGTGTCTGGACTTGAGTTCTTTTGTTGACACATAAATGCTATGTAATTTTAAGCAAGTTATCTTCATTTTATCATCTGAAAAATGGGCATACCTCTCAGCTGCTGAATTAATTTTAAAAAAAATTGCAAAGTGACTAGCCCATAATAGACAATAAATCAAAGTTATTTTCATTAATGTTATTATTATAATTAATACTAATTGATTACAACCAGTTGATTATCACTAGCATCAGAGTCTTTTCCAATGAGTCAGCTCTTCGCATCAGGTGGCCAAAGTATTGGAGTTTCAGCTTCAACATCAGTCCTTCCAATGAACACACAGGACTGATCTCCTTTAGGATGGACTGGTTGAATCTCCTTGCAGTCCAAGGGACTCTCAGGAGTCTTCTCCAACACCACAGTTCAAAAGCATCAATTCTTCGGCACTCAACTTCCTTCATGACTACTGGACAAACCATAGCCTTGACTAGACAGACCTTTGTTGGCAAAGTAATGTCTTTGCTTTTTAATATGCTGTCTAGGTTGGCCATAACTTTCCTTCCAAGTAATAAACGTCTTTCAATTTCATTGCTGCAGTCACCATCTGCAGTGATTTTGGAGCCCAGAAAGATAAATTCAGGAGAAGGGGATGACAGAGGATGAGATGGTTGGATGGCATCAGTGACTCGAAGGACATGAGTTTGGGTGGACTCTGAGAGTTAGTAATGGACAAGGAAGCCTGACGTGCTACAGTTCATGGGGTTGCAAAGTGTCAGATATGACTGAGCAACTAAACTGACTATCATTATATTCTAATGATAGGGAACAGTTTAAACAAAAGAAGAAATAAAGCAAACTGGGAAGGCCAGTTTAAGAATACTGCCTTGATGGAACTGATATGAACTTGGGAAATTTTATTTCTAAAATACATATGCTGATCACTTTATATTATACAAGGCCATCTGCCTAGTCCTAGGAAAGTAAATAGAAGAGTCTGAGTCTTTCCTGAAACTGAACTTTCATTATAAATATTGTTTCTTCACTGGGTAACCCATCACAATACACTTACTTATGCTTTTGTCCATTTTTCCTTAAATTATGAGCAGTTTTCAAACAATGGGTCATATTTTCTATGATCTTGGCTCCCAACATATTATAAGTTTTTAATAGCTGCTCAGTAAAGATGGGTTGAACTAATAAGAAATTAAACAAATGTCTAAAGAAAAACAGAAAATTTTCCAATTAATGAAACGTTGCTAGTCTGTATCAAGCTAGTGTTGTAACATACATTATTATCAGCTTCTCTGGTAGCTCAGCTGGTAAAGAATCTACCTGCACTTCAGGAGACCCCAGTTTTATTCCTGGGTTGGGAAGATCCTCTGGAGAAGGGATAGGCTACCCATTCCAGTATTTTTGGGCTACCATCTGGTGGCTCAGACAGAAAGAAATCTGCCTGCAGTGCAAGAGACCTGGATTCGATCCCTGGGTTGGGAAGATCCCCTGGAGGAGGGCATGGCAACCCTACACTCCAGTAATCTTGCCTGAGGAATCCTCATGGACAGAGAAGCCTAGTGGGCTACAGTCCATGGGGTCACAAAGAGTCAGATACAACTGAGCAACTAAGCGCAGCACAACATCCATTGGTATCCATATGTCCATTTAATTAATTTATTTTTATTTTTATTTTTTATTATTATTATTTTTTTATTGTGTTGGTTTTGCCATACATTGACATGAAACCGCCATGGGTTTACATATGCTCCCCCTCCAGAACCCCCCTCCCTCCTTCCTCCCGATTTCCTCCCCCTGGGACATCTCGGTGCACCAGCCCCGAGCATCAGCCCTGGGCTGGCGATTGATTTCACATATGATAATTAACATGTTTCAATGCCATTCTCCCATATCATCCCACCCTTGCCCTCTTCCCCAGACTCCCAATGGCATCCATATATATATTTAGGTGCATGTTTGAAAAGCTCCTCTCTACTTTATCTATTATATAACATTAAGAGAAAATATATTAATAAGTTGAACAAGTCAATCATACATTTTTCACACTGTGTTTCTCAGGTTGCTGAACATAGGCATAAACTAATACTAGACTTTTCAACATGATCACTATAACATAATATTCTGAAAATTATAAAAGTCAAACTTGCTGGTTCTTATTGTCTGCAAAAATATCAGTGTAATGCTCCTGGGTTTGGTGGGTTGCGTGACAGGCAAAAAGACACCAAAGTCACTTTGTATACATAGAAAGAAATCTAACATTCCTTGATAATAAGAAACCTACATAGGCAAACAGTTAGTTTTTTTTTTTAATTCCATACCTCTCTATATGGTATCCATATCCTTCTTGCTGAACTCAATTTTGTTCCATTTTTCTTATCCATAAGAAATTTGGAGAACAATTTTTTGACCTCAGTATAAGTATATAAAGTATTCCTGAAGCAGAATTCTCTCAAACTGTGGTTTCTGTCCTGCTTTTTAATTAATCTGTATGAGATAAGAACAGAAATTTTAATCACCCTTATAAACACTTTCAAAGAGTTTATACCAGTTCTATGACTCTTTGTTGTCTCTCTCTGTTACGGTTGTTCTGATTATACTTGGCAGAAAACAACAAAATTCTGTAAAGCAAATTAGTCTTCAAATAAAAATAAATAAATAAAATTGAGGCTTGCACTGTGTATGTATTAAGTTTATTTTATAAGTAATGCATCTTTACTGCATTTCATCAAATTGGGAAAAGAAACTAGTTAGTTTGAGAACTAGAAACTTCTCCACAGAGAAGCTTGAGAAGCACTCTCCTAGAATATTATGATCTTTCCTCCTTACAGTTTCTTGGAAAGCAAAAATAACAAAAGCAAGTATTTTAACTTATTAAATAACTTGTACTACTTTGTTGTTTAATCTTCTCTGGATATCACATTCAGCTATTTATGTGGATGCAAAGCAGATACTACTTTCACAAGCCACAGAGTTGTCAAAACTGAGTTTAACAACAAACAATCTGATCACATTACTTTCCTGCTTCAAATGCTTCAGTGACTTCTCTGAAGATATGAAACACATATCTTTAATGCTTTTGAAGGCTTAAAATATGCTCCAAGATTGGCCTGTGATTACTTTTTAGCTTCATCTCGTCTTCAGTCCCCATTTCCTTCCCCTCCAAGCAGACCACAGATACATGCTCTCATTGTCAGACCTACAATTATGTTTACCCTCTATGTCACCCTTCTCTCACCCTCTCTCCCTTTCTCTAAATCCCCTCCCCACACACACCAATACACATGCACATTTGTGCACACCTTTGCACATCACTAACATTGTTAATTCCTCTTTCTTTAGATGTCCCACTATACTCCTGAGTCCTTGGCTTCTTTCTGTTAGTTCTTTTGATTTTTCTTCCATAAAACTGACTACATATGTAAGATGATATATTTAATAGCTATGTTTTTCATTGGATCATGGCGCTGTTAAGGCAGGAAACTGATTTCTGTCTAGGCTTTTGCATTCCTGTTGAACTGTGGTGTTGGATAAGATTCTTGAGAATTCCTTGGACTGCAAGGAGATCCAACTAGTCCATCCTAAAGATCAGTCCTGAGTGTTCATTGAAAGGACTGATGTTGAAGCTGAAACTCCAATGGTTTGGCCACCTGATGTGAAGAGCTGACTCATTTGACAAGACCCTGATGCTGGGAAAGATTGAAGGCAGGAGGAGAAGGGCATGACAGAGGATGAGATGGTTGGATGGCATCACTGACTCAATGGACATGAGTTTGAGTAAACTCTGGAAGTTGGTGATGGACGGGGAAGCCTGGTGTGCTGCGGTCCATGGGGTCACAGAGTCAGACATGACTGAGTGACTGAACTGAATTGAACCTAGCTAAGTGTCTGACATTCTGTATGTTCTCAGTATTTATTAAATGAATTAATACATAGAAGTGATACAAGATCTGATGATTTAGAATTACAAATTCCCATCAGTTCTTTGTTTACTTTGTATCATTCTGCAATGCGTTTCATAGCATTTTTAAACCATTATGTTAACTAATAGAAAGAATACTATACTCTTTGCTATTTATAAATCTTACCATTATATGTATCTTCCCTATAGAGTATTTGTTGTACAAAGAAGTCTGTTGTCAAAAAATTCAGCTTGTCATCAGGCAGTTTATTTTTCCAACTCAACAAGGGGATTTAAAGTTCTAATCCTTTCTTCACTGTGATACAAAAACATATTTTAAGGCAATCACTAACCTAGGAAGAAGGATGGGATAAAAATCTCTGAAATTTAGTGTAGCTGATCTTAATTTGAAATTAGACTATTTAGAACTCCATTATTTCTGATTAACTAACACTAACTTCATCTGTAGCTCAATCTTCAATATATGTGTTTTCTTGCTTTGGTCTTTTCAAATAACATCTATTTAATTTGTGAATTAATTACTATTTTTAATTTTATTAATTTTAAAAGATTTGTTTCTTGCCCACCTACCAGGAGCCAGACACTGTGCTAAGGACTTTTACAAAGACTTCATACTCATTGACACCTCTGAGACTATTGTTATTTCTGAGAACCTGAATCCTAGAAAAATATGTGATCTATTGGAAATCGAGTAGACCAAGTAGCTGAACTCTGGCAGAGTCAAAATTCAAACACAAGCTGACTGACTCCATACCCAGAACTATTCCAAATTTTCTTACCATCATCACTGATATTTTAAAACATGTATATAGTTTCTCTAGTAGCTTTTAAGAATATAAAAATCTATATAATAGACTTTGAAAGTTGAAACCTAAAACACTTTCAGTACATTCGCTAAACAAATTGAAACCTATATAAAAGCAAAATATAAAGGAGAATGGTTTTCACATAAGTGACTTTGATGTACAGTAAGAAATAATGAAATATTGTGTCCCATGTCATCATGGCTGGCTTGATGGCTAAAGGGCAATAATTCATTCTGTTCATAAGTCAGTCGAGTTGCCTTGGTTGTAATAGCATGGGCAAAAGCAAGGCTTTATAATTAAAATACACATTTTAATAATTTTTAAATCAGGAAAATCTAGAAATCTGCATATTCTTCCCAAGACCTAAATAAACATTTCTCCAAAGAAGACATTTAGATGGCCAAGAGGAACATGAAAAGGTGTTCAATGTGGCTAATTATTAGAGAAAGGAAAATCATGACTTCAATTACATATCACTTCACACCAGTCAAAATGGCCATCAAAAAATCTACAAACAATAATTACTGGCAAGGGTGTGGAGACAAAGGAATCTTCTTGCACTGTTGGTTGGAATGTAAATGGATATAATCACTATGGAGAACAGTATGGAGGTGCCTTACAAAACTAAAAATAAAACTATCATATGACACAGGAATCCACTACCAGCCACATATTCTGAGAAAACCTTATTTCAGAAAGACACGTGTACTCCAACATTCATTGCAGCACAATTTACAATAGCCAGGATATGGAAGCAACCTAAATGTCCATTGACAGATGAATCAATAAAGAAGATGTGGTACATCTATGTAATGGAATATTATTCAGCCATAAAAGGCAATGAAATTGTGCCCTTTGCAGAGATTTGGATGGACCTCAAGATGATCATACAGAATGAAGTCAGAAAAAGAAAAACAAATATCATATACTAATGCACATATGTGGAATCTAGAAAAAAGCTATAGGTGAACTTATTTGCAAAGCAGAAATAGAGATGCAAACATAGAATGGACACATGGACAAAATGGGGAAAGGGGAGGGTGGGACAAATTGGGAGATTCATATTGGCATATATGTACTACCATGTGTAAAAAAGATAACTAATGGGAAACTGTTATATAGCACAGGGAGCTGTTTGGTGCTCTGTGATAACCTAGATGGGTGGGGTGGGGGGTGGTGGTGGGAAGGAGGTCCAAGAGGGAGAAAATATATATAATATATAACCCAACATTGTAAAATTATACTCTAGTTTTAAAAAGCCTACCAGATATGAAATAAAGGTGGATCAGCTTGGTTTATGTTCATTTCCTAAGTGACAATAGTCAACTGCATACCAGATTCACTAATTCTATTCACACTTCTACTCAAGTTTATAAAGGCTGAGAAAGATACCTGTAGAAAATGTGCTTTCCTGTCAAATGGAGGCCACTTCCAAAGACAGGCTGCCTTTTCCACAGGTCATCACATTCCTCACATTCCACGATCAAAGAATGTTGGCTGAGTTGCTTAGAACTTACCTCAAATGTGACCAAGCTAAGTATCTAATCACTCAGCCACAGAATGAGTTTTCTCTTATATACCACATCACGTGGCCACCCATGTCACCAAAGTTTGCTACTGATCACAAGTGGGGTCAGATATAAGAATCTAATTGGCTAAAAAATAAGTTAAAACATATGACCTTCAGTTACCTCCCATTACATGAGAAAGCAAACCTGGTAACAACTCTATAGAAACTCTGATAATTTAAGTCATCAATTACGAGACAGTCCTTTAAACATGTACCTATTCATTTCCATATATATAGATATATATATACTTATATAAATAAATCATATTAGCCTTCATAGCAAATAAAAGTAGTAATTTTAAAACAAACCACTCGTCAAACCTGCAAGTAGATGCTCATGTTTGGAATATGAGTTTTGTTTGTTTGTTTGTTTTTTGCTCTCAGTATATAGCTTTGTCTTCTGAAGAAAAAAGAATCTTAAAAAACAAGCAAACAAACAAACCATGATTTACAAACAGGCAACCAGAAATTTAAATCGAACCATGCTGTAATAAGGAAGACTGGCTCCCGGAAAACGTACAAATGTCCTTCAGAATAGCATTCACATGAAATGGATTTTGATTGTTGCTTTGATCATACATAGGGTCAGAAGTGATGAAGTAGGAAATCTTATCTATCACATAAGCTGAGTGTTGAAACCTATATTAAGCAATCTGAGAAGCCTAAGTACAGAATATTAAGTCTCTAGAAATGTCTTACATATACAACTGAAATGGCAGAAAACAGAAATCTTCAGCCTTACATAAATATATTTCCACTTTTCAATTTACAAGAGCAATTACTGTAGGGAGGGATATTTCATGGGGATTAATGACCACCCGAAGGTAATAATTCCTGCCCTCGTGTTAGGCCATCAACTCCCTTCAGAGATGAAACCTAATCAATCTGTCATTATTGAGCTGATGTTATATAGGTACTTAAAAAAAAAAAAAAACTATCTCATTTGATGCCAATAAACTCCTGAAGATAAAGGAACACAGCCCCTTTAGCAGGACCATTCTGAGTGATTTTGTTCCAAAAATATGCAGAGAAATTTAATAGTCTGACTAGAAAGCTAAAATACTTGCCTACCCAAGACTAGAACTTCCCAAGCTAGTGATCAAGAACCTGCCTGTCAATGCAGGAGACACGAGAGACATGGGTTTGATCCCTGGGTCAGGAAGATTCCCCGGAGGAGGGCATGGCAACCCACTCCAGTATTCCTGCCTGGAGAATCCCATGGACAGAGGAGCATGCTGGGCTACATACAGTTTGTGGGGTTGCAAAAAGTCGGACGTGACTGAAGCGACTGAGCATGCATGCACACACCCAACACTACAGTCACATCCTGACAGCTCTTGTCCTGGTGTGCTAGAGACCCTACAGAGAATCTGCTGGTCTTGATGCACTGGTGAGGGCAATCAGCCCCCAGAAGTGCCCAGGTCAGAAACATGCCTTCCCTTGCTCCAAGATGTAGTGGATCGGGTTACTACAAATTTCTGGGGAAAGGTGGAGTAGGAAATGGCAACCCACTCCAGTATTGAAGATTCCAAAGCAGCCTGTCATCCTAAAGGCCAACTTCTTTAGTAGAAGAGCTGAGGAGATGATTACGGGTGTGAGAGGGGCTTGAGTCCTGGTAGACTGAAGCCATATGGTGGAAAATTCATTAAATGTTAACAAGTGCTTCTCTTAAAAAGAAAGAACTGGAGTTATCCAAAGTACTTTTGTATCCAAAGTGCAATTAAAAGCCTTTGAGGCTTTTAGAGTTTCTCAGGTGGTGCTGGTGGTAAAGAACCCACCTGCCAATGCAGGAGATGTAAGAGACTGGGGTTCAATCCCTGGGTTGAGAAAATCCCCTGGAGGAGGGCATAGCAACCCACTCCAGTATTCTTGCCTGGAGAATCCCATGGACAGAGGAGACTGGCGGGCCATGGTTCATAGAGTGGTGTTGGAGAAGACTCTTGAGAGTCCCTTAGACAGCAAGGAGATCAAACCAGTCAATTCTAAAGGAAATTAACACTGAATATTCATTGGAAAAGGCAATGACACCCCACTCCAGTACTCTGACCTGGAAAATCCCATGGATGGAGGAGCCTGGTGGGTTGCAGTCCATGGGGTCACGAAGAGTCAGACACAACTGAGCGACTTCACTTTCACTTTTCACCTTCATGCATTGGAGAAGGAAATGGCAACCCACTCCAGTGTTCGTGCCTAGAGAATCCCAGGGATAGCAAAGCCTGGTGGGCTGCCATCTATGGGGTGGCAGAGAGTCAGACATGACTGAAGTGATTTAGCAGCAGCAGCAGAGGCAGATTCATTGGAGGGACTGATGCTGAGGCTGAAGCTGCAATACTTTGGCCACCTGGTGCAAAGAGCCAACTCATGCAAAGATGCCAGTGCTGGGAAAGATTGAAGGCAGGAGGAGAAGGGGACGACAGAGGATGAGATGGTTGGATGGCATCAATGGCTCAATGGACATGAGTTTGAGCAAGTTCTGGGAAATAGTGAAGGACAGGGAAGCCTGGGGTACTGCAGCCCATGAGGTCACAGAGAGTTGGTGATGATTGAGTGACTAAACAACAATAGGAGGGGATTAGAAACGTTTTCCATATAAAATGACCTTTAAACAGCAAATAATTGGGCTAAAAAGTGGATCTGCAAGTAGTGGTTATAAAACATGCAAATGCCTGGAGACGGTTAAAGAAAGAAAGAACACGTTCAAGCCACTGTGAGCTGTCACAGTTTGACCCAATAATTCAGGGCCTGGGTGATGAGAGATGTGGCTAAAGAATTAAGAGTAGTTAACAGCTTATTTTCTTGAGCTCCAAGAAAATAATATGGCAGCAGCAACCTGAAGAGGCATTGGTGGCCTGGGAAGCGGCCTTGCAGAGATCTCAGTGAAGATGCAGGCAGGAGGAGTGCAGTGACCAGCATCCCCAATTCCCAGTGCAGAGTCAGAGGAGAGGAAAGGCTGGGACCAAAGCATGGCATTGGCAGTGGAATGGCCCCAAGGGGACCAGAACCAGCAGAGAGTCAGAGTCCCTTTCACTCCTGGGCATCCTACAACATTGGTTCCAGCCTTTCTCAGACCCCCTTTCCAACCACTCCAGCAGGGCCTTTGCCTCAGCCCCAGGCTGCATGTTGACTGACACCCTATGGCCTGTGATGGTTAACACACTCAACAAGGACCAGCAGTGGGACAATTAGGGCTCCAAGCATGTCATCCAGCCACATGGAGCAGCTGAAGGGCATGTCCCTGCTAGTTAGGGCCTGACAAAATGTGATCCACTGGAGAAGGGAATGGCAAACCACTTCAGCACTCTTGTGTTGAGAAACCTATGAACATTATGAAAAAGCAAAAAAAGATATGACACTGAAAGATGAGCCCCCATGTTGGTAGGTGTCCAGTATACCTACCAATATGAATATACCAATATACCAACATGAAGAGGCTGAGCTGAAGTGGAAAAAACATCAAGGTGTGGTTGTATCTGGTGGTGAAAGTAAAATTCAATGCTATAAAGGACAATATTGCATAGGAACCTGGAATGTTAGGTCCATGAATCAAGGTAAATTGGATGTGGTCAAACATGAGATGGCAAGAACAAACATTGACATTTTAGAAATCAGTGAACTAAACTGTTCGGGAATGGGCGAATTTAATTAAGATGACCATTATATCTATTGTGGGTATGAATCACTTAGAAGGAATGGAGTAGTCCTCATAGCCAACAAAAGGGTCAAAAATGCAGTACTTGGTTGCAGTCTCAAAAATGACAGAATGATCTCTGTTTGTATCCAAGGCAAACCATATCAAAATAATCCAAGACTATGCTCCAATTGCTAATGATGGAGAAGATGAAGTTGAATGATTCTGTGAAGAGCTACAAGACCTCCTAGAACTAACACCAAAACAAGATGCCCTTTTCATTATAGGGGACTGGAATGCAAAAGTAGGAAGTCAAGAGATGCCTGGAGTAACAGGCAAATTTGGCCTTGGAGTACAACATAAAGCAGGGCAAAGGCTAACAGTGTTTTGCCAAGAGAACGCACTGGTCATAGCAAACACCCTCTTCCAAAAACACAAGAGACAACTCTATACATAGACATCACTAGATGGTCAATACCAAAATCAGATTGATTATATTCTTTGCAGGTAAAATGGAGAAGCTCTATACAGTCAGTGAAAACCAAGATCTGCAGCTGACTGTGGCTCAGATCATCAGCTCCTTATTGCCAAATTCAGGCTCAAATTGAAGAAAGTAGGGAAAACCACTAGACCACTCAGGTATGACCCAAGTCAAATCCTTTATAATTATACAGTGGAAGTGACAAATAGATTCAAGGGGTTAGATTTGATAGAAAGAGTGCCTGAAGAACTGTGGATGGAAATTCATAACATTGCACAGGAGGTGCTAACCATGATGGTGTTGTCACTCACCTAGAGCCAGACATCCTAGAAGGTGAAGTCAAGTGGGCCTTAGGAAGCATCACTATGAACAAAGCTAGTGGAGGTGATGGAATTCCAGCTGAGCTATTTCAAATCCTAACAGATGATGCTGTTAAGCATTGCACTCAATATGTCAGCAAAGTCTGAAAACTCAGCAGTGGCACAAGACTGGAAAAGGTCAGTTTTTGGTTCAATCCCAAAGAAATACAATGCCAAAGAATGTTCAAATTACTGTACAATTCCACTCATTTCATGTGCTAGCAAAATTATGCTCAAAATCCTTCAAGCTAGGCTTCAGCAGTATGTGAACTGAGAATGTCCAGATGTACAGTTGAATTTAGAAAAGGCAGAGGAATAAGAGATCAAACTGCCAACATATACTAGATCATACAAAAATCAAGGAAATTTAAAAAAAAATCTACTTCTGCTTCATTGACTACAATGAAGCCTTTGACTGTGTCGATCACAACAAACTATGGAATATTCTTAAAGAGATTGGAATACTGGCCTCTTGAGAAACCTGTATGCAGGACAAGAAGTAACAGTTAGACCTGAACATGGAACAACAAACTGATTCAAAATCAGGAAAGAAGTACATCAAGGCTGTATATTGTCACCTGCTTACTTAACATATGCAGAGTACCTCATACGAAATGCCAGACTAGGACTAGAAGAAGCACAAGCTGGAATCAAGATTGCCAGGAGAAATATCAGCAACCTCAGATAGGCAAATGATATGACTTAAATGTCAGAAAGTGAAGTGCAACTAAAGAGCCTGTTAATGAAGGTGAAAGAGGAGTGTGAAAAACCTGCTTTAAAACTCAACAATGGTTCAGCTCTGCCTATCGTGAACTGAGGGGTCCAGAATTGAGACAGTCAGCATCTATAATTCTCCCTTTCTCCCTGAATAGGTAAAAATTCTGTGATTGATTACAAGCACTTCAAGAAGAGGTTGGTGTCATAAAAATAAAGCAAGTATACTATATATAACTCATGACCATTACACCTACTACTGTGGGAAGGAATCCCTTAGAAGAAATGCAGAAGCCATCATAGTCAACAAAAGAGTCCAAAATGCAGGATTTGGATGCAATCTCAAAAACAACAGAATGATTTCTGTTTGCTTCCAAGGCAAACCATTCAATATCATGGTAATCCAAGTCTATGCCCTGACCGGTAATGCGGAAGAAGCTGAAGTTGAACGGTTCTGTGAAGACGTACAAGACCTTTCAGAACTAACACCCAGAAAAGATGTCCTTTTCATTATAGGAGACTGGAATGCAAAAGTAGGAAGTCAGGAAACACCTGAAGTAACAGGCAAATTTGGCGTTGGAGTACAGAATGAAGTAGGGCAAAGGCTAATAGAGTTTTGTGAAGAGAATGCACTGGCCATAGCAAACACCTTCTTCCACCTATACAAGAGAAGACTCTACACATGGACATCACCAGATGGTCCACACTGAAATCAAATTGATTATATTCTTTGCAGCCAAAGATGGAGAAGCTCTATACACTCAGCAAAAGCAAGACCGGGAGTTGATTGTGGCTCAGATCATGAACTCCTCATTGCCAAATTCAGACTTAAATTGAACAAAGTGCAGAAAACACTAGACCATTCAGCTATGATCTAAATCAAATCCCTTATGATTATACAGTGGAAGTGAGAAATAGATTTAAAGGACTAGACAGATAGACAGAGTGCCTGATGAACTATGGATGGAGGTTCGTGACATTGTACAAGAGACAGGGAGCAATATCATCCCCAAGAAAAAGAAATGCAAAAAAGCAAAATGGCTCTCTGAGGAAGACTTACAAAGAGCTGTGAAAAGAAGGGAAGTGAAAAGCAAAGGAAAAAAGGAAAGTTATATACCCATTTGAATGCAGAGTTCCAAAGAATAACAAGGAGAGATAAGAGAGCCTTCCTCAGTGATCAATGCAAAGAAATAGAGGAAAATAATAGAATAGAAAAGTCTAGAGATCTCTTCAAGAAATTAGAGATACCAAGGGAAGTTTTCATGCAAAGATGGGCACAAAAAAGGACAGAAATAGTATGGCCCTAATAGAAGCAGAAAATAAAAAGAAGAGATGGCAAGAATACACAGAAGAACTGTGCAAAAAAATCTTCATGACCCAGGTAACAACAATGGTATAATCACTCACCATACATCCTAGAATGTCAGGTCAAGTGGTCCTTAGGAACCATCACTATGAACAAAGTTACTGGAAGTGATGGAATTCCAGTTGAGTTATTTCAAATCCTAAAAGATGATGCTCTTAAAGTGCTACACTCAATATGCCAGCAAATTTGGAAAACTCAGCAGTGGACACAGGATTGGAAAAGGTCAGCTTTCATTCCAATCCCAAAGAAAGACAATGCCAAAAATGTTCAAACTACTGCACAATTGCACTCATCTCACACACTAGCAAAGTAAAACTCAAAATTCTCCATGCCAGGTTTCAGCAATACATGAACTGTGAACTTCTCAATCTTCAAGCTGGATTTAGAAAAGACAGAGGAACCAGAGATCAAATTGCCAACAACCACTGGATCATTAAAAAAGCACCAGAGTTCCAGAAAAACATCTATTTCTGCTTGACTATACCAAAACCTTTGATTGTGTGGAACAAAATAAACTGTGGAAAATTCCGAAAGAGATGGGAATATCAGACCATCTGACCTGCCTCTTGAGAAACCTGTATGCAGGTCAGGAAGCAACAGTTAGAACTGACCATGGAACAACAGACTGGTTCCAAATAGGAGAAGGAGTACATCAAGGCTATATGTTATCACCCTGCATATTTAATTTGTATGCAGAGTACATCATGAGAAATGCTAAACTGGATGAAGCACAAGCTGGAATCAAGATTACTGGGAGAAATATCAATAACCTCAGATATGCAGATGACACCAGCTTTAAGAAAGAAAGCAAAGAAGAACTAAGGAGACTCTTGATGAAAGTGAAAGAGGAGAGCAACAAAGTTGGCTTATAGCTCAACATTCAGAAAACTAAGATCAGGGCATCCAGTCCCATCTCTTCATGGCAAATAGATGGGGAAACAGTGGGAAAAGGGGCTGACTTTATGTTTTGGGGCTCCAAAGTCACTGCAGATAGTACCTCCAGCCAGGAAATTAAAAGACACTTGCTCATTGGAAGAAAAGTTATGAACAACTTAGACAGCTTATTAAAAAGCAGAGACATTACTTTACCAATAAACATCCATCTAGTCAAGGCTATGGTTTTTCCAGTAGTCATGTATAGATGTGAGAGCTGGACTGTAAAGAAAGCTGAGTGCTGAAGAATTGATGCTTTTGAACTGTGGTGTTAGAGAAGACTCTTGAGAGCCCCTTGGACAGCAAGGAAATCCCACCAGTCCATCCTAAAGGAAATCAGCCCTGAATATTCATTGGAAGGACTGATGCTGAAGCTGAAACTCCAATACTTTGGCCACCTGATGCAAAAAACTTACTCATTTGAAAAGACCCTGTTGCTGAGATTGAAGGAGCAAGGAGAAGTGAATGACAGAGGATGAGATGGTTGGATGGCAACACTGACTCACTCTATGGACATGAGTTTGAGTGAATTTCTGGGAGTTGGTGATGGACAGGGAGGCCTGGCATGTTTCAGTCCCTGGGGTCACAAAGAGTCTGACACGACCGAGTGACTGAACTGAACTGGTTATATATAATTCCAGAGTACATGTTTATTTTAAACTAGTTATTTTAAACTAGTAAGTGTGATTATATTTATTGAAGTTTGAATGTTAACATACAGAATTAACCCTTTAATCTTGACAAAATTATCCTGGGGCAGGAATTTGCAGTCCTAGGTTTAATCAGCAATCTAATGCCAATCAACATGGGCAAGTAATTTTGTACACTTTTGTAAAGTAACGAATTTTCCCTCTTGTAAAAATCAACTTAAAATGAGCTCAGTCTGTTTCAAGCACTCAATATATCCTGGCAGCGGGTTGGGGAGTGGGGAGGTGTAGTTAGCAAATAACATTCTATAAAAATAATTTTAAAATTCATTAAAAAATCACATTTTGAAAACCCCAGTTTCTTTACAAGTAAGAAGTTGTAACACTAAGAAGTGGCATCTTAACTTACATATAACTCTCATGTAGTTGTCTGGAACTTAATAACAAAATAATATTTGAGCAATAAATAATATATCAATGCTTTCTCTTCTGATAGGTCACACTTTAATATAGATTCAGTGTGTGCTACCTCTGAAAGTCCAAGTGAGATTTAAGATGACTCCCAGATAGTTAAATTCCATGATATAAATTAATGGCTTCAGCAAATATTCTAATGTTACATTTCTCCTTACAAGAGTTCTTTCAACAGTCGATGAGTCCTAACCATGGCTGATATTAAAATCACGCTCTGGAGAAACATAATTTAAACCTGTCAAGTGGCTCAGATACTTACCAAGGTAGGACAAGGATTAATTTCATTTAAGGCAATAAAATTTATGGCATCAACCAAAACTTCATAGAAATTATATGAGATTTGCTCTCTTACTCTAGAGTCAGAGATGCCTTTATCATAAGGATCTGTATAAACTTCCTTCTCTGTCTTCTCCAGTCCTTACCTACAACCTATGGATGGCCTTTCCACTCACTAGGTATTTTAATATTTCCTCTCCTTAATGTGATATGTGTGCTAGCTTCAACAGATAAAAGAAAGCACTTGAGAGTTTTGCTTTGCTTTTTTATGAAAAGATGACCTAAAACCATTAACTATTAATATTATTCAGCATGTATATTGTGATTTCAAAACTTCCCAATTAAAAAAAAAATCACAGTATGTCTTATACAGATGTAGATTAGTTCATTTACAAAATATATGCCTCCACTGCTTTAGACACTGTAGGCTGAAGTATATGTGCAATGTTTTTTGGGGAGATGGAGAGGAGGTAGGAATGAGGGATCCTGGGAAAATGGCTGAGATTTCTTATTTTTAGGACCTCCTACCTCTTTAAATCCTCAGGGTGTTTTGGTCATATCAGGACTCAAATCATAGTGGGGCTGGGGGGAGTGAAAGGGAAGGGGGATGCCCATGAGTTCCTTTAACATTATAATAGCTATCCCATAACTCTCCAAAATTTGACTCCTGTTGGAACATAGGGAGCAATTAAAAGGCAGTCATGCCCAACCCTCAGCCTGAGTTAAATGCTTTATACTTTTCTACTAAAGGAATGTTTATCTCTTAAGCCAAGATTCCAGCCTGTTTGTCCTTAGGCTGGAAAGGCTCTTCATTTACCCAGCTGTTTAGGTTAAGCAGAGATAGGAGGCTGGAGGCCTGACCTCTCACTCACCCACTACAGGAGCCCCTAAAGCACCTCTGTGAAACTTTGGGGCTATAAGAAGCACAGAGTGAAAACCACTAGTGTAGGATGGTCTTTCAGAGTCCTTCCAGGTCCCAACTCCTTGGATTCTACATAACCTGAGATGGTCAGTTTCTTTGGGTAACATATGTCCTTCTTTATTTAGTATTTCAATACGGCTCCTCCTATTCAACTGTGAGTGGTCACATTAGGAACCAAGTGTCCAATACGTCTACCACGACTTGGGGACACAGCTGTGGAGCAGACAAGTGACACTGGCTCTCTCATCTGTCAAGAATGCTGAGGTTTGGGTTTTCTCCCAAGGGATGGGAGACAAAACTGCTATGCTAATGTTGGGGGAGTTTGTAATTTCCTTGGTTCTTTCTGGCCACAGTAATTATTTGAAGTGATGGACCAGTATTATATCTCAGTGTTACAGCTCAGCTTTATTTGGCAAGCAAAAGGATAGTACACCCTCAAGGCAAGAGGGTGGGTCAACCCCAAAGGAGTGGGCTCAATCCGTCTTGGCTTCTTCCTTTTATATGTTAGTCTCCTCCCTCCCACCGCCCCACCCTCGCCCCAAGCCTGTCCTATGCTAACTGGCTAGCCAGGAGGGCTGTTTGTTTCACCTGAGATTCTCACTCTGGCCCTCAGATCTTCTTTTGTTCCATGTTCATGGGCTTTTCCCTTTCTTTGTCTTTTAGCTACTGCCATTTTGGACTCCTTTTTCCTATTCTAACTAACATTTCCTCTTCAAGAGATGGGAGGCCCAGTTCTTTGGGAATAGGGGTGCCAAGGTCTCTCTGGCCACTTCCTGCTGAACTGGGGTGGTGAGGGGCATACCCCCCCCCCCCTGCTAGTCTCAAGCCTCAAAGTCCTTATACTGGTGTCCATCTAAGAGTGAGTGATATTTTTCATGGTCCAGTGTAGTTTTACATATCTTTGTTGAACTGTCACTGTATATTATAGCTTGTTGACCTCGGCAGAGACAAAATGCATTAGGCAATTGATAATACATGGAGCAATCATAAGCAGCATCAATATGGTGATAACAGGAATTATTAGTAGGGGTATAAGCCAACTCCAAATCCCCCCTTGCCAGGAAAAGGAACCCCAAAGAGAGACTGTAGCCAGCCTGAGAACTCTCCAGCTCATTCTTTGAAATCCGGTAGGATCTGAATATTCTTCTTGAGGACTGTGAGACATGTTTTTCCTTAACTTAGCTGGAGGTATTAACCCAGAAACAACATGTCTCATTCAAGATGGCTCAAGTCCCTCCTTGCTCAGGGATCAGGAGATCTATCTCCTGCCTATTTTGGAAGTACAACTCCTGCCAAGCTGTGTCAGCTCTTCAGAGCTATCCTGATAAATCTTATCCCCAGAAACTTGATTTTGGGGGTGTTCATTAGAATGGCACTCAGTTGTAGTCCTAAATAGGTATCTGAGATCTCCAGGGGCTCACAGATGTATTGAGTGTCCTTTTCTGTTTTTTTCCATGGCTTGACCTGTGAGTAGTGAATCCAGGAGTCATGTCCTGGTGCCTTGCCTGCTGTGGGGGTAGAAAGTATTACAGGGTAGGGGCCCTTCCATGTGGGCTGGAGTTGAGCCTTTGAGGACCCATCTTTCTAGACTTTAATTAGGACTTGAGTCCCTGGAGCATATAGTGGTGGCTCTAGAATCTTTGGGGTCCTGGTTGACACCCCACAAGCATATATCCTGTTGGAATTGTCCAGTGGCCATGGTATAAGACTGGAGGGTCTGAGCCTCTGGATCTAGTAGGAGGTCATTAAGATAAGCAAAAGGTCTCCCTTATAGCATCTCATAAGGACTGAGACCAACCTGTTTCTTAGAGGCAATATGAATGTGGAGGAAAGCTATTGGCAAAGCTTCATTCCATCCCAGGGAGGTCTCCTGGGTTATCTTTTTTATCACTGATTTTGAGAATTGGTTGGCTCTTTCTACTTTTCCTGAAGACTGAAGCCTCCAGGCACAATGGAGATAATAAGTAATGCCCAATGCTCTAGAGATTTCTTGGGAGACCATAGAAGTAAATGATGTCCCATTGTCACTTTGTAATGATCTAGGCAGGCCAAATCTCAATGATTTCATGGATCAGTTTTTTTTTTTTTTTTTTTTTTAACCACCTCCTCAGCCTTCTCAGTCCAGGTGGGAAAGCCTCCAATCCATCCTATGAATGTATCTATCATGATGAATAAGTATTCCCTTGAGAAACTGGCATCTGGGTGAAGTCCATCTGCCAGTCCTCTCCTGGGTAGGTTCCACATCATTAGATGGGCTGGGCCAGCTGAGGTCTTTGAGTTCCTGGGGGTTGTTTAATTGGCAAGTGGCATGAGAGGAGACCACTTGCCTTGTAGTCATTTGGAAGCCTGTTCCTCTGAAGGATCTGTCTAGTAATCTTTGGTGGGCCTTCTCCCCTAAATGAGTGGTGACATGTAAGGAGTTAACCAACTTCCTGAGGTTCCCAGGCAGAAAAAGGAGTCCCTCTTTTTGTAATCAACCCATATGATCCTCTTGAAAGCCCTCACTCTCAGCTTTAAGAGTCTCATCTTCAGTATATGAAGGAGTTTCTGGCAAATTAATCTGTGGAACTAAGGTGGCAACCCCTATTGGGTCATTGTTCTGTAATGTTCTCTTAGCTGCCTGATTGGCTGCTTGGTTCCCTCATGCCACTTCTGTGCTCCCTTTATGGTGTCCTTTACAGTGGGAGACTGAAACCTCAGTGGGCAGATGGACTGCCTCCAAGAGCCTAGGGATTTGACCATCATATTTGATTGGGGACCCTCCAGTGATCAAGTGGCCTCTTCCTTTTCAAATAGTCAGTGTAAATGGCTACTCTTTTTCCTTTTTCCAGCTGTAAAGCTTGAGCAGGGCTATGAGCTCAGCCAAATGGCCTGAAGTACCTGGTGGCAAAGATTTCGCCTCTATGGTCTTGAAATTGGAGACTACTGCATTTCTGGTTCTTCCTTTTCCATCCAAGACAAAGCTGTTTCCATTAGTGTATCAGATTGCCTCAGGATTGGTCAGAGGATCTTCTGACAATTCCTCTCAGAGATTGTTTCTAGAAAAGAGTGAAAAGGAAGAGAGCCCTCGGGGGCAGGCAGGAGGGTAGCTGGGTTAGGAACCTCACTATGGAACATAATCAGGCTTGGATTTTCCATCAGCACTGCTTGATTACTGAGGGTCCTTTGATCAGATATCCATAAATAGCACCTCCCATTCAGGAGTTGTTCTACTTTGTGGGTGGTAAAAATAGCTAGTCTGCCCCCAAAAGAGAGTTTTAAAGCATCTTCTATCAGGACTGCAATAGCTACAAGAATTTGAAGGCAGAGAAAGACCTCTTCCTAATAAGGGAGTAGGACACTCAGGGACCACCAGAAACTGGTGGGAAAATATCTATCCATCCTGGCAGCAAAGTACTCAGGTGAATCTTTTTGTAATTGTTTTTCCCGTAGCACCCAAAACGGTACAGGTTTGGGAGGAGAAGGCTCCAGAATAGGAGGTCAGGACAGAGTAGGTAGCCCCTGTGTCAACCAATAAATTCTGGGACCTACCTGCCACATCCAGTTTCACCCTTGGCTCCAGCCCCGTGATGGTTATCTGTGACAGCCGGGCTGGCTGGAGGGGGTCACTTCACCCCTGTTGAACCATCTTGAGGGAACGGTTGGCACTTGACCTTGAGACTCCTGGGTCCCTAGGGCAGAGAGAGTGTTGCCCAATGTCCCAACTGATGGCATCTGTAGCAAGCCATTGTAGGATATTTGTCACAGTTTGGACACTCTGTGGCCCAGTGTCCTGCCTGTCTACAGATTAGGCATTTGCCTTGTGCCTTGTCCTTTAAGGATTCGGGGTTTGCCATGGGGCTTCCATGGAGGGTGGCCAGCATCTGGCCATGTCCTGTCTTTTTCCTTTTGTCCCTTTGCTGGGCCTTGACTTCCCTCTCCTGTTCTCTGTTATAAAATGTATTGGTGCCTGTCTGGACAATCTCATCTAAAGGGGCAGCAGGGTCCTGCTGCTGTAGCTGTTGGAACTTTATCCTGATGTCTCATGCACATTGGGGCAGGAATTTTCCCTTTAAAATCACCTGTCCCTTGAAAGAGTCTAAAGTCCAGATTAGTAAACTTTTGGAGGGCCTCTTTTAGCCTTTCCAGAAAAGCAATGGGGTTCTCATCGGGCTCTTGAGTTACTGCTGAGACGGGGCACAATCCCAAAATTAATAGGCTTCCTTCTACTTCCACAGGTGGACTTCCTTAGGGGTGAGTCTTTCTGAAGCTTATCCTACCCAGTATTGTTGCAACTAGAGAGCCAGGTGTCCCTGGGTCAGGGTGCAGATTCCCTGGCAGGTTGAGGCATGACAGCCTCCTGGAGATCTAATTCCTGGGCAGGTTGAGACATGTCGGCTTCCCAAGAACTGGGTCCCTGGGCAGGTTGAGGCATGTTGACCTCCTGGGACCCCCAGACTGTCAGATCCCTGAGCAGGTTGAGGCATGACAACCTTCTGAGGACCAGATCCCTAGGCAGGTCGAGGCAGGTTGACCTCCTTGGGCCCTGGGCTGATGGATCCCTGAGCAGGCTGAGGCATGACGACTGCCTTGGGACAGGATCCCTAGGCAGGTTGAGGTAGGGTGACCTCCTGAAATCCCCAAGCTGGAGTTGGGTGTCCCAAGGTCTCCAGTGTGACTAGTGCTAGGAAGGGTTAAAGTGTTGTAATCTTAACTCATTGCCAGTTTGTCCACTGTGGATGGACAAATAGCTATAGATGGACAAATAGAATAGATACCATGATGTAAAGCAAACTAAGTCTGTGCCCTGAGACTGGGAACCTGTCATAAGGCTCATGAGACAGTCATAAGCCTTATCCTCTTATTGCTCTGAGGGAATGTAATCACCGATTCCTCCCCTACACCTCCATAAGAGCAGTTTAAGGTGCTTCCAATGGTAAACATTTCATTACATCATGCAAAATGCCAGGCTGGATGAAGCATAAGCTGGAATCAAGATTGCCTGGAGAAATATCAATAACCTCAGTTATGCAGATGGCACCACCCTTAAGGCAGGAAGTGAAGAGGAACTAAAGAGCCTCTTGATGAAAGTGAAGGAGAGTGAAAAAGCTGGCTTAAAAAACTCAACATTCAGAAAACTTTGATCATGGCATCCGATTCCATCACTTCACCATAGACTTTATTTTCTTGGGCTCCAAAATCACTGCAGGTGGTGACTGCAGCCATGAAATTAAAAGACGCTTGCTCCTTGGAAGAAAAGCTATGACCAATCTAGACAGCTTATTAAAAAGCAGAGACATTACTTTGCTGACAAAGGTCCATCTAGTCAAAGGTATGGTTTTTCCAGTAGTCATATATGTATGTGAGAGTTGGACTATAAATGAAAGCTAAGCACTGAAGAATTGATGCTTTTGAACTGTGGTGTTGGAGAAGACTCTTGAGAGTCCCCTGGATTTCAAGGAGATCCAGTCCATCCTAAAGGAGATCAGTCCTGGGTGTTCATTGGAAGGACTGATGTTGAAGCTGAAACTCCAATACTTTGGCTGGCCACCTCATGCAAAGAGTTGACTCATGCTGGGAAGGATTGGGGGCAGGAGGAGAAGGGGACAACAGAGGATGAGATGGTTGGATGGCATCACCAACTGGCTGGACATGAGTTTGAGCAAGCTCTAGGAGTTGGTGACGGACAGGGAAGCCTGATGTGCTGCAGTCCGTGGGTCACTAAGAGTCGGACAGGACTGAGTGACTGAACTGAACTGAGGTGTGAGGGTAGGCTGACCCCAAAGGAGAGGCCTCAATCCATCTCGCTTCCTCCTTTTATACATTTGTCTCCCACCTGCCTAGCCTGCCCTATGTAGATTGGGCTAGCCAAGAGGGCTGTTTTTTTTTTGTTTGTTTGTTTGTTTTTTCCCACCTGATGTTCTTACTCTGGTTCTTAGATTTTCTTTTATTTTTTTTTCATTTTCGTGGACTTCTTTTTCTTTTAGCCACTGCCATTTTGGACTCCTTTTTCCTATTCTGACCACCTAACACTAATAAACAAATATAGATAAAAAGCAAGAAAGGAAGTTTAAAGGATTTGCTCTGTTGAATAAGGTAGAAAATTTGCATATTCTTTTACATTAAGATCAAGATGACCCCCACTGATAGATACATTAATGGTGTCTTGTCCTGAATTTATTAATCCTTGTAACTAGACTCAACATATTTGGAGCCAATACTGCCCTCTGGCTGCCAATTTGAATTAAATCCTTATAGAACTAGATCTAGTTCTTCATGAAGAAGCACCTTCAGTTTAGAAACTGAAAAATTTTGACAGTATTTTCTGAGAGTTCCTCATCAGAGTCAGGAAGTCAATTCTCTTTTTGTACTCTCCTGACAGTAGAGCATTTTTAAAGGACTTCATCTCAATTCTCTATTTCAAGCACTTGATATTCCCAAGGAGAGGGAATTTTTGTCAAAGAATCACATTCCATAAAAATAAAAATAAACAAACTTCATAGAAAATAACAATGAGACAAATTCTCTAACGAGCATCTCTGGCTTTCACATGTTTTTGCATAATGAAAGGGCTAATATAACATAACAAATCCTAAACTGTTTTCACAGGGAGTGGAAAAAAGATGTGTAAAAGTATGCTCTGTCTTGCTTCCTTCTGTTCACAATGTATCTAAATAAAACAAATGGTGTTCTTGCTCTTTCTGTCTGTTTCCCAATCTGTTTGGATAGTAGCCACCATTCCGCAGCCAACCATAATATCTGACACTTCCTGACATCATGAAAGCCACCATCTGTCTATCACCAAAACCCTGTACTTTTTAAAGACTACTTGGCTTGATCCTTAATGAAGCTTCACGTTGAATGCACAGATCAGTTTAGAAGGGGTACAAGGAATAATTGACACAAGGAGAAAACATAAAATCACGTTTTTATTAGATTCTGTCTGAAAAACACAAAATGAAATAATAAGGCCCCTTTGCAGGCAGAAAAAGTTGGTTTAGTTTCAATTGTGTTTCATTTCCGATTTGCCTGTGAAAGTTTAGACAGGGCTGGACACCAAGAATAAACCTCAACTAAAACCTAAGCTTTAAATCCAATATTTTCAGTCTTGTAAAATTAAACAGTTAGACATGACTTTGCAGTGTGTATATTTGAGCTATGGAAAAAAGAAGAAGAAAATCCATCAATTACTTTTCCAAGGCTTGAGAAAATCATGCCATTTAAAATTGAATCAACTTCTTATTTAACACCTGAGCGATTATCCAGGAAACAAAAGACGGCTCTGTATGTCTTCACTTGTAAATGTCACAGGTGAACACAAACAACCCAGTGCTGCCAAAATCAAGTCACTCTTTGTTTTATTAAACTATTGTACCTCTATGTGTGCAACAAGGGACTACATTAATAAGGGAGATTAAGGAAGAGTATTTTCCTTGGTGACATTTTCTTGCTGAAAAAGTAAAGCTTTCCAGGAAGAAGACAGAATAACAAGTTTCATATACAAATTTCATTAGTATACTCCATTGAGGAGTTGCTTTTTGACCAATTCCTTTTTTTTCTCTCATCATCCCAGGATGGTTCCTATGTTTCCTTTAACAGTCTCATAAACTCAAGCTGTGCGAAGTCATAGAATTTCCTCTAGCAATCAAAAAGTATATATATATATATGTGTGTGTGTGTGTGTGTATCCATAATATACACACAGCCTATACTTAAATATATGTACAAGTGTGTAAGGCCTATGTATATAAATATACAGAGAGAAAGACAGAAAGAGAAAGATATTACATTTTGTATAGTCTCTAGCTGCACAGCATAAGTTTGAATTTTAAACTAGGGGAAAAGTTACTTATGAAGGTGTATATTGAAAGCCCTTGTAGGTGTTGAAGTCGCATTCCTCCAGAAAATATCTTGGTAAAATAAGATGAATTAAGTGTTTATTCTATGCCAGGTAAAAGGTCAAGCAATTCATACTTATTATTTTGTTTGACACTATAGTAGGTACTGATGTTATCCCATTTCGTTGAAGAGGAAACTGAGGTCTAGAGAAGGTAACTAACACAACCAAGAGCCCATAGCTGATAAGTGTTAGATCCTAGATTCAAATCAAGATCTTTTTATTCAAAATCTATGTTCGATCCCACCATGATCCTCTGTTATCTCTTGGCTAGACTGTATACCCTGATGCAGTCTAGCTATAACATTAACAAAACTTGGGGCAGTAGTGGGGGGAGGGTAGAAAAAAACAGACATCAGAATATTTTCATCAGTATTTCATGAGTGACAGCCTTCAAAATCAGCATCAAGAAAGTCTACACTTATTCCTGCAAGGATTCTAATGCTCTGGAAGGGCAAATGACTCTATACTGGTGTATCCACCTTAAAAAAAAAAAAAATGGATTTTATTGCATTCTGCCCATGTTGTATATACAGAAAGAGCCCTGAGTTCTTTAAAAAGCAGTCTTGGTTCTATTATTTGCCTGTCTATCTCCGCATCAATGTTTTCAAATGGAAAGTAAAGAATGAATGATCCACTTGAAGTAATCATGAGGGAGGCAGAATGATTCACTTGAGTAGCTTGTCTATCATAACACTAGACTCTTACTCTACTTGAACAGAGACTGAAAACCAACAGATGCTCAGAGAGCTACTTTCAACATGTTATCCCAGTCTTTCCTAAATTGTCATGGAAATAGCTATATATATAGATTTTTTTCTGAACAACAGCATAAAGCATGCATCTTCGTGTCACTGAGTCTTCTACGTTTTGCTCATTCACCATAACCTATTGAAAAAAAATTGAAAAGTAAAAATGTAAAGCCTGGAGCTGAAACATGTGCTAAACCACAGTCAGTCCTTTGACTGTGTGTGTTTTGAGTGGTACGATCCTGTTGGGATTCTCTTGTTATTTAGCCATTAAGTCATATCCAACTCTTTTGCGACCCCGTGGACAGTAGCCCTCCAGGTTCCTCTGTCCATGGGATTTTCCAGACAAGAATAGAGCAGTGGTTGCTATTTCCCTCTCCAGGGATCTTCCCAACCCAGGAATGTAACTCATGTCTCCTGTATTGAAGGCAGATTCTTTACCATTGAGCCACCTGGGAAGTTGGGATTCTCTATAGACACTTAACTTTACTCTTCAGTTTAATAATATTTAATATCTTCTCATTTACAACATACAAATACATATTTATTTCACCTGATGCTCCAGGGAATTCAGGTTCATGCTTCTCAATCTAGAGATGGGGTGTTGTAGTTTTTAGAATAGAAACAATACATGAGGGAAAAAAAACCCATGAAATATTATTTGAATTAAAATGGGAATAAATTATGCAGACAAGCTGTTTGGATTTGGAAAGAACTTTTCCATATTGATTAAAACCTCTTAATTTGTTTTGTGAAAGAGCAGGGTGTAAATAGACCCATGCCTACTATTATTGTGTTTGCTTTTACTATTAACTCTTATTATAAGTCTAATTGTAATAAAATGACTTTTTCTTCCCAATGAGTCTCTAAGCATAACTATTTTTTCCATGGAACTACACTAAAAATCCCTTGTTAGCTTATCCCAATAACTCAATATTGGGATTTTAACATTGCAAAACAAATACATTATCAAATGTAGGTATGATGGCCATGATTTTTATGGAATAGGATCTGATAATTATAAAATATTATTTGGAATACTTTAGTGCTTCAGAATTTAATATAGGAATTAGCATACACACCGGCTTCTCCAGTGGCTCAATGGAAAAGAATCTGTCTGCCAATGCAGGAGACTCAGGTTCAATCCCTGGGTTGGGAAGATCCCCTGGAGAAGGAAATGGCAACCCACTTTAGTATTCTTACCAGGGAAATCCCATGGACAGAGAAGACTTCTGGGCTACAGTCCATGGGTCAAAGAGTTGGACGTGGCTTAGCAACTAAAAGACAACAGTACACAAAGCTAAAAAATAGTAAAAACTTTAACTCAAATATCGTCAAAAATGGAAATTCACATATATGTACATAAACATTAAAAAAGTATCTGGAATTGATATTTTTTAAATCATCCATTTAGTTCACTGAATATCAGTGATTTTCAATACATGTATATGCAACAGGTACTTATGTTTTTAATACATAGCCATAATTCTTAAAAACAGATTTTTTCTAGTGCTATAACTTAATGCTAAATCTTGTAAAATGTGTACCAAAACCGTGTCTATAATATTTTATATTACTTGATTTAATCTTCTTAAACAGTGAAACACAAAGAGAAACTTCCTCTCAAAATTTTATATCTCCCAGAGTATTTTCTTCCTCTAATACTGTTTCATTTTACAAAACAAAACAACTGCAATGTGGACATCTGCATGAATGTCCCTCATTTGCAAGGAGCTACATTTACAAAAACAAAACACCAGGAAATGTGATAGGGAAAAGAGCTGCCACCCAGAGTCCTGTAGCTAAGCAACAACAGGATGTCTTCTCTTTGGTAACCAAATTATCCCAAGGCCCCTGAGGGCTGCAGAGCTCTCTAGGATTTCCACCACCTGACTTTAAGTTAAGCCGTTTCTGGACTTTTTCACTACACGCAATCAATGCTATCTTGTCAAGTTTATGGGGTATGGATTTCCATCTCAAAATTGGTCATAACAGTCCTCTCGGAGGTTCACTCTTTGACACATTATCTTATGGAATACTTGGTAGCACTGATAGAAAAAATAACATGAATCACTAATACAGGTATCCATGAAAGACATCAGCTGCAATGAATAAGGATTGCTTATATAGAAGATGAATTAATTGCTCTAAGTCTCAATGACATTTTTTCACATGCAAATTCCCCAATATGAAACATAAGTATATTTATGGCTAAAATTATATAAATATATACTACTGACCAAATTGCCTGTAGTGGGCTGTTCTCTAGAAGAAAACACCCTAAGCTAAACTCTTTTTTTTTTTTTTTTTTAATTCTGGAAAATACCTTTAGAAATGTATACATATGCCAGACACCTAGGACTTCTGGAACCTGGCAAACCAGAGTTTTTTTTTGTTGTTAGGATCAATGCCATCTTAACAGATGGGTGATAGTGTAGGCATGCCAGGGAATCAAAATGTACATCACGTTCCACTACAAGGGGGCAGAATCTCATCCAGAAATGCCCGTCTGTGCCACTGGCTAAAGGAATATTCCATTTCAGCCCCACCTCAGAGCCAGATCACTTAAAATAATAACTTCTCAAGCCACAAAACAGTGTGTATTTTGTTTTCTTTTCTGTTTTTGGCTTTGCAGTGTAAGAATTCACATTCCACTGGGAAAAGTAGGACAGGAGCCATTGTAATGAAAATTTCAAACAGCAAAAATGCTATTACGGCCCATTTCACTTTTCAACTGAATGGCTCACCTAAACACAAAACTCATTTCGTAAGAACCAGCATTTATTTTTTGTTAAATAGAACCCCACAGATCATTCCAATTTAATTATTCTGAAGTACTTTTTTCCCCCTCCTTGGAACCTACAAAAACCCATCTTAAATCAGGAATGAAAAGTTTCACTAGAACGGCCCTGCTGAGCAGTCGTAGCCACAGCCGTAACTGAACATGCTGTGCAGACTCATCCCTAGTTCAAGGATATTCACCAACTGGAGTACTAAGGAGGCTCTTCACAGACGGTCTGGCTTTATCTAGAGTGTAACAGAGATGTTCCCTGAAAGAATGGAAATTTTGAGCCTTTGCATTTTACTGTTCTTTATCTCTCTTGGGGCTTTCCTGATGGCTCAGTGGTAAAGAATCTACCTCCCAATGCAGGACAGGCAGGTTCAATCCCTGGGTCAGGAAGATCCCCTGGAGAAGGAAATGGCAGATTGCTCCAGTATCCTTGCCTGGAGAATTCCATGGACAGAGGAGCCTAGCGGGCTATAATCCATGGGGTCACAAAGAGTCGGAGCAACTAAACAACAATAACAACAAATCTCTCTTGAGTTTATGAGTTTGTAATGCCTATCAAAGAGAGGTGGGGTTCTATTTAACAAATTCTAACCCTAGAATTTGTACATTGATATCAGTAAATCATTCATGTGTAATGAGTTAATTCTCATCATGCTGCTACAGCTAAAAGTTTTGGTCTTGAGTGATAATGGAAGATTGGAGTCAATATCCATTGCAGACAGACTTTTTTAAAATTAGGCCTAAAAACAATTTTACCTTAAAATTTGCACTTCTCATATCTATATCTGCTTTCCCTACTAGCCAAGTTATGCCATTTATCCATACTAATGTACTAAATTTGACTAGGTATGAAAAGTAACTATTTTCAATACATTGTTTTAAGAGGCCATTAATTAACATACTGGGTTGGGCATAAAGTTTGTCAGGGTGTTTTTGTAACATCTTATGGAAAAACCCAAATGAACTTTTTCACCAATCCAGTATTTCCTTATCACTGTTATTAAGATACATATTTTTATTAAACCATTTAAAGTAAAATTAAGTTAGAGCCTTTTTCACACATGGAATCACATAATATCTAGGAACATTGTAATCTGTATCAGTCATCATAAGTCACATAACCTTAAATGTGACATTTTGCATTTGTGATTTTTTTAAATTAAACTTCTACAGATTTTTTAATTGTTATTGTTGTTAATGAGTAATAATGTTCCTCATTAAAAATAAAACAACAGAGTTTAGGTAAAATACTCATCAAACAGCAGTAAGTAATATAGTGCCCTAACTAATGAAATAGTTATTAGCAAACATACTTGGTGCATGTTGTATTACTACACTTATAATTTCAAGAGAAAATGAAATCTGATATTAAGATACACAGAGAGTCTCTGGTTTTTAAATTAAAAGCAAATCAATGATTATTGGTGAAACTCCCATAACTATTAATAGTACCCACTCATATACCAAATTAGTAATTCAGAGTAATTATAAAACTATGAAATGTGTCATATTAAGTTGTATGAACTATATAAAGGCATAACTCTACTTTTAAATGCAAACACCCCAACTAAATTTTTTCACAACATTAACAATAAACATTACCTGGGTGTTAACAGTTATAAAACAGGAGATGATTTTTTCATTTTCCAAACTGGTAAATTACTTTGGAGAGAAAAAAAAAAAGTGCAGCTTACTCAAACACAAAGTTATCTCCCATTGGCCAAGAGAATTATCTAAATGTTACTTGCTTTCATTTGCTCTTCTCATCTGCACATGTGCCAAGTTGACTAGCCTTTCTATTAAAATAAAGACTACCTTAGCCAAGGAAGAAATTGGACAGATTCTCAGCTTTGTCTGCAAACATGAAGAGGAAAAATACACTAATAGAAGCAGCATGATTCTTCATTATGGACCCCACCAGGTCTTGAAAACCATCCAAGGAGCCATCTCATCAAAAGTTGAACATCTTCCAAGGATCCCTTCACATACACCCTTTTTAAGTAGTGAGTTCCTATCAAAGATTTCCTCCATTCAAAGAGTTGAGAGAGGATTTTGGAATGATTTCCATTTTCTGAATCTTGTCCAAGTTCTATCCAAGCAGTGATAAAGGATTCAATATACCCTATTTGATTTTTAAGGATGGAGTACCTCCAAGGGAGAAGGAACCTATCACCATGATTTCCAAGGACACATCCTGGCTATCATTTGGTGGTGGAAATTTTCCAGTTG
This sequence comes from Antilocapra americana, assembly GCA_007570785.1. Classification (NCBI taxonomy): domain Eukaryota; kingdom Metazoa; phylum Chordata; class Mammalia; order Artiodactyla; family Antilocapridae; genus Antilocapra; species Antilocapra americana. The sequence continues at coordinate 15,299,770 of ML661346.1, forward strand.
ATTCTGTCTTTGCTTCTAAATATATAACATCCTTCAGCCTCAAGGAATGAAAGTATTCCAAGGTCTCTTTCAATCAAGAATCTTCCCATACACATATTATAGACATAGCTCCTTTTTATTACTGAAATATTTTCAATTAAAAGCCTTAAAGTTGTGAAAAAGTTTTACTTGTAATTTCCAATCATATAGTTTTCCTTTTGAAATACCATTTATGTTTCTAATACTCTCGAGCATTTCAAAATACAGGGTAAAAATTACATAGCATTTCATTATATATAGCAGAACATTCGCAACAATCCATGAAAATCTTTGTATTTTATGTTTGCTTCTAACAGTTTTTACATATTTCTTCCTATTCTAAACGAAATTAATCAAATAATATACAGAGGTCCCCAATGTCCAAAAACAGAGCATTCCTATGAAACCTAATTACAAAGTGATGTAAATTAAAACAGTAATTATCTTAGGACACCTCTTTACTGGATCTGCACACTCACAGATCCAGTCAAAGCTCTGCTGGCTTGACGCTGAGCTGAGTGTAGTTCCCATGGAAGGAGCTTGGCGGCGCCACTCTACCTGCTCAAGAAACTCTGCTTCAACACAAATGCTGACCACTATTTTCTTTGCCTATTTTTGTAAAAGTGAAAATCCTCTTTGGATTTCTTTCAGTTAATGCAAACAGGTACTAACGTAGCTATTTTGTAAATGTGAAGTGGCATAAGGCAAACTTCAAAAAGTAGGGGATTACCTGTGCCCCCAGAGTAAAAAGCTGAACATGGAATAGAATCTCTGGATGAGCGAAATGGAAATTTACTAGTGTGGAGACAGAAGTCAGACTCCAGATGGACCCCAAAGTGTGACTGTTAATAATGCCAGAATGCGAAGGCTCAGGAAGAGAGCAAAGCTATGGATATTCTCTCAAGGTCACTTCCAGAACCATAGTGTGCTTTTTGATTTGATTGCGCATTATTGATAGCAATATGTACTTTGGGTTATTGAACTACAGTGGCACTTTGAATCCGCACCACTGACTCCTGGCTCCACCTCTTCCTATGTGAACATATCCAGGTAACAAATTTTGAAGAGGGATTTTAAAGTATTCAGCTGTGTACAGGTGAAATGGTAAAATGAAATGTCAGTTCGGTAAAAGCTGACATTTGAAAGCTGAAAGTGTTTGCAATTGAAACAAATTCCGTATCCAACAATAAAGAATATGTTAGAGCCTTAAATAAAATGCTCACTAAAGCTACTTTTTTTATTGAGATATAAAGGAATGTACATCATACTAGTTTCAGATATACAGTGATAAATGTATGCATGCTTGTGTGTGTGTAAATATACGGCAAAGTGACCACCACAATAAGTCTAGTTAACACTCATAACCACACAGTAATATATTGTTTTTCTTGATGAGAACTCTAAGGATATACTCTCTTAGCAAGTTTGAAATATGCAATATGGTATTGTTAATTATAGTCACCATGCTGTGCATTACATCTTCAGGATTTATTTTATAATTGGAATTTTCTACTGTCTGACTGTCTTCATCTATTTTGACCACTTCCCAAAATCAAATTTTTCAAAATGGTTTGATAAAAACTTTTTAATTAAAATTGGGGAATTCATGGTCAAATATACTGTTTTGTTTTTTTTTTTTCTTTTTTAACACACCTTAATTCACATTCCTGATGAGTAAATTGAGTTCTTTAGAGCTGATCTCCTACCATCAGTGATTATTTGGAGTAAAGCTATAGAAATTTGCAAAGCTATAGAAATTTAGAAAACTGTGACAAAAAGAAAGAGTCAAAATCTCCTGGTCCTAGGATAATAATTTTTATATGTCTACTTTTATTAATTTATTTACAAATAGCATTCTTGACATTTTTTCTACTTAATATCAAAAGCATTTTGTGTTTAGTTCCTTTTTTATAATGAAACTTTTTGATGCCATTAAGTGAATATGTCATTGGTAATTTAATAATCATTTTCTCATATTTTTAACATTTAGCTTGTTTCCAATTATTCACTTTTAATTTTATTTATAAATTATTTTTAATAATTTATAAATTTGTTTGGGAATCATTTTAGATTTTTAGAAAAGTTACAAACAGAAAGCTCCCATATACTCATCACATCTTTCCATTTCTTTTAATGTTATCACTCTACATCATCATGGTTTATTCAACAAAGCTAAGAATACAGTATTTTGTTGTTTAGTCAGTAAGTCGTGTTCAGCTCTTTGAGATCCCATTGACTGTAGCTTGTCAGGCTCCTCTTTCCATGGGATTTCCTAGGCAAGAATATTAGGGTGTGTTGCCATTTCCTTCTCCAGGGATCTTCCTGACACAGGGATCGAACCCAGGTCTCCTGCATTGGCAATATTGGGATACTACTATTAACTAAACCCTAGGCTTTTCTCCAAAGATTTTAATGCCGTTGGACATTCATACTGAAAAATAAACAAGTAGACTATTTACATAAAGCTGTGAGAAGGCCAAAAATGGTCTATGAGGTTCATCTATTAATTTTTATGTTGTTAAACATGAAATCAGTTATCACCATTAATTTTTAAAGTCAGTGTATTTCTGCTTTAAAATCTAATAGTAAGAGAAAAAAGACAATATTAATTAAATGTTAAAAGTACAGATATTTTCCTGTTCAAATTAGAATATCTAAAATGTTATTGTATGTGTGTGTTAGTTGCTCAGTCATGTCTGACTCTTTGCGACCCCATGGACTATAGCCCACCAGGCCCCTTTGTCCATGGGATTCTCCAGGCAAGAATACTGGAGTGGGTTACCATTTCCTTCTCCAGGGGATCTTCCTGAGCCAGAAGTTATTAGGAAGAACTAATAGAACGTTATTAGGGAGAACATATTTTAGCGATGTGTATATACATTTTGGTTTGTGTTTGTACAGATAGCCAATCTTTCTTGAACTCCAAGTATGCACTCAGCCCTCTCCCAAGTGCTACAAAAGAAAAGTGTGATATATCCCTAAAACAGTTGCGTCTCCCTTCAGAAGCTTAAAAATCCCAAAGTCAAGTAAAGAACTGAAAATTCATGCTTCATATGGAAGGATTGTGGCAATGGAAAACACAGAAATGATCACAGAAGTTTTCTGGACACATAAATCTAAGAGACATTGAAAAGAAATATAAAGACTAACAAAGATGTAGGCCAAGTGTCTTGCAGGGGAAAAAAAATAGATTTTTACAGAGTTTCTGGCACTTTCTTTGGAGTTACAACAACAGTTACTAGTGATCACCAGTGCTATTGAGGCTTTATTATGTGCCAAGAACTTCTGGGCAAGTCATTCATTCTCCAAATAAATGGAAGCATATAGCTCTACAAAAGCGTCAATTCAGATTCTCTAAGTTCAGGAACTGTAGACCTCAATGTATCTCTCTGGATCAGAATGAATCATTGTTTTTGCTGGGTATCAGAAACATGTGTTTGACAAAACAATATAATAACCATCATACTAAGCACTTATTTGGGCTGTTCTAGGCATACTTTTATATATTGTACATGGATTTACTCACATAATCTTGACAACTTGTGAAGCAAGATCTAGTGTTAGCTCCATTTGAAGTTGAAGAAGCTGAATCCCAGAAAGTAATCACTGGTGGTGATTTACTTGCTAAGTTATGTCCAACTTGTGACCCCATGGACTATAGGCCCTGCAGGCTCCTCTGTCCATGGGATTTTCCAGGCAAGACTACTGGAGTGGGTTGCCATTTCCTTCTCCAGGGGAACTTCTTGACCCAGGGATTGAACCTGGGTCTCTTGCATTGCTGGCAGATTCTTTACTCACCGAGACCAGGGAAGCAACACAACCCATGAAAAGCTATTTAGAATAGCAAGTAGAGAAGTGTGTATTCAAATCCAGGCTGCCTAATAATGAAGCCTGGAGCCCATGACTGCACTCTGCCCACAGGAGAGGAGAAACTGAGGGGCAGGGGGTTCTAGTGGGGAAGCCATACAGAGAAAGGAAAGACTAAGAAGTTAACTGGCTGAAATGAAGTAGATGCCTTAATAATAAACTCCTTAGTAAGAAGAAAAATTTACATTTGAAAAACAGCAATATGCCAAATTACTATTTCATTTTCACACTAATGTCATAGCCAATAGAAAAACAGAATGCTACCTGATAATACACAGCATTAGGTTTAAAGTTACATAGATTCTCTCCATCCACATAAATCTTTGTAGATTTAGTGTGCTTTTATTAACATACAAAGGATATACACTATTTTCACTAGTACCCAAACAATATAATAGCAACTACAGACATTAATTTAACTAACCCTATGTCCTCTAATTTCAAGTGTTAATATTTCCTTTTGCTTTCAGTGTGTCTTCTAGGCTACTCTACAAGTGCTCGAGACATACATATATTTCAAATTGTGTCCATTTGGTCATAATCAAATTAGTTGTCCCCCACCATACCCAAAACACACACATTGTGAGACACGTTTCATCATTTCATTTTTCTGTGCCTAATACAACGTAAGACATTATGCTACGGATTCACAAAGCAGGTAATTAAAAGCATGATTTTATCCCTGGCCCAGGATCAGTATAATTTTCCCCCATCCAGAGCAATTTGTAGGTTAGCAAATACTTTCATGATCTAGAAACAAGAGAAACATTAATACAAGACTCTGTTATAAAGGCACTCAGTTCCTGTTCCACCACCCCCTCCTCTTCGCCCTCATTATGCTAACTTCCTATGATTTTACCTGTGTGCTAAGTCACTTCAGTTATGTCCAACTCTTTTCAACCCCTGGACCATAGCCCACAAGGCTCCTCTGTCCATGCGATTATCCAGGCACAAATACTGGAGTGGGTTGCCATGCCCTCCTCCAGGCGATCCCAGGGATCAAACCTGCATCTCTTAGGTCTCTTGCATTGCCGATGGGTTCTTTACCACTAGCACTATGCGGGAAGTTCTTATGATTTTAAATTATATTTAATGTATTTTCTGGGCTTCCAAGGTGGTTTCCCTGGTGGCCTAGATGGTAAAAATGTAGGAGACCCAGGTTCAACCCCTGGGTCAGGAAAGATCCTCTGGATAAAGTAATGGCAACCCACTCCAGTATTCTTGCCTGGAGAATTTCGTGGACAGAGGAGCCTGGCTGGCTGCAGTCCATGGGGTTGCAAAGAATCAGAAACAACTTAGCAACTAAACAACAAAAACTACAATGTATTTCCTAATAAGTATGATTAAGAAGTTGAATATGAGATATATTTATAATATTTAATGTTCAAATTTGACCCCGTTTTTATTCTCTGGCTCCACACTGTTCAGAAAAGTAGAACACATCACTTTTTATGCTATGTAATCATCATCGTCATTACTAAAGTTCATAGAGAAGGCAATATATGTTTTACAAACACTAATACAATCCTTACAACAGCCCTTTTAGGTAACTACTATTATTCCATTCTACAGACTGGGCCACAAAGGGAGTCACTGAGGCAAAATAAACTGCCCAAGATTATGTATCTATTATGAATGTATTCTGGTAGCAAGATTCATCACTGACACTGTGACTCCAGAGTTAAACACATTAATAATTATTTTACTCCATGTTCCCTTACTAATATATTACCTTACTAATATATTATTAAATAAATTTATAGAAAATATACAACAAAAAAGTTATACCCACATTCAAAGTGTGTGTGCTATGCTTAGTCATTCAATCATGTCCGACCCTTTGCGACCCCATGGACTTTTTGAACCCGACCAGGCTCCTCTGTCCATGGGATTCTTCAGGCAAGAATACTGGGGTGGGTCGCCATGCCCTCCTCCAGGGGATCTTCCCAACCCAGGAATCAAACCAGGGTCTCCTGCATTACAGGTGGATTCTTTACCAGTTGAGCAAGCAGGGAAGGCCCCCATTCAAAGTGAGAGAGAACAAATTTCAAAAATAGGGATGTTGAAACTAGTTTTGATTCAGAACCAATATTATATTGTTTCAGTTACCCCACTGTTTGTGCTCATCCAGCATCACTGTAAAGCAAACTACCACAGGTACCACTGTGGAAGGTGTTATTTAAATGCTTTAGTGGGTACATAATGTTCTCAGTGTTTACTTAAGTATTTGATTCCATAATTATAATCTCCTCTGTTAATATTTCACCTTTAGTGTTCTTTATTGGGGCACATTTATTGCTTGAGTACTTCTAATGCTAGTTAGAAAAAATGTTCCATGTAACTTAAAATGCCTTCCAATGTGCATATTGCTTCAGAAGCATCAAAGGCCCATGTATGCTGGTGGGAAAAACATCAAAACACCTGGGATTTAATGACAGTTCATCGTGTTCAGGTAACCAAAGGCCTATATATGGTCTTTTTGTTGTTGATATATTCATAAGGCTAAAATAAAATATGCTTACTATTTACAACATGGTTAAATGAATATGATTGATTGTGTTTCCTGACAGAATCAAGCCATTAGAATTTTTTTTTTTTAAAAAAAGCAAAGATAGCAAATATTTCTGTTTGCAATCAGGTGATATAATTCACCACTATTTCTGAAATAAAGTACAAAGATAATATGGTTTTGTCACTAATATTTGGGTTGGCTACTTATTCCATGACCAAACTAAAATTTCTGGATAGTTCCAACCTATGTAAGAGGTGTTGGTTGTTGCCCTTTTTCTTTGCAGTGTTTTGTTTCTAAACTTCCTAGTAATCGAGTGACAAAGCAATACATAGGTGACATTAAAATATTTAATTATGAAAGATAATTGCCAGTTGGGTAAACTCTGAGAGATGGTGAGTGACACGCAGGCCTGGCAAGCTACACTCCATGGGGTCGCGAAGAGTCAGACATGACTAAGCAACTAACCAAAAACAATTGCCAGAGTTGAACTACCTAGAATATAAGTGTTGGGGTGATTCCCATACTGGAAATAGGGATTCCCATACTGACGTTAGGATTTCTACAGAAACGATTCTCTAAAATAACGATCTCTAAGAGCATTATTGCTGATGATAGTTTTAACAACATGGCTTTGAGAGACCTTTGAAATTATATTTGTTTTTTGTTTAACTTTGAAAATACACAGTTTGAACAAATTGGACAACTTATCTAATTTGTTAAATCCTTAGGATTTTTTAAATGTTTAGTTTTTTTATATACACAGTGGTTGTAAAACTGAAGGGCAAATGTAAGTATTAAATGAGATCAAACATGTTAAACACCTAGCACATACCCTTGATGGGTGGATGGGACACTGCAGTGAAAACCTCAAGCCTTGGCTTTCACTCCTGAGACTAAATTCTTGCTTCAGTCTTAACTAACTGTGTGACCTGATGACAATATAGAACTTACAATGCTCAGCTGACAACAACATCATGACTTCTCCACATTCTACTCACGATCAACAATTTTATTCCACTTTTACTATTCTCTTTTCCCTGTCATCTCCCCAGTTCTTCCCCTGATCTGCCTTTCTAGAAGAGTAACAAAAATATACAGGCTAATACCTGGGACATTGTCTTATTTCCCTTGAAACAGATCAACCCTGGCAGTTGTGCCTCGTCAACAGAAGTTATGCAATTTTAACCTCCTCCAATGAGCTCTCCTATAAATAGCCAGATGTTTTATCTGGCATTGCCACTGGACAGATAAACTGAAAACAATAAATTTGATCCAAATTCATGGCCTAGGGAACATAATGTGACTTTCAATTAGGAAAGTAGTGCTAACTTATAAAGAAATGGCTAACTACTAAATATTATTTCACAGTCCATTTTTTAAAACAAATGCTTTCCAAATCTACCCATGTTAGCTTCAGGCTTTATTGTCAGAGACAATAGTCTTACTGATAACCCTGAAAAAAATAAAAACTAGCTATGGTAACTCTTTGCTCAGATAAGTGAAATGGTGCATGTTACATCTCTTTGGGCTTCCCCGGTGGCTCAGGGCTAAAGAATCTGCCTGCCAATGTAGGGCACACAGGAGATGCAGGTTCGATCCCTGAGTCAGCAATATCCCCTGGAGGAGAAAATGGCAACCCCCTCCAGTATTCTTGCTTGGGGAATCCCATGGACAGAGGAGCTTGGTGGGCTACAGTCCATGCAGTTGCAAAAAGTTGGACACAACTGGGCACAAGCACATTTCTTTACACATTACCCAACAGCGACTGACGTTAGCCCTTAAATTACAACTGCCATTCACATTGTCTGCAAAGTAACCTATACTAATTTATGTTAGTTAATATCAAATAACACCCTTCAGTTTCAACTAATACCAAAAAAATAAGCACATTCTCATTGAATAAGGAAAACCTAAATTTTCCAAATTAGCCAAACACCAAAGCAAGAGTTAGTCCATAAATGTCCAACATTTCATAAGTCTATAGAGAACAAGATATCAAATGGCAACCTGTAAATTTTTCCATTACTTGCACTTCCTTCCCTCATACTTAGTGGAAAAAGTGCAAGCTTTGATTCAATTCATATAAACACAAATCCCAGCTCTATTACTTAACACTCACTTATTCTTTGGATAAATAGTTAGTTTCTCTGAATCTTAAATTCTTCATCTATAAAATGGAAATGGCAATTATAGACAACTTTTATTATTAAAATAATTTTTGAGAGGATTAAATAAGATAATTCATGTAGCATTCTTTAAAGAATGGCTGGGATACAAAAAATACTCTAGAAATGTTATTCATGCTCTTAATAATAATAGCACTGTACAAACTTCATGCACTCTACTCATCACAGAAATATCCCTAACTGATGAGAGTAACTTATTAAACCACTGGTGTATATCAATAATTTAATTATTAGTATCTGGGCTTCCCTGGTGGCTCAGACAGTAAAGAATATGCCTGAAATACAGGAGACCTGGGTTCAATCCCTGGGCTGGGAAGATCCTCTGGAGGAGGGCATGGCAACCCACTCCAGTATTCTTGACTGGAGAATCCCATGGACAGAGGAGCCTGGCGGGCTGCAGTCAATAGGGTCCCAAAGAGTCGACATGACTGAGTGATGACATGTATGTATGTTATCACCTAACCAAGAGCCAAGTTTTGTGTCTGTATCCTAAAGGTGTGACCGAGAGCCAAGAATCAAATGTATGGCTCAGAAAGATCCCTCTGGCAATATTTGAACACCAAACTGAAATCAGTCCAAACACGGGATTATGCCAAGAGTCAAAAGGAATGGTGTTCAAGACCTAAATATAAGCAGTGACAGCTATTATATAAAGGATGGGAGAGACATGTGACATATGAAAAAGATGGAAACTATATAAATAGATCATTGATATAACATATATGGTATAAAATAAATTAAATTCGGTCAAGTTCTTTTGTTTAAACTTCCTAGAGCATGGATCCATCTTAATTTTCTCTAGCATATACCTCATAAAACAGTATTATTAACCCCAAATTAATCTCGACTTTTTTTTAAATAATGATGTTTCATTGTAGAAGAAAGAAAATGCTTACATCTAGTAAATAAAATATGGTTAGTTTCATTAATATGTTAAGACTAAACTATACATATGTTAATCAATATATTTATGTTAATTGCTAATTTTCATGTCTCACAACAAAGGTGCAAATTGTGGCATCATCTGACCTTCAAAGAACACATGATACCAGGGATTTTTTTTTTCCTTACTAAGTTGTGCAACTGCTAAAATTAATTGCACCCTAGGGCTATTATATTATGCATGAATTGTCACCCAAATGAATGACAATGTTTGGGAAGGAGTGAAAAAATAGAGATTTAGATGTGTTCTCCGTGAACGCTGCCAGCTACATGACAACTGACATGATACCCAATTACAAGATCACTAATTAAGGCTATCAAACAAACCCACGTATTTGCACCCATCACTAGGATATTTTATCTCACCCTGCGAATTTTCTTTCAGTAAATGAGGAAAAAAACCTTCTCAGAGTAGTTTTTTCTGACTTTCAGAGAGTAAGATTTATCACTTGATATGTCATAAAATATGGTGATTTTGCTGTGCCCAATTCTATAATAACATGTAATAAAATAGCAACAATATGCATTGAATGTTTTTTAATCTCAGCACTCAACAACAGTTAATAATAGTCAGGTCTGGGGTTTTCCACTTAAGAATGAGCAATGACAGTGAAATCTTAAAAAGTTTCATTTCATGGGAAGATGAAGAATGTGTCATGAAGAAAGCCTTAAAAACATATGATTCATTGTTTTCTTTTTTTGGAAAGGAATTTAGCCAGTTAAAACTATAACTTAGGGGCTTTCCTGGTAGCTCAGTGGTAAAGAATCCTCGCCTGCCAATGCAGGAGACATGGGTTTGATCCCTGATCTGGGAAAACCCCACATGCCCTGGAGCAACTAAGACCATGTGCCCCAACTACCAAGCTTGTCCTTTTTTTTTTTTTTAATTTTCTTTACTTTATTGTGTTGGTTTTGCCATACATTGACATGAAACCGCCATGGGTATACATATGCTCCCCCTCCAGAACCCCCTTCCCTCCTCCCTCCCGATTCCCTCCCCCTGGGTCATCTCGGTGCACCAGCCCCGAGCATCAACCCTGGGCTGGCGACTGATTTCACATATGATAATTAGGAAAAGTCAGCAATGGCCACGGGACTGGAAAAAGTCAGATTTTATTCAAATCCCAAAGAAGGACAAGGCCAAAGAATGTTCAAACTACTGCAGAATTGCACTAATTTCACATGATTGCAAGGTAAAGCTCAAAACCCTTCAATCTAGGCATGCACATTACATGAACTGAGAAGTTTCAGAAGTACAAGCTGGATTTAGAAATGGAAGAAGAACCAGAGATCAAATTGTCAACATCCATTGGATCATAGAAAAAGCAATAGAATTCCAGAAAAACATCTACTTTTGCTTCTTCAATGATGCTAAAGACTTTAACTGTGTGGATCACAACAAACTGTGGAAAATTCTTAAAGAGATGGAAATAAGAAACCACCTTATGTGCCTTGCCTCCTGAGAAACCTGTATGCAGGTCAAGAAGCAACAGCTAGAACTAGACATGGAGCAGTGAGTTGGTTCAAAATTGGGAAAGGATATGTCAAGGCTGTGTCTTGTCACCTTGGTTATTTAACTTATTAGCAGGGTACCTCATACGAATTGCCAGGTTTGATGAAGCACAAGCTGGAATCAAGATTGCAGGGAGAAATATCAATAACCTCAGATATGCAAATGACCACTCTAATGGCAGAAACTGCAGAGGAACTAAAAAGTCTCTTGGTAAAGGTGAAGAGGAAAGTGAAAAAGCTGGCTTAAAATTCAACTTTCAAAAAACAGATCATAGTGTGTGGACCAAATAGATGGAGAAACAGTGACAAACTTTATTTTCTTGGGCTCCAAAGTCACTGCAGATGGTGACTGCAGCCATGAAATTAAAAGACACTTGCTCCTTGGAAAAAAAAAAAATGACAAACTTGGAGCATGTTAAAAAGCAAAGACATTACTTTGCCAACAAAGGTCCGTCTTAGTCAAAGCTATGGTTCTTCCAAGTAGTCATGAATAGATGTGAGAGTTGGATCGTAAAGAATGCTGAGTGCCAACGTACTGATGCTTTTAAATTGTGGTGTTGGAGAAGACTCTTGAGAGTCCCTTGGACTGCAAGGAGATCAAACCAGTCAATCCTAAAGGAAATAAACCCTGAATATTCATTGGAAGGACTGATGCTAAAGCTCCAATACTTTGGGCAGTTGATATGAAGATCTGACTCATTGGAAAAGACCTTGATGCTGGGAAAGACTGAAGGCAGGAGGAGAAGGGGATGGCAGGAAATGGGATGGTTGGTTAGCATCATTGATTCAATGGCCATGAATTTGAACAAACTCCAGATTATGATGGACAGGGAAGCCTGGTGTCCTTCACTCCACGGGGTTGCCAAGCATCAGATACAACTGAGAGATTGAAAAACAACAACATATTACTTAATACATATAGTAAAAATAAATGCAGATACATGCATATTGTTTTGTGTTTTTACATGTGTGTGTGTTTGTTCCAGGTTTAACCAAAGGGATATAAAATTTACTTAATATTACCTTGTTGAATAATACGTTAGGGCCTCCCTGGTGGCTCAGATGGTAAGAATCTGCCTGCAGTGTAGGAGACCTGGGTTCAATCCCTGCATTGGGAAGATCTCCTGGAAAAGGGAATGGCAGTATTCTTGCCTGGAGCATCCATCAGAGGAGGAGATTGGTGGACTGAGTCCAACTGGCAGAATCAGTCAGACATGACTGAGCAATTAACACCATCATAATAGTTAGCACAACTGAAAATATGAAGATGCATATACACTCACACATAGCACCTATTTAATTTATTTAAGGAGTGATGTCGGCACTCCAGGCAGGACCTCTAACTAGGGAAAGAGAGGAGGCAGATGCACATATCAAAGAGTATTTGATGCATGAAGTTCCTGCTGACTGTTTTTACGACTCCAGTAGAAATCTCACCCATGAGCCACTGGGAGAACCTCACCTGCCACACAGGTATCCCCAGTGGTCCAAGGGCCAAACTCAAACTTCCCCACACTTTGCATCTGGCTCCTGATATTTAATTCAGAACACAGCTGCAACAGCAAGGTCCAGTAAACAGGAATCCCCTCAAAAAAAACCCCAAATGGCTGGGAATTATGGGCAAGAGATAAACTACAACCATTAGCTATAGCACCACCTTCTAGGGAGGGAGGAAGAGGTTTCCAGTAGTAGACTGGTGACTTGTAAGAACCAGAGAAGATATAGAAGATTAAGAGTTTTGATACAAAAAGAAGTAAAAAAGATAGAGCAAGTGCATCCATACAAGTTGGAGAAAGCCCTAGATTTAAGTAGAACCAAAGAAGATTATGTCCCACCAGAAAATGACAAAGATTTGAGCAGGTGCTGGTTCATATGTGAAAACAGCAATGCAAAGCTTCAAGGAACATAAAGTATCAAGTAAACACATCACCACCAAAATATAATAATAATCCTCTATAACTGAATTCAAAAGCACACAGTGCAGTATAGCTAATAAAGAGTTCAAAATAGCTCTTTCTGAAGAAACTCAGTGAGCTACAAATAAGCACAGAAACACAGTTCAGTAAAATCAGGACAACTGAACAAAATGAGAAACTTAATAAAGAGATAAAAATCTTTAAAAAGAACCAACAAAAATTCTGAAGCTGAAGAATTCAGTAAACAAAATGAAAAATGGAGTAGAGTGCAACTATGGCAGATTAGATCAAATAGAAGATAGAATCAATGGTCAGAGAATAAATATATACTCTGAAATAACTCAGTCAGAGATGAATAAAAAAGAATGAAGAAGGGTGAATCCTATATGATTCAGGGGACATCATCAAATGTGCAAATATCAGATTAACTGGGATTCCAAAAGGAGAAGGGTTGGAGGAGAAGGAAGAAAGTTTAAAGAATTAATAGCTGAGAATGTACCAAATCTGAAGAGACTCTAGGACATCTGAGCTTACAATGCAAATTGACACATTATCTCAAAGGAAAGATCTTCTCCAAAACACTTAGAACGAATGTATTAAAAATCAAACACAAATGTGTAATCCTAAAAGCAGCAAAAGAAAAAAATGTGGTAACCTACAAAGGAATCCTCATTAGTTTATGAGCAAATTTCTCAGCAGAAACACTACAGGCCAGGAAAGAGAAGAATGACATATTTAAAGTGTTGAAAAAAAATTGCTCAACAAGAATACTCTACTTTATAAAGTTATTCTTCACTTATATAGAAGAAAGGCTTTGCAAACAAAAACTGAGTGAGTTTATCACCAGCACAGCCGCTTTGCAAGTAAACCTGAAAGGTGTTCCTCAAGCAGAAATGAAATGATGTTAAGCAGCATCATGAAAATATACAAAAAGAAAAAAATAAATTAAAAAAACTGTAAAAGTAAATACACAGTCATATTTATAAAACTCTAATTCTGTAACATAAAGGTGAATTAGCCAAGTAATTATTATATAACAGGTTGGTGGAAAACAGTATTAAAAATAACTATAGCCATAATAATTTCTTAATGAATACACAATAGAAAGAGGTAAACTGTGACAACAAATACATTAAAAGGATAAATAAAAGGGTAGAACTTTCTTATACAATCAAATTTAAGTTGCTATCAGCATAAATGGATGGTTTTATCTGTAAGATGTTTCAGGCAAGCCTTTAGACTTCCCTGGTGTCTCAGATGGTAAAGAATCTGCCCATAATGCAGGAGACCTGGATTAAAACCCTGGGTTGGGAAGATCCCCTGGAGAAAGGAATGGCTCCCTACTTCAGTATTCTTGCCTGGAGAATTCCATAGACAGAGGAACATGGTGGGCTACAGTCCACAGGGTTGCAAAGAGTCAGACATGACTAAGCAACTAATACTTTCACTTTCTTTCACTTTATGGTAACTACAAAGCAAAACCTTATAGTGAATACCCAAAATATAAAACAGGAACATTAGAGTATATCACTATGAAAAATCTCCCACATACAAAGATAGGAAGAAAGAGAGGAAAAAAGAGCAATGAAAATGCAAAACAGAAAGTAATGTCTTATGTATCAATAATTATCCCCAATATAAATGGATTGTATTCACCAATCAAAAAGACACAGAACACCTACACAGACAAAATCAATACCAATTATATGCTGCCTATAAGAGGCTCACTTCAGCTTTAAGGAAACACAGACTTAAAATGAAGGGGTGGAAAAGATACTTCATGCATGTGTAAATCATAAAAGCAGGGCTAGCTAGCTGTACAAAGACAAAATAAAGTTTAAGTCCTAAATATTAAACAAAGAAAATTATTATATAATAATTAAGGGGTCAATTCATCAAGAAGATACAACAATCATAAATATACATCAGAGCCCTGAATATCTTAAGCAAATACTAAACAGTCTCAAAGGAGAAATAGATTATAGTACAACAATAGTAGGGGACCTCAATATAACTTTCAACAATGGACAAATGATCCAGACCAAAATTAGTAAGAAAACTCTGGGCTTAAGTTGCACATTAGGCCAGATATACTTTACAGACATTTATAAAAACTTCTATCCAAGAGAGGCAGAATACACATTCTTATTAGGTATACATAAAACATTCTTCAGCAAAGTTCATAGGATAGGCCACAAAGTAAGTCTTGGCATTTTCAAATTTAAATCATGGCAAATATCATTTATGAACAAAATAGTATAAAACTAGATTTCAACAAGAAGAAGTTGGAAATTTATAAACCATGTAGAACTAAACACACCTGAACAACATATGAGTCAAAGAAGAAATCAAAAAGGAAATTTAAAAGTGTCAAAATGAGTAAAAACGGAAACAAAGACAAAAAGTCAATGGGAGGTTGACAAGCAGTTCTGAGAGTGACGTTCACAGCAATAAATACATAAAGAAACAAGAAAGATCTCAAATAAATGATCTAACTTTACATCTCAAAGAACTAGGGAAAAAAATGACTAAGCAAACCTAATGTAGACAGAAAGAAGAAGATAAACATCAGGATGGAAATATATAATACTGAGACCAAACAAACAGTAAGACGGAAAACTTGAGTTAGTTTTTGAAAAAATAAACAAAATTGACAAACCTTTAGCTAGACTAAGAAAAAGGAAAGTGAGTCAAACAAATCAGAAATGAAAGAGGAGACATTATAATTGATACCAGAGAAATAAAAAAGGACATAAGAAACTACTACAAATAATCATATGCCAACAAATCAAACATGTTTATAAAATATGGGAAAATGCCAAAAAGCATATAAACTACCAAGACTGAATCATTAAGAAATAGAAAATTAGAGCAAGCCAATGAATAAAGAGATTTAATCAGAAGTACAAACCTACCAACATTAAAAAGCCCAGTTCCATATGGGGTTTTCACTAGTAAATTCCACCAAACTCTAAAGAATAATTAATGCCAATCCTTCTCAAACTCTTCCAAAAAACTGAAGAGGAGGGAATACTCCCAAACTCATTTTACAAGGCCAGTAATACACTGATACAAAATCAAGATAGTGAATACTACAAGAAAATGACAGACCAGTATCCCTGATGAATATACATGTAAAATATCAACAAAATGCTAACAAACCAAATTCAGCAGCACATTAAAAGGATCATATATCATAATTAAGTGAAATTTACCCCAGGAATGAAAAAGTGTTATCATATGCAAATAAACAAATGTGATATATGCATTAATGGAATGAAAGATGAAAATCATATGATCAATAGATACAGGAAAATAATTTGACAGAAATACAACATCCTTTCACAATAAAAAGCCCTCAACAAATTCAGTACAAAAGGAATATATAAGTAAGGTGATATATTACAACAAACCCACAACTAATATCATACTCGATATCAATGATAAAATGTTGAAAAAAATTATCCTATAACATCAGGGAGAAGATAAGGGTACTCATTCTCAGCATTCTTATTCAACATGGTACTACAAGTTCTAACTAGAGCAATCAGGCAAGCAAAGGAAATAAGATGCATCCAAGTCTTAAAAGATGTAAAACTGTCAGTATCTGTAAGTGATGTGATATTACTTAGAGAAAACCGGAAATACTTAACCAAAAAATTGTTGGAACTCATCAACAAATTCAGTTAAGTCACAGAAGTTAAATTCAACATACAAAACTTAGTTGTGCTTCTCTACACTGACAGTGAAATATCTGAAAAAGACAAAAGGGATATTCTATCTATGATAGTATCAAAATCAGTAAGATACTTAAGAATAAATTTAATTAAAAAAAAGTGAGAGAAATGAGAACTACAACTCTTTGATGAAATAAATTAAGGAGGAGGTAAATGGAAAGATGTATCATATTCATGGATTAGAAGGATAAATATTATTAAAATGGACATACTACCTAAAGCCATCTACAGAGTCAATGTAATTCCTATCAATATTTCAATGGTGTTTTTCACAGAAATAGAAAACAAAGTTGTGACACTTGTATGAAACCACAAAAGATCCTAAAGAGCCAAAACAATCCTAAAAACAAAGCCAGAAGCATCACATTTCCCAATTTCAAACTATATTCCCAAGCCACAGTAATTAAGGCAGTTTAGTATCAGCATAAAAAAAGATGCATATTCCAATGAAACAGAGCCCATAGACAAACGTCTGAATATATGTTTACTTAGTTTTTGACAGGGAACAAAGTGTATACAATAAGGAGAGTCTCTTCAATATACAGTGTTAGGAAAACTGGATAACCATATGCATAAAAGTAAAGTTGGACCGTTATCTTATACCACTCACAAAAATTAATTCAGAATGGACCTAAACATAAGACCTGCTACCATGACAATCCAGGAAGAAAACACAGGGGAAAAGTTCTTTCATATGGAACTGATTTTTAAGATATAATTCCAAAATCACAAGCAACAAAAGCAAAATCAACAAACAAGACTACATAAAAGTTAAAGCTTCTGCAGAGCAAAACAAAAAGAAAAAAAAAAGGCAACATATGAAAGGTAAGAAAATATTTGCAAACCCTATATAAATAGTTAATATACAAAATTTAGAAAGAACTCACTCAACTCAATTACCAATACCTCCCAGAACAATCCAATTAATAAATGGACAAAGGATCTGAACTGACGTTTTCCAAAGACACACAAATGGTCAACAGGTACAAGAAAAGATGCTCAACATCGCTAAGCATCAGGGAAATTCAAATCAAAAGCACAATGAGTTGTCACCTCACATCTGTCATAATGGCTAGCATCAACGAAACAAGAAATAACAAGTGTTGGTAAGACTGGAGAAAAGGGAACCTTTGTAAATTCTTGATGGGAATACAAATTAGTTCAACCACTATGGAAACCAGTATGGAGGTTTCTCAAAAATTTAAAACTGGAACCACTATATGATCCAGCAGTCCCACTCCTGGTCTATATCCAAAGGTAATGAAGACAGGATATTAAAAAGATCTCTGCTACTCTCTCCATTCATCCCACCCTCTCTCTCTTATCCCCTCACTGTGTCCTGTAGTCTGTTCCCTGTGCCTGCATCTCCACTGCTACCAAGCAAATAGGTTCAAAAGTAGCATGAAAACATATGTGCTAATATATGTAAAATAGATAGCCAATGGGAATTTGCTATATGACTCAGGGAATTCAACCCAGGGCTCTGAAACTACCTAGAGGGGTGGGATGGTGTGGGAGGAAGGAAGGAGGCTGAAAAGGAAAAAACCATGCATACCAATGGTTAATCCATGTAGATGTATGGCAGAAGCCAATACAATATTGTAATTACCCTTCAATTAAAAGTAAATTAAAAGAAACATATCTGCATATTCTTGTTTATTGCAGCATTATTCATAATAGTCAAAATATAGGAACAACCTAAACGTCCATAAACTGATGGATGGACAAACCATGAGAGAGAACAACCTATCATTTGGAGCACCATGGATAGATCCTAAGGCCTCTATGCTACGGGAAACAAATTAGAAAAAACAAATACTGTGGTGCTATCACTTATATGTGGAGCTTTAAAACACTAGATGCATAGAAGTAGGGCAGAACAGTGGTTACTAAAGGCTGGGGAATAGAACAATTGGGAGGTGTTGTTTAAAGTTGCAGCTTGCAACTTAAAGATGCATAAGTTCTGGAGATCTAATGCACAGTACAGTAAGCCTGGCATGCTGCAGTCCTTGGGTGGCCGAGTCAGACCCAACTGAGCAACTGAACAACAGTGAGTACAGTCAACAGTACAGTGAGTACAGTCAACTTCTAAGCTGCTAAGAGATTAGATCTAAACTATTCTTATCACAAAAAATTATAATTATGTGACATGATAGCTGCTGCTGCTGCTAAGTCGCTTCAGTCGTGTCCAACTGTGCGACCCCAGAGATGGCAGCCCACCAGGCTCCTCCATCCCTGGGATTCCCCGGGGAAGAATACTGGAGTGGGTTGCCATTTCCTTCTCCAATGCATGCATGCATGCTAAGTCTCTTCAGTCATGTCCGACTCCGTGCGACCCTATGGACAGCAGCCCACCAGGCTTCTCTGTCCACAGGATTCTCTAGGCAAGAATACTGGAGTAGGTTGCCATTTCCTTCTCCAGTGACATGATAGAGGTGTTACCTAACACTATAGTGGTAATCATATTACAACAGATATGATTGTTGTACCAATCATTGTATACAATGCAGATTGTATACAATGCACTCCTTACATTTGTACAATACTGTATGTCAATTACATCTCAAAAATAATTACATTGCTATATAGAAGTTTTCCAAATTTCATTAGAAAATGATAATCATATTTACCTCCAGGATTAGATCTGATGGTCAAATTGGATTTGTACTTTGTTTCTCTAATTTAAAAATTGTTTGTTTTTCTTACATTAATTCCCTATATCTTAAACTAAAGCCCAGTGATTATTCAAAATCATGTATTAAAAATTGACACCTGGTAGTGGAGTGCTAGGTCATTTCTTGCCCAAACTCCTTAAAATATGATGAAAGGAAAAGGAAAGTGGATATGGAGAGCAGAAGCTGAAGGTATAGAAAGGAGATGGGACCCTAGGGAAGCCCTGAACACCTGCATTATGACAGAGAATGGATCAGCAGCTGTCTACCAACGACTTGGAAACAATGCTGCTATTACTGGTTAGACTCTTTTTTCTCCATGTAGATGACCTTGTTTTTGACTTTGGCACCCACCTCATGCTCCAGCCACATTGCTCCAACTAGACTAACTGCCTACCAGACCCACAAAATCATGAGAAATAACAAATCTCTATTATAGGCCATTGAGTTTGGGGTAGCTGGATAAACAACCGGTGAGAACTGACACAGTGTCTTAATCTACTGAGATTATGAGTTGATTCAACAACTAGGTTTTCTCTTGCTGACGAATACACAACTGGTCACACAGCAGAATGTCACATTCCATGGTTGAGAATTAACGGCCTAGGTGACAGTCAATTAAAGCCTATAACTGAAAACACTGTCAATATATTTTAATTTCAATGGTTTAAAAACTATTTTTTGGATGTCCTGGTTTTCAGGACAAGCTTCAAAGGCTGTCTTGAAAGAAAGGCCAGTATTTCACTCTGATTCTAATGACCCACAGGTGTTAAATACAGGGCTTTCATTTTAGAAAAAGTTTTCATTTCATGAAAAGAGCCACCTGAAAATAAACTTTCATAAAAATGTGAAAGTCCCTAAAATCATCTGGCTGCATTAGAATTATTTAGCCAAGACCCAGAGAATAAGGTGGTTTAAGTTCATGAACCTGAACACGGGCATGACAGGATCCAAACCCTTCTCTATTCGTCTAACTAGGGTTTTCATCTCCTGTGACTTCCTGATATTTTCAATTTGGAGGACGAGGTCTTGGCAACTGCAGGTGGATCTATGAGGTTATTTTTAATTCAATCAAATATTTACTAAACAACACTCACTGTCACCTACATATAGGTCCTACCTTAGACATGGTTCCCTTTGAATAAGGAAGTCAATCTAGAGTTGTAAAATAGCAGGAGGACCAGGGTAGCATTTCTACAAAGCTCTAAGTCTCATTAGCTACTGGAAAAGTTTATTACGGTAAGTAAAACTTGATTCTCCTTCCCTCATTTTTGTCCAAGAACATGCAATCCTTTTGGTCCTACGGTATAATACACAGCTTTACTATTGCATGTTTGCTTTTATGTAATCCAATAGCAAGATAAGGACATTTAGCTCTAATCTTTAACCCAATATAAGCCATCATTATATTGGATCGCCAACCATTAAAGTTGAGTTTAAATATTGTAAACAAGCTCCATTCATTTTGCAAATCAAGAACAAGTCAATAGTGTTTGCTTATGAGGTCAAGACTAATGAGTATACTGCATTCCCTCTTTCTTCCACTCTGCATCAAGTAATGAGCTCTCAGATGAAATATATCCAAGGAAATAACTCTTTAGCATATAGTAAATCATATAAACAAATAAAAAACACCTTATTCTTGCATAAGGATACTTCAGGCTTATCATAAATCCCATATCTGGTTTACCCCAGGTACATCTTTATCAAGTATTCTTTACAAAAGCTTACCATACTCATTTCCCAAAGTAGAATAAATGAAGATGCTTACAAATAGCAACTATTTACAAATTATCACATTTATCAAGTCAACAGAAGCATAATAAAAAGTTACCAGAAACCATCATGCACAGAAATGTCAACTTTTGTGTATCATACAGTAAGTCTCTAAGCTACACAGACTTATTAATGAAGAGTTTGCTATTTTTTCAGATACATCTCGAACAGTACACTCTTCTCTAGTACTAATGGGGACTTCTCACATTTCATACTTAGTATGATTGATGTAAAACTAGCTAAGTTTACCTTACCACAAAGAAGAATAATCACATCCCTGCCTTAGAGGAAGCAACTGTAAAAAGAAGGTATTATTGTTTTACTTCAGGTTCAACTAATATCATGAGGACTATGTGCTAGACACTTTCACTACCTTTGATCATTTAATTCTCTGAGTAGTCTGACAAAGCAAACATACTTCCTTTTTACAGAAGGAAAAACAGAGTTAAAAGTTTGTATGAAAAAATAGTAACTTTTTAATAGCAAAGATAATTGCAGATACAATCTATGGTTAGCAGACTGGTGATCTTCAGTACTCACCAAAAAGGTATCTACATCCTAATCATTAGAACCTGTTAATATGCAATATTATCTAGCTTAGGCTAATTAAGGTTGCTAATCAACTGACCTTAAAATAAGTATATTATCTTAGATTTACCAGTGGACGTGATGTAATCAAGAGTCCTTAAAAAAGGAAAGGAAGGTAGAAGATGTTGGCCCAAGGTAAAGATGCTGAGATGATAGCTTTGAAGATGGAGGAATACAAACCAAGTGCATCAACCTCTAGAAAGTAGAAAAGGGACAAGAAGCAAGCTCTTTTCTAAAACCTCCAGAAAGAAATGCAGCCTTCAAAGAGCTTAATTTTAGCTGACACTCATGTTGTACTTCTAACCTACAGAACTGTCAAAAAATAAGTTTGTGTTGTTTTAGGGCACTAGTTTAGTTGCTAAGTCATTTTTGACTTTTCTGTTACCCCATGGACTATAGCCTGCCAGGCTCCTTGGTCCATGGTATTTCCTAAGCAAGAATACTGGAGTGGGTTGCCATTTCCTCCTCCAGGAAATCTTCCCAACCCAAGGATCAAACCTTCATCTCTTGGGTCTCCTGCATTGGCAGGCAGGTTCTTTATCACTGAGCCAACAGTGAAGTATTAAGACATGAAGTCTGTGCTAATTTGTTACAGCCAATATAGGCAACTAATACACCACCATAACCAAGCAACACCTTTCACATCACCAGCAACGTCATGTGCTCTGAGCACAACGTGATGAGTAGGACATCTCATCACTGCGAAATCCTTTCCCTAAACTCACCGCCCTAGTCAAATCCTGAAAAGACATCAAACCCAAATGGGGACTTTTCAGAAAGTAGTTAAAGTATACTCTTCCAAACATTCAAGGTCATGAAAAACAAGAGAGACTGAAAAGCTACCACAGACTTGAGGAGCCTCAGAAGACAAGATGACTGAATGCAACACTGCATCCTCAACTGGATCTTGGAGCAGAGAAAGGACATTTGTGGAAAAGCTAGTGAAATGTGAATAAAGGCTCCAGCTAGTAGTATTGTTAATTTCTTAGTTTTGACACTTTACCATGGTTAGGTTATCATTAGAAAAAAAGGGGAAAGGGAGATGGGAACTCTACCTTGCAAAAGTTTGTAATCCAAAAATTATTCCCAACTAAAGATAATTAGAAATATATATATATATATATATATATAAAATTATATTTTATGCATGCATGCATTTTAGGTATTTATACATTCTT
Organism: Antilocapra americana; assembly: GCA_007570785.1. Classification (NCBI taxonomy): domain Eukaryota; kingdom Metazoa; phylum Chordata; class Mammalia; order Artiodactyla; family Antilocapridae; genus Antilocapra; species Antilocapra americana. Next base: position 15,322,674 of record ML661346.1, read on the forward strand.
TATATGATTATTTATATGTAAACCATATATTTTGAGTAGGAAATGACAGTCCACCCAATATTCTTGCCTGGAGAATTCCATGGACAGAGGAATGTAGTAGGATACAGTCCATAGTGTCACAAAGAGTCAGACACCACTGAGAGACTCAAAGCATATATTACAATATGTATGTTAATTTAAACACACCAAAGCCACAGGCTTTACAGAATCAACTTCAGAATCCATGTCTTCTAAGTTCTATTTCCTCATTTCCTCCCCACTACCCTATTCTGTCTTCAGTCTCATAATCCACTCAGTGTGAACTTGCCTGACCTATCTATATCATTAACTCAATTAAAGTCAGAATTATCCAGAGTAAAGAATTACTTGCTTAAAATTAGGAAGTGAATGGTTAAAAAAAAACTTAGAAGTTTGTGGGTAAGGGACATCCCTACAACTAACTTTTTCTCAGTTTCCTACTTCTTTCCTGCGTAGTTACAACTCTTTCTGTGGGATTTTACTTTCAATAAGGAATAATCTGTCTAGGGTAGTTCTGTTATTGATGTTGGCTTCAAACTCTGGGTGTCCTGAAGCAAGTGCTGTGATGAAAACATCTTATCACATCATTGAGATTAAGTGGGGAAGGATGATCATATGAGTTATAGCCGTAAGTATTTAGCATTCACTGAGCTTACTATGATCCAGTCACTGTTATTGGTCCTTTAAATGGGTTTATCTCGTTCAATCCACAAAATGTTATGATGTGGAACTGCTGCTGCGGCTGCTGCTCAGTCGCTCCAGTCGTGTCCGACTCTGTGCAACCCCATAGACGGAAGATCACCAGGCTCCCCCGTCCCTGGGATTCTCCAGGCAAGAATATTGGAGTGGGTTGCCATTTCTCCTCCAATGCATGAAAGTTAAGTCGCTCAGTCATGTCCAATTTGTAGCGATACCATGGACTGCAGCCTACCAGGCTATGCGGTCCATGGGATTTTCCAGGTAAGAGTACTGGAGTGGGTTGTGGAACTATCATTACTCATTTCCAAATGAAGAAACAGACAAAGACCAGTTAAGTGACTTGTTACATGTAGACAGATTTCAAGCCTCACCAGTCTGATTCCAGAATTCAGTATCTGACTATAACAAATAGGACAAATCTGGGGCTAAGAGTATCGTTCAGTACATCCTTATGTTATTTTATTTCATTTTTTTTAGAGGGATGAGCTATTAGTTCAAAGCACCATTTTACATGAAAGTCTCATTTCCTTTTTAGATCTTTTGGGATCATTATTAATTCCATTGATCTTAATTTTTTAAAAACTCCATATTGGGGTATAGCTGATTAACAGACAATACAGTGACTATTTCAGGTGAATAGCAAAGGGACTCAACCATTCACACACACATATCCTTCCTCCCCCAAACTCCCCTCCCATTTAGCATTCATGTGCTATACACTATGTCTTGCTGGCTATCCATTTTAAGTATAGCACTGTAGTACATCCTCTATATAAACGATGATATTAAGAGCTAACACTTAATAAGGGTGATTGCAGCCATGAAATTAAAAGACACTTACTCCTTGGAAGGAAAGTTATAACCATCCTAAACAGCATATTAAAAAGCAGAGACATTACTTTGTCAACAGAGTTCCGTCTAATCAAGGCTATGGTTTCTCCAGATCATATATGGATGTGAGAGTTGTACTATAAAGAAAGCTGAGTGCCAAAGAATTGATGCTTTTGAACTGTGGTGTTGGAGAAGACTCTTGAGATGTTGAACCTGAAACTCCAATACTTTGGCCACCTGATGAGAAGAGCTGACTCACTGGAAAAGACTCTGAAGCTGAGAAAGATTGAGGGCAGGAGGAGAAGGGGACAACAGAGGATGAGATGGTTTGATGACATCACCAACTCAATGGACATGAGTTTGGGTAAACTCTGGGAGTCAGTGATGGAAAGGGAGGCCTGGCGTGCTGCAGTTCATGGGGTCACAAAGAGTCAGACACAACTGAGCAACTGAATTGAACTGAACCTCATTTAAACCTCACAACCGTGCCCATGATGGAGGTACTTTCACTGTGACTGAGCAAGTTCCCCAGGCAGTAGACTCAAGCGACTAGAGTGCAGGAGGTTTATGGGCAAGTGTGCCTCAGCACTGACACCTGAAGGGGAAGGGAAGGGGAGGAGACTGCACGGAAGAGAGGCTGGGCTGTGGTGAAGCCCCAGACAAAGTTCTCCGCCATTCCCTGGGCAGCTCTGGAGCTGACAGGGCCCTGAAGAGATGTACAAATTGGGATAAGGGGTCAGGTATTTACCTGCTCCGTGACCAGTCACTGGATATGGGCTGCCCAGGAAAGTTGAGTTCTTGGGTGAGGGCAGTGGGTAAGCTCCAGAGGGTACTCAACTGAGAGTCATCAGCTCTAACACTCTCGGCAGCTGGAAAATCAGCACATCCATCATGGAATATAGGTGGAGTGCTAAGCAGGGTGCCAGATATTCACAGGTGAAAACACTGAGGAGTAGAGAATAAATTATATGTCCCGAGTCAAATAAATAGACAGCAAGAGATGAGGCATGACCCCAGCTCTGCTGGACTTGGCTTCCCTGGTGGCTCGATGGTAAAGAATCCACCCTCCAATGCAGGAGACACAGGTTTGGTCCCTGGGTTAGGAAGACCCACTAGAGAAAAACATAGTGACTCACCCCAATATTCTTGCCTGGGCAATCCCACAGACAGAGGAGCCTGGCGGGCTATAGTTCACAGGGTTCCAAAAGAGTTGGACACAACTTAACAACTAAACGACTACAACAACAAGATAGATGAGGCATAAACTCCAGCTCTGCTAACTTTCGGACGAGTCCTTACCAGTGAGCTATGCTGCCTCAAGGAACATAAGAATGATTAAGAAGCAAAAATGGGTTAGCTGAGTATGGTAGGAACAAATACTCTAAATCAACACAACTATAACAGAAGCTACCTCATTCAGTCCAGGGTGTTCGAGGGCAAGGTCAAATGACTGAAGCATGACTGAAGAAAGCAAGAATGAATTCCGTGTACATTTTTATTTTAGTTACAGTGATTGTTAGCTGTCTTTTTTAAAGGAGGATATCAAATTTATTTCCTAAAAAGGGCAAAAAATTAAATTTTCTTAAAGTTTACATGCCCAAACCATGAAGATTAAAAATAGAATTTCAGAAGTGTTAGTAATAAGTATAAGAATAGAACTCCCATATCAGCAACCTCCAACTTTCTGGGAAATTAGGCTTTCTTCAGCTAGAATTCACATATGTGTAATTAACTCTGCTCATAGAAGGCAAGGGAATAGAATTCTCTGTATAAACATATTTTTGAAAATTGATATGTTGATACATTTTAATATATTTACTCTAGGTCAAGTTATTAAATGATTAATGGTCATGAATGACCCCCAGAAACATTTCACTCTTTTGGCTAATTGAACAGGAATTGAATGAGCTGTTTGATTAAGCTTGTTTTCAAAAGTATAGGCCTTGTCTTACAATGACTTTGAAAGGCTCTAACTTCCAATGTATGTATCAAAGAGAGAATCTTATTCTTTCTATTCCACATTTAACAGATGTGAGCAAATTGAGAAGATCTGAAGACAAGTAACTCCAAATATACATGGGAGGATAACTAGAAGAGTCAGAAGGAACAAAATGAGGGGATGAAGCAGGAGGTGGAAAAGGAAGAGGCAGAGATGGAGGAGCTTGTTTAAGGTTTGACTGTAGGAATAGTAACCATGAGGTCATTAGAATGGAAAAGATATTAGAAATTTTGTATTTTAGGTTCTTTCTAATTTATCTCCACAAAACTACCAATAAGTCCCACTCTTCCCATAATTCTACTTTCATATTTTCTTTAAACATAAAGCTGAGAAACTGTCAAATTCCTTTCCAAAAATCAAGCTATAATATGTCTATAAGGGCATTCCTCCAGATTTTCTCCTGTAATAAACGCTGCCTCAAAAGGAAATGACTCTGATCTGGCATTAGTTTCTAAAAATGTATTCTATGATCACTGCATTCTTTTCTAAGCTATTCATGAAATGACTGTTTATTAATCCATTTGAGAGCTTGACCAGGGCTGATGTCATGCTCTCACATCAAATCCATACTTCAGAATTATCTTGCTCTTTTATACTTGCAAGAGTTCTGGTGTATTTGGCACCAACCAGGTTGTCAGTGGTTAACAGTGGTAAACAGTCCTAACGATAAATGATCATAGAAGCTATTTTTTGAATGAAGTTCTCACTGTATTATACAATAACATGAAGATTATTCTCTCCAGTTGAAAAAGACATTCACAAAGGAACAAAACTTCCATGCACAGAAGTACTCAAGCAAACACAGGATAACTCCATATTGGAGAGTTAAGTGCCGCTGCTTTCTTTTCTGTCTTCTATGGTGGCTCAGACAGCAAAGCATCTGCCTACAATGAGGGAGACCTGGGTTGGAGACCTGGGTTCAATCCCTGTGTTGAGAAGATCTCCTGGAAAAGGAAATGGCAACCCACTCCAGTATTCTTGCCTGGAAACGGCACTAAAATAGAGTTCAACCTCTTCATGCTCACGTTCCCTAATTTTTAGAAACAGTGCATCATTTTTGCTCTCTAGGACAGTGGGGTCAAGGGTCACTATAGGGAACAGGAATGCACACGTGAATAAGAAAGACTGTTGTGTCAAGTGTGGCAACCTTATTAAAATCCAAACCTTTAACGCAGAAAGAACAAAAAAATTTAATATGGCTATTTGGGATTAATTTCCATCTCACTGAATATTGGAAAAGCTAAGAAGTCAGAGGTAGGCAAATAATAAGCTTAAAGACAATGAGATAATACATTTCTAAGTATCTATAATAAATATTTATTTCTTAAGTTAAAATAAGTATCTGAAAGAGAAAGAAGATTCTGGGAAAATGGCTGCCTGAGCTTACATTCCTGGCCCCTTTGTCTTCCCCTCAGCTTCCTATCCAAAGATTTAGTCAATAAATTAACAATGATGATAAAAATTCCAGAGAAAAGCACAGCCCTTGTTGGTGGGCCTACAACATAATCAGTAGACCAAGAGAGCTTAAGGTTAAGGCTACTGACCTAGGCTTTTGGTGTCAGACACTGCTAGACACTGAATTGGGGTAGGAAATGGTGTTTCTGCTATTTCCTTTCTTATTAAGATGGCCTGTGTAGCTAGTGAAAGCAATCTAGAAGAAACCATACTCATAGCCTGAATCATATGTGGCCCATTGGTTAAGAGATGACATTTCTCTTCTGCTTGGTCCTTAAGACTCTAAAACTGAGAAGTCCTTCTCCTTATTTCCTAGTAGATTACTCACAGTTTTTCCACCTGACCTTCTCAGAGGTTCTCCAGGATTATTGTAGACTGAGGTCCCAAAATCTGTCTATGTTGTACTGGAGTTACTTATACCTATGGTCAGGCAAAGAAAAATTAACACATCTTTAATGTAGACACCATAAAGAGATCAACTGAGACAAAATAGTTACAACAAATATTCTATAAATATTTATATGAATAAATTCATATATTTATTCCATAAACAAAGGTATAGTATCTAAAATATATACTAATAAAATAAAATAAATCATAAATAAAAAGTTAAATGACCAAAGAATATGAAAAAACAGTACAGAAACACTCACCCTGGACAAACTCTTGCACATATATACAAGGAATCATGTACAGATATACAGATTTCAAAATTATAGGAAAGTGGGAACAACCCATATCGTAAATTATTATATATTCATGTATTTGAATACTAAATTAAGGTGAATTGAGTATAAACATATGAATCAATATGGATAAATCTCAAAAACTTAATAATGAGAAAAATAAACACATGGATTAACATATATTGATATTATATGGAAGAGGGGAGAAAGAGACTTAAAAATCTGCCCAGAAATGAAAATCAACAAAATGGGGATTATGATTACTTTGGAAAAAAAGAAAAGAAAATATGACCAGATAATTAGTGAATTCAGATATTGCTTTCAAGTCTCTAATATTTCATTTGTAAAATAAACAAAAAAATAGAAAATAAGGCAAAAATTATGACTTAAGTTATGTGTTCACAGATGATTCTACTATTTGTTTCTTTTTTTCTATATACTGAAAATACATTATTTAAAACAAGGATATAAAACATCTTAGCCTAGATGAGTAACAGCTCAACTGTTCTATTGGGAACAAAATCATTGAACCCCTGTTATGACAATGAAAATGTTAAGTGTTAGTCACTCAGTTGTGCCCAACCCTTTGGGACCACATGGACTATAGCCCTCCAGGCTCCCCTGTCCATGGAATTCTCCAGGAAACAATCTGGAGTGGGTTGCCATTTCCTTCACCAGGGGATCTTCCCAACTCAGGGATTAAACCCAGGTCTTCTGATTTGCAGGTAGATTCTGAGCCACCAGAGTAAAAGAGACACATACATAAAATTGATGAAATGGCTAAACTCTAAGAATAAAGACAAAATTTTTACAAACTTTCAGACAAAGAATAAAACAGACTAGAAATAGATTTCTAATCTTCAACTCTAGGTGGCAATGTATATATATATATATATATATATGTACGTATGTATGTGTGTGTGTATATATATATATATATATACAGAACTGTGAATTCAAAATACTGTTCTTAGCAAAGGTATAGTTTTTAGTTTTTATATGAAAATAAAAGAGCTTCCAGTTTCCTGATCCACAAATAAGGAGTTTGCAAGATACCATTCCATCCCAGCAAATGAAAAGCTGAACAGACTTAAAAACAACAGTTCTTGGACCCATAACAGAGAGGAGATCACAGGGCAAACTGCAGAGAAACAGGGATGGAGGGAGTCCAGGCTCACAGGCAGAGACTCATTGGTGGAAACCACCCCAGGAACGAGTGCTTGGTGGGAAAACCTGAACTGTAATTGATGAATTGCTGGCGGTTCAATCTGGACAACTCTGAAAATCCCACTATAAGAGGCCCCACAATACTGTGAGATTTACCTCCAGGAGCTCCACCAGTTTCCCACAGTAACTAGAGGAGAAAATTCCGTTCACCTACATGGAAGGGGGTTGGGGAAACGTACCACCTTTAAATAGGTCAGGACACGCCCTTTTTTTTTTTTTTTTTTTTGTTGTTGTTGGCTAAAAAGTTTATTTGTTTTTTTTTCTGTAAAATAGTATGGAAAAGCCAATAGTATGGAACTTTTTGGCCAGTCCAATAGAACGTTGTCATTTTATGTATGGCTGCTTATTATTCCATCAATACTATCATGTACTTTTTTTTTCATATTGCTTTTTTTTTTTTATTGTTTTTGCCATACATTGTCATGATATCACCATGGATTTACATATGCTTCCCCTCCGGAACCCCCCTCCCTCCTCCCTCCCCCCCGGGAAATCTCGCTGCACCAGTCCCGAGCATCAATCCTGGGCTGGCGATTGATTAGACACATGACAATTAACATGCTTCAATGCCCTTCTCCCATATCATCCCACCCTTACCCTCATCCACAAAGTCCACGAGTCTATTCTATACATCTGCGTTCCTTTTGTTGTCTCGCATGTTGGGTTCTCCTTACCGTCTTTCTAAATTCCATATATATGCGTTAATATACTGTATTGTTGTTTTTGCTTCTGACTTACTTCACTCTGGATAATGGGCTCCAGTTTCGTCCATCTGAGTAGAATTGCTTCAAATGAATTTTTTTTTTAATGCTGAGTAATATTCCATTGTGTATATGTACCACAGCTTTCTTATCCATTCGTCAGTTGATGGGCATCTAGGTTGCTTCCATGTCTTGGCTATTGTAAACAATGCAGCGATGAACATTGGGGTACACGTGGCTCTTTCAATTCTGGTTTCCTCGGTGTATATGCCCAGCAGTGGGATTGCTGGGTCATATGGCAGGTCTATTTGCAGCTTTTTAAGGAACCTCCACACTGTTTTCCATAGTGGCTGTACTAGTTTGCATTCCCACCAACAATGTAAGAGGGTTCCCTTTTCTCCACATCCTCTCCAGCATTTATTGCTTGTAGACTTTTGGATGGCAGCCATTCTGACTGGTGTAAAGTGGTACCTCATTGTGGTTTTGATTTGCATTTCTCTGATAATGAGTGATGTTGAGCATCTTTTCATGTGTTTGTTAGCCATTTTTATATCTTCTTTGGAGAAATGTCTGTTAAGTTCTTTGGCCCACATTCACCATCGAAACAAAAAGAATAAAATACTTAGGAGTATTTCTACCTAAAGAATCAAAAGACTTGTATATAGAAAATTATAGAACACTGATGAAAGAAATCAAGGAGGACACAAACAGATGGAGAAATGTGCCGTGTTCATGGATTGGAAGAATCAATATAGTGAAAATGAGTATACTACCTAAAGCAATCTATAGATTCAATGCAATTCCTATCAAGCTACCAGAGATCTTTTTCAAAGAATTAGAACAAATAATTTCTCAATTTGTATGGAAATACAAAAAACCTCGTATAGCCAAAGCAATCTTGAGAAAGAAGAATGGAACTGGAGGAATCAACCTACCTGACTTTAGGCTATACTACAAATCCACAGTCATTAAGACAGTATGGTACTGGCACAAAGACAGAAATATAGATCAATGGAACAGAATAGAAAGCCCAGAGATAAATCCACGCATCTATGGACACCTTATCTTTGACAAAGGAGGCAAGAATATACAATGGAGAAAAGACAACCTCTTTAACAAGTGGTGCTGGGAAAACTGGACAGCCACTTGCAAAAGAATGAAACTAGATCACTTTCTAACACCATACACAAAGATAAACTCAAAATGGATCAAAGATCTAAGCATAAGACCAGAAACTATAAAACTCCTAGAGGATAACATAGGCAAAACACTCTCTGCCATAACCCAAAGCGGGATACTCCATGACCCACCTCCCAGAATATTGGAAATAAAAACACGAATAAACAAATGGGACCTAATTAAAATTAAAAGCTTTTGCACAACAAAGGAAACTATAAGCAAGGTGAAAAGACAGCCTTCAGAATGGGAGAAAATAATAGCCAATGAAGCAACAGACAAACAATTAATCTCAAAAATATACAAACAACTCCTGCAGCTCCATTCTAGAAAAATAAACAACCCAATTAAAAAGTGGGCCAAAGGACACGCCCTTCTTAAAGAGGCCTGCAGTCACGGTAAACTAGGTAACCAGAGCCCAAGCTGCTGGGGTTTAATTAGAGCCTCAGTGACCCAGGAGAAGAGAATATACAACACCAGCTCCCTTTTAGCCTTCTGGCAGGGGAGGAGAACAGAAATCCCCAACTACCTACTCTAGACATCCTGTCCCACTCAAAGAGAGAGAAAAACACTGAGAAGCATTGTGAAGTCGACAGGTGAAAGGCACAGGCTTGCGACGAGAGTGACACCTGATCATAGCACTAGAGCACACCTCCCCTTCCTCACACTCCTCCACCACATTACTAACACCTTATTTACAGCAGTTCCTTTTATCCAAAACGTCAGGGGCATCAATCCAGAAAGCAAAAGAAAGACATGCAGCAAAGGTTTTCTGACATGCAGCAAGTAATATCTACCTTTTCTGTAATCATCCATGTAATTTTGAGGAAACTATGACACATGCTTCTACCAAATGACAACTTACAAGGACATCATCCTGGAAGAAGCACAAGCTGGAATCAAGATTGCCAGGAGAAATATCAATAACCTCACCCTTATGGCAGAAAGCGAAGAAGAACAAAGGAGCTTCTTGATGAAAGTGAAAGAGCAGAGTGAAAAAGTTGGCTTAAAACTCAGCATTCAGAAAACTAAGATCATGGCATCTGGTCCTATTACTTTACAGCAAATAGATGGGGAAACAATGGAAACAGTGAGAGACTTTATTTTCTTGGGCACCAAATTGACAGCAGATGGTGACTTCAGCCATGAAATTAAAAGACGCTTGCTCCTTGGAAGAAAAGCTATGACCAACCTACACAGCATATTAAAAAGCAGAAACCTTACTTTGCCAACAAAGGTCTATCTAGTCAAAACTATGGTTTTTCCAGTAGTCATGTATGGGGTGAGAGTTGGACTATAAAAAATGCTGAGCACTGAAGAATTAATGCTTTTGAACTGCAGTGTTGGAGAATACTCTTGAGAGTCCCTTGGACTGCAAGGAGATCCAATCAGTCCATCCTAAAGGAAGTCAGTCCTCATTTAGACTGATTGGACTGATCCAGTTCACTGGAAGGACTGATGTTGAAGCTGAAACTCCAATACTTTGGCCACCTGATGTGAAGAGCTGACTCATTTGAAAAGACCTTGATGATGGGAAAGATTGAAGGTGGGAAGAGAAGTGGATGACAGAGGATGAGATGGTTGTATGGCATTATTGACTCGATGGACATGAGTTTTAGTAAGCTCCAGGAGCTGGTGATGGACAGGGAAGCCTGGCGTGCTACAGTCCATGGGGTTGCAAAGAGTTGGACATGACTGAGTGACTAAGCTGAACTGAAGGACACCATCAATGAAACAAAGGAAGACAAAATTCGATGAGTAGCAAGCAATGATTTTTAAATAAATACATGTATACAAATACTCAAAGTTATGTGACTAGGTATTATAATTAAAATATTAATCAATGATTTTAAAAATATAGATATTACTATAGTTCATATACCAAAATTCCAAACTACTTAATCCAGGAGTTGAGGAAGTAAATGCATTCCAAACATTTTCCTCAATAAAGATTTTGGAAAACCAGTCAGTCATGGGAAATTTCCTCTGCCGGCTCAGAAATTATTTAATTAACTCTGATGCAGATGTATCTTTACACAGATGGTTACAACAAGAACATAAGCAGTACTAGAATAAGAAATGCATTGGTACTATATTTTCAATTTAAAGTAAACAGTAAAAGCAGAACAGAAAGACAGTTAATCAAGCCAGTATAGGAAAAACAAGTTAGAAATAGGGGGAAAGGAAATGAATATACTCAATAATTATCATGAAATATGGTGAAAATATTTTAAAATATCATTAATCAAAATAAATATGAAGGACTGAATTTACTTATTCAAAGGCAAATAATATCAGATTCAATGAAATAAGGAACTCTAGTGACATGCCATTTACAAATGATACATTTAAAACAAAATATCAAAGACAAATTGAAAACAAAGGAATAAGCAAATCATAGAACTACAAACAAAAGAAAAGTAGTCTATTAATATCAGACAGAGGGCAATTCAAGGTCATAGGCAGGAAAAAAGACTAATTGGACCTGATGGTTACTGCATACTTGCTATTTAGAGTAACCACAAAAAAAAAAAAAACCTGTCATTTTTAGGTCACAAGTAGTCAAATACTGGCAATTTCAAAAGTGTCAGCATATACCTGTTAAAAGTATTTTTAAAATAAGTCAAAACTTCATTGTAAATCTAGTAAAGCAAAGATTATTCACCATTGAGTAATGCTTAACATTCTTTAAAAAAGAAAACGCATAGATTATATTAATATTACCAACATATTTGCTAAAACATATGCAAAAGTTCATCAACCTTTTCTAACAAAGTTTCTAAGAAAACTGGACTAGGAAAGCAGACACTAAGGTACAAAAAAATTAAAAATTAGTATAAAATATTTAGTAAACAATGAAATGATACAGCTCAAAAAAAATCAGAAATACATGAAGATGACTACCATCTCTATATTTATTCAACTTGCTGTTAATAATAAAGGGAAAACAGTTTTTTTTCAAGTAATTTATAAAATTGAGAAAATCAGTATTTTTTTCCTGATTATATGATTGGTTTTAGAAAGAAAATCCAAAAAATTCTTCTGATAAATTTTGTATTTGATAAGAGATAGTTGCACTGTGGGCTTCCCAGATGGTTCAGTGGTAAAGAATCTGCCTGTGAATGCAAGAGACACAGGCGAAGCAGTTTCAGTCCCTGGGTTGGGAAGATCCCTTGGAGTAAAAAATGGCAACCCACTCCAGTATTCTTACCTGAAAAATCCCATGGACAGAGCCTGGCGGGCTAAGTCCATGCTGCTACAGAGAGTCAGAACCAACTGAGCACACGCACATGAATTTCCACTGTAGCTGAATAAATTTGAAAACACAGTAGTATTTTTTTTTTTTTATAATTTGACCATGCAGTTAAAACAGAAAGAAAGAGAAAAGTCATAATAACTGTTGACTATCAACTCACTGGAGAGACCATCAAAGTAATCTTTCTATCAAGCGAAGCCAAATTAATTGTTCTGTATTAAAGGAGAACACCACCTCCATACACTCTCTGTAGAAACTTGACAGGAGAAAGACAGAGGAGGAATATGTTTAAAGTTTGTGGGGTTTGATTTAAGGTTGATTTTCCCACGCAGAGTGGAGGTCTTGATTGGGATGGAACAAAGCTCATGTTATAAGAGTTTGTGATTGACGGACATAAGGAAATAAGAATTTTGAAGTAAATGTTAAAGAGTAAAGCCCAAATGACCAAACTAATTTTTTATGAGAAATCTGCTTATCCTGATGAGAGCAAGTTAAAAATGTTTTATTTGAACTAATGAAATGTCTGAAAGTTCTTGAAACAATATAATTATATCCTGAACAAAAATTCAGTGTTATTACCCTGAACAAAAATTCCCTGGGATAATAACATTCTATTAATGAAGAAAATCAAATAGTAAAGTCATCTTGATGTAGAGTATTATACTTAATCCTATTAATTTGTTACTATTAATGGTTTTATATATCATGGAGAAAATTATAAAATGCCAAGGACTAAATTCAATAAGATAAGTACAATAAAAATAGAAATTTATAAAATATGGTATAATAAAGACTTGGGTGGGAATGCTTAAAATAGTTAAACTGTGTTCTTTGCTAATTATTACATAAATGTAATGCATTTCCAATCATATTTTTAGAAAATGTGGTGGGCAGAAAGGATCACAAACCTAATTTTAAGATTCCTATAAATATGTATCTTGTAAAAGCTCCTTAAAAAGTTTGGGGGAGAAACATGAAGAGTATGGTAAAGTTTACTATAACTCTTTATTCAAAACTGTATGAAATTGACCCAAAAATAAGTAGCTAAATTGTAAGCAAATGAGAGAGTTTAGAATTAGATTTAAGTGTATTAGAGAGGATAATATATTATAAATATGGCATTTTAATTGAATAAGAACAAGATCTTTAATATGATATACTGTTCTTGTACAGTAGCTATGTGTGCATGTCAGTTACTCAGTTGTGTCCAACTCTCTGCAACCCCATGAACTGTAGACCTCCAGGCTTCGCTGTTGATGGAATTCTCCAGGCAAGAATACTAGAGTAGGATGCCATGCCCTTCTCCACTATTCACCCCAAAATAAATCATATAGATCACTTTCTCACAATATACATTAACAATGTAGATGAAACAAAGTTCCAACTGTTCAAGAAAAAAGTGAATTTAAAAGTAAAGAAAAATTTGGAAAATATTCCTGTAACTTTTAGGTGATAAAATTTTATCAGAAAAGGAAAACCCCAAAAAGGAAAAAATTATACATTTGACTATTTTATATATATATATATATATATATATATATTTAACAGACACAATTATTAACATTAAAAGACAAGAGAGAGACTGAAAGAAAATTTTTCTATAACATATGAAAACAAAAAGATTAATATTCATAATAAGATGAGGAAAAGACAAACCACTCAGCAGAAAACAGGACATGAGCAGGCATTTCACAAAATTAGAGTGGCAAATGACTGATAAACAAGCATGCTTACTGTAATTAGTGGTCAGAAAAAGTGAGATACCATTTAGAACACATTAAATTCACAGAGACAGAAAGAAAATGCTCAACAGGCTACATGAGAATATTGGCTCTCTATTTTATGTATAAGATTATCAATCTTCAAAACTTTTTGAAAGTTTGCTGCTGCTGCTAAATTTCGTCAGTCGTGTCCAACTCTGCAACCCGATAGACGGCAGCCCACCAGGCTCCCCCATCCCTGGGATTCTCCAGGCAAGAACACTGGAGTGGGTTGCCATTTCCTTCTTCAATGCTTGAAAGTGAAATGTGAAAGTGAAGTCACTGGTTCGTGTCCAACTCTTCGCAAGTCCATGGACTGCAGGCCACCAGGCTCCTTCGTCCATGGGATTCTCCAGGCAAGAACACTGGAGTGGGTTGCCATTGCCTTCTCCATTTTGGAAGTTTACTAAGTTAAAAAGCTGCACTTTGAGCAAGTAAATCTCATTTTGGGTATTTATCGCACAGTTAGTATTTACCAGTTCATAAAACAAACCAAAAAAAGATGATGCTGTGAAAGTGCTGCACTCAATATGTCAGCAAATTTGGAACACTCAGCAGTGGCCACAGGACAGGAAAAGGTCAGTTTTCATTCCAATCCCAAAGAAAGACAATTCCAAAGAATGCTCAAACTATGGCACAAGTGCAGTCATCTCACACACTAACAAAATAATGCTCAAAATTCTCCAAGCCAGGCTTCAACGGCACATGAACTATGAACTTCCAGATGTTCAAGCTGGATTTAGAAAAGACAGAGGAACCAGAGATCAAATTACCAACATCTCTTGGATCATCAAAAGGGCAAGAGTTCCAGAAAAGCATCCATTTCTGCTTTATGGACTATGCCAAAGCCTTTGACTGTGTGGATCACAACAAACTGTGGAAAATTCTTCAAGAGAAGGGAACACCAGACCACCTGACCTGCCTCCTGAGAAATCTGTATGCAGGTCAAGAGGCAACAGTTAGAAATGGACATGGAACAATGGACTGGTCCCAAATCAGGAAAGGAGTACATCAAGGCTGCATATTGTCACCCTGCTTACTTAGCTTATATGCAGAGTTCAGTTCAGTTTAGTTCAGTTGCTGAGTCATGTTCACCTCTTTGTGACCCCATGGACTGCAGCACACCAGGCATCCCTGTCTATCACCACCTCCTGGAGTTTACTCAAACTCATGTCCACTGAGTCAGTGATACCATCCAACCATCTCATCCTCTGTCATCCCCTTCTTCTCCCGCCTTCAATCTTTCCCATCATCAGGGTCTTTTCAAATGAGTCAGCTCTTCGCATCAGGTGCCCAAACTATTGGAGTTTCAGCTTCAACATTAGTACTTCCAATGAATACCCAGGACTGATCTCCTTTAGGATGGACTGGTTGGATCTTCTTATAGTCCAAGGGACTCTCAAGAATCTTCTCCAACACTACAATTGAAAAGCATCAATTCTTTGGTGCTCAGATTTCTTTCTAATCCAACTCTCACATCCATACATGACTACTGGGAAACCATAGTCTTAACTAGACAGACCTTTATCAGCAAAGTAATGTCTCTGCCTTTTAATATGCTGTCTAGGTTGGTCATAACTTTCCTTCCAAGGAGTAAGTATCTTTTAATTTCATGGCTGCAGTCACCATCTGCAGTCATTTTGGAGCCCCCCAAAATAAAGTCTGTCATTGTTTTCACTGTTTCCCCCCTCTATTTGCCATGAAGTGATGGAACCAGATACCATGATCTTCGTTTTCTGAATTTTGAACTTTAAGTCAACTTTTTCACTCTCCTCTTTCACTTTCACCAAGAAGCTTTTTAGTTCATCTTCACTTTCTGCCATAAGGGTGGTGTAGTCTGCATATCTGAGGTTATTGATATTTCTCCCAGCAATCTTGAGCTTCTTCCAGCCCAGCATTTCTCATGATGTACTCTGCATAAAAGTTAAATAAGCAGGGTGACAATATACAGCCTTGATGTACTCCTTTCCCTGTTTGGAACCAGTGTGTTGTTCCATGTCCAGTTCTAACTATCACTTCCTGACCTGCCTACAGATTTCTCAAGAGGCAGGTCAAGTGGTCTGGTATTCTCATCTCTTTAAGAATTTTCCACAATTTATACTGATCCACACAGTCAAAGGCTTTGGCATAGTCAATAAAGTAGAAATAGAAGTTTTTCTGGAACTCTTTTGCTTTTTCCATGAGCCTGCAGATGTTGGCGATTTGATCTCTGGTTTCTCTGCCTTTATGCATAATACATCATGAGAAATACTGGACTGGATGAGGCACAAGCTGGAATCAAGATTGCTGGGAGAAATATCAATAACCTCAGATATGCAGATGACACCACCCTTATGGCAGAGAGTGAAGAAGAACTAAAGAGCCTTTTGATGAAAGTGAAAGAGGAGAGTGAAAAAGTTGGCTTAAAGCTCAACATTCAGAAAATGAAGATCATGGCATCCAGTCCCATCACTTCATGGCAAATGGAAGGGGAAACACTGAAAACAGACTTTACTTTTTAGGCTCCAAAATCACTGCAGATGGTGACTGCAGCTATGAAGTTAAAAGACGTTTACTCCTTGGAAGAAACATTATGACCAGCCTAGAGAGCGTATTAAAAGGCAGAGACATTACTTTGCCAACAAAGGTCCATCTAGTCAAAGCTATGGTTTTTTCAGTAGTCATGTATGGATGTGAGAGTTGGACTATGAAGAAAGCTGAGTGCTGAAGTATTGATGCTTTTGAACTGTGTGTTGGAAAATACTTTTGAGAGTCCCTTGGACTGCAAGGAGATCCAACCAGTCCATCCTAAATGAAATCAGTCCTGAGTTTTCATTGGAAGGACTGATGCTGAAGCTGAAACTCCAATACTCTGGCCACCTGATGCGAAGAGCTGACTCATTTGAAAAGACCCTGATGATGGGAAAGATTGATGGCAGGAGGAGAAGGGGATGACAGAGGATGAGATGGTTGGATGGCATCACCAACTCATTTCATTCTATGGAATATCAGAAAGCTATATCATAGGAGAGAGGAAATTCTTCTCTACATTCTGTGAGTGCCTGACTGTGCTGACTATTAAATTAATTTAAGACAGGTTAATAGGACATAAAGCATACAAACCTAATTAAATTTTGCATTTACACTGGGGCCTTCAAAAGAGAATGGAAGACCCAGAGTCAGGAAGCTTCTCTGCATTTTAAACAAAGAAACAATAAAATTGTGAAGAATTGACAAGCTGATCGGGTTGGGCTGTGGTTAGCAAATGTGAGGGAGTAGGTAGAAAGATAAGACTCTTAACAGAACAACTGTTTCATTAAAGAGAATGAGCGCTTGAGAAATCCCCAATGCCAAAGTAAACACTATGCCTACCAGAGAAAAAAACTTGTCAGAAATAAGATAGTTAAAAAAAAAAAAAAGGCCAATACATGTCATGATTTTAACACTTCCTGTAATAAAGTTTATCACTTTTCACCAAAATAGAAACTAAAAATAAAAGTAGTGCACCTTTATAAAGCTATTCATTATCAACTTATCTGGCAATTATTTCAAGACTATGAAAGTCTTAGGATAAATTAGCAGATGTTTGACAAAAATTAACATGTAGATAACTCCTTTTTAATTCTTAAATTACATATAGTCAAAGT
This sequence comes from Antilocapra americana, assembly GCA_007570785.1. Lineage (NCBI taxonomy): Eukaryota > Metazoa > Chordata > Mammalia > Artiodactyla > Antilocapridae > Antilocapra > Antilocapra americana. Next base: position 15,340,108 of record ML661346.1, read on the forward strand.
CTAGCATCACCTGCTCACTAAAATGTCTTCACTCTAATGATTCCATTTCTATGAACCTTTTTAATCAAAAACCCAGAAAACTATCTCTTGTTCTTTGATTTATTTATATGCAAGCTGTCTCTAAGCCTCATTATATTTTTCTTTTTAAAAAAATTATTTTTAATGATAAAAAATTGCTTTACAATGCAGTATTGGTTTCTGTCATACATCAACATGAATCAGCCATATTTCCCCTCCCTCTTGAACTCTCCTCCCACTTTCCACCCCATTCTACCCCTCCAGATTATCACAGAGCACTGGGTTGAGCTCCCTGTGTTACACAGGAAATTCCCACTGGCTATCTATTTTACTTCTGGTAATGTATATGTTTCAGTAGTACTCTCTCAATTTGTCCCACCCTCTCCTTTCCCTGCTGTATCTACAAGTCTTATTTTCTATGTCTGCATCTCTATTGCTCCTCTACAAATAGGTTCATCAGTGCCATCTTTCTAGATTCCATATATGTGCATTAATATATGATATTTGTTTTTGCTCTGATTTACTTCACTCTATATAACCTCTAAGCTTCATTACTTTTTCATTTGAAAAATTTCTTGCATCTCTCTTACATTTCACACTGACAGTCATTACCTTATCAACATATTGATCACCTTACACCTAAATTACTTACATACTTTATACCCAGTCTCATGATAGCTATTCTCTGTCTTGGCATCTCCTCTCCTCAAGATCTTTTTCAAACCACATATCTACTGTCCTTTTCAAGTGCCTACCCTCACCACTTAATAGAATAAATCCCAACAACTCATTCTGTCTTGAGTTCTACTGTACATACTTACTGTCTCTTATTAGGCTTGCATACATGCTTGCTCAGTTGCTGAGTCCAATTCTTCGTGACTCTTTGGACTATGTGTAGCCCACCATGCTCCTCTGTCCATGGGATTTTTCAGGCAAGAAAACTGGATCAGGTTGCCATTTCTTTCTGCAAGGGATCTTCCTGGGATTGAACCAAGTCTCCTGTGTCTTCTGCATTGGTAGGCAGATTCTTTACCACTGAGCTACCTGGGAAGCCCTTAATACTAATATTAGTCTTGGTCTTTTGCAATAGCAGCTTTATACTTTCATCCATAAAAATATTAAGAGCAAAATCTGAGAAAGAATATTATGGTTGCCCCAATCATGCTAGCAATTTAGTAGTCTTTTAAAATAATAAATTTTGATTTTCATTTAGAACAGAGCCACATACAGTTTGAGGAAAGGCAGGAAAAAGACTCTCTTCTATCATTGCAAGCAACTTAGCTGTATCAAATTTATAGTATCACCTCTCACAAACAAACCTTGATGCTTGCCAAATCTGTCCACTGCAGAATTAAACTTAACAAATGTTCATATTAACTCTAGCCTTTTTCAAATTATTCTTCCAAGAATATAGAGTATTCATTCTCTCTGGAAGAAATTCTAGGAAAAATAATGTTCTCTACCATGTTATATTTCAACGATGTTTTTCCTCCTCTTCATTGTTTTTTTTTCAGTTCCATTTGTAGTTAAGTACCAGAATGACTGACAGTCTACAAGTTAATCTACCTTCATACACAATTTCTTTGGTACATGAAATTCTTCCTTCATTTCTGTCCACCTGCGAAAATGCAATGTACTCACAAGGACTAACCTGAATTTCACTCTTACATAAAGACTTTTCTGATTAATTAGAATATATTTATCCCCCTTTTGGCAAATTGTTGTCCTGTTACTGTCTCGGCTATGTTAGTTTTGTCTCCTGAAGGTAATTGCAAGTTATGAATGATTAAGCATCCTACTTTTTCTTTCTTTTGTGTCTCTCTAATCGCAGAGCTAGTGTCTCTCTAAACACACAGCTAATAACCACAATGGTGTGATCACTCACCTAGAGCCAGACATCCTCAAATGCGAAGTCAAGTGGGCCTTAGGAAGCATCACTACAGGTAAAGTTAGTGGCGGTAACAGAATTCCAGTTGAGCTACTTCAAATCCTAAAAGATGATGCTATTAAAGTGCTGCACTCAATATGCCAACAAATTTGGAAAACTCAGCAGTGGCCACAGGACTGGGAAATGTAAGTTTTCATTCCAATCCCAAAGAAGGGCAATGCCAAAGAATGTTCAGAATACTGCACAATTGCAGTAATCTCACATGCTAGCAAAGTAATGCTCAAAACTCTCCATGCCAGGCTTCAACAGTATGTGAACCACGACCTTCCAGATGTTCAATCTGGATTTAGAAAAGGCAGAGGAACCAGAGATCAAATTGCCAACATGCGTTGAATCACAGAAAAAGCAAGAGAATTCCAGAAAAAAATCAGTGACAGACTTTATTTTCTGGACTCCAAAGTCACTGCGGATGTAGACTGCAGCCATGAATTTAAAAGACACTTGCTCCTTGGAAGAAAAGCTATGGCCAACCTAGACAGCATATTAAAAAGCAGAGACATTACTTTGTCGACAAAGGTCTGTCTACTAAAGCTATCATTTTTCTAGTAGTCCCGTATGGATGTGAGAATTGGACTATGAAGAAAGCTGAGCACCAAAGAATTGATGCTTTTGAACTGTGGTGTTGGAGAAGACTCTTGAGAGTCCCATGGGCTGCAAGGTGACCAAAGCAGTCAATCCTAAAGGAAACCAGTCCTGAATAGTCACTGGAATCTAGGACTGATGCTGAAACTGAAACTACAATACTTAGGCCACCTGATGCGAAAAATTGACTCATTGGAAAAAATCCTGATACTGGGAAAAATTGAAGCCAGGAGGAGAAGGGGACAACAGAGGATGAGATGGTTGGATAGCATCGCCGACTTGATGGACATGAATTGGAGCAAGCTCGGGGAGCTGGTGATGGACAGGGAAGCCTGGCGTGCTGCAGGCCACAGGGTTGCATAGAGTCAGACACGACTGAGCAACTGAACTGAACTGAATCACACAGCACATACTCAGTCATCAGTGCATATCTGTTAATCAATTAAAAACTGTAAGCCATAACAGCTTATTTGACAGATCACTGAAGAAATAAATTTATGCCCAAAACTAAACCTAATTACCGATCGTTTTTTATCTTCAGTAATCTGTTACAATGGCACAAAAGCCTTCACCAACCAATGTATAAGTCAAGACACATAGACTGTTCATTATTTAATCAATATATTTGACAATATCAATGTAAAGTGGAATACTATATATTGGAACATTTTCTGCCCAGAAATACTAATTCAAACTGTCTAAAATCCTTTTTTTTTCCAAAAAGACAACTCTTCCTTTTTACCTGATGACATCCAACAGTCACTGTGTTCCAATTAAAATAAAATAATAGAGCATGAGGAAATGCAGGAGTCTGAAAAATTCCCTAAAGGAGAGGAAACAAGGAAAAGTTTCCATTTAGATATTCTACTGGAAGTATTTCTTATATTTTAGATATTCTTAGGATACTGGAAGAGAGGAATTAGCTATCCAGTGACATTCATGAACACGACGACCTGGGGAACTGACATCAGAGCACAGTGACATACATGTTACATAACAGCTCTGAAAATCCTTCCAGATCTATTCACATATTTGAGAACAGATGTATCTTCTTCTAGATTTCTTTTTTCTTTTTAACATTGAAAAGCTGAAGTTGAAGTTTGGGATCAATTTATAGATTTCTCATACTGTGAAGTCATTTTCTATAATGTTCTGTTTGGAGTAAAAAATAATGTTTATTTTTATAGCAATGAAAAAAATCTCCATTTGGAATATAAAATGGGACAGTCAGTATGATTAGGAAATCAGTTGAATAATATATTTTTCTTGAAGACAATCTGTTTTGTTTTGAATTCTTAAAGGAAACAGTCAATTATTAAAAATATCTGCTAAAGTAGCACTAATTAACAATTAATTAGGTCTTTATTTAAAAATTTGTTTTCATCAATTTCCCACAACTCATCTAACCTAGCTATGAATGAGTTATTTTTAGAATCATGTTTCGTGATTCAGCCTTAATGGTTCAAAACTGATGAATGTTGAATCTACTAGTTTATAAAAATAGTGAAATCAAAATATTTTTATGATACCAATACAAAAGAGTAGGAAGTGAATGTAGAAAAGTAATGCAAATGAAATTTTAGTGCAACCCACAAAAGCCCAAAATGAGTTACAGAATATAGATAGAACAGGTCAATAATTTCACTGACTCACAGGAAAGAGTTTACATATTTACCAACACAAGTCAGCATTTTATTAAAGATTTTCCTAATAAATAGGCATAACAACACAAACAATAGCACCTGCATTAAACAAGTTTTGTTTCTTTTATGCAGCAGACTACCTCCTTTCTTCCCTAGCACTTTGTTAATTAAAACTTAAATTTAAAACTTCTGGAGCTTTTGTTTTACATATAAATGCTATGAATATGTATTTATTATATTTTCCTTCCAATAAGTGAAATCAGTCTTGTTGATTACTCCTCACATTACATGAGACAATTATCTATTACAGCCATCAGCTACCTAAGACATATTTTTACTATTTTGTTCATTTAATGACCACTCAATCACATTTTAGTTATGAGTTGCCCAAGGATGAAGCTGAATCAAATGAAGTTTTAGATTTTTTATAATAAATGTCACTAATTTTCCTTAATTTCTTTTTACTTTTTTCTTTTACCAATATATAATTCTGAAAAACACCAGTTCTAAAGGATACCAGGAAGTTGGAAATTTAAGTCAATCTTAACCACTTTTTAATAATTAAAATCCAAGAATTTGTTAGACATTTTTTGTGTGAAATTAAGCAAGAACTTCTACCTTTGGCTGATAATTGATCACAACATGAGTGAGGGCAGAGTGAAGATCAATTATCACACAGTGGTACCCATAATATAAAGATAACTGCAATTATGAGCCTTTAAAAAAAAACAGATTTAATCAGTGTGTTTCTTCTCTCTATTCAATAACTGAGAATAAAATCTTTGTTCTCAAACCTGTGTAATTAGTCTTAAAAAGTGATTTAAGTGAGGTGAGGTATTGTTTGAGTTTAATACATTTGTTTCAGAACCTAAAATCTGCTCCATTTTATTGCTAAGTTCGCTAGTCCTTTGGAAATTCTATTTCTCTTTTCTATCATATAATCAAACTCACAATCAAACTTGAAGACAGATTTAAGAGATGATATTTCTCACACAATCTTTACACACATTTTATCATGTAAATTCTTCTATGTACCAAATTGTGACTCTGATAACTATTCCCTGATCAAAGTTCAATCATTCATCTAGTCAGTAATTATACTGTTAAAAGATACATTTTTTTGGAGGAAGTATAAATTATGACAAAGGAACTCTAATTTACCACCACCTCCAAAAAATAAAATACATAATACTCCTCTCACAGTTTTTCACTTATTACTTTAGAAAAAGTACTTATTGAAAGGAATTTGTTTATATTAACCAAGGGCTAATTTAGTGTTCTCACCTTTACATATAGATGAACATATAGAAAATCAAATATAATGATATTCAAAGAATATAATATAAGGGAAACACAAAATTTTATTTTCAAATGCTGAGTGTCAAATCTGAGAAACTATAATAATCAGTATTACAGAAAGTAATCTTGAGTAGCTATTATTTAGTTATTTTTATGAAAAGTTTAATAAAAAGATATGCTCACATTTTAAAAACAATTTGAGTAACAAATGAAATGCAAAAGCTAGAAATAAACAAACCAAAAACCTAGAAAAACCAAGGCAAGAAAAATAAACCTTTTACAGCAATAAACATGTTTTGGGTAATATAAATTATAGGCATATAAAACATCTCATGTGCTTTCAAATCTGGAGGAGATGTCGAGTTATGGATTGACAATGAGAATGAGCAAATGCATTGAGTTTAGCTAAGACATAGGAACTGGGCATAAGGCATGGCAACCCACTCCAGTATTCTTGCATGGAGAATCCCCATGGACAGAGGAGCCTCACAGGCTATAGTCCATGGAGTCAACAAGAGCCGTTCATGACTGAATGACTAAGTATAGCACCAAGATATAGTTAGGCAAGGGTTACAGGTCAAAAGATCAAAGAGTTAAACCCGTGACCTCTATTTCCCCTTCACAGAGTGGGCATTCTTGTGCCCAAAAGGAACTGGCCAGAAGCCTACAGTTCAACACTGCCCATCCATGAGGCAGGATAATGACACTTAGAGTTACTTAACATTCATTCAATAATTATTTATTGAATGTCCGTTGACTGTATTTCTGGTACTCTCTGGGTACACTGTGTATACAATGAAGGGCAAAACATACATGATCCCTGCCCTAAAGAGCTTATGATCTAGTGGCAAAACAAGCAATAATACTCAAGACACGAGTACACAAATGAAGGCTTGAATAGTGTAGTAGAGGGAAAATACGGAGTTCTGCCTTATGTTGGTTTCCTAGAAATAGGGCCTGAGATCAGGATTCTTGTTTAAGGGACTTATTCACAGAGTGTTCTCAGGAAGACTGAAGTAAGAGAAGCAGGATCAATATGGAAGAAATTTTAGCAAGAATGGGTACTCGGCTGGAGATTAGTTTCAGCTTGACCCCACAGGGATCTCTGGAGCATGAACTGAGCTGGTCTCACACTGAGGCAAGGAGGCATACTTTTTTCAATCCTGATCAGTTATTGGGTGAGGGTTGAGTAGGGGCGGTTGGAGGGGCACATTTCTTTTGTCAAGATATCCGTGTTGAAATCAAAAGCTTGAATAATGCTTACCTTCGAAAATAAAAGGGCCTAGAATATGCAGTGAAAGAGGTCAGCAGTAACTGGAAATCACAAGAAAATGATACAGTACAGTGCAGAGAGGCAGACAGGAAATAGACTATGAAGAATCACACAGAATGTGTTAAAAATGTTGGTTTTTATTCTAATACCTATGGACAACTTCCAAGGTGGGGCACTTGACCAGATATGTGTTTTTGAAAGATTTTTGGAAGAAAAAAATATCAGAGATAGTCAAGCGTAGATCCTGGAATATCAGTTAGGTGGTAATTGTAGGAGTCTAGGAGAAAGTAATGATGGTTTGAACTATAATGATAATGCACATGGATATGCATACTTGGGTTAAAGAGTTAACTACCATGTGAAACTGACAGGACATGTTTATGAATGGGTACCACCAAGAATGCAGTGAGGGAAAACAATACCATACCAGTTCTCTACCTTTGATTATTTTCTTTAGCTATGCTGTATTACCCAGCTACTACCACAGATAAAGAGGTCAGTAAAGTTTAACCAGATTTGATTATTTGCCTGGATATAATGAAAAGGCAAAGGGGTAAGAGAGGCTAGGTCATGGGTGAGAGAGTTACCGAAACAATGGATCATAGAATTCAAATTGGACCAAGAGATAGTGAACCCACCCATGCTTGGGTTTACAAGCATGGAGAGATGAGACATGGACAAGCTGAAGCTATGCACTGAGTAGCGTAGAGATTTGTCCTGCCTACTATGTAGAGTTACTCCAATTGTTAACTGATCCAAGTTAAATATATTAAATAGCAATAAGCCCCTGGAAGAATACATAAAGGAAGTCAAAAATATTTTACCAAGAGAAATAATTCTGTTTATATGTTAGCAATGTAGAGATGCTTCAACAATGTAATTCAATGGTACTCAAAGCAAATCCATCACTGATTAGATGGACTTCAAAGTAGTGTGGACTATTAAAAGTGTGGTAACAATTAGACAATATATTCATCACATTATTTATAAAGACTACACAGTGAATTCTTCATTGCAACAGTAAAGGAGATTAAGAGAAATCTGGAAAACCAGTGGAACCATACAAAAAGAAAAGCAAAAATGATCTTAAAATGAGCCAGGGAATAAATTCTGAGGTCACAGTGATCTTCCTGTTTGATCTGCTTGAATAATTTCTTCAGTTCTTCAGTTTTGAATCTATATACACAGCTTTGTGAGTTTTCAGTAGATTTTGGAGTCCCTGAATTCCATTACTGTAAAGTAAATGGAAACAGGAGTGAAATCAGAAAGAGAAATCAGCAGTGTGTTCTCTGGAATGGTTTGGAACTGCCTGACAGACTGCCCCAACTGGCAGTGTGGATGTTGGATCCATGAAAAACACAGCTGTGTAGACCAGAGTGTAGATCAAAGGTTAGAATGCCTATTTTTATTTTAATGTTGTGAAAAATTCCCTGGTCCAAGAACCACATAGATTTTGACATAAAGGCTGCATAGAGAGAAGTCAAAGGCCTTCAGTTCAGAAGTTCCTTGGAAGGATCATATATTAGTGAATAAGTAGAAATGAAAAGGCTCAGATCAAAAATTAATCATGTAAAGTTGCAGCATGAATTTTGGAAGTCTAAAAATACCTTTATTGCAAGCAGAATGCATTTTAAAAACTTTCATACTAAATTTCTACCTCTGAAAAGAAACAACATGCTGTTTATAGCAACAGTGAGCTGTTGTTCTGAGTTTCTTAAAGGTGATTATGAATGTGTCAAGATGATATTTGGGGTTCCAGAAGCAGGCTGATCTCATTATCAGAAACTTCTCTGGCTGCACGGGGACTGCCACTCTCTTAGTTCTACTAGAAAAATACAATAAAGCTCTAATCTGTGCTATTAAATATGTTTTCTAAGTTAGCAGGACTGATTTAACCCTCACATGTCCCTTTTCCCTAGCACTTGCCTGGAGGCTCAGTGATAAAGAATCCACCTGCAATGCAGGAGATGTGGGTTCAATCTCTGGGGAGGGAAGATCCCCTGGAGAAGGGAAAGGCAACTCACTCCAGTATTCTTGCCTGGGAAATCCAATGCACAGAGGAGTCCAGCAGGCTGCAGTCCATGGAGTTGTAAGAGTCGACACGATGTAGTGACTAAATCACACCTTTTGCATAGCATGGAATCACATCTCCTTCCCTTACTGCCTCAGTCTAGTGTCTGCCTCAATATATAGCTTTCTGAAGCCAAGAAGACCTGCAAAAGTGTTCCTGATAACCAGACACCTATTTATCTATACCTGAAGCAAAATCCACCAGATCATTATCTCCTATCAGAGTATTAGGCCCTACCGTCCAGCACCCTTTCAAAAGCTGATGAGTTTTGTATTAAACTGTGATATCAGATATGCTCTGGTCGAACCTTCAACAACTGAATACAACAGAACTTTGTACTCCACAAGCAGTTCCCCCAAAATTTGAGGGAGAGGGCCAGAACTTTCTAAACTTTACCTGAGTAGCTTTCGGTCTCTCATTTAGCAGGATTTTTTTTTTTTTTTGGTGGTGGGGGGCAATGTTTTAGATTCCTAGTAAATGCTAGTTCTCAAAAATACCTAGCAAAAACTATTAAAAAGAGCAGAAAGATCAATGAGCTCTTTTAAATAACATCTAAAAATGTCCTGGTTTTCCTCCCCTTTTTTATAATCCATGTGATGTTTAGGGATGTCATTCAAGTATTTTGACAGCATCTGTGACCTTAACGAGGGTGGACTTTTAATGCATTACAGACATATGTCATAGCAGCTTTAGTATATGCCATGCCCTTAAACTGATGGGTGTACTATAAAAACGATTGACTTTTAATCTGAATACATTACGACCAGCGCAATGTATAGTTAAAAGAGTTCTATCTATAGTTAATTATTTAGCTCAGAGATATAAAGCTGTGTGGTAAATGGGTTTCTCATTTTCTTAACAGAAGGTTAGATCAGGCTTTTAAATGCTATCACAAATTGGCAGCCAGGAGATCTCTGGTTGGCCTCTATTCTTTCAATTTGTTAGATGCTACCTGCTATCAGCTTCAATATCCAGGTTTGCCAGCTGCGCTCATGTGTTCTGGGTAGCATCACGCAAAGAAGCTATTATGTACAATTACACAACCCTTCCCAACCACTTAAGTCTAACATTACCCTAGAACAGCAAAGGCAAATAGCTCCAAATCTATTCCATTCCATGAGTGTGCTAATGTGTCAAATGATTTTAAGAAAGGTTTCATATCAAATCTATTAGGGGATTGTGAGGAAAATAAAAGTTCACCCTGCCTAAAATCAAAATCATCTGCCTCTTTTTCACTGTGGGAATATGAATATTCTGCTGAAAGCTAGGGTGGCTGTTGCTATCTGTTACTCCTGTTTTCCAGGCCTGGGAACAGATGGTGCACCACCTGACTCAGAACAGTCTAATGTAAGATTCATTGTGCTTCGCGGGAAATCAAAGATCAAGCAACATTACAGAAGGTGACGCAGCACCTCGGCAACCAGGAACCCAGTATGATACAGTGGAGTGGTGAAGGGAGGACAGCTAGAAACTCAGAGCAAAACTGGAAAAGACAGAGAGAGAGTATGTGTGTACAATCAGTCAACCTTCTTACAAAATAAAACCTTCAGTTCTTGAAGCCGAAAATACTATCCAAGTGAACGTGTTAGCCACTTCAGTCATGTTGGACTCTGTAGCCCATCAGGCTCCTCTGTCCATGGAATTCTCCAGGCAAGGATACTGGAGTGAGTTGCCATCCCCTTCTCCAGGGGATCTTCCCAGCCCAGGGATTGAACCTGGGTCTCCTGCATTGCAGGCAGATTCTTTACCATCTGAGCCACCAAGGAAAATATATTTGAAAACACTCTCAAACTCCATCCCAAATATTGAGCGCAAAACACTAATAACTCTCTCCCCAAAGCACTGTAGTTATCTGATCATTGTTAACACTAAAAGATTATTCTAAGATCATGTCCTTCAAGATATGTCTTAAATTCAAATCACCTTTAAGGCACAACTGTGGAGGATGACAGTGTCAAGCTGAAATTTGTAACTTTATTGAAACTATGGATAAGAGGCCTAGGACAGAATAACTTGGATTGTGTGAGCTAAGGTGTTCTCACAGCTATTTTACAAAGGATAGTAATACAGTGGAGTGAGCATCTGCAGAGTCCTCACCACTTAACCTAGAAATGAAGTTAACAATGGCTTGTGCAGCAAATTTGGCCACTGCCTGTGTTTTTAAATAAAGTTTGTTGGAATACCACTGCACCGATTCACTTGTTTTCTGCCTATGGCTGCTTGCATACATCAGCAGAAGGTAGTATTAATACTTATGGCAGAGAACATACAGCCCATAAAGCTTGAAATATTTACTGTCTGACCCTGTACAGAGAAGATTCACCAAACTCTGGTCTAGAATCTATTTGCCTCTAATAATCTACACATGAACACAAATGTTCACCCAATCCAAGAAGTCCATGAAAACCTTGTAATAAGAGTACCCTATGGGCTTCCCGGGTAGCTCAGCTGGTAAAGAATCCATCTGCAATGCAGGAGACTCTTGATTCCTGGGTTGGGAAATTCCCCTGGAGAAGGGATAGGCTACCCACTCCAGTGTTCTTGGGCTTCCCTGATGGCTCAGCTGGTAAAGAACCCTTCTGCCAATGCAGGAGATGCAAGAGACACAGGTTTGATCCCTGGGTTGGAAAGATCTCCTGAAGAAAGAAATGGTAACCCACTCTAGTATTCTTTCCTGGATAATTCCATGGACAGAGGAGCCTGGTGGCCTATAGTGCATGGGATCACAAAGAGTCAGACATGACTGAGTATGCATAATAGTCATATATTTGACTTTCCTTCTCCTTTGGAAAAAAAAAAAAACAGTTCTCTTTGATATAAATCCCTAGTCACTCAGAAGCAATGTTGTTTCTCTGGCTCTGCCACCCAGTACCACCCACCACCACCAGTCTTTCAAATCAGCATTAGGAGAAAATATATTAAGATGGCCTTTTCATGCCTGACTGTCAGCTTCTAACTTCCTTATAAAAAGGACTTTTATGTATAATGCCTTTGGGCAACTGTATGCTAATCTGTAGCCTTCCTACCCTTAGGCTGCTAAATCTTGTTGAATCATTTGTTCCTGTCAGGCTGTTAGGACACAAAAAGTTTCAGGCCCTAGACAAATGCCACGTTGAGGATGTATTCCTAACTTCGTTATCTCTGTGACTGTTGGTAACACAGTCTCACCCCCCAGAGACAGAGTGGCATTAAAGTGCAGTCAAGACATTTACAAATAAATTACTGCCTGAAAAAATCATAATAAGTGAAACAGCATTTGATCCACAAAGAGCACACTTGAAAATCCGTTATCAAAGTCAATTTGCTATTTCCACCCTACATTAGCCTAATACAAAGCACAGGACACACAGTCGGTGGTGTTTCAGCACAGGCTCTCTGAAAAAATAAGACTTTAAGGATTTCAAAATCTCTGAGCAACTGCATTACTGGTCAAGATAATGGCATTTTTATAACAAATGAAAAATCGCAGCTGAAATGCACAAGGGCATGAGATTGGGCATGAAAAATCTGGTTCCAATACAATCTCACCATCTGCCACTTCATGCATCATTCTGAAGCAAGTCAGCGCTTCACCTGCTTTATGTTTTAAGTCAGTATCAGCCAGGGGGACAACCAGAAGACACAGGGACACCCCTTTTTTCCATCTTTCTCCAACATTACATTGATAATGAAAATTCCTCCTTTTGTGCAGACAACCAATCTTCCCCTACCTCAACCCAAAGATACTTTTCTCCCTGAAGAATGAGACCATAATAGACAGCAACTAGTTGGAAATATTGACGATGATCTCATTCTACAGAAAAAAAAAAAGTTTACACAGTAGGACAAGGAAAAAGTGAAAAAAATTAAAGGACTTATTAGTAGTATATGTATATTCCTCCGCCAGTTCAGCATTCACTTTCACTCATGTTATGTAACAACATCATAGCTCACTGAGGAAATGGAAAACCTCCTTGTTGCTTTCTTTGAACCTTTTCAGCAGACACACACACGAAAAACCTAAGTATGTTACTGTACTGAGTCCATGGAATTTAAGACTAGTACTAAAGGGATTTGGTTGCCAATTAGAATCACCTTGCCATGGAAGGTGGCTTTAATAATATGCACCATGACTCACATACATACATTACATGTATTCTTTTGTGTTCCAAATATTTCACAGTAAAAACAGGGAAAGGCAGATTTTTTAAAAAGTATACTTTGAAAGGTGATGATTTGGATCTTTTAACTCATTTACCTAATTAAAATGGCAGGGACAAATCAGAATTTTGTCAGGATCATGGTTCTTGCTGAAGTGGGCATAGTAACTATAAAGATCTTCATTTTTCTTCTTGGAAGAATGATAGTCTATAAACGTTTCAGTCTATATGACCCAAGACTTTCAAGAGTATAATCCAAAGCATAAACTTTGTGGTAAGGCAAATCACAACTCAAATGCCCATCAACATTTTCTTCTATGGTAAGAAAATAAACTGCTGAACTTATCAATGTAATTGAGGAAAAATCCAGAGTTATCAGTGTCCCTGTGACTTCTGTCACTGTCTCAGTTTACAGGTTATAATTTCATCTCAAGGTTGAGCATACTAAAAATGCTATTAACTTGCCTACCAGAACTAAATAAAAACAATTTAAATTATAGCTTGCAGCAAGAATTTAATCTTTGATTCTCCAAATTTAAACAAATGTAGTGACTCAGATGGTAAAGAATCTGCCTACGATGCAGGACATCTGGGTTCAATCCCTGGGTCAGGAAGATTCCCCTAGAGAAGGTAAGCTACCCACCAAAGTATTCTTGCCTGGAGAATTCCGTGGATAGAAGAGCTTGGTGGGCTGCGGTCCATGGAGTCGTAAGAAGTGGGACTGAGTGACTAGCTTTTACTTTGACATATTTGCCTATCTGTTTACATTTGGAGCGGTCTATTCTGATAGTGAAGAATCTGCCTGTAATGTAGGAGACCTAGGTTCAGTCCCTAGGTTGGGAAGATTCCCTGGAGAAGGGAATGGCTACTCACTCCTGTATTCTTGCCTGGGAAATCCCATGCACAGAGGAGCCTGGCATCCTACAGGCCACTGAGTTGCAAAGAGCTGGACAAGACTGAGTGACCAACATTTTCACTTTCATATATCTAATTTATAGTTTTATAGGAATTTTATACAAATATTTTCTATGTACTCAAATAGTAGCATATGAAACCAACTTCTGATGCTATAAAGAGGAACTAATTACACAAAGTTTAGGAAAACAATTATTGCAAGAAAAGAAAAGAGCTCAGTCCCACTTTCACAGCCTCACATGGAATAAATCAATGCAAGAATACTAATTTTACATTGACCTGAAAATTAGTAGTGGTAGTTCTAATATAATGTTGACATGTTTTCAGATGAGCCTCCACTTAGATCAACAAAATGGAGAGTAATTCATTCAACAAACATTTGCTGAATACCTGCTCTACCCTATAGGGAACAGGAGATAGTTTGCAGTGAAAGCCTTATGAAGAAAATGACACCTAAGTGATTTCTTAGGAATTAGCTATGTCAAGGATGAAAAAGGAGAGAGACTTCTTAAAAATGAGAGCAAAGACACAGGGCAGAGGAACTGAATGGTGTCAGATGAAAACACAAGTAGTTGGGTTTTGCTGATGCAAAAAGTGTAAGACATTGGGTGACCAGAGGTACGACTGGAAATTAGACAAGGACGAGATGAGAGAGTTTTTGCCCTGAATTATGATGCTTGGAATGTATCTCCTAAATTGTAAGAAGAAATTGAAAGGCTTTTATCAAAGAGTCTCAAATGTTTAAATTTGATTTTCTGAAGGGACATTCTGGCAAATGGATTGAAGATAGATTTGGCTGGTACAAGGATGTATAAAGGAAACCAATTAAGAAACTAATCAAGAGAAAGCAGCCGGAAGAGAGATAATAAGGACTTGAGCTAAAATAATGACCATGGGGATGCTGCTGCTGCTAAGTCGCTTCAGTCGTGTCCGACTCTGTGTGACCCCACAGACGGCAGCCCACCAGGCTCCCCCATTCCTGGGATTCTCCAGGCAAGAACTCTGGAGAGGGTTGTCATTGCCTTCTCCAATGACCATGGGGATGAGTTGGGATTTAAAAATCAGCAGTAACCAGGGAATTCCCTGGCAATCCAGTGGTCAGGACTCTGTACTTCCACTGCCAAGGGCCCCAGTTCAATACCTTGTCTGAGAACTAATATCTCAAAAGCCATCAAAAAAATAATATAAAATTAATTATAAATGGATAGTGGATAAGGGGGAAGAGTAAATTAATTACAAATTACTATGCAAGTTTCCGGGCCATTATTCCATTCGTAGAGCTAGAAAATATGGGACAATGTGAAAAATTTGGTATGGAGAAGACAAATTTGCTTTGTGACATATTATGTAAATTTCCTATGGATCATTTGATCATACTGAGTAGACTATGGTATATATAAGTCCAGGAAGAGGTTTGAACGATACATTCCTGTTTGTTATATGAAACTATGAGTGGATGAGACACTCCAATGAGCATGAGAAACTGATGTGGAGGAGGAGATGAATGAGACAATGAAGAAGCCGTATCAATATAAAGACCCAGGATAGTTCCTGATCACAAAAGCCAAAGGATCAACAGCGGCAAATACAGCAGATGAAGTAAAAAACTAAATAATAGGAAAGGCCTCACTTAGCAATTAGGAATAATTAGAAGTGATATTTGAGTGGATCAAAGACTAAAAAGGAGAGAAGGGCTTCCCTGGTGGTTCAGACAGTAAAGAATCTACCTGAAAAGCAGGGGATGCCAGTTGCATCCCTGGGTTGGGAAGATCCTCTGGAGAAGGGAATGGCTATCCACTCCAGTATTATTGCCTGGAGAATTCCATGGACAGAGGAGCCTGGTGGGTTACAGTCCATGGGGTCACAAAGAGTGGGACATGACTGACTAATAATGACACACTGTGGAGTATTATAATGATCAGACAAAACTATTGGGCAGATTCTCAAAAACCAGTAAAAAGAAAATAAAAACCATCATTTCTAATTAATTTTTTCAGAGACTAGACAATATGGTATAATTTTTCCAAACCTCTGAATCTGTGCTTATTGCATGTTTGATTTTAAGAAAATTTGAAAAACAAATAGATATCAACTTTAGGAGTCAGATCATATGGGTACTTAATAGAAATGACACCTAGAAATAATAGCAGTGAAAAGGAAAAATAAACAAGGCAAAATTGGAGCTTGGAGGGTGGCTAATGTCCACATTATATTCTCACATACGACCAATTTCTATCCACCCGTCACTTTAGCAGGAAGTGCTTTGTGTTTATACACTAAATGGAGGCCAGCTTTGGGGATAGGTAGTATTTTGAATGGAAACGGTAATTGTGATTAAGTCACATTGCATTCTAAGCAAATGTGTCCTCTTAAATGACCATAAGTTATATACCACCATATTTTCTCCCCAATTCTACTTTTTACTGAACAGTAATACAAGACAATAATAGTTTAAAATGTGATTTGTAGGGAAAAACTGCTTCCTTAGAAAAGAGCCAATTTCACAAAGCCACTGATGAAGTTCAGATGATTGAATCACCAGTCTCAATTTTAAAGGGAAACTTGTACGTACTTTTCCCCTATTTTGGCCAGAATGTATTACTGCTGCAAAGCAATTTGCACTTTGCAGCTTTAAAGAGAGCAGAAAGGACTAGACTTGCCAGAAAGCACTTGGGCAATTGTCACAAACAGATTGTTTATTCTACCTAGAGGTTTATTATTATTTTCATAGTATTCCACAAAGATCAAGCAAAAGTGCTAACAGACTCTGGTGGTGGTTTTTTTAAAGGTGGAGTTTAAAGTATCATAAAACAATAAATCATCAAGTTGCTAAACAGGTTATACATCTAGCTTTGTTCATATAACTGTATTAGCAAGGAATATACTTTATTTCCATTAATTCCCTAACTACGAGTCCTTGCCAAAAGAACAATCTAAAGGAATTATTTTTTTCTAACTTTTTCAAATTTTTAGCCTAGCTTTGCAAGTGATTCAGTGCTAGACTCTACTAAACCTATAGTAACTTAAAAAGGAATCAATACTGGCATGAGAAACCATGGTTCTGTCCATTTCCAACTTCAAACACAATTCATAAGAATAGTACAAATTCAATAATAAAAGCAGCATTCTCAGAACTTATGAGGGACGCAGATAAGAAAGAAGCTTCATTTGTACTGACACATAATGGGAAAAAATCAAGTTTATATCATGTTTCTCACTATAAAATAAAATTGGTCAAGCTAGGAACCGAAGAAGCATCTATATTAGATTCCTGAGGACTCTGGAACAGAATACCACAAACTGGGTTGTTTAGTCTTTCCCATTCTGTTGTTTTCCTCTGTTTCTTTGCATTGATTACTTAGGAAGGCTTTCTTATCTCTCCTTGCTCTTCTTTGCTTTATCCTTTGCCTTTAGCGTCTCTTCTTTGCTCAGCTATTTCTAAGATTGCCTTAGACAACCATTTTTCTTTTTTGCATTTCTTTTTCTTGGGGATGGTCTTGATCACTGCCCCCTGTACGATGTCATGAACCTTCATCCATAGTTCCTCAGGCATTCTGTCTATCAAATCTAATCACTTGAATCTATTTGTCACTTCCACTGTACAATTGTAAGGGATTTGATTTAGGTCAGACCTGAATGGTCTTCTCTACTTTCTTCAATTTAAGTATGAATTTTGCAAAGAAGAGAAGCTAAAGGCAAAGGAGGAAAGGAAAGGTATACTCATCTGAATGCAGAGTTTCAAAGAATAGCAAGGAGAGAAAAGAAAGCATTCCTAAGAGATCAATGTAAAGAAATAGAGGAAAACAATAGAATGGGAAAGATGAGTGATCTCTTCGAGAAAATTAGAGCTACCAAGGGAATATTTAATGCAAAAATAGGCATAATAAAGGAAAGAAATGGTATGGACCTTAAAGCAGAAGATATTAAGAAGACATGGCAAGAATACATAGAAGAACTATAGGAAAAAACATGTTACCAACCTGGACACCAATCATATCAGATTAGTTACCCACCCTACTCCAGTATGACCTCATTCTAAATAATTATCTCCCATTGTAGGGTAAAGGAGTTAGAGAAGGTGAGGTTCGGGAAAAGGAGACTGGCACTTTACAGGAACAGATCACCCTTAATTAGGCAAGAAGGGGCAGCAGTCAGATTAGTGAGCTGCTGCACTAACCCAAAAGAGTAAGTATCTATAGGCATATATGTGGAAATCTACTGTCTTAAGGGGGCCTATGCTTCTCCAAGGTTGTTTGGAGTAGTTATCTCTTAAATGGCTGGAGCAAGGAATTCTGGAGATCGGCCAGAGGCTGGACTGTCTGGGAGCTGGGCGTAATCAACCTTAATGTCTATTTTTTTTTTTCCTTCAGGTGAGAGAGTTCTTTGTTTTGCATAGAATGGTGGAGAGGACCTGGAGGAGAGTTTTAACTCCACACTATTTTGAGCCGTGTAACTTTCCTTCACCCATGACTCTATTTGTAAATAAGATCATATTCTGAGGTACTGCAGGTTAGGATTTCAACATACTAATTGGATGGTGGGCAGGGGACACAATTCAACTCAACATCTCAGATGTCTCTATCTTTCCACACTGCTATGTCAAAGTCCAGCTTCATCCATCTTCAATCGTCTCTTGTGTTTACTCCTTTCTCTCCAGCTCCATTATTGCCCTTGCAGCATTATACTTCATCATTGTTGCGCTGTGATTCTACCGAAGCAGGGCCCATGACCACTTCATTCCACAGTATATGCCTAGTGACTCATCTCATGCTGGCTTGCTCTTAATATAATATGTGTTCAATGAATTTCAAGTGAAAGCCTCCTCATTGATTATTAAAATTTATTTCTAATTAGACTTCCTGTTTTTAAATCTAATCTCCACTTCAAAACAGTTCTTTCGCTACAACAGAAAAATCTTTGAAATTTTTTTACCACGCTCAAAAATTTTCAATGGCTTATCATCACTTACAGGATAAAACTCTTAACTCCTTAGTTGGCACATAAAGAACTTCATCCTTATTGCAGTTCACCTCCTTCAGTCTCATCCCCTCAACATTCTCTCCTACTTCTTATCTAGTAAATGCAATAAATGAAATTCCTTGAAAATTCTCACACTCTCCCATGCCTACACATCTTGGTAAATCTTCACCTTGCCTTTTCTTTATGTTTCTCATCCCTTTGACTCAAACACATTCTCCTGTGTGAAGTCTTCCCCCCACCCTCTAGTTCATCTTTTCCATGCATTCTACATTAGAATAGCTTATATAGTATCTATTTAAACAATTTAAACACTTGTTTTTGTGGCTCCCTTTCCACAAAAACCTGAACTCCCTCTGCTTCTTGAAGACCAGATGCAAAAGTATTTTTTCATCTTTCTAGTCTCAGCACATAATATGGAGCATGGGGAGGCACTGAAAAAACATTTGTGGGGTAAACAAACACATGGGAGAAAAACTATAGGGACCAGTGTACATTTACAGAGCTTACTTGGGACACTTTTTGCAGGAAATATGCCTTGAAAGTGTTTGTAACTCTTCCAAATCAGGAGCCAGAATCACACACTTCAACAGAAGTTGTATTCTGTGTATTCAACAGAATACACACTTCAATAATAACCTCAATGTCACCATTCCACCTGTCAAACCCAGGCAGGCCAGCCAGGACAGAGAAGCTGAGAAGTTCCCTTTGTTCCTGCTGTGCTGCTGCTGCTGCTGCTCAGTCGCTTCAGTCGTGTCCGACTCTGTGCGACCCCATAGACGGCAGCCCACCAGGCTCCCACGTCCCTGGGATTCTCCAGGCAAGAACACTGGAGTGGGTTGCCATTTCCTTCTCCAATGCATGAAAGTGAAAAGTGAAAGTGAAGTCGCTCAGTCTTTTCCAACTCTTTGTAACCCCATGGACTGCCGCCCACCAGGCTCCTCCGTCCATGGGAGTTTCCAGGCAAGAGGACTGGAGTGGGGTGCCATTGCCTTCTCTGCCTTTTGTTTCTTGTACTTTTCAAACATTTCCTGAGACTGAGGCAAGAAAGAAACCCCAATACACCCTGGTTTATAATCTCATGATGCCTGCCTAGTAAAGGCCTCGATTCTAATAAATCATATAGAAATGTGGGCCAATATTTGCCCTTGCTTTCTTAAGCCATGTTAATTGGGCAGGCAATTAAACTCTTGGCTTAGACAATAAAATCAAACTAAATCTAAAATGAACAATATAGGAAAAAGTTTTTATTTGTGTATGTGTGTGTGTATGGGAAGCAGCTACTGTACACAGCATGATCACAGCCACAGAGATTGTTCTGTTTAGCGTCAGTTTTCAGATGGAGAGATTTACATTTATTCAGGGTTTCCTTACATATAAAGGCAGTGGTGACATTTGCAAAAACTCTGCAAGGAGATATTCGATGCATGAAGGTGTGTAGCTATGAGCCACAGGCATTGCTACCTCAGACATTTATTCTTCTATTTCTTGCTTTTGTCATTTGTGTATCAATTAACTCTGGGAGCTGGCAGATTAATGTTCCATGCCTCTTGGTATACATGGTGACTGGTATATATGAGACGATACTGCTGGCAATGGAAATGAAAAGTTGGCTTCTCTCCTCAAGAAGGTCACAACCTATCGAGGGAGGCACTTGTTCAAGTAAGTAGTTATGACAAAATGTGTGTCAAAAAGTTTTGTGGAAAGTACACTGGCATCTTAGAAAAAGAGATCACTAACATTGTCTCCATTGTCCATAAAAAAGGAGAATAAATCAGAATTCCATGAGCCTTCATTTGTTCACCAGATCACTGGCAACATTGCCCAGAGCTGTGGTGGCAGGTGGGGCAGGGGCAGGGTTGGAGGGGGCTGGGTAGAGGAAATCCATGCGCTTCTGTCTGAGCTGGGTCAAAGTGAACTTCCAGTGGGAAACTGGAGGGCAGAAGGAACCATAGGAGCCCAGCTATCTCTGTCCTTCCCTCACTGCCCTGGGCAGCATCTTGAAGAGAAGCCATGTGCTCTCCACAGCTTCACACAGGCCAGTCGGTCCTGCCATGTTTCCTGAGTTTCATAGTCCTTTAGCCTCCATTTCAGGGAGGGCAGTAGCCTTCTGCTTAATCTGATCTCTGTGTTATCTACCATCCTCTGTTTGGCTTCCTAGCTCCTCCATCACCTGTATAGCCCATTCTGCATATTTAATTCCCTCTGTTTTAAATCCTTTGTGATTTCTGATTTTGTTTTGAACTTTGATACACATAATACTAAACAAAACAAGGAAAGGATGGAAAATGTAAACTCTCTCCAAAACTAGGATGTGCTATGTGCAAATAATTAAGCAGTTATATAATTTACTAGTATTTATCTCTATTCTTATTTCACTTTTTAATACTTTAAGATCAGTTTTGGAGTCCAAATTACTAATGTATTATTGAAAAATCATAATTGGAAATTCTGAGATTTTTTTTTTAATATGGAATGGCACAAGTTAGTCAAATAATTAGGATTCAAAGGCTATGTGTAAAACCTAGCACAGTTCCACAGCAGAAAATCAATATTATAATCTTCATAAATGGAAAGTGCCAGTAATCTTCCTTTTAATTTCAAATTTTATTATAACTTTGATATTAATAATAATCTAATGACCCTAGTGAGAGGAACTGAATATTCTTGATTTTCCTATTTAATTACAATACTAGAGATAATATAAAATTCAATATTAATATCAATCATGTTAAATGATTTTAAAGTATTAATGCCAATAGTAAGGATATAAAACAAACCTCTCTGAGTTGTTTTCAGGTATTTATCTAACTGTGTTTAAACATTTGACAAAGACATTGATTCTTAAGGCTTCGGTTTTTTCCTGGAGAAACTAATGGGTTTAGATTAGAATAGTTTTTCCTAGTCATTGGTTCATAGGTCTAACAGTTCCTAAAATTCAAGACAATATTGATCTCTACTGAAATTTCTATTACTTGAATAAAAAATACAGTCATTATTTAAGAAATGTTCCCTTTAAAAAGAAGCAGTCTCAGATACTTCACGTGTCCTCAAGTGAGCATTTTCGATGTTTGGAGGAGGTCAGATGAGCTGGCTCATGACTCAGCCTCTTAATTTCTGATTCAGTAGATTATCTCGTCTAGTACATTAGTTTTAAACAGCACATTGCTTTTTTTTTTAATTCTCAGTCAAATATTGTTTAATTTATATCCATAATTAACCATTTGTTAAAGGCAGGAAGCACAAGGCACAGAGATGTTGAAATGCAATAAGGAAACTAGGAGCATAATGATATAATTCTGCAAATTTTGTTTAATTTTCCCTTCATCAGACCAAAATTCTTGTGTATGTTTAGTACTTCAAAAATCAATTTGAAAAGCATAAGCTAATGAGTATTAAAGATGGCTTAGCATTATGGGAAATAATTACACTGCATAGAGTATGTTATTCACAGACTTTTCAAATAACATCTTAAATCTCATTTCTTATCTATTTAGTTATGCCTAAATGCAAAAATTAAAAATTAGCTCATTTATTTTTATAAAGGGCAAGAACTCTACAATCTGTTCACAATGGCACTTTTTTCTCATAACATGCATTAAAAATATTTTATAGATATTTATTTATTCACAAAACCAAATATGATGTATCCTTAGGTTGTTAAATTTACTTTTCAATAAATTATGACCTTTAAATGAAATTAAAATAAAAAGCTTTTACTTTAAATGGAAAAGATTGCAGTTTATATTTTTTTGTATTATTTCTTTTCTGAAGATAACATTAAAATATTTTATATTTTTGGATAATGTGTTAATCCAAAGCTATCTACCTATATCTATATATGTATTTACTTAAATATATTTATTATATGCCATTTAAAAATTATTTTAAAAAGGAAAACCCTACAGACAAGGTGGAATTACACATCCTACTGAAGAGATTTTTCCAAGTCAAAAGTACTTTGAAAATTCTTACTTTGGCTAAATTCAGATCTTTCTAGTTAAGTTTTCATGAATCCAGTGGTTTTGATGATCCAAAGTGGATTATTGAAGGGAATCCTAATATTGTTATTTAGGTCTATAAATTTAGGTCTACCAAGCTCAAAGGTAAAACTGAAAGGAAAAAAATGCTGTAGAAAAACCACTGATTAAAAAAAACTGTTTCAGATGCAAAATATTAGATAGAGAATGGATAAACAGCAAGGCACTATTGTATAGCACCAGAAACTATATTCAATATCCTGTAGTAAGCCATAAAGTGAAAAAATGAAAGCAGTAGTTGCTCAGTCATGTCCGACTCTTTGCAACCCCGGAGACTGTAGCCCGAGAGGCTCCTCTGTCCATTGAATTCTTCAGGCAAGAATACTGGAGTGGGGAGCCATTCCCTTCTCCAGGAGATCTTCCTGACCCAGGGATTGAACCAGGGTTTCCTGCATTGCATGCCAATTTTTTAGTGTCTGAGCCACCAGGGAAGCCATAGAAAACCATAATGGAAAATAAATTTTTTTTTTTAATCTCTATCTTTTACTTTCTTCTCTCTCCTCCTGTTCTCCTTCTGGGCTATAGGACCCAGCCTGACACAAAATCAGCCATTATGGAAATGTTAATGTCATCTTCAGTTATTTTTTAAAAACTTATTTTATCACATTTTGAAGTTAAGGATTTCTGTTTGAGACATTTGAGAATCTGGTGCCTAGCATTTAGGGTGTCCACTTGACCTCTCCTGCTTTCATTTCTAACTTTTCAAAGCACAGAGACCAAAGAAAACTGAGTCCAAATGCTTAGGCCTAGTGGGACTGAAGTGATAGAGGATGATCCATATATAGACAGGAAGTGTTCTTGATTTGAATGTTTGTATAGAACCCATGCCTGGAGGAGGGCATGGCAAGCTACTCCAGTATTCTTACCTGGGAAATCTCATGGACAGAGGAGCCTGGAAGGTTACAGTCCATAGGGTCACAAAGAGTCAGACACAACTGAAGTGACTTAGCATGCATGCATGCCTAGAACCCATGGTGGTGATGCCTGAAGAGTTTAAACCAGAGAATTCTCATGGGTAGTATATACATTCTTTGGATTCCAGTCACTTTGTTTAAATTATAGAAGAAATACCTGTGAATATTTACTTGATAAATTTTTTGGCTTCCAACACCATTCACCTACTCTTCCTGAAAAGACTCAAATGAAAATATTCAAAATTATGCCACCAGTGCTGATAGCCCTTATGCTGTCAGTGCTGACAGCCCTCATGCCAAGAGATCACAGTTTAAATCATGACTCTTATGTAAAATTGTCACTCTTGGGGTTAAGTGAAGACTTGCCTTTCTTGGGGAAAAGAGGAGAAAAGCAAATCAGTATCAGAAATATTGCTCATGTAGTTGAGACAGTGGTTTGGCTTAATAGCAGGCATTTTGCATTTGGTAATTATTACTAGCATCTAATTTGCTGCCTATCTTTTTTACTGACTATAAATTAGAATAATTCTTGAATAATCCAAATAATTGAATAATTCTTCAAGAAACTGCTGGGAATAGAGTCAAGGTAGTTTTAAAGGACTGAATGTGTATGTCCCCCTAAGTTTATATATTGAAGCCTTGCTATCCAATATGATGGTATTTGGAAATGGGATCACTGAGAAGTAATTAGGTTGAGATAAGGTTATTGCAAGGAGCCCACGATGGGCTCTGTGGCATTATAAGAAGAGAAAGATACCAGAAGTCTCTCCTTTAGCCATGTGAGGACTCAAGCAGGTATGCAGCCAAAGTGGAAAGAGGGCCCTCATCAGAACGTAACCATGCAGGAACCCTGATCTTGGACTTACCAGCCACAAGAACTATGAGAAATAAATACCTGTTCTTTAAGCCAACAAATCTATGGTATTTTGTTATAGCAGCCCAAGGTAAGACAGGCAGCATAGAGATGAATTTCTCTTTAACAGTGGGCCTCTTCACAGAACATATTAACAGTCTTCTCATGAGTCTTATTCTTAGTAACAACATTTCAAGGTGTATAAAAACTCTGACACTATACAAGAAGAGAGAGTTTTCTTGTTATACAAATTGAAATTTTACAAGGCATGGATTCCATTAATGATGAAGTAATATCCAAGTATCTGGCTGAAGTAAAATGCATTTAACACTAAAAATGTGTTGAACATCTTCTAAAACTTGCAAGTCCAAAGTTATCATGAGCATATGTAATACCATTCTAGAGATGTACACAGTTAATTGCATTTGTCATACCCTTTGTTACAAAGAGAATATTTTTGTAGTGGCTTTTTGATTAGTTCAATACTGAGTAATCCAAATATAGCTATACTTGGAAATAATAGAGGGTCAAATCCTACAATGTAGGCAATATCTTTATAGAGATATAATTCTTTGGATAATAAATTCCTACATTCTTTGCACCTTTATACTTTAGCTTTATCTAATATTTAATATATATCTATTGTAAACTAGGCAAAGTCATGGATTGATGTTTATATAAATATCACTTAATCTTCATAACACTCTTACAGGGTAGAAACCATAACCTTATTTTCAGAAATTTAAATATTTGGAATTTTAAAAAGCCACTCAAAAAAAAAAAACTATAATGTCAATATAAAATAAGACAAAGCTTTAAAATAAAAAAAAAAAAAAATAAAATCCCACAAAGACTACTCTATGAATAGAGGCCAAGCTCTGGAATAAGGGACATGCCTTAAGACTAAGTATAAAATAGACTTGCCCTAACAAAGACTAAAATTGAGCTTAATAAAATGAAAATGATTCACCAAAAAAAAAAAAAAAGCCACTCAAATTTCTAGCTCTATATTGTCCTTATAATATAGGACATAGCAGGGAATTTCATAGAAATGAGCAAGTTTTATTCAGCAAACATTTCCTCTCATTTTCCAGAGATGACACTAATCTCACTTTATTTGGTATTAATATCCTTCCTCGATATTTGCTCTGTCAGAGGATGACACATTCTCTTTGGGCAACCCTCAGTCTTTTGCTTATGCTTAGACTGGAGGGTATGAGTGGTGACCACCAGTGTACATAAATCACATAGACCAAGGCGAGGAAGGCTTCCCAGGTGACACAGTGGTAAAGAATCTGCCTGCCAATGCAGGAGATGCAGGAGACACAGGTTGAATCCCTGGTCAGGAAGATTCCCTGGAGGAGCAAATGGTAATCCACTATAGTATTCTTGCCAGGGAAATCCCATGGACAGAGAAGACTGGCGGGCTACAGTTCATGGGGTTGCAAAAGCGTCAGACATGACTGAGTAACTGAGCATGAATGTGAAGGAGAGAAAAGGAGTTTCTCTGACAGAAATTTTGAACTGAAGACCAAAATTGAAATGCTTTTATTTATAACTAACACTTTCACTTTCAAAAGGGGGACACAGGAAATTCATATAAAATTCAAGCACAGGCTTTATCCTAGGAATGAGAAGAGCCATGGCTCTTTCCCCTGACCATGAATTGTGCCTAGGTCTATTAACTGTGGATGCATGGGATCTTTTAAAGGAGGTAGTCTTTAAAGGAGAGTCTTTAAGGTAGCTCCTACCTTAAAGGAGGTAGTTATCTTCATTACCTCCACCATAGTTTGGACCCAGGTAAATAGCAGGGAGGGAACATAGCACCCCCATCAACAGAAAACTGGACTAAGGATTTACTGAGCATGACCCCACCCATCAGAACAAGACCCAGTTTCCCCCTCAGTCTCTCTCATCGGGAAACTTCAATAAGCCTCTTATCCTCCACCATTGGAGGGAAGATAGACTGAAAACCACAATCACAGAAAACTAACCAATCTGATTGCATGGACCACAGCCTTGTCTAACTCAATTAAACATGAGCCATGCCATGTAGGGCCACCCAAGACAGACGGATCTGATGGAGAGTTCTGACAAAATGTGGCCCACTGGAGAAGGGAATGGCAGACCACTTCAGTATTCTTGCCTTGAGAAACCCATGAACAGCATGAAAAGGCAAAAAGATAAGACACTCACAGATGAACTCCCCAGGTCAGTAGGCGCCCTATATGCTACTGGAGATCAGTGGAGAAATAATTCCAGAAAGAATGGCGAGACGGGGCCAAAGCAGAAACAACACCCAGTTGTGGATGTGACTGGTGATAGAAGCAAAGTCCAATGTTGAAAACAGCAACATTGCATAGGAACCTGGAATGTTAGGTCCGTGAATCAAGGCAAATTGGAAATGGTCAAACAGGATATCACAAGAGTGAACATTGACATTTTAGGAATCAGCGATCTAAAATGGACTGGAATGGGTGAATTTAACTCAGATGACCATTATATCTACTACTATGGGCAAGAATCCCTTAGAAGAAATGGAGTAGCCATCATAGTCAACAATAGAGTCCGAAATGCAGGACTTGGATGCAATCTCAAAAACAACAAAATGATCTCTGTTCATTTCCAAGACAAACCATTCAATATCACGGTAATCCAAGTCTATGCCCCAACCAGTAATGCTGAAGAAGCTGAAGTTGAATGGTTCTATGAAGACCTACAAGAACTTCTAGAGCTAACACCCAAAAGAGATGCCCTTTTCATTATAGGGGACTGGAATGCAAAAGTAGGAAGTCAAGAAACACCTGGATTAACAGCCAAATTTGGCCTTGAAATACAGAATGAAGCAGGGAAAAGGCTAATTGAGTTTTGCCAAGAGAATGCACTGGTCACAGAAAACACCATCTTCAAGCAACACAAGAGAAGACTCTACACATGAACATCACCAGATGGTCAATACTGAAATCAGATTGATTATATTCTTTACAGCAAAAGATGGAGAAGCACTATACAGTCAGCAAAAACAAGACCAGGAGCTGACTGTGGCTCAGATCATGAAATCCTTATTGCCAAATTCAGACTTAAATTGAAGAAAGTAGGGAAAGCCACTAGACCATTCAGTTCAGTTCATTTCAGTTCAGTCGCTTAGTCATGTCCGAAATTTTGTGACCTCATGAACTGCAGCACACCAGGTCTACCTGTCCATCACTAAATCCCTGCATCCATTCAAACCCTAGTCCATCAAGTTGGTAATGCCATCCAGCCATCTCATCTTCTGTCATCCCCTTCTCCTCCTGCCCTCAATCCTTCCCACAATCAGGGTCTTTTCCAATGAGTCAGCACTTCGCATCAGGCAGCCAAAGTGTTGGAGTTTCAGCTTCAACATCAGTCCTTCCAATGAACACCCAGGACTGACCTCCTTTAGGATGGACTGGTTGGATCTCCTTGCAATCCAAGGGACTCTCAAGAGTCTTCTCCAATACCACAATTCAAAAGCATTAATTCTTCAGTGCTCAGCTTTCTTTATAGTCCAACTCTCACAGCTATACATGACCACTGGAAAAACCATAGACTTGTCTAGATGGACCTTTGTTGGCAAAGTAATATCTCTGCTTTTTAATATGCTGTCTAGGTTGGTCCATTCAGTTATAACCAAAATCAAATCCTTTATGACTATACACTGGAAGTGAGAAATAGATTCAAGGTACTGGATCTGATAGAGTGCCTGATGAACTATAGATGGAGGTTCATGACATTGTACAGGAGGCAGGGAGCAAGACCATCCTCACGAAAAAGAAATGCAAAAAAGCAAACTGGGTATCTAAGGAGGCCTTATGAGTAGCTGTGAATAAAAGAGAAGCAAAATGCAAAGGAGAAAAGGAAAGATTAAGTCATCTGTATGCAGAGTTCAAAGAATAGCAAGGAGAGATAAGAAAGATTTTCTCAGGGGTCAATGCAAAGAAATAGAGGAAAACAATAGAATAGGACAGACTAGAGATCTGTTCAAGAAAATTAGAGATACCAAGGGAATACTTCATGCAAAGATGGGCTCAGTAAAGGACAGAAATGGTATAGACCTGACAGAAACAAAAGATATTAAGAAGAGGTGACAAGAATACACAGAAGAACTATACAAAAAAGATTTTCATGACCCTGATAATCACGATGGTGTGATCACTCACCTAGAGCCAGACATCCTGGAAGGTGGGCCTTAGGAAACATCACTATAAACAAAGCTAGTGGAGGTGATGCAATTCCAGTTGAGCTATTTCATTCCTAAAAGATGATGCTGTGAAAATGCTGCACTCATATGCCAGCAAATTTGGAAAACTCAGCAGTGGACACAGGACTGGAAAAGGTCAGTTTTCATTCTAATCCCAAAGAAAGGCAATGCCAAAGAATGCTCAGACAACTGCACAGTTGTACCCATCCCACATGCTAGCAACTTAATACTCAAAATTCCCAAAGCCAGGCTTCAACAGTATGTGAACCATGAACTTCCAGATGTTCAAGCTGGTTTTAGAAAAGGCAGAAGAACCAGAGATCAAATTGCCAACATCCACCGGATTATGAAAAAAGCAAGAGACTTCTAGAAAAACATATAGGTCTGCTTTATTGGCTATGCCAAAGCGTTTGACTGTGTGGATCATAATAAACTGTGGAAAATTCTTCAAGAGATGGGAATACCAGACCACCTGAACTGCCTCTTGAGAAATCTGTATGTGGGTCAGGAAGAAACAGTTAGAACTGGACATGGAACAGCAGACTGGTTCCAAATAGGAAAAGGAGTACGTCAAGGCTGTATATTGTCACCCTGCTTATTTAACTTGTATGCAGAGTACATCATGAGAAATGCTGGGCTGGATGAAGCACAACCTGCAATCAAGATTGGCAGGAAAAATATCAATAACCTCAGATATGCAGATGACACCACCCTTATGGTAGAAAGCAAAGAAGAACTAAGGAGCCTTTTGTTTAAAATGAAAGAATAGAGAGTGAAAAACTTGGCTTAAACCTCAACATCCAGAAAACTAAGATCATGGCATCTGGTCCCATCACCTCATGGAAAATAGATGTGGAAACAGTGGAAACAATATCAGACTTTATTTTGAGGGGCTCCGAAATCACTGCAGATGGTAACTGCAAGCTATGAAATTAAAAGATGCTTACTCCTCAGAAAAAACATTATGACCAATCTAGACAGCTTATTAAAAAGCAAAGACATTACTTTGTCAACAAAGGTCCATCTAGTCAAGGCTATAGTCTTTCCAGTAGTCAAGTATGGATGTGAGAGTTGGACTATAAAGAAAGCTGAGCACCAAAGAATTGATGATTTTGAATTGTGGTGTTGGAGAAGACTTTTAGAGTCCCTTGAACTGCAAGAAGATCCAACCAGTCCATCCGAAAGGAAATCAGTCCTGAATATTCATTGGAAGGCTTATGCTGAAGCTCAAACTCCAATACTTTGGCCACCTGATGTGAAGAACTGACTCACTGGAAAAGACTCTGATGCTGGGAAAGATTGAGGGGAGAAGGAGAAGGGGATGACAGAGGATGAGATGGTTGGATGGCATCACCAACTCAATGGACATGAGTTTGAGTAAACTCCAGGAATTGGTGCTGGACAGGGAGGCCTGCCATGTTGCTATCCATGGGGTCACAAAGAGTTGGACATGACTGAGCAACTGAACTGAACTGAACTATTCATTGTGCTTCTCAAAATTCTTTGCTCTGATAAAATCTCCCTTGACCTTTGTTTTACTTAACGAAATATGAGTAGTACAATGGAAGGAGGGGTGAGAGACTTCCGTATCACAGGTCTGTTGAAATGGATCATGAATTTCATTTTAAATACAGAGCAACAATAAGATTTGTTTGTCATTTGGGAGATTTCTCCCTCAATATAATGCCATTACTTTCTTATTCTTTAATTATTTATTTTACCAATTTCTTATAGGTGCTATTTATTTTGGCTTATCAATGACTGTCTTTAACTTGCTTTTTTATTCTTTTCAACTAACAGTGACATAAACCTCAAATCATACTTCAGATCTATTATTAGGGGCTGAGAGACTGGGTAGTGATAAGAAGAGCAGAGGAACATCAAGGAATATGTAAGTAGCCTTTGGTAAATTTTCTAACCCCTCTGAGGGGCTTTCCCAGTGACTCATTGAGAAAAACCTGCCTGCCAATGCAGGATATGGGTTTGATCTCCAGGTCAGGAATAACCCCTGGAAAAGGAAATGGTATCCCACACCAATATTCTGGCTGGGAAAATTCCATGGACAGAGGAGCCTGTCAAGCTATACTCCTTTGGGTGGCAAAGAGTCGGACTTGACTAAACAGGCACACACGAACTCTCTGACTCTCAGTGTTTTCAGGATTAGAAAGATTATGTTGATCTTTAGGACTCTGCAAATAGTCTGACTTTCTTCTAAACACACAGTAAGATTGTAATTCCCTGAGTATGGCCACATGTAGCCAATGAAATGTATCACAAACAAATGGATGATTAAAGAGTCAGTGGAGAGTGACATCACCAAGATGGTGGTATGAGAAACCCCAGCCTTCACCCTCAAAAAATGGATCAATAATCAAACAGCTATCCATGAACTAAAATAGCTCTGGGATAGCTCAAGAGTCCACTTAAAAATCTTCAGCAATATAGTAGAACAAAAATCTTGAGAATAATCACATAAAAAGGGAAGGAAGCCTAGCTTCATTTCGTCTGCTTCACCTCATTCTCCCTGCTGGCACTGCTAAGCACCAGGAGGGAATTCCCAGCTGGAAGGCGTTCCCTTGGATTGGAGAAGTAGAGTAAGGTGAGCAACTTGTTATCCTAGCCTTTCAAAACAGAACCCACTTTCGTTTAACTATATCTGGAGATTTGCAAAGCTGAGACATACAGAGAAAGCTAGGAGTCAGCATGAAAGACAGGGACTGCCCCTATCAGCTACAGGAGGGATTACAGTTCCCAATGACCTGCTCTGCAGAAGACCTCAGCCACTACTGCCGCTGAAGAAACCGATAGCCAGCGTGGTTGCCATGGACCCACTACAAATATCACTAGATTCCAGCCTATGGGCTACTCCATTTGCAGATGTCAGCTGCCTGACTTACCTCCACACTTCTTCCCCCCACCATCATGCTCTAGGACCCCCAGTAGCTCTTTGGCTGCACCAGTGTTATATGCCGTTAGACCCTAATGACGGGAAACACTGAAGGCAGGAGGAGAAGAGAACGACAGAGGCTGAGATGGTTGGATAGCATTGATGACTCAATGGACTTGCGTTTGAGTGAACTCAGGGAGATAGTGAAGGACAGGGAAACCAGGCATGCTGAAGTTCAGGGGTTGCAAAGAGTCGGATACAACTTAGCGACTGAACAAGACCCCATGGCCGAACTCAGCCACCATATGCTGCTTGAGGTCAGCCCTTGCAGTTGGGAACCAGCATTGCATAACATTGGCCACGGGGGGTCTTGTTTTCATGTTATGAAACGCAGGCAGGGAAATGCTTGTCCCTGTGCCAAGACTACAGCAACAGATGTGAGTGTGCAACAGGAGTGTGTACTGGCAGCCAGGGCACCCCAGAGCTGCTAGTGCACAGGCAGTCCAGCCCAGCCCTTGCTGCTGACCCTGGCCCCTCACCACTATGAGCGCATCTGTATTCAGCCCCTGTCACCACATAGACACCTATAGCTGGCCTCCACAACCAAGTTATCACACCACTGGCCCAGATTCTCCTGCTCCCTGCCCTGGTCCCCAGCTGCTGGCCTTCAGGAGCACTGTTGAGGACATCCACAGTCCTTTCAGGAACACAAGTGGAACCACAGAGAACTCACCAAGGACCACACAGTTGTTGACTCCCATGGCCCGAACTATGGAGATGCTGTATACTCTTGAACCTGGCATCCTGCATCACTGTGGCCACAGCATGCTCCACCATGCCCCCACCAGTAGGTGAAGGGCTTTCCTGGCCAGTAAGTTCATAAAGCCGAGAAGAAAAGACTGCTTCTTCAGATGTGCAGACACCTACGCAAGGCTACTGGGACTGTACAGAATTAAGGAAACAGGACACCATCAAAGGAACACAAAAAACTTCCGGTAACTGACCCTAAAGAAAGGGGAACATGTGAATTTCCTGACAAAGAATTCAAAGTAACTGTCCTAACGATGCTCAGAGAGCTACAAGGGAACCTAGATAAACAATCAATGAAATCAGGAAAACAATATAAACAATATTGTTATTATATTAATAAACAATATAAAAACAAAATAGTTCAAAGAGATAGAAAATATAGAAAAGAACCAAATGGAAACATTACACTGAAACATATAATGACTGAAGCCAAATACAATGCAATTTCAATAGAGAACTTCACCAGCCAAAAGCCCAAAGTTAGCAAAGGCAGTACATAAGAAAGATCTGACAAGAAATAAATGAAATAAATACTAGGAAAAAATGATAGGGAAAAAAATCAAAGACACTCAGAGTTGAGTTTTTGAAAAAAATAAACAAAATTGATAAAGCTTTCACTAGACTAGTAAACAAAAAAGGAGAGAAGATTCAAATAAATTAAATTATTAATGAAAGAGGAAAAAAAACAGAAATTCAAAGAATCATAAGATCTGATCTTCTGTAAATATGCCAGCAAATTGGATAACCTAGAAGAAATGGATAAATTCTTAAAAACACACAAACTCCCACACTGAAGTATTGGGAAACAGAGTATCTGAACAGACCAGTCACCAGAAAGGAGACTGAATCAGTTATCAAAAACCTTCCAACAAATAAAATTCTAGGATCCATGACCTCAGAGGTGATTCTACCAAAATTTTAAAAAGAATTAACACCAATTCTTCTCAGACTTTTCCAAATATCTGAAGAGGAGGAAACATTCCCAAACTCATTTTACAATACCAGCATTACTTTGACACTAAAGCCATATAAGAACACTACAAGAAAACTATAGGATAATATTCCTCATGAAAGTATATGCAAAATTTCTCAACAAAACACTAACAAATGAAATTCAACAGCACATTAAAAGTATTAAAGGATTATACACAATTTTCAAGCAAGATTAATCACTGAGATGCAAGGGTGGTTCAATGTATGCAAATAAATGTGATACATCACACTAAAAGAATAAAAGACAAAAGTCACTATCATCTCAAGAGATGCAGAAAAATTTTATGACAGAAATCACCAACCTTTCATAATAAAAAAGCCTTCAAGATTCTAAGTGAAGTAAGTCAAAGACAAATACTACATGATTTCACTTATATGTGGAAATTAACAAAGTTCAGCTCAAAGAAACAAAATGGATTAATGGTTACCAAGAAGTGGAGTGTTGGGTAAATGGGGAGAGGCTGGTCAAAAAGCATAAACTATCAGTTAAAACTGGAACTATCAGTTCCTGTTATATAATGCACAGCATGGTGACTATAGTTAACAATACCATATTTTATCCTTGACAGTGCTATGAAACAACACCTTAAATATTCTCACCATGACAAAAGAATAACAAAAAATGAAACTATGTGAGATGAAGATGTCAACTAACCTTATTTTGGTAAACATTTTGTAATGTATACATGTATCAAATCAACACACTGTACATATTAAACTTAAAGGAGTTATATGCCAGTTATATATCAATAAACCTGGGAGAATAAAAAGAGCCAGGAGACAATTCTGTTCTCTTTCCCTGTTTCCATAATTGTCAAAGATCCTGTAAAGCTCCTTCATCAACATGGGCCCCTGAATAGGTGCAAAGCAACCCTATTGACCCATGTCAAATTTGCAATGCAAATAAGAAGTACCTTCTATTTAGTTATGCCATTGTCTTCCAGAACTTGTTTGCTACAAGGATCAAACAACACGACATATTTAGTTTTCATAATGCACAACCCACAATAAAAGCACATAAATATCAGTCTCTTTTATTCTGGTCACAAATATCTCAGTTCACTTCAGTTCAGTCGCTCAGTCATGTCTGACTCTTTGTGACCCCATGAATCATAGCACACCAGGACTCCCTGTCCATCACCGACTCCTGGAGTCCACCCAAACCCATGTTCATTGAGTTGGTGATGCCATCCAGCCGTCTCATCCTCTGTCTTCCCCTTCTCCTCCTGCCCCCAATCCTTCCCAGCATTAGGGTCTTTTCCAATGAGTCAACTCTTTGCATGAGGTGGCCAAAGTATTGGAGTTTCAGCTTCAACATCAGTCCTTCCAATGAACACCCAGGACTGATCTCCTTTAGGATGGACTGGTTGGATCTCCTTGCAGCTCAAGGGACTCTCAAGAGTCTTCTCCAACATCATTGTTCAAAAGCATTAATTCTTCGACACTCAGCTTTCTTTATACTTCAACTGTCACATCCATACATGACTACTGGAAAAACCATAGCCTTGACTAGATGAATCTTTGTTGACAAAGTAATGTCTCTGCTTTTTAATGTATGTCTAGGTTGGTCATAACTTTCCTTCCAAGGAGTAAGCTTCCTTTAATTTCATGGCTGCAATCACCATCTGCAGTGATTTTGGAGCCCCGAAAACATAAAGTCTGACACTATTTCCACTGTTTCCCCATCTATTTCCCATGAAGTGATGGGGCCAGATTCCAGGATTTTAGTTTCCTGAATGTTGAGCTTTAAGCCAACATTTTCACTCTCCTCTTTCACTTTCAGTAAGAGGATTTTTAGTTCCTCTTCACTTTCTGCCATAAGGGTGATGTCATCTGCATATCTGAGGTTATTGATATTTCTCCCAGCAATCTTGATTCCAGCTTGTGCTTCCGCCAACCCAGTGTTTCTCATGATGTACTCTGTATTTAAGTTAAATAATCAGGGTGGCAATATACAGCCTTGACATACTCCTTTTCCTATTTGGAAAAAGTCTGCTGTTCCATGTCTAGCTCTAACTGTTGCTTCCTGACCTGCATGCAGGTTTCTCAAGAGACAGGTCAGATGGTCTGGTATTCCCATCTCTTTGAGAATTTTCTGCAGTTTATTGTGATCCACACAGTCAAAGGCTTTGGCATAGTTGATAAAGCAGAAATAGATATTTTTCTAGAACTCTCTTGTTTTTTTGATGATCCAGTGAATGTTGGCAATTTGATCTCTGGTTCCTCTGCCTTTTCTAAACCCAGCTTGAACATCTGGAAGTTCACGGGTCACGTACTTTACTAGCATGTGAGATGAATGCAATTGTGCAGTAATTTCAGCATTCTTTGGCATTGCCTTTCTTTGGGATTGGAATGAAAAATTATCTTTTCCAGTCCTGTGGCCATTGCTGAGTTTTCCATATTTACTGGCATATTGAGTGCAGCACTTTCACAGCATCACCTTTCAGGATTTGAAATAGCTCAACTGGAATTCCATCACCTCCACTAGCTTTGTTCATAGTAATGCTTTCTAAGGCCCATTTAACTTCACATTCGAGGATGTCTGGCTCTAGGTGAGTGATCACACCATCGTGATTATCTGGGTAATGAAGATCTTTTTTGTATAGCTCTTCTGTGTATTCTTTACACCTCTTCTTAACATCTTCTGCTTCTGTTAGGTCCATACCATTTCTGTCCTTTATTGAGTCCCTCTTTGCATGAAGTGTTCCCTTGGTATCTCTAATTTTCTTGAAGAGATATCTAGTCTTTCCCATTCTGTTGTTGATAAAATGTTCTCTTCAATTTGTTTCAGAAAAAAGTATCTTCTTTGAGTTATTAAAACTTATTGATTATTTTTAAAGAAATAAATCACTAAATTTGTAATGGCATCTTCTCAGAAACCAGATAGCTCCCAGATCCCTGAAAGATGGCCTTGTTGTTGTTCACTTGTTAAGTTATGTCCGACTTTCTGTGACCCCATGGACTGCAGCATGCAGGTTTCCCTGTCATTCACAATCTGCCAGAGTTGACTCAAACACATGCTCATTGAGTCAGTGATGCTATCTAACCATCTCATCCTCTGCAACCCACTTCTCCTCTTGCCCTCAATGTTTCCCAGCAACAGGGTCTTTTCCAATGAGTTGGTTCTTCGCATCAGGTGGATATCAAGCACTGGAGCTTCAGTTTCAGAATCAAACCTTCCATTGGATATTCAGGGTTGATTTCCTTTAAGACTGATTGGTTTGATCTTCATCCTATCCAAGGGATTCTCAAGAGTCCTTTCCAGCATCACAATTCAAAAGCATCAATTCTTTCACACTCAGCCTTCTTTATAGTCCAACTCATATCCATATAAGACTATTGGAAAAACCACAGCTTTAACTAGACAGATCTTGTCAGCAAAGTGATGTTTTTAATACACGCTGTCTAGGTCTGTCATGGCCTTACTTCCAAAGAGCAAGTGTCTTTGAATTCTGTGGCTGCAGTCACCATCTGCTGTGACTTTGGAGCCCCTCAAAATAAAGTCTATCACCATTTCTACTTTTTCCTCATCTATTTGCCATGAAATGTTGGGACTGCATGCCATGATTTCAGTTTTTTGAAAGTTGAGTTTTAAGTCAGTTTTTTCACTCTCCTCTTTCAGCTTCATCAATAGGCTCTTTAGTTCCTTTTCACCTTTTGCCATTAGAGTGGCATAATCTACATATCTGAGGTTGTTGATATTTCTGCTGACAATCTTGATTCCCACTTGTGAGTCATCCAGCCTAGGATTTCACATGATATACTCTACATAAAAATTAAATAATCATGGTGACAATATACAGTCTTGATGCATTCCTTTCCCAATTTTTAACCATTGTTAAAATGTCCAGTTCTAATTGTTGTTTCCTGACTTGCATACAGGTTTCTCAGAAGGCAGGTAAGGTGATTTGGTATTCCCATCACTTTAAGAAATTTCTATAGTTTGTTGTGATCCATATAGTCAAAGGCTTTAGTGTAGTCAATGAAGCAGAAATAGATGTTTTTTGGAAATTCTCTTGCTTTTTATATGATCCAATGGCTGCTGGCAATTTGACCCCTGGTTTCTATGCCTTTTCTAAACCCAGCTTGTAAATCTGGAAGTTCTCAGCTCATGCATTGTTGATGCCTAGTTTCAAGGATTTTGAGCATTAACTTGCTAGCACATGAAGAGAGCTCAATTGTACAGAAGTTTGAACATTCTTTGGCATTGCCCTTCTTTGGGACTGGAATGAAAACTGACCTTTTCCAGTCCTGTGGCCACTGCTGAGTTTTCCAAATTTGCTGGCATATTGAGTGTCACACTTCAAAACAGCATCATCTTTTAGGATTTGAAATAGCTCAGCTGGAATTCCACTAGCTTTGTAGTAATGATTCCTAAGGCCCACTTGACTTCACACTCCAGGAAGTCTAGCTAGGTAGTGATGACACTATTATGGTTATTGGGGTCAGTAAAACATTTTTTGTACAGTTCTTCTGTGTATTCTTGCCACCTCTTCTTAATGCCTTCTGCTTCTCTTAGGTCCTTCCATTTCTATTCATTATTGTGCCTAATTTGCATGAAGTGTTCCTTGGTAACTCCAGTTTTTTTGAAGAGGTCTCTAGTCTTGCCCATTCTCTTGTTTTCCTCTATTTCTTTGAATTGTTCACTTGAACGTCTTTCTTCTCCTTGCTTTTCTCTGGAACTCTGCATTCAACTGGGTATATCTTTCCCTTCAACTTTGCCTTTCACATCTCTTCTTTTCTTAGCTATTTGTAAGGCCTCCTCAGGCAGCCATTTTGCATTTTTGAATTTCTTTTTCTTTGGGATGGTTTTGGTCACTGCCTCTTGTACAATGATATGAGTCTCAGTCCATAGTTCTTCAGGCAATCTGTCTATCAGAGCTAATCCGTTGAATCTATTTGTCACCTTCACTGTGTAATCATAAGGGATTTGATTTAAGTCATGCCTGAATGGCTTAATGGTTCTCCCTACTTTCTTCAATATAAATCTGAATTTTGCAGTAAGGAGCTCATGATCTGAGCCATATTCATCATCAAAATCAAATTCCAGAATAAGCCTGTTGAGGACAACAGTGAAAAAAGGATATATGTATCTAAGAACAAGAATTCATCCAGAGAGAATAAATTTAAAAAATAATAATATAGAAAGTATAATATAGACTTGTGTGTGTGTGTATATATATATACTAGAGAAGGAAATGGCAACTCACTCCAGTAATCTTGTCTAGAAAATTCCATGGACAGAGGAACCTGATGGGGCTACAGTCCATGGAGTCCCAAAGAATTAGACATAACTGAGTGTTGAATACACACACATGCATGTATACACACACACACACATACTCATATATTCAGATGACACCACCCTTCTGCCAGAAGGTGAAGAAGACCTAAAGAGCCTCTAGATGAAAGTGAAAGAGAAGAGTAAAAAGTTGGCTTAAAACTCAACATCCAGAAAACTAAGATCATGGCATCTGGTCCCACACTTCATGGCAAACAGATGGGGAAACAATGGCAACAGTGACAGACTTTATTTTCTTGGGCTCCAAAATCACTGCAGATTGTAACTGAAGCCATGAAATTAAAAGACAGATTGGAAGAAAAGCTATGACAAACCTTGACAACATATTAAAAGAGACATGTCTTTGCCAACAAATGTCCATCTAGTCAAAGCTATGGTTTTTCCAGTAGTTATGTATGGATGTGAGAGTTGGACTATAAAGAAAGCTGAGCACAAAAGAATTGATGGTTTTGAACTGTGTTGTTGGAGAAGACTCTTGAGAGTTCCTTGGACTGCAAGGAGATCCAACCATTCAATCCTAAAGGAAATCAGTCCTGAATATTCATTGGAAGGACTGATGCTGAAGCTGAAACTCCAATACTTTGGCCACCTGATGTGAAGAGTTGACTCATTTGAAAAGACCCTGATGCTGGGAAAGACTGAAGGCAGTAGGAGAAGGGGACGACAGAGGATAAGATGGTTGGATGGCATCACCGACTCAATGGACAAGAGTTTGAGCAGTCTCTGGAAACTGGTGATGGGCAGAGATGCCTGGCATGCTGCAGTCCATGGGGTCACAGAGAGTCGGACACGACTGAAAGACTGAACTGAACTGAACACACATGTACTTAATCGTGGATAACTATATTATATAAAGAAGTCTTCTCTTTAAAGGGATAATTGACATGTCTTTTCTATTTAAAGGTAGACTACATTCATGAAGGGTTTAGCTTATACTTCTAAGCCCTATTTTTTTTCCTGGCCTTTATTTTTCTTCATTGTTTCAGGGTATTTTGGCACGTATATAGAGAGCTCTCCTCTACAATTGAAATTGCCATTATGAAAGAGTGTGGTGAGGGAGAGCCCAGCTTAGAAAAGGACAGAACAATCACCTGAATGCTGGCCACAGACCACATTTCCCAAAGAACTACTATGGTGTAAAGTTAGGAGTTCTCCCTATCTGAAATTTAAAAAAAAAAAAAAAAAAAAAACTGCTCTGGTTTTCCCAACAGTGAAACATGATTTATAATGTATTTTGAATGCAACATGTTCATCTCATATAAGGTTTTTCACATATTAGTCAATGAAACATCAGCTGTATGATCAGATTGCCTCTCTTAAGATTCTATTCTGCTCTGGATTTTCTCATTGAAATTCCCTGTTTACAGGGAAACAAAGAGCTGTTTCAAATAGGAAGCCAACATTTGGGTGCCAGACAGCAAGCTAGTGCCACACTGCATTCATTCCATAGCAAAACTGCTAACCAAGACCTTTCTGTGCTAAATGCCGCCATATCTCCTTTTCTCCTTCATTGGAGAAGATACACTCCATGATGCCAGCTGCTTTTCTGGCAGCAGACATGAAGACTAAGGCCGAATTATTCTCGCTCCAACCATCGCTGGTATCATCATGCCAGACGCAGCACCCAGACCTCTTTCACCAGACTATGTTGGAAGGCTCATCTCCTCTGGGCCCATTTTAGATTTTTTTTCTGGTTTTCCCTGGATCTTGTACCTTCGCGCCATTCTTCTGGGCACTGTGTCAGAAAAAAGAGCTGATTACTATTATTCACGAATGAATTTCACAGCTCTTCATGCTGAGGCTTGCTGCCTTTTTCTTCATGGCATTCCCTATAATGAGAGTGATGTACTTCAACGAATCACAAAGAAATGAGAATTAATAGTTTATCTTCAAGGTGACACCAAAGTCATTGTGTTGTTGGAATTCTGTCTCTTTACCACAGCAGAGCTCTGTGAGCAATTTTCAAGCAGTCCTCGGTATAAATTATGGGCGTATGGGGGTTACTGGCTCTGTGTATTTTATAACCATTTTTCCAGAAGTAAAAGTATTTCATATGTCTACTTATTCATTTTATATATCAGTTTTATTAACATATAGTTGACAAATAATGTTCACTTCTATTTTCAGCTAAAAAAAATAGAACCCTTTCACTGCTCTACAATGTGAAGTTAATGGCACAGAGCAAGGATCATTGTCCTTTGCCAAAGCTGAACCACAGGAAAGGGCATCTGGGTACAGGATCAATGACTGCAAAGCAATCTGCACTTGCGTGCTAAGACGCTTCAGTCATGTCCGATTCTTTGTGACTGCACTGACTGTAGACCGCCAGGTTCTTCTGTCCATTGTATTCTCCAGGCAAGAATACTGGAGTGGCTTGCCATGCCCTCCTCCAGAGGATCTTCCCAACTCTGGGATCAAACCCACGTCTCTCATGCCTCCTGCATTGACAGACAGGTTCTTAATCTCTAGGACTACCTGGAAAGCCCTAATCTGCACTTATCTGAGTCTAAAAAATGGTTGGGGGGAGGCCTACACTGTGTCTAGAAACCAATCCTCAGCCCACTAGGAACTCTACAATTTAAGAAACAGAAAATAAAAATCAAACGGACTTCAGCAAAAAGAGGATCTATTGGTGTATATATGTGGGACAAGCAGGGGTCGATAGGGCTTCAGATTTGGGATTGACTCATCAGCTCAAGGGTATCATTAAGACACTTCTTCTTCCCCCATTCTGCATTGACTTCCTAGCATCAGCTTTGTTCTTAGATTATCTCAGTCGTTGCCACAGTTCTAAGACCATATCCACAAACCATACCACGCAGAAACACAGCAGCTGCAGACGTCAGCCAGCTCTCGTAGAAAGGTGAGGAGCTCTCTTTCCCCAATAGCACACCATCTACCATGTTTCCCAGGTGGATATCCAACTCTGTGAACTCATGGACTGTAGCCCACCAGGCTCTCTGTCCATGGAATTCTCCAGGCAAGAATACTGGCGTTGGTAGCCATTCCCTTCTCTAGGGTATTTTCCTGACCCAGGGATTGAACTCACATCTCCTGCCTTGCAGGCAGATTCTTTACCCTCTGAGCCACCAGGGAAGCCTTAAACCAATTCAATTGACACAGGAATAGCATGAGAAGCTAGACTCCTCTGATAGCATGGGGAGTTAGAGCTCTCTGAAACAATCAGCATAGCTGGAGGGAGGAGATAGTCATGATGGGACCATTCTGGGCATATTCATAGGTGACGTGGAGTCAGGGTGCCTACCACAATACCTCCTCACTCTTTGCTCCTATAAAGGGGGATTTTGAGGGAAATACAAGACAATCACAAGATCCATATTCCTAGCAGTTACTATAGGCTTAATCTTGCTCTGAAAAACCTTTGCCCTCTGCACAAACCTTTATCAATGAGTTTTCTCAGAACTGACAAAGCTAAGCTCCTATTCCACATTCAGGGTACTTCTGAAATGAAATCATAAACTGACCTAAAATATTTTATATCCTTTAAAGTACAATATCTCCTGGACAAGATAACAAGAACAACATACCCTGTTTATAGAACTATCTTGAACAACTGGTTTGGTGAAAATTCGGACAGAAAATAAAAGATAGTATTGATGTTATCTCTAGGATAAAAGAGTAAACTATGATCCTGCTTTTTTCAAAGTTGTTACCAAAGGAATATGTAAGGATAAATATATATACACATCCATATATATATATATACTCACACATATGTATATTTGTGTATA
The DNA here is from genome assembly GCA_007570785.1 of Antilocapra americana. NCBI lineage: Eukaryota > Metazoa > Chordata > Mammalia > Artiodactyla > Antilocapridae > Antilocapra > Antilocapra americana. Next base: position 15,382,746 of record ML661346.1, read on the forward strand.
TACATATACACATTTTGGCCACCTGATGTGAAGAGCTGACTCACTGGAAGAGACCCTAATGTTGGGAAAGATTAAAGGCAAGAGGAAAAGGTGGCAACAAGGGGACAGGAGAATAAGATGGTTGGATGGCATCATCAACTCAATGGACATTACTTTGAGCAAACTCTGTGAGACGGCGGAGGACAGGGAAGCCTGGCATGCTGCAGTCTGTGGGGTTGCAAAGACTCAGACATGACTTAAAGACTGAAAAACAACAACTCATACCTACACAAATATGCAGTATGACGTATATGTAGATAAGAATATAACATTCATATGTGTGCCTATATATATGTGTGTGTGTGTGTGTGTGTGTATATATATATATATATATATATATCTGTGTATGTAGATTGATAATATACATGTATAAATTCCTCTCTTAAACCAGGTCCAATTTATAACTTTCAATCCAGCAACTAAAGCTATTAGAGTACACCTATCAGAGATGTGATCAAGATGTGGTCACATCCTGTCTTAACATGGGCATTAAAGTTAAATTAATAACCAGGCAATTCCTTGGTAAGCAAGAAAAAAATAAATAGGATGGCACATGTAGGTCAAGATGAGGACACTCAAAACTACCAGGGATTTTGCTGGCTTTTTACAGTTTTCTTATAACAATACACTTTTTGTTTTTTTTTTTTAACAGATAGTGGCAAACAAAATTGAGTATGTGACAGCTTTAGCTATGGTAAAGTAGCCACCCAACAACCTGGTTATGAAATTTGTTGTTAGTTGTTTCTAGACTCCTTAGTCACAGATTGTTGCTTTAGTTCAGTTATTTATATGGCTCACTGATCTCAGTTGTTTTGTGATGACTGTCTAATTTCATTCTCAGAGGGAAATCTTAATTCTAAGAGTTCAAGTTACCTAGCACTACCTCCTAGGTACTAACTACAATTTTCACTATGGGTGTTAAAGTCAAGATTTTAAAATATTGGTCCAGTGTCACAACATGACATTAAATTGATATTGAATTCTTTTCGCTCTTTTAAACATTTTCCTAGTTTTCTCTGTAGGGTTACATTTTCTCTTCAACTTAAACATAATAACACACTTTTAAAGCACAGAATTTGCATACATCATATTCTATCTGACATTTTTGGCACTGAACAATCAGTGTTGGGTACAGACAGCATTTGAACCTGGTAGGTCATCTCTCACATGGGAGGCTACATAAAGGGGTTTAATAAACTGAAAAAACCTACACACCTTTCAAGTGAAGTGATGGTATAAAATTTTTGTGGACCAGAAAGGATGGAGCTACAGTTCCTCAGGACATTGTCCTTTTGGGCATTTTCTTCCTAGCACTTAGAACAATGCCTGGCACGTATAAAGTGTCTGATATACAGTTTTGACTGAACTAATTAATCACAAAAGTTAGAAAGCAATCTCCGAGATAATCTATTCTCTAAGTTATTTAGACTACCAGGATATTTCTTACAGAGAATCTCATCCAAGGTGAAAATACAGATACTAGCCAAACAATGAAATAACAGCTGATTCCTCCATTTCAACAACTATTACTTCCAAATTCTATTTATGATCAATATAATTTTTCACAGGTCACAGGTAGAAACACTTGTTTCTATGCTTTTTTTTTTAAAATAAAATCAGATATTTTTCTTTAAAGAGGGAACATTTTTAGGAACAGGTTTTTTGTAAATACAGCTGTTAAAATGGTATTTTACGTCCTAAAGAGACTCTTCTTAAGAAGGATCAGCATTGAAAGTAAAACATATTTCTCCAGAGCTGGACAGTGAGGTATTTCAAGGATTATTTGTGCAGTTATTTTGATTTCCTTAGCTGTAAGCAATATACCAGGAAAGTACACTTTACATATTTTAAGTAAAATTAAATTACAATCAAGGCCCATACTATTAGCTATGACTTGTTTAGCTCATTTAGAAGTTTGGATCATAGATAAGCTTCAGTTGAAAATAATTATTAAAAGCAGTCAATCGTTTTCTCAGTGGTGAAACTTTGGTAAATAATAGATTAGAGCAACAGGAAAACAAAGAAGACAAACCATCACCAATACCACCTGTAACTTTCTTTGGTCTAAGCAATTCAGAATACAACTTTATTTCACTTATAATTCCAGCTTGAATCAAAGCATCTTCTACCCCAAGCATGAATGCTCTTCAATATCTAATTTCACAGTTTTCTTAGCACGTATCTCATGTTATTTATTATAGTCAGAGGCATCCCAACACCTTTGTCTATCCTTGCTACCTTTTAAATGATTTATCTGGCAAACCATCAATCACAAATCATGAAACATATTTTAACCCAAGTAAGATCAGTTAAGAAAGAAAATAAAGCTTGTGTACCCTAATTGGAAACATTACTCACATCAATAAGTGATAAATGCTTGTTCTAGGAAAGAAGATTTTTCCCTCAGATCTGTCTGTACTGTATAATATGGCCAAGATTAAAATCTCCAATCACCTTCTAACCTGAGGCCATACAGATAATGATAAAAAAAAAAACAAAGTTTGTAAAAAGTTTTAAGATGCAGAAGATTGCTTTTATTAGCGAACAAGCAACAATATGTTTTTATTTATGACATGCTCTGGCTAAAACCAGAGCTAACAAATGACTTGGAAAAAAATTGGCAATCAACATATACAAATGTTTTGGTATGTCACAAAAGCCTCAGTAAATTTGCTTATTGGCTTTACTCTATATAACATGTGCTAGAAGTTTTCAATAATCTCTTATTTGATATTTAAACTATTCAAATAACTTGTATGATAATACTATAAATGTATAATCCAGAATTTATTAACATTGTATATAATATTTTCTAATGTTTTATGCAGGATACCTTAAATGTATCCCAGTAAACATCTTGTCAAAATAGGAAAAGACCTAATGTTTCTTTCATGAAATTCTAATTTAAAGGACACAGATGTGCTCACTTATTCCATGAGGTCAATTTCACTACCACCACCACTTTGCCCAGGTGATGTTGATTTCACATCACAGGTAATTTATTATCACAGCAGCACCGTCACAGGGGTGGTTCACACAAATAATTTCACTTAGGTAAACACCATTTTCCAGTAATGATAGAACAAAACAAACTTTAGGAGCATTTATGAACAGTAACGTCTTAGTCTCAGTACACATTTGCCAACCGATCTCTGTTGTTTGCAAATGAATTAACAATGGCTTGAAAAATCATTCGAGCCATCTGCTTTGATGGTAAGGAAGAACTGCTATGATCACTTTATTATAGGAGAAGAGATTCGGTACTATTGTAGCGTATTTTTAGCATCATTTACCTTATATTCCACATGCTATCTCAAAAGTTACCAGTTACTCACTGAGGCTCCTTGTAAATCCATTTACTGAGAAACCACTTTGCATAGGTAACTGTGCAGTTTTTTTAGAGATGTAAACAAGGGAAATGTCCATTTTTTTCCCTCCCATAAAATTGATCATTATGACTTTTTCTCAGTATGCTTTAATGCTTCCAGTAAGAACTGATGAAAGAAATAAAAATCAGTTTAACAAATTAGTTCCTTTGGTGGAGTCGGTGGATAAAATTATGTTTGTTCAATATATTTCCCTGTTCAAACAATTTATGTGAATGTTATTTTCAGTGCTACCAATATTTGAATAGCAATTTGTTTCACTTGCTTAAAAAGTATCTATCTTTACTTTCCTATCAATCATTGTTTCAGGAACACATTTGTAATGTAACTTTAAGTATTTACTTGTATTTGACAGCCATTAAAAAGGAGGAAGAGGAGGTTAAAGTTCACTAATATTTATATTTCAGGGGAAATTTCGAATAAACACAGAGCTTAAATAGTATTTGATACATTAAGGTGCATGCTTTTTCATAAAAAATATTTTTCTTCTCTTAGGATAGTAGTGGTACAGAGATGACTGTAAAGGAGGACTTGTCCATTTTTATTGAATGCAACTGAATTTCAAGAAGTAGGTATATGTTGAACATATATGGAAAGATGAGTGGATAGATGGATAGAAAGATATATTTAACTGTATTCTATCTAAAGCTAAATTAAAAGCTAACATGCTAAAATTCTGCCTCTGTACTAAAAAGTGGTCCTCTTTAAACTTAGAAAAACATCTTTTCTTATCTGGGTTTGCAACTAAGAAAAAAACAAGTATATAGTTTAGGCCATCAAATTAGCTGATTCAAAGTTCTGAATCTGGGAGGTGAGAAATACGCTAAATATATCTTCATTATAACTGCATTCAGAGTTGTCTTTATCAATAGGATACAAAAAGGGGTCAGCAGGTAGATTTCACAAGAGTGTCTCATAATTGTAAATATAAGTAGCCAAATGGCAGATATACTCAAGGCAGTAAATATAAATGCATATATATATTAAAATCTTAGATTTGTGTATTCAAAATGAAATTTCACAATCTGATAACTGATTTTTTTTCTTTTATATTTTGAGAAAAATAGCATTACATTCTAGTGGTAGTTTAAATGAGCGATCTCTTCCTCTGGCTAGGCAAGCAATCCGAGAGAGAACATAGAGGGCCACTGTCTTTATACCACATAACCTTGAAAACAATACCCCATCACTTCTGAGATAGTTGTCAGAAGCAAGTCACTAAGTTCCTGTTCACACACACAAAGGAAAGAAATTACACGAGGGAGTAAGTATGAGGAAATGGGGATCATTACTTACTATTGCTCCTTAAACCATATCAGTCCCTTCTTTACTGGTTTATTCCAAGATATTGCTCTACTCTGAATTTCAATAATCTAGTCTACATTCAGATCTGAAAGCAATTACTTTATCCACAGGTAAGCCATACTTTGCTTCTTCCCATAGATCTTAGAAAAAAAAAATCCATTCTCCTACCTACCTCATAGGGTTATTGAAAATGGTGACTATGATAATGAATATCTAACACCTTCTAAAGCACCTATGATATACAGTAGCCCTTATTGGCCCATCTTTTATTACCAACATTGTTGCTCAATGTTAATTCCTAAACCTCTACTCTGGATTCCATTTCTACAAGTTCTTGCTTCAATAAACACTCTGCTGCCTACTTCAGTATCAGTAATAGACAATTTCAAGTCACTACCACTTTATTCATTCATTTATGTTTCAAATATTCCTTCCCAAATCTTTCAACTTTAGCAGTAACTACCCTATCTCTTCTGAGTCAAGTTTCTTAAACAATAAAAGGAACTGTTGAATGTACTTTCTGATTGCATTGCTCTCTAGTTCCCCTTGCCCACTATGCTCCTCTTCTAAAGACTGACAGAGATGTTCCAACTGACTAAGCCAATGAGTCTCAAAATATGTTACCTTGATCATCAGCATCAGCACCAGCTGGGATCTTGTTAGAAATGCAACTTCGGGGACCTTCCATAGACCTACCGAAACTCTGGGGCTGAGGTCCAATAATCTTTGTTTTAACAAGCCCATTAGGCCATTCTGATGCCTGCTAATGTTGGAGAACCACTGGCTTACACCATGATAAAAGAACCACTGGCCTAAACTAATGGACTCTTTTCAGTCTTTATCTAACTTTATTTCTGCAGCATTCTTCTTCCTTTAAAGATATGGAAAATATATACAATGAATATTACTCAGCCATAAAAAATAATGAAATATATGCAGTGACAGGCATGGACCTAGAGATAGTCATCCTGAACGAAGTAAGTCAATGACAAATATCATATGATACCGCTTATATATGGAATTTAAAGAAAGGGTACAAATGAACTTACTTACAAAACAGAAGTAGAGTCACAGATGAAGAAAACAAACTATGGCTACCAAGGGGGAAAGGAGTGAGGGATAAATTGGGAAACTGACACGAACATATACACACTACTATATATAAGATAGATGAGTAATAAGGACAGAGAACTCTATTCAGCGCTCTGCAGTGGCCTAAGTGGGAATAGAATCTTAGAAAGAGTGGATATAAGTATATGTGTAAGTGATTCACTTTGCTCTACAGCAGAAACTAACACAACGTTGTAAATCAACTGTACTCCAATAAAAGTTTAAAAATTTTAAAAATAAAACAGACTCTTTGAAAACTTCATCACAAACACTCATTCATTCTCTTCTTCACACATTGTCTTCTCTTCTGCCCAAACATTCTCTTCTCCTAAACATTTTCTCTTTCTTCCTCTCATAACTCATTCTTAGTGCTCTTTTTGCTCTTGTCTTGCCCCACGTGTCCCTGGAAGAATGGGCTGGTTCTTGGTTTTCTTCTTTTATCATTATATGTCTTCCCTAGTTAATTCTGTCTATCCTATTAATTCATACACCGAGCTGCTGACACATATCAAACTCATCTCCCTTGCACAATCAAACCTCTCAGGTACAGACTTAGAGTTCCAACATCCTAATCAAGGTCATTAAATGTATGTCCACCATAGGTTTCAAATCTACATGTCCAAAACTAAAACTAGCATTTCCCCTCCTACCATTTCCAAATCTATTCCTCCTATATTCTTTACTGTAATAAAATGCAACATCATTTTTAGAGTCACTACATTTAGAAAACTGGCGTTCAACCTACTGATCACCCTCTTTCCATACTTTCATATAGTCATTCAAGACTTTCTTCAGATTATGTCTCTTTCTCTTTTATGAGAATCCCTCTCTGGATCTTTATTGCCATTCCAGGAACTGGAGATTTTATTTTACTCTTAAAAAAAATTTTCATTATTTTATAAGTAACATTTTTATGAAACATAACTATATTTTCAAAGACAAACAAAAAACTACTGAGAATAGTGCCATTGTTTTAAATGTATGTGAATCTCTTTAATAACTGGCTTAATAAAAGATAACTGAATTCTCATATCTGCTGCTGCATTCAACCTGATATGTTGTGTTGACTGAAGTGAAGAAAACCCTGCTTCATATTATTATATAATTGTAAAGATGGAGAAGTATTTTAATAACTTTTACATATAATTGTGATTATTCCTATGTGATATCATAGTAAACTCTGCAAGTATCAGTTTCTAAAAAATAGTTGTAATGTGATATCTGAAATCATATCAATCATATCACTTTCTATAATATGTTACATTAAAATCATTGGTTTATCATGCACTTTGAATGTATCTGTCATCACGTAACATCATACATACAGACTGGTTAAAAAATTATAATTTATTAAATTATGCTGATCATCCAAATAATGACCCAGTTTATCATATACCATTTTAAAAATCAAGTTAATTAATATCACCATTAACCTCATCAGAAAAACCTCTTGGTACTGCAAAGTAGTGGATATGTTTTTCAAATTTGTAATTATCTCTTGAACACTTAAATTTTTTCACTGACATCAAACTGTCAGCTGTTTTTCCTCAAGTGATAAGCTCACAGTTGTTCATTTCAATAAAATGTGTCTACCACCGAAGTGGGAGGGCCACAGTCTTGTCTACATGCCTTTCTTTCAAGTAAAACCTGTGCTCCTGAAAAAGATGAACAATTCAGCTTATACCTGAAACAATCACTCAAGTGCTTTTGAAATAACTGTCACACCTTAATATTTAGCAGATATCCCTTGAGTACTTCTCACACAAAATAATAACAAACAGACACAAACTCACAGATTGAGATTTAGTAAGATCAGTATTTCTACGGCTTTCCCTCCTCGGTAAATGAATAGCGGTAAGGAACATGACCGCCAGCACCATTTAACGCCAAGGCCCCCAGCTGTACTAAACACCAGAAATTTTGCCTGCCATTGCTTCTGGGCTATGAATACAACTGTCAACAGTGAAAATAAGTAATAAACAAGATTCTAACTTTGCAAACTCCTTAAAGGGATCTTGGGGATCATTCCAATCACCCTAAGGGCTCTCCAAACAATGGTGTGAGAACAGCTAGGCTAGTCATTCTGTCTCCACAAGTGAAAGTGAAAGTGAAAGTTGCTCAGTCCTGTCCTACTCTTTGTGACCCCATCGATACAGTCCAGTGGAATTCTCCAGGCCAGAATACTGGAGCGGGTAGTCTTTCTCTTCTCCAGAGGATCTTCCCAACCCAGGGATCAAACCCAGGTCTCTGGCATTGCAGGCGGATTCTTTATCAGCTAGGCCACAAGGGAGCCCAAGAATACTGGAGTGGGGAGCCTATCCCTTCTCCAGTGGATCGTCCCGATCCAGGAATTAAACTGGAGTCTCCTGCATTGCAGGCAGATTCTTTACCAACTGAGCTACCAGGGAAGCCCTGTCTCTACAACTCATGCCCTAACTTTACACTCATTCTCCGCCCTCATTAGAGATTTATTATGGTGGACTTTGCAGGTACACGGTCTCTGGAGTTACAACACTAAGATTTCAATCTGACTGTAGTATTAGTTGTGTTATTTTAAACTGCAAATATTACCCTTAATTATGATTCCAGATAAAGAAACTGCAGTTAAGGAACTCGATGGACTAGGATTTCAATCCAGGGTTGCCGGCCGATGCCTACATTGAAAATCCTACATTCCTGATGTGCCCTTCAGGAGTCCCCATTATCAGGAGGGTCTCTAGTGTCCCTCCCTGCCTTCCACTGGTCTGGTTCAACTCCCAGATAGCCCCAACCCAGGGGCCCCAGCACTGGGCTGGTTGCCGTCCTGACATTTGCAAACATACAGAAGATGTATTTCACATCTATTGACCCTTGAATACTCTCTTGGTGGTCTTTCCATCTTTAATGCTAATCCCAGTGCTGAAGCCCTTACACACTTTTATAAGAATATTAGTGCATTTTACTCTAGTTAACTAAAGTGTTTACATAACTGGTTTCCCTTTCTTGTGGGCAGGCATCTCTGTACAGTGTAATCGGTGAAATAATCATTGTTTTTATAACTTTCAAAGACTTCAAAACACAATGTAGGTTTAATTTGGAAGATATAAAAGAAGGAGATTTATTGCAAAGCACTCTCATAAATACATTGGCTTTCAAACGAAATGATGAGAAATTTTCTTGCAAAGGGCTGGAAGTTTCTTCTTATCTAGAGATCGGTAACTAAGTAGTCTTAAATGAAATCTGGCTTAATTACCGTATTTAAAGCTGACAAAGAGTAAACTAAACTACCGTGTATAAAGGAAAAATGCGCTGACATACAAGGAGTGTGGAGGTGGAAGGAGGCCTTCATTGAAGGATTAAGCTCATCAAGAACCCGTGATGGATATTCTGAAACTGGTAAGGGATATACACCAAGACGTGAACAGTGTTTTCTTTGGTTAGTGGAATATGCATTCATGATTTTATCCACAAAGTTTTCTTTTTTTCCCAAAATTTCTATATTGGAAAGATGACAAATTTATAATCTGGAAAAAAAATGTTATTTTGAAAAATACCTGAAAAAAACAATACAGAGTTACCCAATCAGAGTAGATAAAGGTGAAGTTTAGAAAAGAGAAAATAACAGTTCAGAAAAGTTACTTGTTTAATCACAGGATTGTGGAAAATCAAGAGCAGGGAGGAACATTCAATGACCTTTAACATTGACTCCTACCAATCTTACACACACACACACGCATTTTCAAGCACTTCTAATATTCTTTGGGATATTCGATCAAGGTTTGTATTTCACAATCACATCTGGTCTCTTAATATTTACTGCAAAATGATCTGCGAAGCTGAGGGTAGAAAAAGTTAAAACCTATTCATACCTGGATTTCGTGATTAATAAAGAGAAAGGCTTACTAGTGCCTACTGTATAGGGTTGCTGCAAAGGGTATACAAATTAATTCATAAAAATGACTTAAAATAGTTCAAAATTTCCTTGACCAATAAATGGTAGCACTTATTGCTATAACTATTATTGTTGCTGTCATTGATTTTCTAATTCCCTGGTGGCTCAGTGGGTTAAGAATCCACCTGCAATGCAGGAGCCACGGGAGATGCAGTTTCCATCCCTGGGTCAGGAAGATCCCTTGGGGAAGGAAATGGCAACCCACTCCAGTATTCTTGCCAGGAAAATCCCAGGGACCGAGGAGCCTGGAGGACTACAGTCCAAAGGGTCACACACACACACACACACACAAAACCACATGTGTGGTTATTACTGTTGTCCCATTTGGTAAATATAGACAATGCTTTGGTGCATGCTTAGTGGCTCAGTCATGTCAGATTCTTTGTGACCCTTTGGACTGTAGCCTGGCAGGCTCCTCTGTCCATGGGGCTTCCCTAGTGGCTTAGACAGTAAAGAATCTGCTTGCAATGCAGGAGACTTAGGTTCAGTCTCTGGATTGGGAAGATCCACTGGAGGAAGGAATGACTGGCAACCCACTCCAATATATTGCCTGGAGAATTCCAATGGACAGAGGAGCCTGGTGGGCTACAGTTCATGGGGTGACAAAGAGTGAGACACAACTGAGGGACTAATACTTTCATATTCAAAAAAATATATAATGGTGAGTTTTGCAACCAAAACTTTGGAGATCATTGATACGCAGAAGAAAAGACCAGACTAAATTTCATTTCTACACAGAGATTGCCTAAATTCAGCAAAGTGACATGCTCTTTCTATAACTGTGTTCAGTTCAGGTCAATTGAGTCACTCAGTCATGTCTGACTCTTTGTGACCCCATGGACTGTAACATGCCAGGCCTCCCTGTCCATCGCCAACTCCCAAAGTTTATTCAAACTCATGTCCATTGAGCCGGTGATGCCATACAACCATCTCATCCTCTGTTGTCCCCTTCTCCTCCCGCCTTCAAACTTTCCCAGCACTAGAGTCTTTTCAAAAGAATCAGTTCTTCACATCAGGTGGCCAAAGTATTGGAATTTCAGCTTCAGCATCCATCCTTCCAATGAATATTCAGGATGACTGATGTCCTTTAGGATGGACTGGTTGGATCTCGTTGCAGTCCAAGGGGCTCTCAAAAGTCTTCTCCAACACCACAGTTTAAAAGCATCAATTCTTCTGCACTCAGCTTTCTTTATAGTCCAACTCTCACATCCATACATGATCACTGGAAAACCATAGCCTTGACTAGACAGACCTTTGTTGGCAAAGGAATGTCTCCCCTTTTTAATATGCTGTCTAGGCTGGTCATAACTTTTCTTCCAAGGAGCAAGCGTCTTTTAACTTCATAGCTGCAGTCACCATCTGCAGTGATGTTGGAGCCCCCCAAAATAAAGTCTGTCATATTTCCCCACCTATGTGCCATGAAGTGATGGGACCAGATGCCATGATCTTTGTTTTCTGAATGTTGAGCTTTAAGCCCACTTTTTCACTCTCCTCTTTCACTTTCATCAAGAGGCTCTTTAGTTCTTATTCACTTTCTGCCATGAGCGTGGTGTCATCTGAATATCTGAGGTTATTGATATTTCTCCTGGCAATCTTGATTTCAGCTTGTGCTTCCTCCAGCCCAGCATTTCTCATGATGTACACTGCATATAAGTTAAATAAGCAGGGTGATAATATACAGCCTTGAAATACTCCTTTTCCTATTTGGAACCAGTCTGTTGTTCCATGTCCAGTTCTAACTGTTACTTCCTGACCTGCACGCAGATTTCTCAGATGGTCTAGTATTCCCACCTCTTTCAGAATTTTCCAGAGTTCGTTGTGGTCCACACAATCAAAGGCTTTGGCGTAGTCAATAAAGCAGAAGTAGATATTTTTCTGGAACTCCCTTGCTTTATTGATGATCTAATGAATGTTGGCAATTTGATCTCTGGTTCCTATGCCTTTTCTAAAACCAATTTGAACATCTGGAAGCTCATGCTTCATGTATTGTTGAAGTCTGGCTTAGAGAATTTTGAGCATTACTTTACTAGCATGTGAGATGAGTGAAATTGTGAGATAGTTCGAGCATTCTTTGGCATTGCCTTTCTTTGGGATTGGAATGAAAACTGACCTTTCCAGTCCTGTGGCCACTGCTGAGATTTCCAAATGTGCTTGCATAATGAGTGCAACACTTTAACAGCATCATCTTTTAGGAATGAAACAGCTCAACTGGAATTCCATCACCTCCACTAGTTTTGTTGATAGTGATGCTTTCTAAGGCTCACTTGACTTTGCATTCCAGGATGTCTGGCTCTAGGTTGGCAGTTACACCATCATGATTATCTGTGTCATGAAGATCTTTTTTGTACAGTTCTTCTGTGTATTCTTGCCACCTCTTCTTAATATCTTCTGCTTCTGATAGTTCCATACTATTTCTGTCCTTTATTGTGTCCATTTTTGCATGAAATATTCCCTTGTTATCTCTAATCTTCTTGAAGAGATCTCTAATCACTCCCATTCTATTGTTTTCCTCTATTTCTTTGCATTGATCACTGAGGAAAGCTTTCTTATCTCTCCTTGCTGTTTTCTGGAACTCTGCATTCAAATGGATATATTTTTCCTTTTCTCCTTTGCCTTTGCTTTTCTTCTATTCACAGCTATTTATAAGGCCTCCTCAGACAGCCATTTTGCTTTTTTGCATTTCTTTTTCTTGAGGATGATTTTGATCCCTGCCTCCTGTACAATGTCACGAACCTCTGTCCATAGTTCTTCAGGCACTCTGTCTATTAGATCTGTTCCCTTGAATCTATTTCCCACTTCCACTGAATAATCATAAGGGATTTGATTTAGGTCATACCTGAATGGTCTAGTGGTTTTCCCTACTTTCTTCAATTTAAGTCTGAATTTGCCAATAAGGACTTCATGATCTAAGCCACAATCAGCTCCCAATCTTGTTTTTGCTGACTGTATAGAGCAAAAGGAATGTTTCCTGCCTAAAATTCTTACCACCTCCTCTTATCAGCTTAGTAAATTTTTAAACTCTTCAATCCTCAACTTAACCACTGTGAACCTTCCCATTCCTCTTTTCCCTTACTTCCCACTTCTCTTTTCTACTGGCAATTTCCATCTCAGTATATACATAGGTCTGTTTTTTGGCCCTATCTTGTATGTAATTGATTATGAATTTGTTTTACCTACTTGGATTATGAATTCCTTGAGATTAAAAAAAAAGATGTCAGTGAATTTCTTCTCCCTGATGGTTAACACAATCCTGGCAGTCAAGAATTACCTGTGGATAAATATTGAATGGTCTCCTTCTCCATCTTGATGTAGGGATGGGTCAATTTCTTTCCCTCTTGAGTGGAACAGGAGAAACAAAACATACAACAAAAATCTAAGAATAGTAAATATTTACATACATTTAATATGCATTTATATTATATTTTATGTATTATATAAAAATACTTATCTATTTACCTTACTTTTTACAGTTTTTTATGTTTTGTTTTGTGACAGGTATGTGTATATCTCACTGATCTCTTTTTCTCAGATTGCTAAAATCTGGTCAGATATTGATCGTACAATATACATCTCCTTGGAGGTGAAGAATTTAGTTTCCCTTCACTTCTGTCTGACATTGACGTTTGGCCAATATGCTCAGATTGCTAAACTGGGGAAAGTTCCTAGGAAGGCCACATGATGTGGGGGAAGGGGTTCGCTTTAGAGGCATAGAAAACCTCAGTTCATGTGTTGGCTCTGCCACTTGGGAGCAGGATGATTTTGATCAAGGTATGTAAGCTGTTATGTTTGTCCATTATTTTATCAATAAGTTAAAATTAGAAAGCTTAATTTATGGCTTGCTTTTTTTTTTTTACATAGAATGCAAAATACTAGAAACTGCCTGGTGTAGGTGGGTTTCTTTATACATTGTATCACTACTGACACCCATGAAACACAATCACTCTCTCCCACTAAAATGGGGTTTGCACTTTAAAATTCTTTGTTAATGTCAGCTGATTGCCTTATTTCTTTTATACAGGAATTCCTTGATGACACACTCAGTGTCTTTCTCCTCTTTATTATCTCTTCAGTGCTAAGCTTGCTGAATCAATATTTGTTCCTTGAATTGAACTGGTGGTACAATTTCCCTCCAGTTTTGGTTATTTTCAGTGTGTGCTAATGTAATGGATGATCCAGATACACGGTTCATGTGCCCTTGCTCAGTCTGCCAGGCTGTGATCGCCAGCCAATTTTCAGCTGCAAGCCCACATTTTTTTTTTTTTTTATTCTGGGAAGTTATAAAAATAACAATTCTGCCATCACTTTCTAATTCACAAAGTGACTTTAGTCTCCTGCTTTCTAATTCCTTTCATTTCTCCTTTAAAGGCCTGCCAAAAATCTTGGCCTTTGCTGGCCTCACATATTTAATCAGACTTACCAACGCTGATGATTTTTACAGGGAATTAAGTTTGATTTGTTTTGAAACATTTATTTATTCCATATGGCATGTAAAGTGACTGAATTATTTTTGGTTTTGAAATGAGGTTGCATGAACTAGATTTGAATTTTCTAAAAAAAAATTAAAAAAAAATACAACCAAAAGCCTAGGGGTAATTTTGTTCTTAAAAAAAAAAAAATCCTCTGTAAAAGGAATAAAAGGAATTAACATACAATTGAGGAGTCAGACCAGAAGACTTGGCAAAAATCACCAAGATAATTGGCTAAAGTTAAGTCTTCAAGATCAAGGTCAGGCCAAAACTTGGTTCCACACTGTAGTGGACCCTGGATTTCCTCCGTGTGTAGCCCAGGCCAGTGCGACGCTGCAGCAGTCTGGTTTGGCTGGCCCTGTGCACTACACCCCGTCTTAGTTCCAGGGATGAGTAGAGAGTGCTAAGTGGCCTCAAACAGGCCATGAAGCACCTTCATTCTTCCATAGCTTCATGGTAGTCAGGGAGCAAGCCTAAGCAGGTTGGGTCAGAGGTAGGGATGTGATCCAATTTTGCCCAGCTAGTAAAGCCTACTATTTTCTCCCCCCTGGAGAAGGAAATGGCAACCCGCCCCAGTACTCTTGCCTGAAAATCCCGTGGACGGTGGAGCCTGGTAGGCTACAGTCCATGGGGTTGCAAAGAGTCGGACACAGCTGAGCCACTTTACCCACTATATTGTTTTCAATAGTTGAGTAAAGATGCAATGTACTATTAGAGATGTAGTTAGAGATATGCATTCCAACCTTTCTACAGCTATTTTCTTGCCATGACTAAATAAACAAGAAGCAAGCTGAAAAAAAATAAATACAGTCATCAAAGAAGAAATGAATGCATGCTAAGTCACTTCAGTCTTGTCCGACTCTTTGTGACCCCATGGACTGTAACCCACCAGACTCCTCTGTCCATGGGATTCTCCAGGCAAGAACACTGGAGGGCTTGCCATGCCCTCCTCCAGGGGATCGTCCCAACCCGGGGATCAAACCCATGTCCCTTATGTCTCCTGCATTGCCAGGTGGGTTCAAAGAAATACTGATCATCAAATATTGCCTAAGTTCACTAACCTGGACTTAGTAGTTACTAAAGTTACTAAACTTTAACTTAAGTAGTTACTAAAGTTACTAAACTATAACCTGCCTTTATAGTTTCAATATGAGTTGCTTGCATTCAACAACAACAAAAAATACTGATGCATAAGCAGAGATGCAGAAAAGCAAATGTATAATTAGTAAATCCTCTTGCTGGGGGCTTCTGCTGGGGTAAGTAGAACATACATATTATTTCACACATTCCCTCATGGAAGTAAGATTGTCTTTCAGCCATTAGCCATGCTCAGGAGGAAAGACTGTGCTGGACAGATCAGTTTCTAATGTATGTTACAAAGTTAGTGCTAATGTGCATTTTAAACCAACTGAGTGCATCACCGCTGTTTCTCTTCTATGGTTAAGAGGTGTGAGTCATGCTTCCTGTTAAGCCCAGAGATGTGCCTCTGTTTGAGGTTTTATTATTTGGTAACAAAATGGAAAGCACAGGGTGCTGTGTCAGTGAGCTGGAAGCAATCAACATTTACTAGGCTTACACACACAAGAAATGCAAATATGTTTCATTTGCAGGGATATGGGTTGGTGGCTTGACTCAAACAGCTCATACCCCCAGGAAAAAGGAAGTTAAACCACAGGTTTAATCCTTGACTAAATCTTGAGGCATTTAGAACCACAAATTAGAAAATTAAAACCAAACTGTGTTCTGCCATTCCGAAACCAAAGAGCTAAGCTCTTACTTTAAAGGCTGGTAAATCCCACCACCTTGGCCCATTTCACTTGATTCTTACCCACTGGCTTATTTTTATGGCCTCCTGCCAGCTCTCTAAGGCAAAGCTATGAAATTATGACTCAGCTATGGAACCAGAGACTGGGCCGTAATTAGGCCTAAGAAGATACCAGAAACTTCCAGGGATATTTAATTGCTGAATTTCTGGGGATAACCACAGCATATCTTTGGGCTGTCTGGGAAAATATATTAATCCGAAAACTCACAACCTTCATAGTTTGGTGTAAAAAGCATTAATTATAAAGTGAAAGGCAGTTTTATTTCAGTAGAGATGGTAATGCCAAAAAAGGTAGAGAAATGCTATCAGTATCACTCAATCTACAAGGTTCTCAGCAAACAGTAGTTGATAGTGATGATACATTTACTTTAAGAGAGCAAAAAGTAACAGTTACTTGGATTCATCTTGTAAATGCCTAAATTTACTTCACCTCTACACAGATTTTACCAGGACAGACAGGAATTTTTTAAAAAATTGCAACAATTTCTGAGCATTTTTAAGCAGAAATTTTTGATATAAAAAAAATCCAGAGAACAAAGGTTGTTTATGATTCATTTAAAAAATGAACCATTTGTGAGAGCACAGAAATAAACATAAGCCTGTAGAGTCAACTTATGTTTGATAAAGGAGCCAAGAAAACTCACTGGAGAAAAGACAGTCTCTTCAATAAATGATGCTGGGAAAATTGGACATTCATTTTTAAAAGAATGAAACTAGACCTCTACTTTATACCACTCTGCAAAGCTAACTTGAAATGAATCAGAGACCCAGATGTAAGATGCGAAACCATAAAACTTCTAGAAGAAAAGATAGGAAAGAAACTCTTTGACATAGATCTTGGCAAAGATTTTTTTGGATATGACATCTAAAGCACAAGCAACAAAATAAAAAATACACAAGTGCAACTACATCAAACAAACAAGAAAGCTCCTGCACAGCAAAAGAAGTGATCACACAACGTAAAGACAATCTATGGAACGGAAAAAATATTTGTAAGGGGTAATATACAAAAGAATATAAGGGGTTATATACAAAGAACTTATATAACTTTTTGATTTAGTAAAAAAAAAAAAGAGAGAGAATCCAATTTTAAAACTCAGTAAAGGACATGAATAAACATTTTTCCAAAGAAAAAATTATACAGATGGTCAACAGGTACATGAAAAGGTGTTCAATCTCATTAATTGTAGAGAACTATAAACCAAAATCACTATGTGATATCACTTTATACATATTAGGAGGGCTAACCATCAAACAAACAACAAATGCTGGTGAGGATGTAGAGAAAAGGGACTGTCTATGTACTTGTTGGTGGGATTACAAATTGTTACAGCCACTATGGTAAACAGTCTGGTGGCTACCCAAAAAATAAAAATAGAACTCAGATAGGATCCCAGCAATCCCATTCTTGGGTGTGTATATATATATATATATATATATATATATATATATATATATATATATGCAGAATTATAATCCATATATGGAAGAGAAACAGGCACCACGATGTTCACAGCACCTTTATTTATAATATCCAAGATATGGAACCAACCTATGTGTCCAATGAAGTATGAATGGATAAAGAAGATGTGATACACACACACAGAGGAATATTACTCAGACATAGAAGATAATTCTGCCTTTTGCAGTAACATGGAGGGATCTTGAGAGCACCATGCTAAATAAAATGTATTTCCCATAATTTACTTCATTGCATGTCTCCGGGTTCAGTTCAGTTCAGTCACTCAATCATGTCCGACTCTTTGTGACTCCCTGAACCACAGCATGCCAAGTCTCCCTGTCCATCACCAACTCCCAGAGTTTATTCAAACCCATGTCCATTGAGTCGGTGATGCCATCCAACTATCTCATCCTCTGCTGTCCGCCTCTGCGCCTGTCCCCAATCTTTCCCAGCATCAGGGTCTTTTCAAATGAGTCAGCTCTTTGCATCAGGTGGCCAAAGTACTGGAGTTTCAGCTTCAACATCAGTCCTTCCAATGAACACCCAGGACTAATCTCCTTTAGGATGGACTGGTTGGATCTCCTTGCAGTCCAAGGGACTCTCAAGAGTCTTCTCCAACACTACAGTTCAAAAACATCAATTCTTCGGTGCTCAGCTTTCTTTATAGTCCAACTCTCACATCCATACACGACTACTGGAAAAACCATAGCCTTGACTAGACAGACCTTTGTTGGCAAACTACTGTCTCTGCTTTTTAATATACTGTCTAGGTTGGTCATAACTTTTCTTCCAAGGAGTAAGCGTCTTTTTATTTCATGGCTGCAGTCACGATCTGCAGGGATTTTAAAACCTTATCATAAAAGAAATCAGTTTGTGGCTACCAGAACTAGGTTGAAGCAGGGGGGAGGAAGAAAAGTTGCATGAAGGTGGTTAAAAGGTACAAACTTCCAGTTAGCAGACAAATAAGTACCAAGCATATAATGCACAACAAGATGACTGTAGTTAACTAATGTGTAATGAGCTTGAAAATTGTTAATAAAGTAAACTTTAGAGTTCTTATTATAAGAAAAAACATTACATATATATATATCATATAAGATGAGGAATTTTAACTTATTGTGGAGATCATTTCACAATATATGTAAGTCAAATTATTATGCTGTATATTTTACATTTACATAAGGAAGTCATGGCAATCCATTCCAGTATTCTTGCCTTGAGAATCTCCATGGGCAGAAGAACCTCATGGACTAGAGTTCACAGGGTCTCAGAGAGTCAGACACGACTGAAGTGAGCATGCACATATGTCAATTATATCTCAATAAAACTGATTAAAAAATGAATGATTTAGAAAAATGAGGTAGAGAAATACATAACTAATTTTGAGAATCTACAATATATAAATGTTAAATTTTCACAGTTAAAAAAATCAGTTTCTTTTAATCAGAATTCCAGAGATGAAGCCATGTTATTCTGTGCTTCTGCAATGATCCTGAGGTATTCTAATAAGTGCTAATTTTCTAATATTCTAAAAGCAATATGTTATATCTTTTAACTAATTCACTAACTATTTATGAATGCTAATATACAGAGCTATGGGGCTACAAATGTGAATAAAACTGACATTTCTGACTTCAAAAGGTCATCATCTAGCAGAAGAAGTAAGGCATGGGTTGTGTGCCCCTAGTTAGTATTTGGGATGCAACTGTATCCCAGATGTCAAGTTGGTAATTTAATGCTATTCCATTTAAAGCTAGTACATGAGCCTATTTCTGCTTCACAGACACCAGCAGAAGACAAGAGACTCCTGGTTCAGAGACTAAGGACTTTCTTAATCATGCACAACACAGTAAGCACCATGAGCATCAGCATGGTTATGTCAACTCCTTCTGCCCCACACCCAAGTTCAGGGGGTGATGGAGAGGGCTACAGATACATATCTGTACCCTCAGTAGACTGGTTTATAGCAAAGAAACACTGAACTAGAAAATCTGTTACTTGAATAGTAAGCAGTAAGCAAACCTGCTGCTCATCGTGGAAGGAGATTCTACCTAATCTGTTGAAGCTGCTCCCTGCGGACAGAGCCCTGAGAGACAGCAGGCAGGGTCTTGCATGCTTGGTCTACCAGTAAGACGTGCGGGAGTGCACAGACTTTCCCACAACACCAGATAGGATTCTGAGGTCAATACTGTCACTGCTGTGTGTTGGTGCAGAAGTCTGATCTCTCTCCCTTCCACAAAAGCTACTTTCTGCATTCCAAATGGGAAGGGTTTCAGCATAGGGAAATCACTGGGGAGACTGGGAGTTAAGATGAGCGAAATTACTATTCTCAATCTCAACCTAAAGTTCCAAAGTGGATGCCTCTCAGTAACTCTGCAGGAAGGTGATGCAGTTCTCAAGAATCTCCTGAATGCTTCCAGTCAATATCTCTATGGCTGTGGACTAAATTGTGTGCCCCCCCAAATTCATATGTTAATACTTAACCAATCCAATGTGATGGTATTTGGAGGTGGGGCTTTTGGGAGGCAATGTGGACTAGATGAAGATACAAGGCTGGGTCCCTCATGATGGAATTAGTGCTCCTATAAGAGGAAAAGGGATTAGCACTTACTCTCAACCATACTATGCCTCTCATGCCCACTCCCCAGTACCTACTCCTATCCCACAACTACAGCCGTGTGAGGACATGGTAAAAAGGCTGCTGTCTGCAAGACAGAAGAAATCTTTCACCAAAACCTTATCATGCTGGCAACTCTGATCTTGGACTTTCCAGTTCTGACACGCTGAGAAATAAATTTCTCTTATTTAAGTCATGCCACCTATGGGTTTTTTTTTTTTTTTTTTTTTTTTTGCAGTGTAAAACATCAATTTAGAGCTGCAAGGTGAAAGAGGAGTCTTGTCTGTCAATAATAGGTCTGGCTGCTTCTGCCTAGGAAGAATAGCTAATCCCATTCATATGTCAAATCTCATGCAAGGGTTTCATGTTGAGAAATTCTAACCCAGAGACAAGCAATTAAGTAAATTATGGGAAATATTATACTCATCTCACACGCTAATAACATAATGCTCAAAATTCTCCAAGCTAGGCTTCAGCAATATGTGAACTGTGAACTTCCAGATGTTCAAGCTGGTTTTAGAAAAGGCAGAGGAACCAGAGATCAAGTTGCCAACATCCACTGGATCATCGAAAAAGCAAGAGAGTTCCAGTAAAACATTTATTTCTGCTTTATTGACTATACCAAGCCTTTGACTGTGTGGATCACAATAAACTGCAGAAAATTCTCAAAGAGATGGGAATACCAGACCACCTGGCTTACCTCTTGAGAAACCTGTATGCAGGTCAGGAAGCAGCAGTTAGAACTGGACATGGAACAACAGACTGGTTCCAAATAGGAAAAGGAGTATGTCAAGGCTGTATATTGTCACCCTGCTTATTTAACTTATATGCAGAATGCATCATGAGAAATGCTGGGCTGGAAGAAGCACAAGCTGAAATCAAGATTGCCAGGAGAAATATCAATAACCTCAGATATGCAGATGACACCACCCTTATGGCAGAAAGTGAATAAGAACTAAAGAGCCTCTTGATGAAAGTGAAAGAGGAGAGTGAAAATGTTGGCTTAAAGCTCAACATTCAGAAAACTAAGATCATAGCATCCAGTCTCATCACTTCATGGCAGATAGATGGGGAAACAGTGGCTGACTTTATTTTTTGGGCTCCAAAATCACTGCAGATGTTGACTGCAGCCATGTAATTAAAAGAAGCTTACTCCTTGGAAGAAAAGTTATGACCAACTTAGATATATATTAAAAAGCAGAGACATTACTTTGTCAACAAATGTCCATCCAGTCAAGGTTATGGTTTTTCCAGTAGTCATGTACAGATGTGAGAGTTGAACTGTAAAGAAAGCTGAGCACCAAAGAATTGATGCTTTTGAACTGTGGTGTTGGAAAAGCCTCTTCAGAGTCCCTTGGACTGCAAGGAGATCCAACCAGTCCATCCTAAAGGAGATCAGTCCTGGGTGCTCATTGGAAGGACTGATGTTGAAGCTGAAACTCCAGTACTTTGGCCACCTGATGCGAAGAGCTGACTCATTTGGAAAGACCCTGATGCTAGGAAAGATTGAGGGCAGGCACAGAAGGGGACAACAGAGGACGAGATAGTTGGATGGCATCACCAACTCAATGGACATGGGTTTGAATAAACTCTGGGAGTTGGTGATGGACAGGGAGACTTGGCATGCTGTGGTTCAGGGAGTCACAAAGAGTAGGACATGATTGAGTGACTGAACTGAACTGAACCCAGAGACATGCAATGAAGTAAATTATGGGAAATGTATTTCCAACCTCTTCTTGGTGATAAAGGGAGTAGTTATGATGCTAAGTGTGTATGAAGTATTCTATCCAGATTAGATTATTAAACTAACAAGCTAATTATGTAAGTTTCATATGGATATTAAGAACTAAGTAATATAATTTTAATGGGCTTCCCTGGTGGCTCAACCAAATCCACCTGCAATGCAGGAGATGCAGGAGACTCAGGTTCTGTGTCTGGGTCAGGAGGATCCCCTGGAGAAGGAAATCGGAACACACTCCAATAGTCTTGCCTGGAAAATTCCATGGACAGACGAGCCTGGTGGGCTACATGTAGCCCATGGGCACTGCAAAAATTTGGACATGACTGAGTAGAGAGAAGAACAATGATATAGAAGATAAACATACTCCTGATTCAGTTCAGAACTGGGGTAAGCCGTGATGCCCTAGAGTAGCAGACCCAGTTCAAACTATAATTGACCCCGTTCACTAGGTACTTTTCAGAAGATGGACTGCTTATTGAGAAAAAAATAGACTGTTGGAATCACAAAGGTGGGACAACCTTCATTATCAGGTGGTAGCAAGCATCAGAATAGTCATTCAGAAATAAAACAATCAAGTTATATTTAATGATACACTTAATGAACTGTATTTGCAAAAGAATAAAATGAAATGGAGTAAAGAGTTTCCTGTGGATGATGGGGGATGACATTGGAACAGTGGTTTGGATGTATTTAGAGAGACCATTGGAGGCTAAGAAACATGAACTTCGGTCTGTAGAAATGCAGGAAACAAGTGAAGACTTCTGAACAGGGGAATGGCATGAACAAGGCAGTTTACAAGATGGGTTGAAGAGGGAACAATCCTGAGGCAGAAATAAGGTTAAAAACTAGGCCATTGCATTATTTAAAGTGATGATAATCAACATTCCAGTGAAGCAATAGCCCTGAAAAGGGCAAAAGAGGATTTATGGTCAACATTGTGAAGAAAGAGAGTAACTTGGTGACTTGGAAAGAATCTTTTTCAAAAAACTTGAAAATGCCTTTCATCTAATTTTAGAGACTTATATTCACTGAAGGCAGTCCAGTGCCTTTTATAGCCACCTTCTTGATCTTCGATTTTAAATCCTCTTATTTGAAAAGTAGAAATAGACACACAAATGTACAGAACAAATGTATGGATACCGAGGGGGTGTAGGGGTGTAGGGTGAATTGGGAGTTTGGATTGACATATGCACATCACTGTATATGAAATAGATAACTAAATGAGAACTTGCTGTATAACACAAGGAAATCGCCTCAGTGCTCTGTGGAGACCTAAATGGAAAGGAAATCCAAAAGAGGGGAGATGTGCATGCACACACACACACATACACACACACATTCACTTTATTCACATTCTCATTCTATAGAGTAGACACTAACACAGCATTGTAAAGCAACTATATTTCAGTAAAAATCAGTTTAAAAAATCCTCTTGACTTCATCTTTAAGAGGATTCATCTTTAAATGCAAGTTGGAAAAAGAATAGGCATGTAGCCTTGTTGCCTTCTCACTCATGTTATCTCTGCCTAAGTCCTGAGGCTATTCTTGATCCTCCCTAAACCTGAATATGATTGATAAATTCTTTTGCATCTCCCCTAATACTTTTTCTCAAATTACATTTTTTCATCCACTCATTCCTTAAAGAGTGGCTACTATTTGCCAGACTCTGTACTAGATGTAAGATATATAAATATTAATAAAGTGTGGCCATGCTTGCAAGGGGTCCCCATTCTATAGCCATGCATAC
Source organism: Antilocapra americana (assembly GCA_007570785.1). Classification (NCBI taxonomy): domain Eukaryota; kingdom Metazoa; phylum Chordata; class Mammalia; order Artiodactyla; family Antilocapridae; genus Antilocapra; species Antilocapra americana. The sequence goes on from ML661346.1 coordinate 15,406,375, forward strand.
AAGTATGCCAGATAATATAATAAATAATATTTTTAAAGTGTACCATTAGCACAAAGGAGAGATTAGGGAAATGGGCTCATGGCAAGGCAGCTTGCAAAGGTTTAAAAAAGGAAATTTTACTTAAATTTTACCTTAAAGAAGAGCAGGATTGGCCAGGTAGACAAGATCAGAGGAAAGAAATCCAAGCAGCTACAAGGTAAAAAGAAAAAAAGGGATGATGACTTTGGATGTAAAGTATCTGTACATCTGATATTTCATATGCTTCTTACATACATCACTCAAATTTTTGTAAGCAGATTGACCATTTTCAAATTACCTAGGTACATAAAAAAAACTGCCTGGTTTTGAGTGGATTTATATTTTTATGAATTGTTGAAAACACCCACATATTAGGATGTATCTATTATTTGCCACCCCATGAAAACACAGTAATTTGTTTGAGTCTCTTACAGAAGAGAGGCACCCTGATGCTGTATTCCAGTACTGGGGAAAGTGAGAGTTCAACTGAGATAAGAAAGGCAACAATAATAGACTATTTCAATAGACAGCAATTTTAGCTATTTTTTTATCATGAAGTTTATGGTTGGAGATCTAAACTATGGCTCTAATGTGTTTTATTTTTTGTATGCCATTTACAGAATGCTACATTTGGATGTCATTTTAACTTTAAGAAGTTTACATTAAATTCAATCTGCATTTAGTTTTGGTCTTTAGTTACATGTAACTACCTCCTCCCAGGTCACCATCATCAAGCCACCAAGTTTAAATCACCAATTATCTGTATTGATGACCCTGGTTTTACATCTCTGCTTTCATTCTTCATGGATGCCCTGATAAAATTAGATGTCATCAGAGATTGCATTTTACACCTTTTATTTTAGTCTCTTCTTGCTTACGAAGTTGTTTTGTTTGGACTCTGTTATCCTTTTCTTTTTCTTTTTTTTTTTTTATCATATTTTGGGTTCTCTATTCATGGCATCATAACAGCTTTTTCCTGAGAGTTTCTCTATCTGTATCACACTATTAGTCTGTTAGAGCTGTTATAACAAAGTACCACAAACTGGGTGGTTTAAAACAACATAAATCTATTGTCTCATACTTCTGAAGGCCAGAAGTCAAAGATCAAGGTGTTGGCAGGATGGCATTTCATGTATTTCCTGAAATCCATAGGGGAATACATCCTTGCCTTTTCTAGATTCTCTTGGTTTGCTAGTAATCTTTGGATTTATAGAATGCAAGCCAGGGGATGCCAGTATCTGCCCTCTTTGTCACATAGGGTTCTATGGAGTATCTTTCTCTTCCCACAGCCATCTTCTTATAAGGACACCAGGCACCTCGGATCAGGGGTCCACTCAAGTCCAGTATGAACTCAACTTAATAAATTACATCTGCTACAATCCTAAATCCAAATAAAGTCACACTCTGTAGTTAAGAGGTCAACACATCTGTTTTCCTGAGACACATTCAAATGCATAACAATTACTGATATTGAGATCCAAGGTGACACCCAAAATTTTGGGCTTTGGGATGAAAGAGCCCTGGGTTCAAAACCTTATCCTACTACTAACTGGGTTTTCCCTGGTGGCTCAGTCAGTAAAGAATCTGTCTGCGATGAAGGAGACTCAGGTTTGACCCCTGGGTTGGGAAGATCCCCTGTAGAAGGAAATGGAAACCCACTCCAGTACTCTTGTCATGGACAGAGGAGCCCGGCGGGCTATAGTCCGCGCGGTCACAAGAGTCGGACATGACTTAGTAACTAAATCACCACCACTGACTGTGACCTGAGTCAATGTATTTAATCTTCCTAAAAAGATTTGTATAAATTGGAAATAATGACAATATCTTGGAAGTTTTTGAGGATTAAATAAAATATCATGAGGTGATTATCTCAGTACCTGACTGATAGTAAATATCAGCAATTGATATTAAAGTGTATCAACTATTTCTCAATATATTCAGCTAACCCTACTTTGAATACTATAGAGGCTAAAATAGTAAGGAAGGACAAAGTAATCACCAACCTTAGCCTAAACTATGTCATCTGTTGAAGTTCAGATATTCTGGTAATGTCTATAAAACGATGAAGAGGAACTAGGAAGAGGGCTATTCTCATGGGGAAGAGGGAAGCCTTCAGGGCATGAACTCATTCCAAGGGAAAAGAGTTTTCCCTCTTTCTCAAGGACCAATTGGATTCCCTACAAGATGTTTCTTTTCAGAACGGAGAAGTGATTCTCGTGTCAGGCTGTTATTGGCCTACCAGCATGGATTTCTCTCTGGGTATTAAAAGAAAGTCAGGACTCCAAGATCAAAACTAACGGACAATTTTACTGGAAACTTTATAACTTTGGAGCACAGCATGTATTATTTTGGCATGCCTCTAACAAATTCTAAAGCAAAATGGTGGCATTCTATTCTAAACTGCTACAAATAGCTGTGAAACTTTGAGGACCTTTGTAACAACTAGTGGTCACAAATGTATGTAGTAAAGGGTCAGCATAAGTGACAGAAATGGAAATTGTCCCTGAAAGACACCAGTAGGGAAGGAATACAAGAGCATACATGGAATCAAAGTCAGGAGCAGTGGGGCTTGCAATGCTGAACATGCTTAATTGGTCCTACAATCACCCTAGTAGAGAAGGGTTGTTATTATACCCATTTTACACAGAAGGAAAACCGAGAGCTGAGCAGTGGCAATGTCCAATCTAAGACTACAGAATTAGTAGACAGAAGAAAATGAATTTCAACCCAAGCAATCAAATTTTCAGAGCTGAGAATTCTCTAAAATGCATGTTAAATGTGGAGATTTCTCAAAAAACTAAAAATAGAGTTTCAATATGATCCAGCAGTGCCACTCCTGGGCATATAATCTGGAAAAAAAACTCCAGTTCAAAAAGATACATGCACCCTTATGTTCCCCAGAGCAACACAATTCACAATAGCCAAGACATGGTAACAACTTAAATGTCCATCTACAGATGAACTGGTAAAGAAGATGTGGTACATACATACAATATAATATTACAGAGTCATAAAAAGAATGAAATAAGGCCATTTTCAGCAACATGAATGGAACTAGAGATTATCATACTGAGTGAACTCAGTCCGAAAAAGACAAATACCATACAGTGTCACTTATATGTGGAATCTGAAGCATGACATAAATGAACTTAAATGAAACAGACTCATAGGCAGATAACAGACAAGGCTAGAGGGAAGTGAGAGAGCTAGATTGGAAGTTTAGGATTTGCAAACTATTATATACAGAATATATAAACAATTAGGTCCTAAAAAAAAATAAGGTCCTACTGTTTATACATAGGACACTATAAACACAGGGAAATATTCAATATTCTGTGATAAACCATAATGGAAAACAATATGAAGAAAAGAATACACACACACACATATATATATATATATCTGAATCACTTGATTTTTACAGCAAAATTAACACAACACTGCAAATCAACTATATTTCAAATTAAAAATATGTAGGCAAAACTGCATGTAATTGCATGTTAAAAACCCTTTTGGTGCAGAGGTCAGAGATCTTTTTTGTAAAAGGTTAGATAGTAATATTTACTATGTTCAGCTTTGGGAGCTTAATGGTCTCTATTAAAACTACTTAATTTTCCCATTGTAGTGAAAAAGCAGCCAAAGATAATACATATACATAAATGGCTATATCTGAATAAACATTTATATCCAAACCAGAAGCAAGCCAGATTTGGCCTACAGGACAGTTTGCTGACCCCTGCCTCCTTTTAACTGCTGTGGCAATTGATTTGTTCAGTCATGAAAACACACATATAACCACAGCATTTGTATTAAAACAGCATTTAAGACAATGTCACCTCTTTCTCTTCCTCCACCCTTAACCCCCCATAAAACTATTAGACGGGAGTAATCAGCACTGATTCGTTTCACTTAGTGAGAATAGTCCCCTTTGGTAACAGAGCTAGAAACAGTCTCCTGATGTGAATTTTCCATAATAAATCAGCAATCTTTGCACCTCTTTTGCTGCACCTGTTCATTGCCTAGATGCTACATGTTTACATTCACACTCCTCTTGTTCTACACTTGTACCAGCCCATTTCCTCTTTCCCTTTTATTTCTAAACTACCTTTTACTGATGTTTCTGTAATTTCACTTGGTTCCTAAACTTCTCACTTTTTTCCTTTAAATCTGTGACATTTTTCCATTTGCTGTATTTATTTCCCTTAAACAGCTGTGATTGCAACACATTTACTTATAGAATTTGTGTCTCTGGACACTTTCGAATTTTGCTATTTTCCACCTTTGTCTACTACCAAAACAACATAATAGCTCTCTGTTTCCCTCTACCATTATTCTGGTTCACACATACCCTTGTGTTAGTTTGCAAGGGCAGTTACAACAAAGTACACAGGACTGGGGGACGTAAGTCATGGAATAGTATTGGCCCACAGTTCTGGAGGCTAAGAGTCCAGAATCAAGCTCAGCCAATTTCTAGGAGTCTATCTGAAAGGGCTGGTTCATTTAGAGGGCTGGGAGGGAGACTCTTTGAGTCTCTCTCCTAGGTTCTGGCGGTTTGCTAACGATCTTCAGCCTTTCTTGACAACGTAAACCCAGTCTCCACATGGCGTTCTCCCTGTGTTTCTGTCCAAATATTCCCTTTTTAAAAGGCCACGTTTCAGATTAGGACCCACCCTAATGACTTCATCGGAACTTGGCTACATCTGCAAAATCCTTGTTTCCAAATAACATCAGGTTGTGAAGTACTGGGAGTTAGGACTCAAGATATGAAGGGAGCAGGGGGGACATTACACTCCTAACAATGCCATTTGCCTTTCCAAGTGTATGTGCTTAGTTGCTCGGTTGTGTCAGACTCTGAGACTCCATGGACTGTAACTCAGGCTGCTCTGACCATGGGATTTCCCAGGCAAGAATACTGGAGTGGGTTGCCCTTCCCTTCTTCAGGGGCTCTTCTCGATCCTGTCATTGAACCCAAGTTTCTTGTGTCTCCTGCATTGCAGGTGGATTCTTTACCCGCTGAGCTGTCAGGGAAGCTCCATTTGTGTTTCCAGGCTATACAAAAGCAGTATCTTTTATTAAACATTCCCCTGACTCCAGGCTCAGAAAGTATTATATCCTGCTGAGCCCTCTCCCCACTTCACAAGTTTCTGAAAATTAGGGATTATATTTTTCTTAGTTTGCTATTTTATCCCCAAAGGCTACCATGCTCTGCAACATGTAGTAGACCTCTCCCAAATATTTGCTGAATTGAATAGACTGTTTCTCCCTCTTAAGGGAGGCAGGGGTTTTTCTGTGGTTGGAAACAAGACAAGAGCTCCCCATCTCCCAGTCACATTTCTACCATTGTGCTGAGAGACAGCATAATACTGTGGTTGAGAGGTTGGGCTAGGCTCAATGCCACTTCTGTCACAGAAGTATGTATTATAGGTAACTTGATGATATTTCTTAACCTTTCACAAATTTATCTCAAATGTCCTCATTTATGAAACATAACCTGTAATCCATCCCTTGAAGAATTTGATTGAAAACTGATTAAGATACTATCGGCTTTCTAAACAATGGTAGCTAATAATACTATTATATAGGAGAGCTACAAGCTTAAAGTGCTGAAATGATTTTGCAAGACTTGCAAGAAATTTTTAAAGAATTTAGCAGGGCTACAAGGAGCTCAACCTAGTGCTCTGTGACAATACAGAGGGGTGTGGTCGTGGGGGATAGCTGGGGGATTGGAGGGAGGTTCCAGAGGGAGGGGACATATGTATGCATGTTGCTGAGTCATGTTATTGTATGCAGAAACCAACACAACGTTGTAAAGCAGTTATCCTCCAATTTAAAAAAAGTTAGCATGACTATAGATCACAGAGGGGCCTCCATTTATACATGGAAAAACCTTGTGAGCCAGATTCAGGAAGAGGTTAAAAAACAAAAAAGAATACTTTGTAGGACTTGGAGGAAACAGTGGTCACTACTGGTCAAGGAGAACAGACAGCAATTGTACAGAAGTAAGCTCCAGAGCCTACCTCTGACTTTTCAGTGCCCCCACACAATTAGTCAGAAGAGCTGTTTTCAAATATCAAGGGCAAAATACAAATAGAGCTATTATCATCACTCACTCTTCAAAGCAGTGACCTTTACTTTGGACTAGCTGATTTGGCAAGGAAATTTGGCGTGAAGCTGCTAAAGTAGCGTTAAACAGCAAAAATCGGATCCTGTAACTCCCCTCACTCAATTGCAGTTTAACAAACACCTAACTTCGCGCTTTGGGGTAAAACTGCTTAAGATACCCTACCTGAGACTCCCAGGCTGCATATTTATGAAAACAAGTTAAAGTCACCTTCTGAGTAATTGCCGTGGAGGTGTTTGAGCTCAGCAGACAGGCACATTTTTCGTGGGTTGAGCGATTGATCACTAAGTTCTAGTAACAGGTGCGTTTTGCTTCTGGGGCCTTGAAACATGACAGCCTGTAGCAAGACTATTAAAATCGCTTTGCTAGCAAAGAAAAATCAATTGTTCTCCACAAGGAGGGTGCCGTCAGGCACAATCAATATACAATAGCACGAGGTTGGGCTGTAGAGCCTGGGAATGGATTGAAGCTTTTGATTAGGTAAAAGTATAAAGAATAGCCGTCGCTCCTCTCCCTGATGGACTAAGAGAGATAAAGATGTATTTTGCCCGAAAGTTGCGTTTGGTTTCCCTTCAGCAGATCAACTTGTTAAAGGACAGTTTGTTTTGTTTTGTTTTGTTTCTCTAGTAATCCTTTCTCTAGTATCATTTTACCTCTTTCCAGTTCAAAGTGTCAGGGAGAGAGGCAGAGTTGATAAGGGACCTACTTCTGAGACTAGTTGGAAGAATCAGAATGGAGAGACACATGGAATCCATGACACCATCAACTGTTAAGAGCTCTAGTTGAAAAGTAAATCATATTTGTGATTTTTCTGCTACATATAAGATACATATGAGTGGAGATTTGGGGGAGGTTTTGGTAGTTTTTGTGCATTTTTCTACCAACAAATCAATAAAGACCTATCATTTACAGACATACATTTCAAAACTAGAAAGATGGCATTTTCATGGCATTTACAACCTCCATGTATTTTCATAAAGCTTTACCTGTGTGCCAATAATCTTTAAACCAGGCACAAAGTTCAAAATAAAACTCAATTCAGGCTGTTCAGATGAGTAAAAGATGCACTCTCTGTAACAAAGAACTTTATGCTGAGAACATGAAGTGCTTTTTTTACTCAAAGGAATGTTATAGTTGAATAGCTCATACAAAACCCATTGAACAATCATCAGTAACTTTTCATGCCTAGCTAGAACATGTATACATTAACAGATTTGAAACTCATGTCAAAAATATTAAACAGTCCTGATTTTATACATTAGCAACATACATAATTCAGTATTTTCATGGAAAATTAATTCTATTAATTGAGCAAAAAACCAAAAATATTTTGTAATTTACAAGGTGTTGGGAAATACACGTAAATTAAGTGGTAACCTTTGTTCAACATAGAATCAGCTAGTAAGTATCATTAATTAAAACTTCCAGGCTTATGAGTTTGAGTTTAACCAGATTAATATCTGATTTATCTTGTCCTTGTGGGGATGTTTTGCCCATAAAGAAGTCAGATAGATTGCCCAACAGAAAGCAACATGGTTCTCAGTCTATGTACCCAAAATAAGAAAATATCCAGAAGTTTGACAGTGTCAAGAACTGAGGCCAAAATTCTAAGACATGAGACTCAAAAACCAGGAGAGGTCTATGAGATCATTTGCTCTAACAGCCCCTTTCATACTACTGTCAACTTTTCAACTGACGTGAATTTAACAGTTGTAAGTTATCCTGATCTGCATCTCCAGGGAAAGGCTATTTCACCTCTGATCAGACCCTCTCATTAGCCATAGGTTTTGCTCAATAAATTCTAAAGGGAGTTTTTCAGCAGATGAAATTGATTAAAAAAAAAAGGGAAGCATAAAAATGACAAAAAAGTATTTGAAAGAGCAATGCATTTGGAAAGCCACAGGCAAACCTATTGGTTTCTCCTGTTCAACAATGTAAATCAGCCATAAGCATACATACATCCTCTCCCTCTTAAGCCTCTGTCCTAGCCCACCATTTCTTTTAAGGTCATCATACTGACTGAAATAGTAAAGATATTAAGTTATATTTGACTTTTACAAGTCAAAAAAGTTTGTTGCAATCTCTAAGGCAGATGTTAATATGTCAAGGAATGTTATAATAGCAAAAATAGTACAAGAACGTGTAACTAACAAACTAATGTGTATGGAATTTAATAATTAAATACAAAAGAAGACTTAGAAAGTAAAAACTATGTATATAGGACAATAGAAGAAATAGCAAACAAATAACAAGATGGCAGATTTAAACACCAATATATAAGCATAATCATTAAATGTAAATAAACTAAAATTACAAATAAGGAATGAAAATTTCAATACTTTAAAACAGCTAAACTCAAACAAGAGATAGTTTCAATATTAACTTCAGAAAAGTTAAAAATTAAAGAATTAGTGAGCAATATGAAAGGAAGTTTTTGAAACTATACTTATATTACATAAAGAAGACTCTAAGTAAAGATACACTATTAAAGATCAAAGATATATTTCACAATGATAAAGGAGTGAAACCATATAAAACTAGAATAATTCTAAATATGTATATACATAATAACAATATCAAAATAAATAGTGAAAAATTTCACAGTTCTACAAGAAGAAAAATACTCAATTTCACAATTATATTTAAAATTTTTTTTTATTTTTTTATTGTTTTTGCCATACAATGTCATGATATCACCATGGGTTTACATATGCTTCCCCTCCAGAGCCTCCCTCCCTCCTCCCTCCCCCCCGGGAAATCTCGCTGCACCAGCCCCGAGCATCAATCCTGGGCTGGCGATTGATTAGACATATGATACTTAACTTGTTTCAATGCCCTTCTCCCATATCATCCCACCCTTACCCTCATCCACAAAGTCCACGAGTCTATTCCATACCATCTGCGTTCCTTTTGCTGTCTCGCATATTGGGTTCTCGTTACTGTTTTAAAAACTCTCTCAGTGACTGATGGGACAGGCAGATAAATCAGGAAGGATCAAACTTGAACAACATAACTAATCAATTTGACATAATTGACAAATATAGAATTTCCAAAACAGTGGCCACATAATATAAACTAATTTAAGCTAAAGGCATCTTCCTTGGGAGCTCAGCTGGTAGAGAATCTGCCTGCAATGTGGGAGACCTGGGTCCAATCCCTGGGTCAGGAAGATCCCCTGGAGGAGGGTAAGGCAATCCATTCCTATATTCTTGCCTGGAGAATCCCCACGGACAGAGGAGCCTGGCGGGCTACAGTCTATGTGGTCGCAAAGAGTTGGACATGACTGAGCTACACAGCAAAGCACAGGCTAAAGGTAAAGGGAATCTATTGATTTACTATAATTTATTATAACTAGGAAGTCTATGCTTGGATCATTAGGAATCAGACATCATTGGACCAAGGACTGAAAATATACTATGGATGTTTTTGCATTTATTTCCTAGCTGTTCTGCTTAATTTTACTTTTTTTTTTTTTAACATTTTTTTTATTAGTTTTGCCAAACAATGACATGATATCACCATGGGTTCACATATGCTCCCCCTCCATAACCCCCCTCCCTCCTCCCTCCCCCCGGGAAATCTCGTTGCACCAGTCCCAAGCATCAATCCTGGGCTGGCTATTGCTTAGACATATGATAATTAACATGTTTCAATGCCATTCTCCCATATCATCCCACCCTTTCCCTCATCCACAGAGGCCCTGAGTCTATTCTATACATCTGTGTTCCTTTTGCTGTCTCGCATGCTGGGTTCTCGTTATCGTCTTCCTAAATTCCATATATATGCGTTAATATACTGTATTGTTGTTTTTGCTTCTGGCTTACTTCACTCTGGATAATGGGCTCCAGTTTTGTCCATCTGAGTAGAACTGATTCAAATGAATTTTTCCTTAATGCTGAGTAATATTCCATTGTGTATATGTACCACAGCTTTCTTATCCATTCATCACTTGATGGGCATCTAGGTTGGTTCCATGTCCTGGCTATTGTAAACAATGCAGCAATGAACATTGGGGTACACGTGGCTCTTTCAATTCTGGTTTCCTCGGTGTGTATGCCCAGCAGTGGGATTGCTGGGTCATATGGCAGGACTATTTGCAGTTTTTTAAGGAACCTCCACACTGTTTTCCATAGAGGCTGTACTAGTTTGCATTCCCACCAACAGTGTAAGAGAGTTCCCTTTTCTCCACATCCTCTCCAGCATTTATTACTTGTGGATTTTTGGATTGCAGCCATTCTGAGTGGTGTAAAGTGATATCTCATTGTGGTTTTGATTTGCATTTCTCTGATAATGAGTGATGTTGAGCATCTTTTCATGTGTTTGTTAGCCATTTTTATGTCTTCTTTGGAGAAACGTCTGTTCAGTTCTTTGGCCCACTTTTTGATTGGGTTGTTTATTTTCCTAGAATGGAGCTGCAGGAGTTGCTTGTATATTTTTGAGATTAATTGTTTGTCCGTTGCTTCATTGGCTATTATTTTCTCCCATTCTGAAGGCTGTCTTTTCACCTTGCTTATAGTTTCCTTTGCAGTGCAGAAGCTTTTAATTTTAATTAGGTCCCATTTGTTTATTCGTGTTTTTATTTCCAATATTCTGGGAGGTGGGTCATGTAGGATCCTGCTTTGGTTGATGTCAGAGAGTGTTTTCCCAATGTTATCCTCAAGTAGTTTTATAGTTTCTGCTCTTATGCTTAGATCTTTGATCCATTTTGAATTTATCTTTGTGTATGGTGTTAGAAAGTGTTCTAGTTTCATTCTTTTACAAGTGGCTGTCCGGTTTTCCCAGCACCACTTGTTAAAGAGGTTGTCTTTTCTCCATTGTATATTCTTGCCTCCTTTGTCAAATATAAGGTGTCCATAGATGCGTGGATTTATCTCTGGGCTATCTATTTTGTTCCATTGATCTATAAAGAAATCAAAGGAATCCAGATTGGAAAAGAAGAAGTAAAACTTTCTCTGTTTGCAGATGACATGATCCTCTATATTGAAAACCCTAAAGACTCTACGAGAAAATTACTAGAGCTAATCAGTGAATATAGCAAAGTTTCAGGATACAAAATCAACACACAGAAATCCCTGGCATTTCTATACACTAACAATGAAAAAACAGAAAAAGAAATTATGGAAACAATTCCATTCACCATCGAATCAAAAAGAATAAAATACTTAGGAGTATTTCTACCTAAAGAAACAAAAGACTTGTATATAGAAAACTATAAAACACTGATGAAAGAAATCAAAGAGGACACAAACAGATGGAGAAATGTGCCGTGTTCGTGGATTGGAAGAATCAATATAGTGAAAATGAGTATACTACCCAAAGCAATCTATAGATTCAATGCAATTCCTATCAAGCTACCAGAGGTCTTTTTTAGAGAATTAGAACAAATAATTTCACAATTTGTATGGAAATACAAAAAAACTCGTATAGCCAAAGCAATCTTGAGAAAGAAGAATGGAACTGGAGGAATCAACCTACCTGACTTTAAGCTATACTACAAATCCACAGTCATTAAGACAGTATGGTACTGGCACAAAGACAGAAATATAGATCAATGGAACAAAATAATTTTACTTTTTGATCCCATTATTTCCTGATGTAAATAATCTCCTTGAGACACAGTAGTAGCAATCCAAGCAATTATAAATTTATATTACTCAAGCACTAAAATTCGAAAGGCAAGATGCAGTCATTTGTAGTTCACTTTAGTCACTCAGTCATGTCAGACTCTTTGCAACTGCTTGGATAGCAGCACACCAGGACTCCCTGTCCACCAAATCCTGGAGTTGACTCAAACTCATGTCCATTGAGTCAATGATGCCATCCAACCACCTCATCCTCTGTCATCCCCTTCTCCTCCCATCTTCAATCTTTCCCAGCATCAGGATCTTCTCCAATAAGTCAGTTCTTCATATCAGGTGGCCAAAGTTTCAGAGTTTCAGCTTCAGCATCCATCCTTCAAATGAATATTCAGGACTCATCTCCTTTAGGATGAACTGCTTGGATCTCCTTGCAGTCAAAGGGCCTCTCAAGAGTCTTCTCCAACACCACAGTTCAAAAGCATCAATTCTTTGGTGCTCAGCTTTCTTTATAGTTCAACTCTCACATCCATACATGACTACTGGAAAAATCAAAGCCTTGGAGGGATGGATCTTTGTAGGCAAAGTAATGTCTCTGCTTTTTAATATGCTGTCTAGGTTGGTCATAATGTTTCTTCCAAGGAGCAAGTGGCTTTTGATTTCATGGCTGCAATCACCATCTGCAGTGATTTTGGAGCCCCCCAAAATAAAGTCAGCCACTGTTTCCACTGTTTCTCCATCTATTTGCCATGAAGTGATGGCACTGGACTCCACGATCTTAGTTTTCTGAATGTTGAGCTATAAGCCAACTTTTTTTTTTTCTATTTAAATGTCCCTTTTATTCCTCCTTTGTCCTCGGGGAAGGGAATTCACCTTCCTGCATCCTCTAATCAATAAGGTCTAGGGGAATTATTTTTTTTTCATATAAAGTATTTTATTTTTCTTCCCCTTTTATTGTTTTTGCCATACAATGCCATGATATCACCATGGGTTTACATATGCTTCCCCTCCAGAACCCCCCTCCCTCCTCCCTCCCTCCTCCCTCCTCCCTGGGAAATCTCGATGCACCAGCCCTGAGCATCAATCCTGGGCTGGCGATTGATTAGACATATGATAATTAACATGTTTCAATGCCATTCTCCCATATCATCCCACCCTTACCCTCATCCACAGAGGCCACGAGTGTATTCTATACATCTGCGTTCCTTTTGCTGTCTCGCATGTTGGGTTCTCATTACTGTCTTTCTAAACTCCATATATATGTGTTAATATACTGTATTGTTGTTTTTGCTTCTGGCTTACTTCACTCTGGATAATGGGCTCCAGTTTTGTCCATCTGAGTAGAACTGATTCAAATGAATTTTTCCTTAATGCTGAGTAATATTCCATTGTGTATATGTACCACAGCTTTCTTATCCATTCATCACTTGATGGGCATCTAGGTTGCTTCCACGTCCTGGCTATTGTAAACAATGCAGCAATGAACATTGGGATACACGTGGCTCTTTCAATTCTGGTTTCCTCGGTGTATATGCCCAGCAGTGGGATTGCTGGGTCATATGGCAGGTCTATTTGCAGCTTTTTAAGGAACCTCCACACTGTTTTCCATAGTGGCTGTACTAGTTTGTATTCCCACCAACAGTGTAAGAGAGTTCCCTTTTCTCCACATCCTCTCCAGCATTTATTGTATAAGCCAACTTTTTCACTCTTCTCTTTCACTCTCATCAAGAGTCTCCTTAGTTCTTCTTTGCTTTCTGTCTTAAGGCTGGTGTCATCTGCGTATCTGAAGTTATTGATATTTCTCCCAGTAATCTTGATTCCAGCTTGTGCTTCATCCAGCTCAGCATTTCTAATGATGTACTCTGCATACAAATTAAATAAGCAGGGTGATAAAATATAGCCTTGATGTACTCCTTCTCCTATTTGGAACCAGTCTGTTGTTCCATGTCCAGTTCCAACTGTTGCTTCCTGACCTGCATACAGATTTCTCAAGATTCAGGTCAAGTGGTCTGGTATTCCCATATTTTGAAGAATTTTCCAGTTTATTGTGATCCACACAGTCAAAGGCTTTGGCTTAGTCAATAAAGCAGAAATAGATGTTTTTCTGGAACTCTCTTGCTTTTTTGATGATCTAACAGATGTTGGTAATTTGATCTCTGATTCCTCTGCCTTTACTAAATCCAGCTTAAACATCTGGAAGTTCACAGTTCATGTATTGTTGAAACCTGGCTTCAAGAATTTTGAGCATTACTAGCATGTGAGATGAGTGCAACTGTGCGGTAGTTTGCACATTCTTTGGCATTGCCTTTCTTTGGGATTGGAATGGAAACTGACGTTTTCCAGTCCTGTGGCCACTGCTGAGTTTTCTAAATTGCTGACATATTGAGTGCAGCACTTTTACAGCATCATCTTTGAGAATTTGAAACAGCTCAAGTGGAATTCCATCACCTCCACTGGTTTTGTTCGTAGCGATGCTTCCTAAGGCCCACTTGACTTCACATTCCAGGATGTCTGGGTCTAGGTGAGTGATCACACCATCATGATTATCTGGGTCATGAAGATCTTTTTTATAGTTCTTCTGTGTATTCTTGCCACCTCTTCCTAATATCTTCTGTTTCTGTTAGGTCCACATTATATCTGTCCTTTATTGTGCCCATCTTTGCATGAAATCTTCCCTTGGTATCTCTAATTTTTTTGAAGAGATTGCTAGCCTTTCCCATCCTATTGTTCTCCTCTATTTCTTTGCACTGATCACTGATGAAGTTTTTCTCATCTTTCCTTGCTATTCTTTGGAACTCTGCATTTAGATGGGTATATGTTTCCTTTTCTCCTTTGCTTTTTGCTTCTCTTCTTTTCCCAGCTATTTGTAAGGCCTCTTAGACAGCCATTTTGCTTCTTTGCATTTCTTTTTCTTGGGGATTGTCTTGATCCCTTTCACCTGTACAGTGTCACAAACCTCCATCCATAGTTCATCAGGCACTCTGTCTATCAGATCTAGTCCCTTAAATCTATTTCTCACTTCCACTGTATAATCGTTAGGGATTTGATTTAGGTCATACCTGAATGGTCTAGTGGTTTTCCCTACTTTCTTCAATGTAAGTCTGAATTTGGCAATAAGTAGTTCATGATCTGAGCCACAGTCAGCTCCTGGTCTTGTTTTTGCTGACTGTATGGAGCTTCTCCATCTTTGGCTGCAAAGAATATAATCAATCTGATTGCAGTATTGACCATCTGGTGATGTCCATGTGCAGAGTCTTCTCTGTGTTGTTGGAAGAGGGTGTTTACTGTATCCAGGGCATTCTCTTAGCAAAACTCTGTTAGCCTGTGCCCTGCTTCATTCTGTCCTCCAAGACCATACTTGCCTGTTACTGCAGATGCAGTGCTGCTGCTAAGGCACTTCAGTTGTGACCGACTCTGTGTGACCCCATAGATGGCAGCCCACCAGGCTCCCCTGTTCCTGGGATTCTCCAGGCAAGAATACTGGAGTAGGTTGCCATTTCCTTCTCCAATGCATAAAAGTGAAAAGTGAAAGTGAAGTCGTAGTTGTGTCCAACTCTTCGCGACCCCATGGACTGCAGCCCACCAGGCTCCTCTGTCCATGCAGTGGTACTTGCTAAAAAATGTGAGGAGTATTCTAACTAACCTGGATTCAGTCTCATGTTAATCTCTCAATTAAACATTGAGGGCTGGAAATGGATGGAATATCTAACTTGATAGCTGCTCCATTAAAATCACATGGGGCAGAGGAATTTGCCAATTAAATGTTCCATAAGACTACATAAGAAATTCTAAACTTCCATCTTCCAGTTTCATGACCCTCTAAGACAGATTTTGGTGGTGGGTCAGAATAGAAGAGCCATTTAAAAAGTTATGATTGGTCCATTTGGGGTTACAAATTCATCCTTGAACAACTAAAGCCATCCTTTAATAACTTTAGGAAATAGAGAGCATTCTTATTTTCTCTTTCAACTTTTTAATTGCAAATAACTTCAAATTTTCATAAAAATTATGGAACTCCTTTATTTCTTTCACTCAAATTTACTAATTGTCAACATTTGGTCACATTTTAAAATTTACCATACTGTTCATTATGTGTGTGTGCATTTATGTTTCTAAGCCATCACAAAGTATATTGCAAACATCATTGTCTTTGCCTTACTCAGCACTCATTTTCTAAGTACAAGGACCTTGTTTCATACATTATAACCTAATAATCGAGATCAGGAAATTTAATGTCAATAAAATGTTATTATATAATATATAGTCCATATTCAAATTTGATCAATTATCTCAATATTTTTAACTAATTTAACAAATATGTTGGATATTTACAGTCTTCTTTACTATCCACACTCATTTTAATCCTTTACTTTCTAAACTTCTGTGTACCATGGTAGATTATCTATCTTCTGTATCTCCTTTGTCTTGTTGCCTTCTGCTCTTTTCTTCTCTCATTCCTTTCCTGTGTTGCACCTTTGAGATCTAAATATACGGTTGGTGTTTCCTCCTTTCTCCTGCTATATATAGCTACACTACTGTGTTTATCCTATTTTGATGTCAACAGTTATGCCTTTGGTATGCATGTATATACTTTATACATGATACAATGGCCATAAGATGTATTCACTATAAGAAAAAATAAATTTTCTTCAGAAAGAAAAAGGAGATAATGTTCCTAGGTCTTTACCAATGTTCTTCCTAACCCAAAGTATATTTACACCTCCCTGTAGCTAGCCAATTACTCTAAAGTTCAATAAACTACCCTGAACTTCCAGTCACTTACCTTAACTGAAAAAATTTCATTGATTTGTTTTTGCATGGTTACCTTTTATTTAGAAATATGGCTTTGTTATTTTCTCAAAAATGACCTTGACATGGATTTCCTATCAGTTGATTAAACTTCAGCAAAAGTTAAAATAATGCTACAACAACACATCCTGTGACCCAGTGATTCACTCTTAAGAATTAAACAACAAAACTGTAAGATAAACATACAAAGTTAAATCTATCTAAAATTATAACAATACAGGGGGAAAAAAACTCCCTAGAAACAACTAGGTATCCATATTTGAAAACTGGCTAAATACATCATAGAATACCTATACAATTAAGCATTACATAACTTTAAAAAGCCAAAATAGACAGCTATACCCAAGAAACAGAAAGTCAACCAGTTCAATAAATCAGGTTATAAACTTGTTATTCTAGGATTATTTCCAGATTTGATAGGAAAATTTGACTTTATATAGATTTCTTACTCTGGATCTGAAACACCCAGTCAACACAGTCCAGTATGATTCTGCACATAACCTTTATGGCTTGTTTCTAGAAGACAGAGACAGGACAGTACCCTGCTGGGTCATATGGGGTCCAGTTTGGCTCTACATGGCCCAGCTCATTAATATCCATGGTCATCTTCATGTCTGTAGACATAAGATATTTGGAATTCCATTGCCCCATTGTCCTTGCAGTATTTATCAAACCAGCAATTAGGCCCATTGATTCAGTGTTTGTTTAATTATTGGGCTCCAAAATCACTACAGATGGTAACTGCAGCCATGAAATTAAAAGATGGTTGCTCCCTGGAAAAAAAGTTATGACCAATCTAGATAGCATTTGCTAACAAAAATCCATCTAGTCAAGGCTATGGTTTTTCCAGTAGTCATATATGGATGTGAGAGTTGGACTATAAAGAAAGCCAAGTTCAGAAGAATTGATGCTTTTGAACTGTAGGGTTAGCAAAGACTCTTGAGAGTCCCTTGGACTGCGAGGGGATCCAACCAATCCATCCTAAAGGAGATCAGTCCTGAGTGTTCATTGGAAGGACTGATGCTGATGCTGAAATTCCAATACTTTGGCCATCTGATGCAAAGAACTGACTCATTTGAAAAGATCCTGATGCTGGGAAAGATTGAGGGCAGGAGGAAAAGGGGACGACAGAGGATGAGATGGTTGGATGGCATCACCGACTCAATGGACATGAGTTTGAGTAAGTTCTGGGAGTTGCTGATGGATGGGAAAGCCTGGCGTGCTGCAGTGCATGGGGTCACAAAGAGTTGGACATGACTGAGTGACTGAACTGTACTGAACAGGTCACACAAAGTCAAATTTAAACAACTTGTTACTTCAATTAGTCATGAAACATTAATGCAAAACATAGATAGAATAAGCAAGGAGATACAGTTGTAGAGTGAGTTTTAGGTTTTCCAGAATAAATATTTATAAGGTGAGATGAGGGACCACAGCAGGAGAACAAAGGGCCTGCGACAGGATAATTGTTGGGTGTGGTTTGGGACACATTCATTCAAGAGTGTTGTGGAATATCCAGGTTGAGATGTCCAGTAGTAAATGTGACATTAAGATCTGGAGCTGGAGTTAAGAATTAGATTTCTAGAATACATCAAAGTAAGAGGTGATAGGAACTATAGGCTTCAAAGAGAGAATCCAGGGAGAATCCACAAAACAACACTAGAAAATGGCAAAGGATGCTAGCAGAGCAAGAACACACTGGGGACTGACAGTAGGGACCACAAAGGCAAGACAGAATGATACCTGGAAACATCTTAAAGATAAAGTGGCCAAGTGTTACTATCAATAAAAGGCTTTATTTGTCTCTACACCCCCCACAAGACAACCCAGAACTCAAATTTCTGTAAATAACTAGCATTATTTTCACTATAACACACACAGGAGAAACTACCCCTTCTGATCACAAGAATCTAGTGCATGTAAGAAGGTTCCTTCCAGTTTTCCTTGGTGTAGGCTACCTGTTGATATGTGTGTTGACTCTGGCTATAGTCAACCTTTTGGGTCCTGTTAAGATCCTTCTTATAGAATTGATTTCTGGTCACCTTGAAGACAGGGTTTCCCAGGCAGTTCTAGTGATTAAAAAAAAAAAAAAAAAAGCCTGCTTGCCTATGTGGGAGACATAAGAGACACCAATTTGATTTCTGGGTTGGAAAGACTCCCTGAAGGAGGGCATGGCAACCTATTCCAATAATCTTTCTGGATAATTCCATGGACAGAGGAGCCTGGCAGTCTACAGTATGTAGGGTCTCAAAGAGATGGATACAACTGAGCGACTTAGCATGCACCATGAAGGCCACCAAGTGGCCTTGACCAGCCACTTCTTTCTCCTTCCTTCAGCCCTCGACCACCCCCCATCCACTCCTGTTCATGCTGTGATGCTACCAGACCAGAGTCTACCTCTTCTGTGGTTTCTACTGGCATCAAAAGTTTTTAACTACCCTCTGTCTCTCAGTGCCAATTATTCTAACAGGCCCTAAGTGTTGGAGGCCTGAGCTAGACAGAGCTATTTTTGCTCTTTTAACAGTTTTCAATCTTTTGCTCTTTAGCAACTATGACTGGGAGCACTGGTAATAGAAGCCAGGTTGATTCACTTGCCTAAATACATATATATTCAAGTACATCCAAAGACACTCTATTCAGTAATGCATAAAAGGACATCTTTTTCAAGCTGGAAGCCCCAAAACCCCACCCTGTAATTTTGTATTAGTTGATGGGTCATGATGGAGAAATTAAAGACACCCATTCAATTTCCAGTCTTGAAGCTCACACAGTATTCTGCAGTGAGTGGCAACACTGAAAAATTGTTCAGATAGACCTGTTCCTTTAACCTCTTCTGTCATTTATAAATGAGGCAGGATGCTACTACTGAGCTTCAATTTGGGACAAAATTTAAAAGACCTTCCAACCAACTTGTGCAGATGTGAGTGTGATGCCGACCTCCACAGCATTATCTGTAAAGTACTGAATATTTAAAAGCTATGTCTCCACACCAGAATACCACTGTTCCCCACACCCTTTCTTCACCTACATTCCACTGCACCCTTTCTTTCTAGGTTTATTTCTTTTTATTATTCGGGAATGCCAGGTCTTCAGCTCCTTGAGAACAGATGTGAAGATTATAACTTTGTATTCTTCACAATTTTCTTGTGCTCTTAACATGGAGAGCAGACACAACTGTTGGGTAGGGTAAGGGGAGAAGATAAACCCAATGCCCTTCTCTTTGGTTCTTCCCAGAGGAGCTCACAGTCCCTAGAAAATGAGTTTTAGGGTCTAATTATGATCCTCACCTATCTCTTGCCTTAGCTAGATGCATTCTAATTGATGAGCTTGTCTCCATGCTGTATCCTCCAATATTTCTGCACATATATATAAAAGAACATTTTTTAAAACAAAAGTAACCTCTTCATACTTATGCCTGGGGACTCTTATGGCTCACTTTGGCCAAAAGCTGAGTTTCTAAAATTTGCTTTATATTAACAATCATATGAGAGCCTTCTTTGGTGGTCCAGTGGCTAAGACTCTGCACTCCTAATACAGTGGGCCTGGGTTTGATTCCTGGTAGGGGAACTAGATCCTACTTGCCACAACTAAAAAAAAGATCCTGTGTGCCACAACAAAGACCTAGCACAGCCAAATAATAAATATTTTTTTAAATCCATTAAGAAAAGAATCACTTGAGCCTCTTAACTAGACTGATACTTTATGAGTTAAATTAACATACAGTAAAATTAAAGTTTTTCCTACCGGTTTGTAATTTATGAATTTTATGTAGCTCAAAGCCTACATGTTGTGGTACGCAGAACAGTGGACCCCCATACTTATGGACTGCATTAGTATCCCTTATCTATACACAGGAGAATTTCAAGCTCTAGTTTCAGCCTCTCCCAATAACCTCAACTCCAGGCACACTTCCTCATATTTTCCATTCCACATAAGTGAGGTCAATGGATCTTGTATAGTAGAATCACATGGGATTAAGATTCATTGGAAAAGATCCTGATGCTAGGAAAGATAGAAGGCAAAAGGAGAAGAGTGTGGCAAAAGAGGAGATGGTTCAATGGCTTCATTGACTCAATGGACATGAATTTGAGCAAACTCCAGCCGAAAGTGAAGGACAGGGAAGTCTGGTGTGCTGCAGTCCATGGGTTCTCCAAGAGTCAGACACAACTTAGCAACTGAACAACAACAAGAATCTTTATTTTAAATAAAAATCCCAAGTGACTCCAGTGTTAAAGAACTCAGTTGTATAGGTGGTTGTTCTGCTAAAGAGGAGAGCCAAGTATTGAGTGGTGGTGGTGTTTGTATGTGCTGTGCATTCATTAGAATTATCTCTGAAGCTTTATCAGCACAAGCAAGTCTCCTGCTTTTTATCTGCTGTGTCAGTGGGAGTTGGGGGATCAGGATGTATAGCTTAAGAAGGTTTCCCAGAAGATTCTGACATTCCCAGATTTTCTCTTTCTTCTCACTTTCCAGTCCCTGTTATCTACGTGAAATTTTCTACCAAATTTATAAGCTTGGGCTATAAATCATTTCATCTATAAAGATGTCTCCATATCCACATTCAAGAAAGATTAACTGCTCTCATAACTGTACTCAGATACTTATTAGATATTCATATACAAAATTTCCCACACTGAATTATAGTCAGTGATCTGTGTCTTTCTTGCTTGCAAAACTGAATTCCTCAAGAGAGGAAGCTTCTCTCTTTTTGTCATTTTCAGAGCTTATTCAATTAATATATGTTGAAATAATTAAGAATTGCTTGTTTTACAAACACAACAAACCAAATATCTCAGATAACAGTAGTGAAGAAGTCAGTGAGACCAGTTCTAGTGTGGCGATTTTGATCCTCTCTTCTCTAGAAAACTCTGTGTGGCCAGATGCAAAGCAGTTCTATTCCATGACTCCCTAAAATTTTTACTATAAATATCAGTGTAGCAACCATCACATTGTTTAAAGATATCATTTTCCCATTGGGAAATTTTATGATGAATTCCAAAGGTATTTTCCTTGAAATTCAAAATGAATATTAAGAGCCAAAGAAAGTTTGTTTACTCATATTAAATGCCCTTCCTCCCCCAGCAGAAATGTTGTACATTCTTACTCTTTGGAATTCAAACTTAGGGAAGTGACATTCTTTGGCTGAGTGCGAACAGAAATGATAGTGTAACTTCATAGCAGAAGCTCCGAGAGCCATATTCTTCTTCCCTATAAGAACCATCAATGTTCTGCCTCAAGACTGTACCATCAAAACAAAGTCTGGGATGAGATTGCAGCTGAACAGAAAAATAGACTTTGTTTTTGTAAGTCACTCAACACAAGCTAATATATCTTGACTGATGCAAGATACTTGTGACACTAGACTCTTGAATTCCCCAAGCAAGTATGACAAAACCCCTAAATATGGAAAACTTAGTTACTGAGATTTCTATGGTGAGTGTGTTTAAAAATTATTTTTTAAACATTCTGGGGAGAAGAGTGATGTTAAAGGCAGCTGAAATTGTGTGTATGTGTACGTGTATGTAAGGGTTTGACTGTTATTGTTACTAGAAGACATACTGGCATGTAATGTCTTGGGCCTCCAGATGCCGTACATCTTACAAAGCATGAGAATCTTGCTCAAGAATCTGGTCCAAATGCCACCAGTTCTGCTAGCAAAACACTGGACCACACAAACCACTGAGAAACATGCAGGTTAACCATACAAAAAAAGAAAGGAATGAAGGAAGGAAGGGGCATGTAGATCCAACAGTTATGGTCATAATGGATATATAAAAAATATGTACTGGGATTGGAATTTTTATTCAAGTAAATTATTGAATATCAGTTTGTCAAGAAGATTCTTAAGTTCTTGGCAAACCTTTGTTCAGAAAACCATTGCGTTTCTCTACAGTAATTAAAATAGTGTGGTATTGGCTATCAATGGGAACAGAATCCAGAACTCAGAAACAAACGCATACACCTACTATCAATTAATCTTAGACAAAGGAGACAAGAATACACAATAGAGAAAAGAGTCTCTTCAGTAGATGGTTCTGGGAAAAGTTGGACAGCTACAAGTAAATCAATGAACCTAGAAAACACCATACACAAAAATTAACCCAAAATGACTTAAAGACTTAAATATGACACCATAAAACTCTTCCAAGACAATATAGGCGAAACATACTCTGAAATAAATTGTACCAATGTTTTCTTGGATCAGTTTCCCAAGGCAACAGAATAAAAGCTAAAGTAAACAAATGAGACCTAATCAAACTTATAAGTTTTTTCAGAAATGGGAAAAAATATTTGCAAATGACATGACCAACAAGGGCTTAGTTTCCGAAATATACCAACAGCTCATACAACTCAACAACAACAAAAACAAACAACCCAATGGAAAAATGGGCAGATCTAAATAGGCATTTCTTCAAAGAAGAGATATGAATGGACAATAGGCACATGAAAAGATGCTCGACATCACTAATTACTAGAGAAATGCAAATCAAAACTACAACGAGGCATCACCTCACACACGGCAGAATGGTCATCATTAAAACCTCTACAAATAACAAATGCTGGAGAGGATATGGTGAAAAAAGGGAACTCTTTTACACTATTGGTTAGAATTTAAGTTGATGCAGCCACTACAGAAAACAGTATAGAGGTTCCTTAGAAAACCAAACACAGAATTTCGTATGATCGAGAAATCCCCCTCCTGGGCATATATACAGACAAAATTCTAATCCAAAAAGATACATGTACTTCTACATTCATAGCAGCACTATTCACAATAGTCAAGATGTGGAAACAACCTAAATACCCATCAACAGAGGAGTGCTTAAAGAAGAGGTGGTACATACAGGTGGTACACATATACAATGGAGTATTACTCAGCCATAAAAAAACATAATGCCATTTGCAGCAATATGAATGCAACTAAAGATTATCATACTAAGTGAAGTCAGAAAGAGAAAGACAAATACCATGTGATACCACTTATATGTGGAATCTCAAATATGACACAAATGAACCTATCTATGAAACAGAATCAAGTATATAAAGAACAGACTTGTGACTGCCAAAGGGGAGGGGACTAGGGGGTGGATGGAGTAGGAAGGTGGGGTTAGCAGATGTAAACTATTATATGTGGAATGACTGAACAACAATGTCCTACCATATAGCACAGAAAACCATGTTCAGTATCCTATGATAAACCATAATGAAAAAGAATAAGAAAAAAACAATGTATATACATTTATTATATAGGTATTGCTGAATCAATTTGCTATACAGCAGAAATTAACAACACTGTAAATCAACTATACTTCAATTTAAAAAAAATCATTAACAGAAAAGAAAGCCATTGCATTTTGGTACATTCTCAAGTCAACTATTTAATCAAAGCGTAAAATCTGAAGACTTTCTCAGATATATAGTATCTCTGTTTCTCAGGATTTTATTTTTTATTAATGTGGCTATAAACTTATTAATTCTAAGATTTTTCAGTTGAGTGCTCTTCCTTCTCTTTAGAAAATACTCTCTTTTGCTACTCAGCCTAACAGATGTTATACACGTTATACATATATAATTCCTTTCCCTTTTAATAATGCTGTATATATTTTGATTTTTCATTGGGAAGCTATCCTCCACTTCATACTCATTTTTTTGTTGCTGTGTTCTGACTTCTCTCTGTACCTTTTTGTTACTCTGGAAAGGATGTTTCCAAAGGGAATAAACTCAGTCTTCCAGAAGGGACTTGAGCATTGTGTTGGAAACTGATGGATCTTTTATAAACTCATCTAGTAGGTCAAACATCCTCTTACATCTCTTGGGTGGTATCTGTCATTGTAAACTCACATGCATGTTGCTGTTTCCTGTTGCCTCCTGGCATCCTCCGGCTCATTGCTGAGTGTCTTTCTCCTTTCCAAATGGCTCTGGCACTTTGCATTTGACATATACATTTCTCAGTTGTGCCAAGGCACCAATTATAATTTTACTGGTCTTACTGCTTTTTAGCAGCACCTCCCAATTTAGTATCAACTGCGGCTTTTATTGGAATGCTTCTGTGTGTGCTAAGTCACTCAGTCATGTCCGACTCCTTGCAACCCTGTGGATTGCAGCCTGTCAGGCTCCTTTGCCCATGGGATTTTTCAGGAAAGAATACTGGAGTGCGTTGCATTTCCTACTCCAGGGGATCTTCCTGACCCAGGAATCCAATATGCGTCTCTTCTGTCTCCTGAATTGGCAGGCTGGTTCTTTACTGCTAAAGCCACCTGGGAGGCCCCATGTCAATCACTTGGATGTGTTGGACTCTTTGTGACCCATGGGCAGTAGGCTCCAGGGTCATCTGTCCATGGAATTCTCCAGGCAAGAATACTGGAGTGGGTTGGCATGCCCTCCGCCAGGGGATCTTCCCAGCCCAGGGACCAAACCCAGGTATCCTGCACTGCCGGCAGATTCTTCACTGTCTGAGCCACCAGGGAAGCCCCAAAGAAAAGGGCTCATCCGGGACCTGAACCTGGGACCTCTCCTACCTCAGGCAATAACCGTACCCTGTAGACCAACCAGCCAGCTTCCCACTTCTACTACTTTCTATTTATTTAATAGGTATCCTTTGAACTTGCACCCTAAGGGCAGTATCTACCATGAAGTCCAGGCAGAGTGATAGGATTTAAGTCACTTGAACACTAAACAGTTGGGCAACCGAGAGCTTGTGTTATCTTCAGTGATCTTTAGTATAAGGCCAGGATGACTTGCAGTAAATTATAGTATGATTTACCCCATATAAGAAGATAGATGACATAAAAATGGGCTAGTCTTGAGACACAGAAAAGAGATCAAAGAATAGCATTATGAAAAATCTCAGAGCACTAAGTGAACTCAATGATCCAGTGATGCGTATGTTTAAAGCCATCAAAAATACGTGAGGTCAAGTCTGTTTTCTCCTTCCCCTAAATCTGCATTGACTTTATATACAGCCTGAAATCAAAAGGTGAATTCTGAATTCTTTATTCCATTTCTTTTTATCAAGCCTGAGAAAGCTGTGTGAATGTTAATACAGATTGAATAAATCCTGTGATCACTGTAGCACCTTATAATGATGTGTTCCAAGGCTGCCATATCATGGTTGATTATGACTTCTTTTTCTTTGCAATCCTTCATTAATTTCTGTTCCTTATCATGGTGTTAATATTCCTGACTCTTTGAATTCATTTTAGAGTTTCTGAGATACTCTATCAAATGTTTTGCTAAAACCCAAATGTATTACATCTCCCACATTGCATTCATCCACTAATCTTGTAATTCAATAAAAAAAAGCAATCAGGTTTGTTTGGCATGATTTGTTCTTTGTAAACCCAGGCTGCTTATTGCTCAATGGTGCTTAAATGATAAGTAGTGCTCAATGCAAATTTCCTCACCTAACTTCTCATTTTAGCTCAGAAAAGCCTATAGTGATTTTGTTCATATATTTTTCTCCTAGCACATAGGAAGTTTATAGGTCCTAAGAAACAGAGACCAGAAGCAGTGTACTGGTTTTATTAGGGTGTCACTTTTTCTGTTTGTTTTCTTTTTTTTATATGATTTCTTTCCCCATTTATTATCCCTACAATCTCTTATTAAATTTTCATTATATTATGTGAGTATCCTTTCATTTCTGTTTTCCTCTAACATCTTTTTAGGAAAACTGTTTATTGGTAGAAGGAGAGGACTATGAGAATAAAATTTATTTTAAACATTCTCATTAAGAATAAAAGGCCTCAGTTATATTTATGCAATATCTTTGTCTACATTAGTCATGTAATATAAGATACATACAGTTTTAATTTCTCTCAAGCTTAAATCTCGCATGTAATGGATAATCATTTCAAGGGATTCTTTCGTTTGAGCATAACTTACTTAAGTACCTGCTATGGGTTTAACTGTGTCCTCCCCCAAAAAGATACCTGAAGTCCTAACTGCCACAGCTCAGAAAGTGACCTTATTTGGAGACGAGGATGCTACTGAGCCAGATTCGCCTTACCTGTCAAGTCAAAGCAGGGGAGACACTGAGGTTTGCAGGTTAAGAGAGGGCTTACTTGCAAGGCAACCCAGTGAGGAGACAGGAGAAAAGTATCAAAGCTGCCTTCCCCAACTCAAGGGGTCCTGGGTACTGATAGGATAACAAATAAGAAAGCAGGATGGTTTGAGGCCCTATAGGAAAGCAAGGAGAGGTGACTGGAGGAAGGTGTGTGGTTCTGCACAGGTGTAACTAAGCTAAGGCGTCTGCTGCTAGCGCATACCTAGTTGTAGGGTCAGTGGTCCTAATCAGGCTTTAACAGAAGCAGTTTGAATTAGGGAGAGCTGACTCCAAGTTCCTAGATAACAACACAGGCACATATCTTATCATTTAGGCCACGTGCAGCTTGGAAAACATGCAAATTTTAAAATGAGCCTTGATTGGTAAAAGAAGGTAAAATGGATTTAACCATGGTTTCAGGGTCTTTACAGAGGTAAGTAATCAGGTTGTTGGGGTTAGCCCTAACTCAGTGTCATCAGTATCCTTCTGAAAAAGGAGAAAGTGAACCCAGAGGCAGATTCAAAGGAAAGATGAAGAAAAGTGGGAAAAAGAAGAACAGCTACAAGCCAAGAAAAGGGACCTGGAACAGATCGAGCCCTAAGTACCAATCCTGCAAAAACCCTTAATTTGGGACGTCTAGCCTCAGAACTTGAGACGATAGGTTTCTGCACTTTAGACCACCCTGTTGGTACTAAATATATTGTTCAGGTGGCCCCAGTAAACTAATAAAGTAACCATCCTAAATTCATATTGTTTGCTCTCATCATTATTCCTCTTAGAGTATACTCTTCTAGAACTTGGTAAAGACACCCAGTAATTGTTACTCACTGCTTTTATGCACATTACCATGTCAACAGGCTTTAAAGACCTAAAGGAATCAAAATACTCTTGAAGGAAATGAAAAAACAAAACGGACATTCTATATTCAGCAGTTTTCCCATTCTGAAGATGGATGATATTATTTTGGGGGACTTTGAGAAAGACAACACCAGCAGGCAATTTCACTTCTTAAGTTGCCAGTTACTTGAGGGTATTACTTCTCATCCAGCAGTCAGGGGCTTGATGGGACTGTATGATCTATGTCCTTTTACAGGCAAGGAGTAAGGACACAATCCAAGGGCAAACCCTTGCGTTCTTCTGGACTCTGAATCTTGAGTAAAGTAATGCAAGAATGGAAAGACAGTTGGTAACCATCAGTTTTAGCAATGGTGACCTGAATAGATTGATGATTCTTTCTTGCTACTAGGAATGTACACATACACAGCAAGTGGGCATTTGATAAATGATGTTAATCAAGATGTTCAGGGTCAAGGAAGCCCAGAAGTTAATGAAATCAGTTGTCTGGTCTGCCTTGATTTTTAGTTAAAGATTCAGTATTCTTCTTCATGATGGGCCACATAGACTGCATGCAAGTCTATGATTAATGAATGCTTCATTTTATTCTAACAGGCATGATTGACCTGAAACACTCATTATATTTTGGACTTCCCCAGTGGCTCAGTGGTAAAGAATCCACCTGCAATGCAGGAGCTGCAGGAGACATGGGCTCGATTCCTGGATAGGGAAGATCCTCCAGGGGAGGGCATAGCAACTCACTCCAGTGTTCTTGCCTAGAGATTCCTGTGGACAGAGAACCTTGGTGGGGTTATAGTCCACAGAGTCGCAAAGAGTCAACTGAAGCAATTTAGCATGCATGCACATACACATTATATTTGAATAAAAGTATACCTGCTTCCACTGTCACTAGCACTCTTAAGTCCACTTTTTTTTTTTTTACCATACTCCTCCATAGAGTGTAGGCATTAAATAAGGGATTATTTAAACTTAATTGATTCACCACATGCAGTTCTCTAAGGATGGGTTGGATTCATGTGGGTTAGTCTTATTTAGTTTGAGGTAAAGGATCACTTTTATAAACCTACTATATCTACTGCAGAGTCTTCCTATGGGGAGATATACCTAAATTGCATATGGTAGAAGATGAGATGGTTGAATGGCATCACTGACACAATGGACATGAGTTTGAGCAAACTCCAGGAAACAGTGAAGGACAGGGAAGCCTGGTATGCTGCAGTCCATGGAGTCACAAAGAGTCTGACAAGACTTAGCCACTGAATAACAATAACAACAAACTAGAAAACCAACTGATTTTATGTGTGCATGTGTGTTCAGTCATGTCTGACTCTTTGTGACCCCATAGACTGTAGCTCACCAGGCTCTTCTGTCCATGGGATTATCCCAGCAAGAATACTGGAATGGCTTGCCATTTTCTCCCCCTGTGTCTCCTGCACTGGCAGGTGGATTCTTTACTACTGAGCCACTGGGGAAGTACAACTGATTTGATAGCAATGTTTAATATTAATTTGTAGAAGATTCATAATTGGTAATGTTGAGGGATTAAATCAATAGATTTCCCAACAAAGAACAAATTGAAATGAATAACTCAAAATCTGTTCTAATAAGTGAATTAATATTCACTCAATAAATAAATCAGTGTGCAATGTATTTCTCCTTTGAGATATAAATTATCCATATATTTATTCTCATATTTCTCCACATTTTGGTTTTAGAAACACTGCCTCAGGGTTTCTATGCAATCACAAATTGTTATGAAAATAATGAAACAGTAAATTCTAGGGAAGAATTCATTTTTCAGTTGATTCTATTCCACAAGTTTCTTGATACTGAATTTCAGAGGTTAGCTTGTGAAATAATTTAAATGGCAATTTTATGGGTTATTTGTTACACCTACAAAGCAAGCTCTTCATGAAACAAAAATCAACAAACAAATTTGGAATGTTATCATATTTGGGCCTGATATTATCTGAGAAAAAAATGAATAATAGAATCTTCTCTCTTCAGATGCTGTCCTTTCAATAATAAACCAAAATTTACTCATAAGTGAATGATTCTAAACAAGTCATCTTGTGATTAAGTACCATATTTCAGAGGACAGGTTTTGAAAGGAATCTATGGGATTTGAAAAGTCACAGAGAAATATTCAATTCCTGTTTTAATTTAGCAAGTTCTTTGTGTCTAAACTGAAAATATTGTGAAGAGTGGTGTCATGTTGCCCAATGTATTGTCTTAGTCTGATCTTACATTAATAAAATACATTTTTTATTAAATCTATCATGTTTCTGTTTGGGATTTTTTTCCTTAAAAATTGTTATCTGAAACTTTCACTGTATTAAAGAGTTTAAGTGTAACTTCAGTATCTTTGTGTCTTTATGATCTATTAACCAGATCCATCCATTCAAACTAAAGAAACTAGAGTGCAACCTGTCAGTTCCGTTTGATGTGGCTTGTTTTAAAGTGCTGGGCTGTTTTACTTGTTAATATAGATTACTGAGTTATTTTCAAACATTTAATAGGCTCTGTATCTAAGTGAACTTTTTTTCCCTGCAATCATAGAGATTTACAGACATAGTATTTTTTATTGGAATATATTTGCTTACAAATATATGTTAGTTTCTGCTGTACAGCAAAGTGAATCAACTAGATGTCTACCTTTATCCCCTCTTCATTCCATCTTTTTTATCAATTCCTCTGCTGATGGACATTTAGGTTTCTTTCATGTCCTGGCTACTAGAAATAGTCTTTATATATAAATTTTTTTCTTTAATAATGTTATTTAACCACAGTATGTAATCAAGGCCAACATATTATTAAAGGAACCATAATGTGAATTATTATAAAGCATAAGATTGCATTTGTATATTTTTCATATATAACAAAGTATTTCCTATAGTCTTTTAAAAATGCTTTAGGAATAAAATAATCTAAGTGGATTGGAAATACTAGCAGTGATGATTGCATAACACTGTGAATGCAATTAATATCACTGAAGTGGACACTTAAAATGGTCAATTTTATATTACATATATTTTACTATAATTCTTTTAAATGGGAAAAAATTAAAGAATTTTTAAATTTTAAAATATTTTCAAGTATAAAGTAAAATATTTCTTGAGAATTAGATAGCATTTTGCAGTTTAAACTGTAACACCACATGAACTACCTTATTTTCTCCACATTTTTTGATGCCATATTTTTCTTCTTTTAATTAAATTCACATAAACTTTTCTACAGGACAAATAGCTTTATGGGCTGTTCATAAAATTTAAACACCCCTCTGAAACAATATGATAGTTTTTAAAACTTCAGATTTCTTTGAAAAATAGTTGCTGCAATTTCAGTTCTACTTTCTATTTTATTTTTTAATTGTGCTGTATTGATTTACTTTATTTTGTTTTTATTGGAGTTTAGGGCTTCTCTGGTGGCTCAGATGCCAAAGAGTCAGCCTGCAATGCAGGAGACTCGAGTTTGATCCCTGGGTTGGAAAGATCCCCTGGAGAAGGGAATGGCTACTCACTCCAGTATTCATACCTGAAGAATTCCATGGACGGAGGAACTTGGGAGGCTATAGTCCATGGGGTCACAAAGAGTCAGACATGCCTGAGCGACTAACACTGTCATTTTTCATAGTTGCTTTACAGTGCTGGGCTAGTTTCTACTGAACAGCAAGGGGAGTCAGCCATCCATATCCCTGTAGCCCCGCCTTCTTGGACGCCCTTTGCATTTAGTCCACCACAGCGCCAGGAGCAGAGTTCCCTGTGCTACCCAGTAGGCTCTCCCTGGTTATCTGTTCTATGCACAGTATTGTGAATATCACAATCTCAACCTCCCAATTCATTCCACTCACTTGTTGCTTCTTCTGAATCACATGACTCCAAGAAATATGGCTTTTACCATGCTTTAAAAGTTTTCTGGGCAATCTGTTACTTTCAGAAATTATGTCTAACAGCATTAGTTATGGGGGCAGTGTTTACAACGTTCTGAAGAAAGTTATCTGTCTCTTTTGGGATCATTAAGCTTTATCCTTCTCCAGTGGAAAAACCAAAGTGATGCTTCAATCATTTTGATTTCTAAATGCTTAAAGACTCAAAAAACAATTGATGTTTTCATATTGCTGTTGTTTACGTAGTACTTGACTTCTTTTTCAGATTTTTCTATAAAGACTAATGAAAAATGTTTAATGAAATACATTTTAAATAAACCTGTGTTTCAGCAAAATGTGAATCATTGTTATGTACATTTTTGTTGTTGAAAGTTTAAATCAAGAAAGTAGCTAGGTTAAGATTATAGAAAAAAGAAGCGTTTATAAACTTGTCTGTGATCACATGGTATCTTAGCACAAAGACTCTGGTTTTGTCGTTAGCCTCAGCTTCTCAGACAAAGCCAGTGTGATGAAAGCGGTAACGTGTGTGTCATGCATGCATGCTGGTTGGCACATGAGAGCTACTGAAATAATTTACATAGCTCCTTTCCAGGAATTTCTTCCTGATATAGTTGAACAGGTTAAGTGAAACAATGCACTGAAAGATTTGTCAGGTGTCCTAGGACCTAATGGCTTCCCTGGTCTTCTCCACCTGCAATGCAAGAGATGCAGGAGAATCTGTTTGAATCCCTGGGTCAGAAGATCCCCTGGAGGAGAAAATAACAACCCATTCCAGTATTCTTGTCTGGGAAGCTCCATTGACTGAGAAGCCTGATGGGCTATAGTCCATGGAGTTGCAAAGACTTGGACAGGACTGAAGGTACAGAATTCAAGTGTTGTGGCCATAAATTAGATTAAAATGATTCATAAGCCAGTCAAACATTTATATGGTATTTATCAGTTTTACATGTGCCACCTTCCAAAGTGATCATGATAGTGCAATATTTTCAGTTTCTGGGCTTTTATTTTAGACTTAAAATTTGAGCATATTTATTTGCTATAATCACATAAATTTCATAGAATGTTTTCTCAAACTGTACGTGTAATTTTAATACATCCAAGTGGATTAAAATTTTCTTCTCCATAGAAACACGATTTTAGAATAGAACTAAATAAGAATATTGGAGTCTATATGCAAAAACAGAAAACAATCCTATTTTACATGGGTTTATAAAATATAGCTGTTTTATATATACTTTTAATAGAACATTCTAAAATCATCAGTATTTTTTACTATAAAGGCATCCACTACTCTGATCAAATTCTCCTTTTCTTAAACTATATTTTTTTATAAATTGGGTTTTTTAAATAAATACACTTTTCTAAAGTAATCTCACATTAAAGGAAAAAAGAAAAGAAAAAGCTAAGTCCTAAAAGTATTGGTTAAGATCTGAATAAATTGAACCAAATTTCTCAGTATCATGTCCAACACTGGTCTCTTAGGAAAACTTGGTTTTTATGTAATTCTTATCACAATTGCTTAATATGTTCATTTGCCTTTTTTTAACTTCCTTTCATTGTGTAATAGATTTTCTTCATTGTCAAATAAACATGAGTTGACTCATATCTTAGTATTGCCCTTTTGAGTAACAGATATATTCTATATATTATTCTTTCTTAAACAGTAATAACTTGTAAATGCTAAGATTGCACAGTAACAACTCATAATCTCACCAAAAAAGTTTATATTAAAAAATATGATCTGGCTTGGACAATCTAATTCATTCTAAAACCCTGTAATTATCACTTTTTAATTTTTCTCTCTCATTACATGTTTACACAAGAGGATATTAAATAATCTAAAAGCTCTATGTGATTACCAGACACTTTAGTAGAGTAGGTGAACTTTAATCTATGATGTTCTCATTATTTTTTATGAAGAGTATTAGTGAGACTATCTTAATGCTAAAAAAAGAAAACAATGTTCTTTAGTAATTTCTAATCCTAGATCCATCAACAAAACATTTCGTCAGTATGTTAAGTCAATCAGTATTAATACACCATGTCTTTCCTCTGTGTAGTAAAGTGAATAACAGCCACCCTTTTCCGCCTTATCCCTTATCCGCCCCCTGATCCCTGTGAATAACTTACCTGGCAAAAGGGACTTGGAAATGTGATTAAGTTAAAGATCTTGAGATAGGGAGATTACTCTGGGTTATCTGGGTGGACCCTAAATGTAATCACAGGTGTCCTTACAAGAGATAGGCTGAGGGAGATTTGACTACAGTAGAGGAGAAAGACGGAGAAGGCGATGGCACCCCACTCCAGTCCTCTTGCCTGGAAAATCCCATGGACAGAGAAGCCTGGTAGGCTGCAGTCCATGGGGTCACTAGCAGTCAGACACCCTGAGCAATTTCACTTTCAGTTTTCACTTTCATGCATTGGAGAGGGAAATGGCAACCCACACGTGTTCTTGCCTGGAGAATCCCAGGGACAGGGGAGCCTCATGGGCTGCCGTCTATGCAGTCGCACAGAGTCAGACACGACTGAAGCAACTTAGCAGCAGCAGCAGCAGAGAAGAAAGAAGTTTCTTTCTTTTTTGCTTTCCACAAAAGCAGAAACTGGAGTGACAAAGCCAGGAGACAGAAATGACAATAGGATGGGGTCATCCCCTGAATCTTTCTATAGCCCCTTTAGACTCACTGTGGACTTCTGACCTCTTGAATGATAAGAGGATAAATCTGTGCTGCTTTGAGTAATTAAATTTGTAGCAATTTGTTATGACATCAACATGAAACTGATAAAATCTGTAAAAAGGAGTTTCAAGCATATGACCTCCAAGATCTTTCTATAATTTGAGGAAACTGCTCTGCACTGTTAGCTGTGTAAATTTTTATTTTTATGCATTTCTATAGGCATAACTTAAGGAAAATCATTTTTCATTACTTATTTGAGAGGTAATAGTCTTTATTGTAATTAGCCCCTTGGGTATTGGCATCTAGAGGCAGCAAACATGAGGGGAAATATTTCTTTAGTTTCCTTTACCAAGTGGAAGGAAAATGTTACATTATTGATTTCTATGTTTGAATAGCCAATTCAATTAGAAATTCAAAACACAAGAATCTTGCAGAAATCAGCTGCCAGATTTATTAATCTATCTGAAAATAAAAATACAACCAAACAAAAAGTAGAATAAAAACAGAACTTAAAAAAAAACCCTTTAGATACATTTCCCAAAAGAGTTTATAATGCAATGTTTTGAACCCTTCTGTGTTGGAAATATACTTAATGTTGGCCAATTACTTACTTTATTCAGTGAATTACTACCATAAACAGCAAAATATATAATTTGTCCTTAAATACTATATAATCAATACCAATTCTTCCTTGATTCTTTAAAATAGCTCATAGCCCGATTCTTTCTCACTATCAAACTATAATTTTTAAAAGAATAAAAGAAAATGAGAGAAAAAAGAAAAAGTATTCTCAATATAATTTTCACTTGGATCATATTTTAAAGACCCACTTTCAATTTCTCCAAATGTGTCAATTCTCTTTCCAATAAAATTTTAGCTGAATATTTTAAAATCCATTTTTATTCTAAGCACTGTAAATGGCCACATGAGCATAGTGGATGGGGGAGAATTCTGATTTTTAAGGCATATTTGTTAACCCATAATGGGCCTAATGATATATATGTAAATGTAGAACAACCATTGAAATCACAGGTCACATAGATATGTTGAAATTAGAATTTTTTTGGTAGGAATTAATGTGAGTAGTATAGGTTATGTTATGTGGGTTTCCCAATAACTGATGAGTTTAGAGACATGAACTGTGATCCATGTCATGTTGGAGAATGGGTAGCCAGGAGATCATCTTTCAACAATTTTTCCTGTGTTCATCATGAAAATCTTTTGTAAGTTGATTCTGGCTTTGTGTTTAGGATTTAAAAAAAAAAAAAAACATTTTGCTATTGATTTTCTAAATTTTTTTTTCCTCTGAGATAGTGAACAAAATTTATGTTTTTTGCTTGAATCATTTATCAGAGATTCTATAACACCATTTACTTACGGTTTTATCAAGGTAAACAGAACAACATACCCTGCTTTCACTATTTCCTCCAAATGCAAAACAAAACCAAAACAAAAACCTTTGAAACTTTAGATCTTTAAATCTTCTTTCAAACAATCCAATCACATTTACACAAGTGTCCAAAACAAGATGATGGATAATATCAGTGCCAGCACTATGTCATACAGCAACTTCCTCATATTCTTTAACAGTTCGTAAATAATTTTCCACTTCACCAAAAGTTTCCACAATTTCCCTTAGCAAGCTGAAGCTTACTCTTCATTTTGTCAATGTGCATAAAAGCTGCTTATAGCATAGCATGGCAGAAGCTATTTTTTAAGCAATAAATGGTTTGAGTCATCTATTTTGTCCTGAAATGCTATCTGTAGTTAACTGCATTGCTTATAAATGGTCATAGTAAATTCAGCATGAAAGAGAATATTACAGAAAAGACAGCAGCAGAAGCATTAGCATTATCTAATATTTATATATGTTATCAACATAACACAGCAGTAAAAGGTTTAAATGCATATCAATGGGTACCATGTCTAAAAATTACTATAGTACCTATTTAGTGTATTGGATATTTTTCTTAAGAAGTGCTTGCTGTATCTAGAACAGCATATTATGTGATTTAGTACAGTTAATTCTTATTGATTAAATAATTTTTTTATGTACTGAAGGAAGTTAATGGAGACAGATATTTTTTGCTCATTGCAGTCCCAGATTTAACATTTAAATGAAGATCTCAAAGGACCATGAAAAATATCATTATGTAACTGAAATGGGTTTCAAAATATTTAAAGGACAGTATTATTTGTATCCAAATAGCAAGGTGGCACCAGATACATATACTGCTACTGGCCTGTGACTCAGTTTGGAGCCAGAGTCCAAAATTGTGCCCCTCATGTACAGTCGTGGTGATTACTTAGCTTCAGAGAGAATACCCACTGTATGGTTTTCCTCTGTGAATCATATATAAAGCAAAACAAAACAAAAAAACAGTAAATGCAATCTCTAAGTAACTTTTTACAAGAGGTGCAAAAACAGTCATTTCTAACAATGAAACTGCCTTTTACAGTAAGTTTTTTTTTTTTTTTTTTTTTTTTGTACACCTTGTGGAGACACAGAAATGATAGGGGAAAATGCCCAAGGCAGATAGTCTCCAAGTGGATATTTACATAATGTGAATTAACTGTACCATAGATACCCAGAGGAAATGAACATTTTCTAGGTTGTTATGAAATCAAATCAACATGATATAGCTTCATCATACTTAAAACTTGTAGGACCCCATCCCAAGCCTAAGTAAAAAGTAATACCCCAATCCTCCCCTCCCATTCACCCATTATCTTCCTGTTACACAGAATAAATGTTTAGATTACCCCCACCCACCCTCAAATAAAGTGCGCAGTCCATTGCAGACCATAGAATAATGCAACAGGAAAGCCCCTTTTTGGGTATTATTATTTAAAAATAAAATACAAATGACAAAAATCAAACATGGAAGAGAATTCAGACATTCTCTTCATCTTGCAAAAGAGCAGAAGCGCAAGGAGGCCCTTGACTGTCACTGCGTTAATACACATAGCCTTCGTTATAGGGGTGGGGGTTGTAGCAACCCCCTTCGGGCATGTAGGCCACGCTCTCGTCAAAGTGGGACAGAGGCACCGTGTCCTCTTCGTTGATGTGACGGTCCATGTCTGTCTTCAGCAGTGGGCGCTGATTATCTGGAAAGGCCATGGAGAAGAGGGCTTCCGGGTCACACACAAACTTGTAGACATATCTCTCTCCAGCCACCTGAGGGAAACATGGAAGAAAAAGCCCATCGTCATGTGGGATGTGGGGATGGTACCTAAACTTAGAAGAGTGAGCGTTTTGCAAGAGATGCAAATATCCAATCATTATATTTTACCTTGGAAACTAACCCAAGGCTGTTACGTCTATTACACCTCGATCAAAACCCACACAAAAACACACAACCTCATCTTCACCATTCCCAAATGGGGAACACAGGGAAAGAAATGAACAAAAACATGGTTTAATGCTCCAGAAAGGATGGATAACAAAAGAAAAGGCAATCAAGTATTAACAGATACAGATAGGAAAAAAAAAAAAAATCCTCACTTTGTGGGATAAATTACAGTTCAATTGAGGGAAATGCAAAATGCTGACCTTGAATGATAACTACATTCATTCTAGACAAAACTAGAAACTTAGCATTTTGTTGTTTTAATATAAATGTAAACTTACATTGTTATTTGGGGAAAAAAATCAATGATTTCATGCAGGCATCTCACATTGAATTTTTTCCCCTCTGTTTGAAAAGGTAATAGCTATTGTACTTACAAAATAAAAAGACCTTTAAAGTGTAGTATTTCCCTCTTAACATTATATTTCTGAAATTGCAGAAAAGCTAAACTTTCAAACCTTAAAAGAAAAAATGGATTGTGTTCCTAATAAGACTAGACTAGTGCTTCACTGATTCACAGGGTGAACTATTCTTTTTTTCTTTAATTTGTTTTCTTTTGCATTGTATATTCTCATCTGAAAAAAGAAAGATGCATAGCCTTATTTAAATGAAAGATGGATCAACAGGGCAGTATTATCCTGGGTACATCACTTTTAAAAATGAAAGCAAGATGCCTCAGACAGACGTTAAGGATGTGTATATAGTGTCAAATTGAATTAAGAGGTGTAAAAAAGTGAAAGGAATTTAAAATATACAATACATAGAGAGGAAATGAGAAAAAGAAATGTGACAGCTGCCTGAAATAAAGGAGAAGTACCGTAATTTGTAGGAAATGACACGTCCCAAACTTAAATTTTGAAGAGTAATGCTTCTCTAGGAAATTATAAACAATTGAGTGAAACAAAGACAGCCCTCCCCTGCTGCCCTAATAGACAATGCTGAGCTTCTCAAAAACCCAGAGGGTTTGGGGTAGGGGGTGGGAGTGGATGAATACAGTTCTTTGTATTAAGTTTGATACTAACTTTTTGTGTGTATGTTGAGTTCAGTAATTTTAGAAAGGTGAAAATTACTCAACACCTTTAATAGTTACTTTGTAACATGGGGGAATGGTGAATTCATGGTTTGTAAACTATCAATGCATGTTTGTAGGTAAAAAACTGCCAAAGAGCCCTGTTGTTCTAGACTCAGATTAAGAATGTTTTTTGCCCTGGATTTTTTTCTGTTTTTCTTCCCCCTGTAAGAGAAACCAATTTAGAGAATTCAAGAGAATTCAAATACTGTGAATATCCTTAGGCTTGAAAACAGCCAACACTTAGGTTTTGGACAAGTTTCTTAAACCGCCCTCAGTTCCCTTTTCTTTTTTTGATGAAATGGAGGCAGGGGTGGCTTCTTGGAAAGCCTGTTGAAAGATGGAAGTTTCTAGCACAGGGCATGCAAACAGAGGAGTCTGGCATCAGTTTATTCACTTTAGCCCTTTATAAAAAGGAAATTAAGTTCATAAAGGTGAAATGGTGAAACTGCCATAAAAGTAAAAATAGGCCCTATCAGAAACAAAGCTCAACAATACTAAATCCCAGTTTTCATGTTATTCCTCTGTTATTTTGAGAAAAAAATGAAGTAACTGGTCAACATATCTCAGAGCATTTAATAACCAGCTTTGTTTTGTTTACGTCCACTGAGAAGGAGGCATTTGCTTTGCTTTAGACTACTGGAGTGTTTGTGTAAAAGCTGTTGCTACTGGTTATAATTAGAAATTATTTAATAAATCACCGTGGGGAATTAAAATGTATGATATGCAATCAGCATTATAAAATCTCTTAAAGACCCTGCCTTGATACACTGTTTTACTTTTTCTTTCAATAAACATATTTAGAGCTACTCTATTTATTGGATTATGTTAAATGCCACAGAGTTTAGAACAAGGACTGATAAACAACCAAGGAACATAATGAATCCTCTTATTAGTAATACAATTACAATATGGACAATGTTATACATTGCGTATATATAAATAGTAATGCTTAGGTAAAACATTAATTTTGCAAGAGAGATGAATCAGAATTAAACAAGGAGGTTATCTTTTGAACTGTGCTTTGAAAGGCTAGCTATTTAAATTATGTGTTAACTCTTAAAATTTCAAAAATAATACAGTAATATTGGAGGAAAACTTGAAACTACAGATTAAGCCAAAAGAAATAATAATCTGATTATATCATTCAGAAATAACCAATATTTAAATGTCTCTATATACTTTTATTTAGGCACTTCTAAATTCTGAAGTAAAAGCATATACATGTATTGTCTATAATGTATAATGATAATTACTTCACCATTCTTCCTTCATAGTTACTGAAATAATCAGGGTTTCTTTCATTTTTTGATACACTTTGGTTTTACATTTTAATTTTTTCATTTAATTCTGATGTACACTACATATACACAGAGTTTTAAGTTCATATATAAGCATCATCAGATAAACATTTTCCCCCACACATTAAAATATGTAATTCTACCTCATCGTTTTTTAAAGGACTGCACAATTTTCCTCTGAATGACTATATTAGGACTTACTTATCCATTATGTTATCAGGGAGAAAATGAAGCAACGAGAAAGCCACAGAGAGTAGCAAGTAGACTGGCTAAACACGTGTAATTAAGAATAAATACGTATGTCTGCAAAAACTGTCAAAAGTCTTGATTGTTGTGCTAGTCATAAGTACACTTCAACTGTTGCATTTTCACCTTTAAACGACCTATTCTTCCTTATATCATATGTGATACCCCAAAGGCCTGTTAAGTACACATTTTGCTATCCTATATTGGCTGATAAACAGTTACTAACAGTTTACCCTGGCAATTACAACCTAATAGGGAAAATTTGAGGAGCTACAACATTTTCCTCTGTATTCCAACATCTATGCTATCATTTGATCATTTGAAAGCATCTTGCCTTATTATTTTCTTAAAATAAGAGGTAAACAAATGGGATGTATGATAACTGGATAAATAAATGGGAATATGGAAATAATGATATCAGTAATAAGCATAAGTTTTAATACCTTTGAGAATATCTAAGGCCAGACATAACATCCTGCAGATACGCCTTTAAACACTGTGTGTAAAAGCTGAGGTATGATTAGATATTTTGAGATACTTTTTGGCTTTCTGTGCGGCTCCCTTTAGTAAGGGGCTTACTAGTCAAGATACACAAGCTGAATATGTCTTGGCTTCAAGGTGCAAGATTTACTCATAGATACCATCTGCGGAAGACTTTCACTGCACCAGGTAGAAGGCAAGTGTCTCAAGTATATTGTTTCATTTAACGATCACAGCAGATTCATGAGGAAAGAATATTGCTGCTTACTAGCAGAAGAATCTGTTCAAAGACAGTAATCTAACAAGACACTAACGTGCAAACCAGTCTTGACTGCATTTGTCACTGCTGTGTAACACTGCTCAGGGGACCTGCAGAGGACCTACTGTGCCAGTTTACTTGCTATGCCCGATTGTGAAGACAGCAATGAAAATTAAAAGAATGGTATGTATGTGAAAAAGGTTGGCTGTGAATGGGAGTGGTTGGTGAAATAAAAGGAAGAATTAAAAAGACTCCAGGATTGAGATGGAGAAGATGGAGCAGACAGTAACTGGTTTTATAATTTGAGGGTGAGATTCAGGGAAACAGGAAGCAATTAAGAATCCAATTCAGCCTTACCTTTTAAGGCTCTTTGAAGTTCTAACTTACTGGCTGGCTAACAAGACAGCAGGTTGCCTTTGGTCTAGAAAGCCCACATGATGTTAACTCGCCCTCTTCTTTTACCATTGTCATGGACCAACTGGTATAGTTTTTCTTGGCATAACTATGGTGACATGAAACTATGCCATAATCTGTATTATGTAACTATGTCCATGTTTCCACAAATGAACAAAGGATACATAATGAAACTATAATGTAATGTCCACAGTGGACAAATCCTAAAATGTCGTTCACAGTCAAGACTAATGGATTGAGTACACATGCAAGGCTGAAGGATGTTAATAATAATAACAAATACTCAAATGTTTTATCTTCATTTACTCATTACCTTCTTCAAAAATTTTAGATTTTGTCCTAGGTGTAATTCATTTGTTTTACCTCATGCTTTTTAAACAAGCTACCTTGAAATATTAAGACACACTCATTTGAAATAAAGCATATTTAATATCATTATGCCAACAAGCTAAGATTATATACTTATTTCGAATCAACCATTTAAGATGTTAAGCTGTCAAGTAATGAAATCAGCCAAGAAAAGATATTTTTCAGAATGAGAACAAGAAATGTTCTGAAAGTTTTAAGAATCAGAAAAAGAGGGGAAAAGGAAACATTCAGCTAATATTCAAATTGTGTAATTGTGGAGAATGAGCAAAATGTCAACAACTTTCGGGGACATATATTGCCACATTAGTACTAAAGCAGGATTTTTTTTTTACCAAACACAGCAAAGTGGGGACTTCCAGAAAGTCTCCTATTTTGTATTACA
This sequence comes from Antilocapra americana, assembly GCA_007570785.1. NCBI lineage: Eukaryota > Metazoa > Chordata > Mammalia > Artiodactyla > Antilocapridae > Antilocapra > Antilocapra americana. Next base: position 15,448,227 of record ML661346.1, read on the forward strand.
CATTTGCCTACATGCTCATAAATTTATAAACAGAAAGCCTTGTAATAGGAAAACCAACAGCTAAGCATACGTTAAAGTGAGCAAAAACCTTGCTTCTGCAATGTAATGATATGTGGCTTTGAAGTATGACATGCAGATGATGTGAAACATTTCAATACATTTTAATGCTGTGTTAGCTGCTCACCTTTTGCATGATTCCTTTCTCATAATAATAGCGGAGTGAACGGCTAAGTTTATCATAGTTCATAGCTGGCCTGTTTTTCTGAATGCCCCAACGCCTGGCCACCTGCCACCGAGACAGAATCACATTGTTGTGTTAAGTATTATCTTATTAACATATTTCATAAAAATTAAGTTAATTCATTAATTACTTCCAAACCATCTAAAACATATCCAAATCAATGGAATACATGTAAGAGGCAAAAGCTATCATGATCTGTATTTCCTGGGTCTTGGTTTGCTTTTTCAACCAGGCATTAAGTGATCATTCTGAAACATCACAATGGAATTCATTGTCAGTATTGTTTTGGGTACAAAATTAAATGGAAATAAGGGAATGTGTTTACAACGGGAATGAACAGGCTGCAATTCACCAAAATGAGGCACATTTCCCATTCTGAGGTCCCCTTTCTGCTTTTTTCTTCTTATTTCTTTTTCAGATTAAAAACTAAAGATCAACTTTATCTATAAATAAAGATCTCCTGGTAAAGGTGTTTTTGAGGTTATGATAAATCAAAGGAAAAAAGATAACCTGCTTGACACTGGCTAAAACATACTGGCTAAAAGACAAACTTTCGGGGACATATATTGCCACATTAGTACTAAAGCAGGATTAGTACTAATTAGTAAGCTGAACTGGACGTACTTTTTATTGCCTGAAGCAGCATCAGAAAATAGAAAAAGTGAGGTTGATACTAAACTGGTGGAATTAAGCATTCATTTAAAGAATGGTAATTGGATGCTAAAAATAAGAAGGAAGCGAAAAAGGTCACCATGTATATGAGTCTACAAACAAAAATCTCTAAAGCAGAATATCCACTTTGTGGTTTAGTGAACAATCTCTGAGCTTTTTACAATACGGCTTTGGAAGTGCAACTTTTCTGGCAAAGACAAAGTTCTTCAACAGAGCTTCAGCAAAACCTCCTTCCTCAGTGAATCTGTACCCTCTCCCTCCCCACTACCCTGGGCTAGCTATATACAATCCAGAACAGGGTGGCCTGCTTTTGTGACCCCAGTCAAAGTCACATCCTCATTAATTTCCACTTTTGCTTCATCTGAGCAGAAACTGCATCTCCCGTGTATACCTAGGCAACCCGGAGAGAGCATTTTCTAATAGGGTTAGCAGTCTCCTTCAAGTTCACAGAATTCCAAGTTGTTGTTTTGTGTCATATACCAAAATCTTATAGAATGCTTTGCAGAAATATCACTCTCTCTAATTTATTAGCAATAACCTTTCTCTGTGTTTCTTTTTTCTTTAAAAAACACTGATCTTTCCTATTTTCTCTCTCACTAATTTCTATTTCCTGAATGAAGATACATGGTAATTTAGTCACATACAGCAGTATACTTTTTAAAAGCAAAGAGATATGATGTCACATCCCTGTGACTACGTATCTCCAAATACAAAGTCACAGTGATAGGCACACATTAATATTCCAGTAATTAATGGATTAATTAACCAATAGATTCCATTAATTAATATTAATCAATCTATTACTTCATTCCATTAATTAATATAAACTTAATTTTAATGTAAATGTTGGGAGCAATAGTGTGATGGGTAAGTGGCAATAATAAGTGAAAGCAATACTTTCTAAATAAAACACCTTTTAAACAGCTAACAATAGACATCAGTGAATCTTTACTAGACAGGACAACTGAGAGCCTGTGAACCTGGAGGGGATGTGAAAATAAATTATCAGTATTTCCTTAAACTGAGCAATAATTTCTGAATACTTTGGCATTTGTTAATGAATTTTTTTTTCTAGAAGCTCACCAGGATGCACGTAGAAAGCAAAATAACCTGCAACAAACTTAACAACAACTTCCTCTCTTCCCAGAGGAAGTCTTTACGGAGAGAAAAATGCCTTTTTTCCTAATATCGTAAGTAGAGTTTGACTTTTATGATGCCAGCTAATTCGCAGCACTGTGGGTATCAGTAGACATATTAAAACAATCAAATTTATTTTTAGAGCTATTTCAATATCACATTTATCATAAAGTTAAGGAAAATGAGATATACCCATCTGCCTAGGATATGCAGACAAGTTATGGAAGATAAAGGAATAAGATCTAGAAATCTGCTTTAACACTGGGCCTCTAGTTTACAATACTGGACCAAGCACTTAAAAACTAGATAAGAAGATACATCCCATGTTGTGTTCTTATCATAATAAAATTGTTTTAAAAGACTGAAACTTAAAATGAACAGATAACATAAAATCTTCCGGGATAGGTTAGACCATCCAACAACTAAGAAAGTCCATCCAGCCCTCACGAATGACCCATCACAATCACCACTACATCCAGTACTACTAAAAGCCAGAGGACCATTTTCAACATGGAGTGTGTACAAAGGTGACAATACTTCTAGTAACTTCCTTATAACATTCTTTCAAAACGTTGGCCGTCAATGGGGAGAGTGGAAAGATCTCTGTAGCACTATAGCATTTATCCTTGTTGTCAAATGAATTAAATAGGACAAGGTAACTGTTCAATTATTAATATTATTCAATTTATTTTTTTAAATCATGCTTGAATATGCAACAGTAAACCTAGAATCCACAACCTGGGCCTGGCTATCAGACTTCTCGTTAACTCTTCCAGCTCAACAATCTTGAATATTACCAATAGACTTCTACTCTTGTGCCCTATGGGTTTCCCAGGTGGCACCAGTAGTAAAAACCCACCTGTGAATGAAGGAGATGTAAGAGACGTGGGTTTGATCTCTGGGTCAGAAAGGTCCCCCAGAGGAGGAAATGGCAACCCACTCCAATATTCTTGCCTGCAGAATCCCTTGGACAAGGGAGCCTGGAGGCCATACTCCATGGGGTTGCAAAGAGTCAGACACAACTGAAATGACTTAGTATGCTGTGTCCTATAGACGCTTTACTATGTCAATAACTGTTCCCTGGGACAATTTCCCAGGACCCGTGATTAATTCAAAAATCAGATCCCATAATGTCGAATATTTCAAAGAGAGAGAAGGTAAAAATTATGTGCTTGCTGAAGTTATCCTAAATACACAGAGCACATGCTCTGTGCAAGACTGAAATCTCACTCGGTATCATTTTAAACTGCAAGATGGAATATAAAGAAGTGGAACTTAAAGTAATTGCAACAAAGATGGCTTCACAGCCACCTTTCATGAACTGTGCTGTCGCAGACCCTCAAAGAACTGCTGTGTGATTGAAAGAATAGGGTGACCGGGGGCCACGGAGACTACAGAAATTTCACAAACACTTCCCAAAGAAGAAATTTAAACATAAAAAGCAAAGTCATTGCCTGATAGAAGCAATTGCAGCAGTGAGCAATGCAGCAATCGGAAATGGAAGGTTTCATTTTGAACAAAAGGCCTTCGGAGACATTCAGCACTTACTCCGCTATTGCCAGGGAGTTAGTTAGTATTGGAAATGGTCTGCCAACTCTCTGAATTCCTCAGCTCTTTTTTTACTTTTAGAGTCTGCAACATTAGTTTGTCATAAGAACAGATATAAAGTCACAGAGATTCACAATCTGACGTAACGTAATGGTCCCCTGGTCAAGTCTCCTAGTTGTTTCAACACGATCAGCTTCAAACTCAACACATGAAGAACTGAATCACTTGCCTAGGAATTTTTACACTTCTAAGTGGATCAATAATCACTGACGTAATTCAGTCATACCCGCATCTTAACAAATTAAAGTGAAAGTGAAGGCCGTCCAACTCTTTGCGACTCCATGGACTATACAGTCCATGGAATTCTCTAGGCCAGAATAGTGGAGTGGGTAGCCTTTCCCTTCTCCAGGGGATCTTCTGGACCCAGGAATCAAACTGTGGTCTCCTGCATTGCAGGCAGATTCTTTACCAACTGAGCTATCAGGGAAGCCCGTGGCAACAATAAAAAAATTCTGTTTCTCTTCACGTTAATCACAGATGGACAGAAGTAACTGATATAAATCCCTGCTGGATGTCCTTAAGGTCCAGCATGAACCAACTCTTGCAGTGATTATTAACGTCTTTCATGAGATGAAGAGCTCACATTCTCATCATTAGTTAGCAGGCTTTCAAATTACTTTATGTTAAGTGATTCTAGCCTCAATCTTTAGTGCTTCACATTTTTGTGGTTCTTTCACTTACATTATTTAAGTACATCTACATAAAAATGAATTTCCTTTGACAGCCAAATTAAGTTTTAGACACAATACAAAATTCAACTACCCAAACATTTAGCCCATACTTGATAATGGATACTTAGAGTTTTGATCCTGAGCCCTCTGTATGTAGGTAGGTATGTATGCGTGTACCTATGTATACTTAGTGTGGGGCTAAAGAAGACGGAAACATACCCTCTCATTGATATAACCTGGAGTAGACTTAATTGTGCTCATCAGTTCCTCTCATTTCATACTTTATTCAATCCATATTTGAATCAGATAATCCCTTAAATCTTTACAAGTACTATCATCTTATCTTCTGGATATCAAATTAGGACATATTGTCTGATTATGACTGAATACACAGACTCACAGAGCAGAAAATGTGAGATGTTTTGTTCCCATTAGCCTAGGTTGTCGGAGAAGGCAATGGCACCCCACTCCAGTACTTTTGCCTGGAAAATCCCATGGACAGGGGAGCCTGGTGGGCTGCAGTCATGGGGTCGCTAAAAGTCGGACACGACTGAACGACTTCACTTTCACTTTTCACCTTCATGCATTGGAGAAGAAACTGGCAACCCACTCCAGTGTTCTTGCCTGGAGAATCCCAGGGACGGGGGAGCCTGGTGGGTGGGCTGCCGTCTATGGGGTTGCCCAGAGTTGGACATTACTGAAGCGACTCAGCAGCAGCAGCAGCTTAGGTTGTAGATGCCAAATCTACATGAAACTAATTAATTTGAGTTTAAAAAAATAAATATCTCTGAATATTTTTACTTTTCTGAGGTGTTTAGATACAATAGCCAATATGAGTCATAGCATGTTAGCTAAAAGTCTCCCAATGCTTTCTCAGCTAATGTAAAGAGAGAAAGCATCTTTCATGCAAAGACACAAACTTTTCATGAGTTTGCCCTTCAAACTTCCCTGTTGGTATAGTGGCTGAGAGTCTGCCTGCTAATGTGGGGCACCTGGGTTCGATTCCTGGTTCCAGAAGATTCTACATGCTAAGGGCCAGCTAAAAGCCAGTATGTCACAACCACTGAGCGTGTGCTTTAGAGACCCTGCTCCACAACAAGACAAGCTACCACCATGGGGAGAGCACGCACTGCAGCCAAGACCCAGCACAGACAAAATTCCTTTAAAAGTGTAAATAAATATAAAAAGTCACCTTTCTCTTGAGGTCCAAAATGCTATTTGGTAGGCTACACTGTAATAATAATAGGAAGCTTAAATCTAAAGCTACTCCCAGGAAGAATAAAAATTGAACTGAGAAGCATTATAGGAAAATACTCCATTTGTATGTACACAAAGACAGGTTGGAAGGGGATAAGACAACTGAACAGAAGGAAAGGAGTTCTATTTACCCATAGTATCTCTATCCAGAGTCCTCTCATTTTGACAATTTCTTACGTATCACGGTGACATTTTAAACTTCATTCTTACCTTCCAATGGAGTGTATACCACTCAGCTGATTCGAAACAGGTATCACCATTAATCAAAGGGAAACAATATTCCTATGGGTCTATGTCTCCTAAGAGACACCTAAGGAGTGTGAGGATTTCCCACTGTGACCTTTGAGTGCCTTTATTCCCACAGCTGTGTCTCCCCTACAACCCTCTTACACATGACTTAGTTCTCTAAACGCTCCTCTCTGACCCTCCTGCCAAAAATCAAGATTAACTGCTAATTCTCAAGAACAACTCCTCTCGCCCCAAAATGAATTGAACTTGCTGCACATTCCTCTCTTTCTCAAAGACCATCCAACATGCCCAACTCAGATGCACCCAGGCCCTGCCCTACAGAGTCAGATGAAACTGAAGTGACTTAGCGCACATGCACAGTAAAGTTCCAGTGATTTTCTTCAACATCAATTCTATAGGTTGGTATTCAACTGTAACAAGCCTGTAACATGTTCATTTCTTATTTTACATGTATGCCTGCTTTTTTTTTTCCTTTGGACTACCTTTTCACTCAAAATGTTCCTCTAAAGTTTTAAAATTAAAAAATGAATTTTTGGCATATTAATCAAGTATGTGTCTTTCTATTATGACATAGCTTATTTTCCTAAATAGAATCTATGAAACTCACCTCTTCAGGCTCAATCAGTTTAAATTCCATGCCTCTCCCAGTCCAGGCAATAAAATGGGAATTTGAAGGGTCGTCTAGAAGAGCTACCAAAAACTGCCAGAGCTGAAGTGATCCCCTCCGCTGGTATGTGGGTCCTTCCCGATACATCCCTGGCTCTTGTTTTATGTCTCCTAAATTAAAAACATTTTAAGTTTATATGATTAGCATTATTATGACATTTATATAAAATTTATATTAAAATAATCACTAAAAATGGTTAAACCACAACTAATTTAAGGGTTTCTATGAAATATATCATTTTCATTAAATGGGGATTTAACCCAGTTAAATGGTTGAATCTAAACCAGGAATCTACAAACTTACAGATTGGTCAATATAAATGCACACAGGGAAAAATAAATGCACAAATGTCATTGACTTATAAAAATGCTGTACCTCTTTTTTTCTTCATATACATTTTAAAAATTATAATATCTAATCCTACTTCTTTACTTCATTCTTAATGCCATCTTGTACTGCTCTAAGCAGGGCTTCCCCGGTGGCTCGAAGGTAAAGAATCTGCCTGCAATGCAGGAGATCCAGGTTCAGTTTCTGAGACAGGAAGATCCCCTGGAGAAGGGAATGGCTACCCACTCCAGTATTCTTGCCCAGAGAAGTCCATGGACAGAGAAGCCTGGCAGGCTACACAGTCCATGGAGTCGCAGAATCAGACACGACTGAGCGACTAACACACACACACACACACAC
>ML661346.1:15455515-15733741 GCA_007570785.1 Antilocapra americana
CACACACACACACACGCACGCACGCACGCACGCACGCACACACACACTACTCTAAGCAACAGTGGAGAAGGAGTAATCAATTTTAAGCTCCAGGCATTTTATTTATACAAATTAAAATTTGCAAACTACAATTTATAAATACCTCATTGATTTGCATGTGACAAACTATTGAAAATTTAAATGCAAATGTTTCAAAGCAAATTTAATAGCAGCTTAAACCCTGTGAGCTAAGTAAAAATCAGGAAAATATCATGGGTAATGCAAGGCCTACTGGATTACCATCATGCCATCTTTCTACCACACCTTCATATTGCTAGCATTCTTTTCTCAGCTGGCAGCAAATGAAAATTCTCTCATTTTTCCTTATCTCTTTTTATATTGCACTTATTTGAGTTTAACTTGTTATTCTTTTTCTGAAAGTCCAATTCAAAAACGCATATACACATAAAAATGAACACACTAGAGTTTTCTGTAAATCTGTATTTTTAAACAAGAAAGGATTGTTTGTGCTACCTACAAACTGTAAAAGTCTATTAAATAGATTACAGCAGTAAAGGTATCAGTTTCCAATTCTTTGGTATAAATCTGGTCAGATATTTTGGTTTTATCAAAAGCAAACAAATGAACAAAAGAATACACATATACAACTCACTTTCATGACTACTGATTATATACTTGCAGCTCCAGCAAACTGTTTCAAAAATATGTGGAACCAGTCACATTGGGAATTGAATGTCTAAGGTCCTATAAGCATGCATATCACTATTAATGCATGAATTTCTCTCCTCCATGCAGAGGGAAATTGTTTAGAAACAATTTAGATAGAATATACTTAAGGTGATATACTAACACGAAGAATGAATTATAAAACAGCCCAAATCACAAGCTTTTTAAAACTTTCCTTTGGTCAGAAGACAGAAATACATCTCTTAAAATAATGATAGAAAAAATACTTTAAAAAAATCAAAGTAAAATTATTCACTCAATAGCTGCTAAAAATCATTATGCTGTTTTGGTCTAAGCTATAGAATATGGAAGTGTCTTTTCGTATTGTTCAGTGATAATTTTATTTATCCTAGTTTTTCCTTCTGAGATTTAGAAATTTTCCTGGGAGGGAATGAATAATTTTGCAGATGGAATGAAACACTGTCAAATGTTCTAACCTTTAGATTGCTTCTGCCTGTAAAACTGACTGATCATATTGGCCTTGCACAATAAAAAAAAAAAAAAAATTATGTTTTTCTTTCTTCTTGTCCTCTGTTCCTTATAAAATGCAAGCCCAAAATACTATTTTGCCCAAAACACTTTCTTAGTATAAAGCTGAGAAGTATTTAAAAATCAAAGGGAAAAAATAATCAAGACAATTAGCTTCCCCAAACACAAGTGTGACTCTGCCTTTACCCTGTTAGATTATACCCTGATCTTGTCTATATTTTGAACTGTTTTTCTTCCTTACATGCCCATACTAATTATCATGATTTCTTAAAAAGTTAACTCACTAAGTATGAAAGGAACTGATGAGGTCATTCCAAAAAATAGACTTTCTGCTTTATTTCAAGAGAAAAAAAAAACTAGATTTTAAGCATTTTGATGCTCTGCTAATAGTGTTAAATACAATAACACACATCAAACCTCTGAAACTCAAAGGTTAAAACTAACATCTATTATAGAATAAGACTGAAAAGGTGATCTGTGTTGGAGTTTAACCCTGACCTTGGCATGAATTTACCAGTTTAAAGAGAGGCTAAGGAAACAGATATTCCCAAGACTGGTCATCCTGTCTGTTAAGTCTAAGAGTAGCAAAAGCATCGAGAACAGAGTAGTCTTCAAGCAACTAATTAGAGAAAGAGGAGCAATCTGTGCATATCCTTTGCTGTTTCAATAATGAGAATTAAAACTCCCAAGAGCTACCAAGTCATTACAGCCATGCTCCTGAAAGTTTGTGCAATCAGCTAATCAGAAGGCCCCTGCTCGTTTCCTGTTAAACAATCAAAGCAGGAAATATGGAGACCACTCTGAAGAACCACTAAGTCAATCAACTGTTTGCTTTTTCCCCAAGCCTCCTTCTAAATGCCGACTGTTGCCATCTTTGTCAAGAGAAGAGTCTAACTTGACACCCCTTACCCCTTTCTAACATGTGGGGGTGATGTTTTCATTTTCATTGCCACAGCAAATGCTATTAAAAAGGTAATGCTTTCCTAAATCCATTTGGAGCAATTACAAACTAATGTCACATTAGTAATGAACATCTTCCAAAGAAGAAAAAAAAAAAAAAGGAGGATGCACAATCACTAACTAAGTGGGCAGCTATGTTGCTCCCGTGTTCCATAATGCATCTTTTCATGAACAATAAAAGGCAAGAGGCTACATTAGTCATCTGTGCGTCCACAGTAGCAAGCTTTCTGCTCTGCTTTGTTAATTATGGGATCAGCTTTCAATACATCTCAAACAACAAGCTGCATGTACTCAGTCGGACAGTGGAAAGGGCCCTCTCTTATTCTACATAAAGCTCAGCAAGAATGATACTCTGTCTGTCTTTAAAAATGGGATCTCTCATAGGACAAAAGAGAAAAGCTTCTTAATGGGAAAAGGAAAAGGAATTTATAAGAGGTAAAGTTTAGCGAGACTTGAGTGCGCTGTAAGTGATGAGCATGAAAATCTTTAAGCAGCGATGTTGACTGCTTTCAGGAGAGGCAAGGGTTATCTCTCCACAGCCTCTTACAGAAATCAAAACGTGATACACAATGAAAAACCTACCATCGAATTTCTCTGGGACGACACAGGTGTCATCATAAAACTGCCTGGGACCCTTTTCAAACATGCAGCCTGTGGAGGGGAAATGGGATACATTTATTCATGATGGAAATAAAACTCACAAACAATTCAAAATATAACCATGAATGCAAAAATGGAGGCAGAAAAGGACTTCTCTGCTTTTCCACTCTGTGACCTTGGGCAGATTATTTAACCTCTGTGCCTCAGTTTCCTTATCTATAAAATGGGAATGATAATAAGCCACCTATCTTATAGGGCTGTTGTGAGGATTGAATGGTTCAATATATTCAACTTTAGAACAGTGACTGGCACATGGTAATATATGAAAGTTAGCTATATATATTATTACTAACCCAGTAATGCTCATGTAAACACTGGCAAACCTGTGATGTAAAACAAATTGTCTTCTTTTCTTTTTTCTTCCAAGTTTTATTATTCAAACAGATGAGAGGGAAATCAGAATTAATGACAATTATCTTGCATTATGACCCTGATAAACTGAAACAAATACATTTTATCCCCTCACTCCTTTACAGAAATATTTAGCTGCGTTAAACTTCTCATGATTTCATCCTCAATAGACAAGTCAGATTAAAAAAAAAAAAAAAAAGAATTTTCCTATATTGCTAAATCCTTAGAAAAAATGCAAAATAAATTGATGGCTTTCTCCAATCATTTTTCCCCCCAAATATCCTTGACTGTGGGACTTTCATTAAATTGCTGTTATCTTTAATTACTAGGAAGAAATTTCACACAATTTAGTCACAGTCTTATTTCTCATAAGTATTGGTCTCTGTGGTAGGTATATAATATTAACAACAACAATTAAATTGCATTTGTGCAAAATTTTGGTCTCATATATTCTGGATTTACCATCTCATTTTACTATCCTTCAAACACAGGGGTTAACTTCTAGTGATGTCATTTATGCAAAACAACCAATGTTAGACTCAACCTAGAAGGATGGATCCAAGTCATCTCACTGAAGACACAGCATTGACATCAAGGACTGTGCACACAATTCAGGAAATACTTTAAAGGTTAGTCTATCCAGATATCAGAACTTTCATACATTACCTTGCAAATACCATGCCCATTAGAACAAAACTTTCCCACACAGCTACTATAACACATCCATGGAAAAAAACAACTTTTCTAAGCCTTAACAATTACTTGTCCCAAAATGTAAAATCCAGGATATTTAAATATGAATGTATTTGAATCAACTGTATTTTATTTCAACACAAGGACTTAGCTCTCTAAAGCAAAACTGAAAATTCCTTGAAGATACATTTCAGCAGACAGCAGTAAGGTGGGTGATCTATAAAGCACATGTTCTTTTTTAAAAGGATGTGGTTGTTGGCAAAAAAGAACAGAGAAATTCACTTATCAGCTGTTTATATGCACATGACTCATGTTAACAAAATATAAGAGATCATGACCCGAAAAATCTTCCTTTTACTTCAAAAACTTTTAAAACAATGGTTTAGTGGACCTAAGTGATTTTTCCCGTCTATCACGATAATGTGACAACATCCTGAGGATGGCTGATTATGTTGACAAGTATTTACAAGAATTTCAATAATGGAAAACTTAACTTCTGTTCTGCTGGGATGAGTCAGGAAGCCTTCTTGCCTCATATAAATCGAGTGGCAGCTAGGCACTTCTGAAAGAGGAAACAACATCGGTCAAAGAGAAGTCTGGAGCTGAAAACATGTTGCTATCAGTGGACAGAGTGAAGATAGGAAAGTAACAGAAACAGACACGAGTCTCCTGAGGGGAACTTGTCAACACATAGCTAACATTGCAGGTGGGGCCTGCACAAGAAACTTAAGGATGAGAACCATATCATGGTGAACAGTGATTCTCCTGAACAGGCGTGTGAATTTGAAGCTTTACCCACACCAACCTTACTAAACTAAAGGTTAGCTAAGCAATAGCACATAAATGTGATGGTATCCTCAAAACAAATAGCATCATGAGTTAAAAGACATTTCAGGACATGTATGTGGTAAATTTGTTTACCCAGTGGTAACCAAAGCAAAGATCAATAAAAGACTCGTTCATAGTTTATTTCGTGAAGGTTGGCTAAAAATCATGATGAAAAGACAAAATTGTTACGTCTCTTACAATTACTTCAGCCTAGTAAGGTGACTGCTATTTTTTTTTTCCTTCAGACAAAAACAAGACTGATTTTTCATTTTGTTAAGCCCAAAGGCCATGTTCAAAGCCAGTGAGGCTGTAAAAGAGAAATCCAACAGCAGAAATCCAATAGCAAACACTATTGCTACCCTAACAGCAAGGCCTTACTTGTATGACCAACTTAATTCATTCCTGAGAAAGTAAAACTTGGCTAGTGGTTAAACTTGAGTCACAGTGATGGCTGTGTATCTAATGGGTTTAGCAGCTGAGATATGGGGAAAAGGAAAGAAATACAGATTTAAGAGACAAAAGATAAAAATTCAGGTCCTTCATTCACTACTAATAAAGCTATATGACTTTAGATAAGCCATTTTCTAAGTTTATATATAAAATAGAGGACTGGGTCACATGGTATCTGAGTCTGCTGTTCTTTGACTCTGAATTTGGAAGTTCACTCACATAACCAGAGGTCAATTCACGGTGAAGACTGAAGTTTCAACCTCAAGACCCTCCACTTGCAAAAGTGCTGCTGAGACCTTTAGCATAATTTTATATATGCCATTTCATTTACTTTTTCTTTCAGGTTCCACAGTTTATAAGTTTTAGGTACCTAAAACCTGAGTCCAAATCTGAATACAACATATATAGTTTCCATAGACATGCATAAACATGATTAAGTTGGTTCTACCTTCTGTATGTATTACTAAAGTTTTTAAAGCAACATCTACAAAAATAAACACATACAAAAAAAAAAAAAAAAAGGACTTCCCTGGTGGCTCTGCCTGTAATGCGGGAGACCTGAGTTCTATCCCTGGGTTGGGAAGATCCCCTGGAAGAGGGCATGGCAACCCACTCCAGAATTCTTACCTGGAGAATCCCCATGGACAGAGGAGCCTGGCGGGCTACAGTCCATGGGGTCGCAAAGAGTCAGACACAACAGAGCAACTAAGCACATACAAAAATAGATGTTTAAAATATACATGATAAGGTTGCTATTTAATAATAAGAATACAACCTCCTTTCCACTCCTTGTAGTAATCATAGAACTTCTGAACAAGTTATAGCATTTAAGTGAATTGGAATCTAAAGGCTGTTATCTCTTTTTAACTATCAGTCTATAAACTTTCATGCTATAATAGATAATGACCATTATTTACCCCAGATGTCATTCTTTTCAGGTCCGGAATGTTCCATTTTTAAAGTGTATCTGATTTTCTAAAAATTTGCCTGGTGATAAATGTCAACCAAAATATGAGATATCATTTCACAGAAAAAAAGCATACATTATAAGATCTTAGTCAAAAACATCTTAATGGCGAGTCCTAATAGTAATAACATTGAAAAGCATCTAGCAATCACCAGTTTACAAGCTGAAAATAGCGTCAAACTCATTTTCAAACATTTTAGTGTGCTGTGCTTTCTTTAAAGTATTATGCAGTTTATAGTTCCAACCCTATAAAAGGCAGGGTTAAACCTTGTTTTCTGATATCAGTGCTGATAATAGGGTTGCAATGGAGCTGATCTTCTGGGTCACCAAATAATTAGCAATCCATTTTATCCCAACTTCTTAACCAATGGTACTTCAAATTAATGTTTAATGTTATTTTGATTTATCGCCAAGGCATAAGGTCCCTCATGCAGCTGGGCCTGGAAGGGACTGTGTTAATGACTCTGCCATCAGCTCAGCAGCTGCTTAGAGGCAAGCATTTTGTTGAACTGATGTTGACACCCTGCCACAAAATACTTTTACTGACTGCTGCACAGCTGGAGTGTGGCTATAAAAACAGCTGGCTGGCTCTGGAGGCAGCTAGAAAACGTACAGGTTAAACTCAATTATATATAAGTGGGACTAAATGTAGCCCTTCCTCCCCAGAGGGGGAGAAAAGAAGTTCAAGCATTTCTGAGAAAGGTGAAGGGCCAGTTTATAAAAGTACTCCTACATCACACAAAATAAGCATATTCTGGAAAACTAAACATTGCACATCAAAGATAGGATTCGATGGGTAATTTCACTAACAGGTATTTACCAAACTGGACAATATATTGTTTCCTGCTGCGCTTTAATATTCTTCATAAATTCTACTTATTAATCTATGACATTTAAAGTACAGTAATTTAAAATTCACCATAAATTAATGACATATAATACACCTGATGCCATGCTTCCATTACTTTTCCAAAGGCTCAACTTGTGATCTAAGTTAAAAAAAAAAAAAAAAAAGCACCAAACAGCAATTTAGAAAAAAAAAAAAAGGCATATATGAGAATATATTTGTGTTCATGTCAGTTCTTATACTATTTATTACACCTCAGAGTAAATAAAATTAACATCTAGCTCTTGAAATTGAGACACATGGCTGCATGGTCTAAATTCAGTCTGTCTTTAAATTCAGCATCCTTTATACAGAAAAGAGAAGCTTGAAAAAAATATGGTTAAGAGGAGTTTATTTCCCTAAAGTAACTAAAGTCATGTTATCCTAAAGTGATATCAGTTAATTTATGACCATCAGAGTGGGTCAGACTCTAATCAAATTGTAGAAACATTTCCAAAGTGATTATTCAATCAAATGACTAACATGGTTAATTAGGAGCCATAAACATTGCTCTGAAGTTCATCAAAGTAATGACTTGCCCAGAAAAATTACTGCTAATTAAATTGCCTGCTGCTTTCATTTCTACCTTATCTAATAAAAAATCTAACCAATGAAGTTTGGCATTACCTTTTAACTTTTGCTAAATGCTCAACTCAGATCCAAACTAGCCAAGTGGCGACTTCAAAGGCAAATGTTCTGGAGCAGGGAATGGAGGCATTTCATACATATTCATTTATATTTATTCATAAAATAAAACTTTTATAATTCAGTGACAATCATAAGCTGCAGTTTAGCCTATGCACAAATGTTAAGATGACTGCATATTTACACCGTCTTAATATGCATCCATAATTATAATCTTACCATCATTGGTATGGCAGTGATTACAAACGACCTTGTCATGTTTTGAAATCTCAGCTCTCATATTTTGTGGGAGCAAAACATTTTGTTACTTATTTAACGTCTCTCTCAACCTCCACTTCTGTAAAATGGGCATCACAGTGATTTCCTTCAAAGATAAGACCATGTGGAATAAGCCATGGGTAACATCAGGCCCAGTTTCTGAGAACACAAAGAATTCAATACAAGGTACTTATTATTGACAGAATATATTTTTAAGTGAATCTCACAAGTATTTAAAGTGTGTGAACCACAGTACTTACAACAAAAAGTAATTATGTATCAAAATTATTTTGTATCTTAATTTTCTATTCTTACATAAGGTATCTACTGAGATGGCTGACACTGTTTATTCATATGCTTACTCAATAATATTCTTCATAAATATATTAACCTGTGATACTTAAAATATTGATTTTAAATTCATTATAAATTTATAGGGTTTGAGAGAGATGCTCCATTATATTTTCAAAATATTTGGAGGTACTTCTTTTGCGCTTCCTTTTTACAGTATTATCCCCCAATATTTGTTGCTATATTTGGACTTTCATTTAAAAAATTTTAAATTCAGTCTGTAAATTGAATCACATATATTTAGGGTAAAGAATTTTTTTTTTATTTTGAAAATTGTGGATCAAAGAGCATATCATAAAGACACAGCCAAATCAGCCTGCAGAAACTAAACTGCTTATAATTTGTCACAGATGAGTTCATGGTGATGAAAGCTGATCTAATATGCTGCAAAAATGCAAAGCAGCAAAACACTGTTGTTATTTGAATGCCCTAAACACTGTCGGGGGGAAGTTAAGAGTAAACTAACACCCTAAACTACCTGATTTGATTAATCTTCACCTTTAGTAATACTGTTAAAATTTCCTTTAAATAAAGATATGAAGGTATGAAACTAAAAACTAAGTTTCTATTTCTTGACTTGTATTTTACAGCTGTATCGAGAAATAGAATACTGATTTGGGAAGCTTTACCAAAGATCTGCCCACAAAGTACAGTTGTGCACTTGCCAGGCACTTTTCTGGCTTGCCTAAGTGCTACCCTTAGTACAAAATGAAGGTTCCTGTTCAGGGCATGGTTTGCCTAAGATTTCTAGGAGTTAAACAGGCCAGATCAGAGAGGAACTATCAGCCACATTTGTATGAGACACCCCTACAACGTGTTGAAACTGTTTGTTATCAAATAGTGTACAAACCTGAAAACACTCCAGATTGCAAATTCTAATTATGAGGAGAAAGCACCTCACTTTCATTTGATGCTTGTAGTTAAATTCCTGAAAAAAGTAATCGGTGTGATAACTTAATTAAGCATACCAATCTCTAAGAGTAAATAAGAAATCCCAGTAAAATGGGAATACATTGGATGTTGTACCTTAATGTGATGTTTTACTTTCACATCAGTGTGCGATGCAGTGATGGACTGATTACACACTTAACTCCTTGAGGAGGTGATGTGAGAAAATCAAGTCCACCTAAATTTGTTTAATGTATAATGGTGAGGGTGGAAAATTTGGCACATCAAAAGCCCAGGACCAAAATGAGTGTGGTGACATACATTAGAAATTAATAGGTACTTGGTGAGAAATATGTTTGTGTGTGTGTGTATTTCATTGTAAACATAGGAGTTTTTAAATAAGTTTTGCAAAAATATTTACCAAAAAAATATTGAGCTGTACCAAGAACTAATGACATCAATTTCATTCAAGAAACATGAGTATTATGACAGATCTTAGCCTAAGTTTTGTCTGTCTTAAATTTAATTTTTTTGTTTCTACTCATTTCCTGGCAAAGTCACAGTTTAACATTTAAAATCCAAAGGTTTTCCAGGGTACCTAAACAACATAAACTTCATAAGGATGTATTTAAAAGCAAAACTATTTGCATATGTATTAGTGTATCATCTTTTGACTCTACATATCCACTTGCCACATGAATAATTTTTGTATAGCTGATCAAGAAAACATATTTTATCAAGTTCCCTGAAAAAGATGCTAATGTGAGAATGTTTTTTTTAAACACCCATACAATCTTTCTATTATGGAACAAACCTGAAAATAATTAGTTCCAAAAATAAGGCCCAGTATCAGTATGTGAACATTAAAGTGTGGCGAAATCAACTGTGATGGCAAAAAAGTCAAGTTTTATAAGAGGTATCTGTTGTCACTCCCAAAATCTGTATGTGAATGTAACAACTTAGTCATTGAAACTCATGTGAAGAAGGCAGAAAAGCTGGAGTTTTACTTCATTTACACTAAGATGGGAAATTTGTCATTAGGATTTTTAGTAAACTGTAAAAATAAATAATGTAAAATCTGCAGAGACATTTCTTTTGTCACAGTTCAGATGTACTGAATCTACGGATGACATACTTTGAGGACAGAAACAGAACTGTCAGTCTTTGTATGCCCAGAATAGTATTTGCAAAGCTTTAAAAAAAAAAGCATAAAACAATTATCTGCAGTCAGATGCTTTTAAAACTTAAAGGCTATGTAATCTAAAAGAACTAAAGGGCAGGGAAGCCTGGCGTGCTGCAGTCCATGGGGTGGCAAAGAGTAGGACATGACTGAGGGACTGAATGACAACAACATAATCTAAAATAACAGCATAGACTTTTACCACAAACTTCTCTTGGAAGCATCTGTTTTTAGGGTGAGGACAATATCCTACACAAATAACAACCACATTCAAACAGGATTGGCTCACTGTTTTACAAGTTTTACAAGCCTGTAGAGGTTTCGTTGTTAAAAGTTGAAAATAAAGCTGAAATGATAGGAAATACAGTTCCATAAAATAAGCACAATTTTAACCTTGACTATTTGTTAATATTAAATATTACTGTACTCTGACAACTAGTAGAAGTTTAAAAGAAAAGATACCATTAGTTGCCCAAACAAGCCACATAAAAATTTCTGAGGTGGGGGAATTTTTTATGATGAGCTTTAATACTGAATTGTTCCCTTTCTGGAATCCACGTGATCTGAAACAAATACACCATGAATTGTCCTCTCACTTTCACTTCTCCTTGGATGATCACAGAATTCAGATGATTTCGTCTACTTGCTTTGAACACAGGTAGTCCTAGTAGTAGGTTGAGTAGGACTGTTTCACTACATTAGAAACACCCTAATACTACAGTATCTTATTGGCCATACACAACATGATTGTTTTAACATAAGAACATCTCTATTCTGTCTTATCCTTGAGCACCAAAGTGTATTTGTAAATGCTAGATATAACGGTGGCATTTCATTCAAGAACTAGCAATAATCTTTGAGGAAATCTCTAGAAGATAAAAATCATACCAACAGAAATCCTTACTATAATTGCCTGGACCCTTAATACTTTAACATTTTACAAGCACAGTCATATTGAATCCTTCTGTCTGTTCAGTTCAGTCGTGTCCAACTCTTGGCAGCCCCATGGACTGCAGCACAGAAACACAAAAGGTATAGGGATCATTTGTCCCTTTCTATGAATGATGCAACTGAGGACAAAAGAGGTAACAAAACCCGCTCAAAATGACACCAGTAGTAAACAGCTAACAGGTCCAGGACTCAGTATAATGTTTCCAGTGTCATACAAAGTGGGTGGTTTTATTTTTTAACACTAAGAATAATAAAAACAAAATGAATGAAAACAGTGAACTGTGAGCGCCCACACTGAGTGGAAGGGTTAGCAGAATGGAACATTTAAGGATACTTTTCTAAACTTCAGAGAACAGTAAATACATCACAATGACACATGTGTGTCATTCTTTTAGTTTTGCCTTGGTCTGTTTTTCACATGTGCCTTCGAATAGCTGTCTTTGTAAAATTTTCAAGACTGTATTAGAAGCAATTCAATAGAAAATGCACACACAGGGTAAGAACAATAATCAGCTATTTAATTTGACAAAAATTCCTTGAAAAGATTTCCATTAAGTTATACACATGTTAGGTAAAAATATTTTATGAAATGTGAAGTCTCCTTTTTCTCTAAACTATTAAATAGTTAAGTCACTAAAGGATAGAGTATAAAAAAATTCTATAACAGTATTCTAAACCTAAAAATATATACTCAGATATATACACTTGTAAAAAAAAATACTTATCTTCCCTCTCTTATTCACTTTTATGAAGCACACACACAGGGAGAGATTCAAATGTACATCCTTAAACTGTCTCATTTAATTGCAAATCTTAAGTTGCACACATGAAAACAGTTGTATATTCATTTCACCCACTTGGAATAAACATTTCTGGGCCTAAGCATCGTGGTCATTTTCTTTAAAAAGAAACTAAAAATCCCACCCTAAAAAAGTACACGCCCCTCCCCACTCTAATTCCCTTTTTTCACGCTAGTACAACTCTCAAGCCAACCATCCCTCCCTTCCCCCTTTCCTGCCTGTAAAATCCAAGTTAGACAAACACTGTGTGGCTGAAATGACATATTTGAATGGAATTCAGACCCACCAGTTCCTGTTTACGTTTCTGATTTGCGAATGTTGTCTTCTCCGCTCACTATACATTATAAACGCTGCACATCCATAAATAGTGTCAGGTTACATTCAGGCAGGACCAATGAGCATTAATCATTACTTCCAGTCAACTGGCAAAAGCAGCAGCTGATGGAACACTACACCCTCCAGCTCTGTATAAATGGACATTCCAGAGAGTCAGAGAGTGTGTGTGTGTGCGCGTCTGTATGTTTTTCCTTTCAGTCTCCATTTTATGAATGAAACTCCAGGCTCTATAGAGTCCATTCATGTAAGAGAAATGCTTACAGGGCTCTGCCTCGAGGGACAATCAGTCATGGGTAAAACTGATATGATTGGTTTAAAAAAGCCTTCAGCCTTCCATTACTGACTTAAAATGCAGTCCCTGTCCATTTGACCTGTGTTAATGCATAAAGAGCAAATCCAGATCATGGTCTCAACTCTCAAATCAAATCACTAGCCAATGCCACTTACTGTAACTGTAGATTTAGTGCATATTGAAGTATTTCTTAGAAAAACTGACAGAGTGGACCAAATCTTGGAGAGATTTGATATTGTCACTCAGAACTGAATTAGGAAAACTCATATGAGACCTGATAAGCAAAAAAAGGCAATGCCAAGTTGTGAGGCCAATCCATGACCTCTATTATAATAACAAGATCAATTAGGAAGATACCACCATCAATTTTCACATTTGAAGCACCTAAAAATCAGAGATTACGTGGCCTACTAATCCACAAATTACTGGCTGAATAAAAGAAAATTATCTTTGGATGTCAGAGAAACAGGTAAGATGTTACCGTTTTCTGAACGATCCAGTAACTCATTCCTTTAAATTCCCAACTGATTTTCCAGTTCTTCGAGTGACAATTTTGATGTCAAGAGGGAAAAAAAATCACTTGCCATGTTTCAGGAGAAAATGTGACCATAAGCAAACGATGCTCTGTCATGGAGTAGGGCCAAGGCTTGGCCTTTGGGAGTGTTAAATATCAGGTACAAAAAGCCAAAGTTGGTGGAACCATAATCATCACTACACTGGAAATTACTAAAGATGGTAATACTTAAAAATATCTAGAGTTTTTAGGAGGGAAAAAAGCTATTTATGAGCAACTATGGGAACGATTTCTAAAGACTCAGTCCACTACCAAATACTGTTAAAACATATCATGGGTTTTATCAGCCATCTGTAACTTTGTCCTTAATCTGAAAGGAAGAAAATATTTCTTTCTTCCAGTTATCTGAAGCCATTTTGCAAAATGGTTGCAGTCAACAATCCCTGAATATATCTTTTAACTGATTTCTCAAGGAATCTTCACTATACCTACAGAAGAAGGAATGAGAAGAGACACGAAAAATGCATGGTCTTTGGTTTTAAATGTGTGCAAGATTTCTAATATGGCGTTATAATAATTTAATATTTATCTTCTAATTTCTAATATCTGCCAAATAGAATGATAGAAAATAAATAAAGCTATCACCATATTTAACTTTGAACCACAATTAAAATACTTGACATAGCCAGGAGGAGAGATGATAAGTAAATCTACAATATGTCACCCACAGAAAATATAGAAAACTACTGAAGAGTCAATATATATTCAATTACTAATTCTTGAATAATATTCTTTTTTCAAGGCTTAAAAAAATTTCAGTATTTAGAACAAGTTTTCATGGTGGTTCAAAGATATGTAAGTAAAAATGATGAAGCAAAGCTGAATATTTACAAATGTCATATTTCATATTTTTAAAACTTAAGTTATAATTATCAGTCTAAGGGCCTTCCATTTTGGAAATGACAAAGCTTTATGGTGGACCTGAAAGTGTCAAATAAGTATCAGGAGCCCTTATTCTATTCTCACTGTTCCATCCTAAACCTAATCAGCATTTTCAACAGTTTTCTTTTGCCTTCACTCCACTCATTATTTCTTGAACAATATTTTCGGTTGTTTATTTATGTATAAATCAATTGTTCATTAAGTATGTAAGAATATTTATCATAAAACATATATAAGGCAAATTTCCCTAAAACACATATCTCCTCTTATAAAGTAAATAATAAGGAATCAATAAAAAAATAAGATATCCTGAGACAGAATTCCTGAGATATTACTACAGTAGTAGGAGTGTAGGAGTAGTAACAATCATAATAGTAATAATTTAGGAAATAAACTACTGAGTAAATTTAGCCTTCTGAGTTGTCTGTTTTTAATTTTGAGCAGGTTGAACCAGTTGATGAGGCCATGACAAACCATCTTCAACCCAATAAAGCACTAGTTACTCATATTTCTATGTGGCTGTAGAAAATAATTATCTTTGTTCTCGCTCTACTAGCTATTGATTTCATCCCATAAATTTAAAACCATATTCTGAATTTTACAAGGAAAAGTCCAAGAATGCTCACTAAGAGCAGTGTTAGGAATTACTTCACTATTTTCTTTGCTATTTAAGATGAGTACCCATCAACACAGCAAAACACAGAATAACATTTACAACATAAAGATTTTCTCTCACCATTTCAGAAACCCAAGACTATTTAACTCTGATGATTGCAGTGCCAGCTTGGGCCTTTGTGAGTACCAGATATATTTGTCAGTTCTGACAGTTGAAAGTTAAAAACATTTCTAGTTTTTAACATACTTAACATGAGCTAAATACTTTGTATTTATTTTATCATTTTTCTGCCTACATATAATTTTTCTACATGCTAAGAACAGGTAATTATTCTCTAAATTTGAAGGTTTGTCTACTGGCCTTCATTAAAGTTCTCAGATGAGGAAGAAGTATATGGAGAACGTGAAAGGGCTGCTTGGATTTAAAAATGAAAGTGAGAAAAGGCCTGTCTTATTTTTCCAAATGTAAGCTTTCTTTACATACTGTAGTTCTTTATAAGTTTTCTACTAAAAAATAGATTGAACTGACACCAGTTTGAAAATGACTCTTGCATTTTAAGCCATCAAGCAATCAAGTGTTTTTAACAAAGAGTGAAGTGCAATAAGAGAAGGCTCAGACAAACTCAAAGTTTCCATAATCAAAGAATTTTAGAGCTGGCTAAGACACTGATTTGTTACTTTTCCTTCTAATTATCATTCATCCTTTTTCAGAAGAACTATTAGGAAAAATCACTTATCTGACAATCTCAAATTTTGATAATGTTTATGGTGTATTTTTAAAAAGGAGACAGAACCCATTTTAACCCAAAATATCATTTGACGTTTTATACTTTCCTGTCTTACAACAGTGAGTACCTAACAATCAGAATAAAATTTGAGGACTATCTAACATGAAATGAATACCTTCAAATTAGGAAAAGCATATCTTAGGCTTTAATGCAAATGCTTTCATTGCCCTGCATCATGTAGAGCTTTATAAAATCGCAAATATTCAGGCTAAAATTAGAGAAAAGAATAAATAATACATCTAACAAATTATGAATTAAAGAACTTTACTTTGGACAATTATATAGAAAGACTGTGAACTGTACACTAAGAATAAGAAAACCATGGTTCTAGTTTTGGCTGTTTCACAGAACTTATGGTAAGTTAACTTGAATGAGCCTTGGACATTTTATCTCTACAGTGGAGTGTAAAGGAAGAATTTCAAAGAGGTGATCCCCAAGAGCTTTCATGAGCTTAAAGACATGATTCTATGAAACAGCAATTTGTGCCAACTTCCCAATTGAAAATAATGCTGCATTTGCCAACACACACATGTGACATGCCTCCAAACTGAAAGAAGGCCTCATCAGTACGAGAAGGAATGACCCTAAAAAACGCAATCACAAAATACAGAAACATTTTCTTCAGAAAACATGATCCCAGCTTCCACACCTACCCTCCTGAACTACTTCCTTCCGTCCTAAAGCTACAAGCACGCGCTTTCCCCCATTTTCTTATTTCAGAAACCCTTCTCCCGTATCTCTGAAAATTCTTTCCCTTCTTCATTCCCAGCTCCTGGCGAAAACCACATGGTGGGGAGGCAGCTTTTCAAATTAATTAAAGTAACAGAATAGGCCCTGAGTGTTAAAAACACTTTAGTAATGTATCACCTCTCCGATCAACTGCTGGGTTAAGATTTTTAGTAACACCCCCAAATGCAAAGTAACACAACAGCATTAAATAATGGGGCTGCAGGCACAGTGCAGGGATGAACCTGAAACCGACCAAGTATTACATTCATTCTCCTCCCTCTCTAAGGCAGCCCTGCAAACAAAGGAATACAAAGCCAGGTTTGCAACAAATGAGACTATGTCCTTCTTTATTTAGTGTTCTTTTTACTTATAGGACTGCTGTGATTAACTTGGACACTTTTCTTCTTCAACTCTAAATTGGTTGATACTTGACAATTTAATACTTACTCTGTCTGATTAGAAAAGCTGTACTAAGCACAATTAAAAGACAAAGCACTTTATAGAAAAAGTAGATACTGACTATAATATACAGTGTTTCTATACTGGGTCTTATTTTTGCCTGAGCCACACTTGACATGTATAATTTTTTTACTCAATAGTCTCATTTCATTAAATATTATTAAAAGTCAAACTTCTAATGACTGTATAATATTCACTATGGATAGCCATAACTTACATTAGCAATTACCCTGTGATATTCCTCCACCACTAAATATTCATCATTTGTCTCCCCTTCCATAAGATAATTTTCTGACAGTGAAAATACCTGATCAAAGCATATGAACATTTTGTGCTGATATTTTCTTGAGTTAAACTTTAGTTTCATGTGTTCACCACTCTCCTAAAAATACTACCCTTAGGTATCCAAAACCAAGACAAAAGACCAATCAATGAACACATAAATTCTAACAAAATATGTTGTTGCGAATATCTAAAATATTTACCTCACTGGCCATTCAGAATCTGCAAAACCTCATTTGGGAGTATGAAAATGGGAAAACAGCCACAATTTTATTTAAATAGAGCACTGTATCCATATGAAGCACAAAGTGCTTATTCAGTTCTTTTCATGGAGTCACTCGGCCACAGGGGCAAAATAGAAGAAATCAGATTGGATTCAGTAAAACCCAACCAATCAACAAAAAGCCTGTATCCCTGCTTTGTGCAGCAATATTAGGCTAGAGAAACAGAGAAGGAAAACAACAAAAGATAACTACATCTATTATTGTACTGGACTGTTGAGAACTTAATATTATAATCATGATTATATTGTACTGGTTCATCAAACTGGCCCTAAATATCAATTGTTTTTTATCTTTTCAGAGTCCTCTGACCCAAGTTTTTTTTCCCTTTTTCTTCATAAAAATTTCTACTCTCCTAACATAATATTTTGTAATTTTTAGCTTAAATACTCAGCAGTTGAAATTGCATTCCTGTAATTATAATTATGACTAATAGACCTTCCATTTCCCATGTCATAATTAATGTCAGGCTTTATTAGAGCATAATCATGTTGCATTTTCACTTACAAAGCTTCTTTTATTTTCACAACATTTATGTTATATTGAATTAAGCAATGAAGAGTTCTAGAGGCCTTCTTAAAGGACAATCTGTGGATCATAGATGCTGAATAAAAGGATTATGAAATGTTTTTCGCATTGTCTTTAAATCACATAAAGTATTTTCTATTGTGCTATTTGTTCAACATCAGTAAGTGAACTAAGCACTCAATGATTCAGTGATAAATACTAAATTTTCTAAAAAAGATTAATAAATTGCCAGCAAGGATGAAAGAAGTAAAGACAATAAGACAAAATATCTGGAGATCATACTTGCGGCAGCGATGAATGACATATGAAGATGTGTCAACCTATTTGCACCAATTGGGTAGTCCGTATACCACATTTTGAAAGGCACAGGTTAATTTTTCATCAGTCCTGGTTACACAGTTACTACAGTTCTTTAGACCACATCCATTCAGAAGATGTAACTTAACTATTTAACTATTCAAGCAAAACTGAACTGTATCTTATTGGCAATATTGAAATTAGAATTCAAAGGTACTGTCCAACTTTAACAACTTGAAATATTATTTAGAAGGGAGAAAGTAACATACATTAACAACTTCTTAAATATTAAACAAATATTCCACAAGTCATCTGCAAGGTATGTGGTAACTTACAAAAACGATGCCCTATGTACCTTTAATATAGGATACTGCACTCTTCATGGACTGAATGATCAAGTCCCCTAAAATTCATTGTGAAGCCTTAATGGTTAAAATGATGGAGAGGAGAACTTTGAGAGGTAATTAGAATAAGACCAGGTCATGAGAGTGGGGCCCTCATGGTGGAATTAATGTCTTTACAAGAAGAGAGAGACCAGAGCTGTCTTTCTCTGCTACATGATGACACAGTGAGTAAGTAGCAATCTTCAAGCCAGGAAGAGGAGACTCATCAGGAAATGAATCTGCTGGTAGTTTGATCTTGGACTTTCCAGCCTATAGAACTGTGAGAGTTCAATGTCTGCTGTTTAAGCTTTCCAATTGATGATATCTGATTATACTAGGCTGAGCTAAAGCATGGACTATCCTTTTTTGGTTATAAATAACTGAATCTGTCCCCCTGAGGGCCAGACAGCAACTGACTTAGAACTCTATATTACATATGGTCCAAAACTAATGCAATTAAATTTCACAGTACCAGTTCTTTTTTTTTTTTGCCCTCATTGGATTACTTAAATTTTTTTATTTGGTTCAAATCTTCTTAAGAAAAGTTACACAGTCTCAATACCATGTTATATATAATTTTATATATGGCATAAATATAAGGAGGATATATTAATATCTTAATATTAATATAAAGATATGCATATTTGCATATAATAATATAAATATATGGAAAACCAAAGAATCAAGAAAATGATTCCATTTATAATCTTTCTGAGATATAAAATCATTTCTAGAAAACATGAAGAAATTTCTAAAAATTCTATGCCCTGCAGGTCCTTCTGAACCAATTACTTGGGGTATTTGAAATGATTTACATGTAAACTTTCTTGAAATCACAATGAATTCAAGAAACTGTGTAGCAAATTCAAATGTGGTTTGGAGAATCAGGATAACATCAGTTAACAGGATTAGAAATTTACAGAAAAAAACAAATCTTATCTATAATAAAGCCCACTGTAGAGCAGAGTTCTTAATTATGCACATAAATCATGGACAAATATAAAAGATTCTAAACAATAACCACTGTGGTACACATTTTAGGATGGTCTTGAAATTACAGGTTCTGGGACAAGCATTCAAATAAAGTCCCTCACATCATATGTTAAAATTTTTAGAACTATACGGGATTTCCCTGGTGGTCCAATGGTTAAGACTTTGCCTTTCAATGCAAGGGGTACAGGCTGATCCCTGGTTGGGGAACTAAGATCCCACATGCCTAGCAGCCAAGAAACCAAAACACGAAACAAAAGCAATCTTGTAACAAATTCAGTAGAGATTTTAAAAACGGTCCATATCAAAAACATCTTTAAAAAAACTTTTCAAACTGTGAATCAGTCAGACAAACTTATAAATGAATACATTCTCTCCTCCTATTTGAAAATGTGACAACACAGCAGCTTGGAAGGCCAGGTCAAACCTAGACTTCGGAGAAATTTCTAGGATGAGAACTGAAAGAGCCAGTTTTCAGTCTTCAGACCCCAGCCCGCCCCAGTTCCTGCCTCACTTCCTATATCCCTCAACCCCACACTGCTCCATACCGCAAGAGCCTCACACACCAAACCTCTGGGTACAAGCAAGCTCCACCCTCAATCTCTCACAAACAGCGGCCCTGTGGCCAGTTCCTGGGACTTACGAGGTATACACAAGAGCAGTGTGCTCCGCCTGGAAAACCAGGTCTGGGGTGAACTTGCTCCAGTCCTGGAAGTGGACTCAGGGCTGACGGGGCAGGGGAGTCATGGGTCCTGAGTAGCTAGTGTACCTTCTAGAAGTAGAGACAGAGTCTCTCAGTAGAAATTCCTCTTAGTTCTTTGAACTTCATGTCCAGTGAGAAAGGATGGCCAGAAGGAGGCTCTCAGTAGGGCTCCTTCTTGCTGAGCTTTAAGATCAGTTCATAATAAAACAGGTAACTTTACACAAGTTAACTTAAGACAAGGAAACAAGTACAGGAGACAGTTTTCCTTCATCAAGTGGGACTGATAGAAAAACTCAGCAGAGTTATGCCTCGAGAAGCAATAGTTACTTCATAAAGAATATCCATAACTTTGTATCCACATGAAAGGAAGTCACTTTTTTAAGTCTACAACCATCTATTGATCATGCTTACAATAATGTTAGCAATTTTTTTTTTGCCTGGTGCCCTTCTTAGAAGCATTAGCTTTTATTTCATACTATGTTTCAAAATTCCGAAGATGTCTGCAAGGCAGGTGCCTTGATTTTGAATTACAAGACAATTAAAAATGTATTCATTTTGTAAAAAAAAATTCATTTTGTTTGAATGTAAAACAATTCATTTTGTAAGTGTATTTTGAATGTAATTCATTTTGAATGCATCCAACTCATTTTGTAAAATAAAATGAACACAGATTAAGTAATTTGTCTGAGTTCTTAAGGTTGAATATTGGCAAAGTTTTTGGTAACACTAACAATAGATGAAAATATTCTTTATTTCCAGGTAACCTCAATTCTCCACCTTGACATACTTAGTAGGGCCTTTCCGGCTCAGTGAGCTAAGCTCTATTATTGCTATTTTTGCTATTCCTTGTCCAATATGGAAGAATTATTTTTTATGAACCCTTGGAATCTTGCCATACCAATAAAGAAAAAAATAGTTAATAAGCAATAAGTTAGTACAGAATATTACTTTCTGTAAATATTGTCATTAAATAATGCCACAGGAGCAAAAGGAAAACAAGCCCAGAATTTAGAAAAGAACAACCCTGTTACTCTCCTGGCCTGAGATACGAGAGTTTAATTTTACCAACTGTACTTTCCCTTAAACAGGTTTCATTTCTAGACACTATTTCAACCATCGACTCATGCCAAAATGGTTTGATAGTCCAACCCTTCACATAAAGAAAAAGATTCAAAGAAGGAATAAATCAGAATGTTTCCACCAAAAAAATGGTCAGGAGCCACCTAACCTGTAGCCAACACTAATGAATGCGACAAGCAAGTGAAAAGATACCATAAATGTAACTTGAAACACAGGCCTACCTGAATCATATGCAAAATCTCTGGGCTCCTGTTTAATCATCAGAGGAGGGGGGAAGCTTTGGCTGGCCGCACCACCAACCATGGTGTTGTGCTCATACACTGGGTCGTGGTACTCCTGCTTAAAGCCTTGAGGTGGGAAGGGGATGTTTGGCTCAGACATCTGCCGCTGGTACATGGGACGTCCTTCCCTTGGCATTGTTGGCAAAGGAGGAAAGGAATTACAGGGTTCAGAAAGTTGGCGGCGAAATCTGGGAAATAAGAGAGCATATTTCAAATAAAAAGGTAACAAGGAATACCCTTTAAAAATACTGGCACAATTTTTAACCGCTTAGTTAGTGAACGTGACACCAGCTGACTGGCCCAAAGTGTAAATCTTGGGTGAAGATGAGGTTTCTTCTTCCTGGGTCTTTGTAATCATAATACACCTTGTGTTCCTCTTCTAATTAGTTCCATTCAGCACCATTTCAGTATATTACCAGAAGTTACAGGTGTATCACAAGTAAGGCTAAGGAGAGAAATGTAGCATTTGCAAGAAATACATACCCTGACAGTTAAAATGCCCAATGAGAAATCAACGCAATAGCTCGCCAAATTTCCTTATGAAGAGAGTCTCAATTATAGACAAGGAAAAAAAAGCAAAACAGAGACTCTGGAAAAAATCTGATCTCAAACTGCATCATCTATTTTTTAATTGTTATCAAGATAATCAACAAACAAAAAAAATCGATCAAATAAAAACCTCCTTAAGGGTTTTCCGTTTCTTACCATCAGTTACTGAGGAAAAAAGAAAGGAATGCCTTTCTTTTCAAATGGGTGGGACTCTTACATCTTCAACAATGTCCTTAAGAACACTGTATTCTAGTGAGAAATTAAACTGGGCAATATTATAGAGAATGAAATCCAAGCTAGTTTTTAAAGACCACTTATTTACCGTCAAGACAGCAACACAGAACACACTGTCTTCCAAGGGCTTCAGGCAAAATATCAGGTTGATAAAAACAAGCATAAAATAATACAGCAGCCCTCTGAAGATGGGAAGAACATGCACGCATCACATAGCATCGCAACACGTCACGATGTTCGATCATGTAGAAGCTCTGAGGCCTTGGCAGAAGGCTGACGGTGAGTTTCTGCAGTCCTTCCTTCTTGGTTATCTACTGTACTGACTGGCTCATCACATCATCATTCAGCTCTACATGTCTCATCCTAATACCATTGACCCACCACAAAGATGTGGATTAATTAAAGATTTAAAAGTGCTCTAAAATGGCCAGGAGTGCTTAAAAATAACCTATCCAACATTTCTATAAGCAAATGTATGCCTATTAACTTCCCTGCACCCTTCTAAAAGCATTTCTGTGACTTTAATTTGGAGAGTTAACATTTAATTTTGGTAACATTAAATGAAAACAAGGGAAGAGAAAAAGAATGAAGAGCGATTGCTTTAGCGTTTCTCAGAACACTCCACCCTGTGGCTTAACTCTAGCCTCACCAGCTGCCATGGAAAGCACTGAAATTCCACCTACACCTGCAGAAAACCAACTTAGAAACTCAGATATTGCCACAGTTAGGCTGACTGGCACTGCATTCATTTCCCTTCCCTTGCTTATTTCATTAGCCAAAAAAAGAAACAGAAATTATCATTAAGAACTGTCAAGGAGCGAATCAGAAAATTGCAACTTGAAGTTAAAATAAGAACTCTTGCTCACTTGGGAAGCCGTACAAGGAAGTTAATAACACTTCTGCTAAAAGCTTTGTTTTTTAAAAAAAAAGTCAAGCCATTTGTTTGCAGGAGTCAATGTGATTACAGTTGGTACTCACTGAGGACCAGGCATATATCAACACACATATGCTTCCTAAGAAACTACAAGTTTGTGGTGACATTCTTAAGACCGATGGTAAAGAGAAGCAGACTCAGAAGCTTCTGGAAGAGAGTGCATGGGTAAGGAGAGCACGCTGATGAACTCTTGAGTACAGAAAAACAGCGTCTAAGTGGTGGGAAACAGAGAAAAAGAGACAGGACTCCTGCACAGTGGGTTCAGGGAAAAGTGCCAAAGGGCTGGGCCGAGGAGCAGAAAGAGGCTGACGAGAGGAAGTGGGGTGCAGCCCAGTTGGCCCTGAAGTGTTCCCTGAGAGAGGTTGGGTGCTGGGCTGGAGGGGGCTATTTGGGGACAGGATCTGTTCCCAGAGCAAATTTGCCATTTATAACTGAGGGACTGTCATTTGTTGGCGAGAGCTCTCCAAGAAATCCTCCTCAGAAACATACGGCTTCAGAGATTTTCCTGGGATGGGCCAGCTGGTACTGGCCTCCACGCTCTGCGGGGGACACTGGGAAAAGACCTGAGCTTCCCTCTCCTAGTTCCGGGCCGGCTGTTCGCAGTCTCAAATACTTGACTTCAAGTAGAGAAACTCAAATGGATTTGGCTACAGCATCTCCAGTTAGGTCACCTAAAAACAGCCACACTGCTTGTTCAGCAGTCACCTTCCTTAGGAGAGAACTTCAGAGAGTGCCAACCATACCATCTCTAATTCTGACCCTTGTCTGAGGGGTGAGAGGCTTGGTACCAAGGACTCTGGGAAGTCCCCAGAAGTAGACAAAACAAACCTTGCTTTTTTCTGCATCGTCCTCTCTGTCCCCCATCAGTCCTACACAATGAGCATCTGTTTAATGGCCCACCCGGCAATAAGATTTCTTTCATCTGTATTTACAAAACTGTTTACACAGATGCTCATACCATTACGCTCTGAGAAAGTCTCAGGTCACAGGGTGAGAAGAGAAAGATAATGGACAGCGTTCATAACCAAAGCACAAGAGAACACAGGGATGGAAACCAAGGTAGAAACGTTATTACTTGGTTTTATACTGGAAAGAATGCTTTCATCTTATCCTTTCATATCAGAAGAGTGACTGAATTTGAGATTGAGTCCCATTAAATAATCTATAAAAAGCAGACCTGAGTATTCCCTTATTTTAAGACAATTGCCAGTGGCACATCTTTGGGTTTCCTCTCCTGATCTGGAGGATTCCTTTGGCTAAGTTATTTTTATAATGGTGTGTCAGAACCCCTTTGCATAGGCTTCTTGCTAAATTTGGGGTTGCCTGCTGGCTCAAGGCAAAGAATCTGCCTGCAATGCAGGAGACTTGGGTTCAATCCCTTGGTTGAAAAGATCCCTTGGGAGAGGGAATGGCAACCCACTCCAGTATTCTTGCCTGGAGAATTCCATGGATAGAAGAACCTGGTGTGCTGCAGTCCATGGGGTCGCAAAGAGTCAGACACAACTGAGTGACTGAGAGACAACATACTAATCACGCTCTCGAGATTATGCCTGTGGTATCTGTTTGGAAGAAATACTTCTATTTCATGGCATGTTACTATGCATCTCTTTCCAATTCCACATTCAGGGTTGTCATCTTGATAGCTTGGAATCTGCCATGGGGGCAATATTTACATCACAGACTCATCAAATGCTACAGATCAAAGTCTTTTGGGTTTTCTTCCATAGATCCTATTGTTAACCATTTACCAACACACCACTTACTCTACATAAGTATAGGGTAGAAGGGGAAAAAAAATGCTGTATACAACTGAACTGCGTTTTTAAGTTGTATTATTAAGGCTTCTAGGGGTCCTTCAATATTTTATTTAAACACAAATTTTTAAATCTCTAAGAGTTGAGAATTACCAGGCATAGCATATTCTTTAGCTCTATGTTATGTCTTGCCTTGCTCCTTTCTAAGGAATAATAATTCAGTCTCTATTACTTTAATGTTATATTCTCAGTGTTCAGGGTCATGCATTTCAGACATTAAATATCCATCACTTGGAAAGGAGGAGAGAGAGTTCTATCATATAAGTTCTCTTCTGCAAAACTATGTACAGCTAAACCAGTCAGTCTAAGGTAAAGAACCTAATTCCATAAGCCATCTACTAAAATTAGTCTCCTAACTTTATTTTACAAGTACACACATATGCTCATAAAAATGGGATGATCTGATTTAAAGTTTAAGTGAAGCAATTTAATTCAAGCAAAGAGAAAGGGAAATGTTCAAATGTCAGTATATAGATTAATTTTCCATTTTAGCAACCAATTTAAATGTTTATAAAGGAATGTTTATAAATGACCTTCTCCACAAATTATTTATAGCTAAAGACAGAGCAAATTCTAAAAATATTTTGCACAGATGTGCAAAATTAATACACTCGCCTTGAATTTACTATAGGTCCTAGGAAGTGGTAAAAGGAATTTCTTCCAAGAATGCTAAAACAGTTTTGCTTTTTTTTTTTTTTTTTAAATGGTACTTGCAGTTACCAAGAGATAAGGGGCAGGGAGGAATAAATTGGGAGATTGGGAATGACATATGCAGACTACCATTGATAAAACAGATAACTAATAAGGATCTATTTCATAGCACAGGGAACTCTACTCAATACTCTGTAATGACCTATATGGGAAAATAATCTAAAAGAGTAGATACATGTATATGTATATATATATACATATATATATACACGTATATACGTGTATATACATATAACTGATTCACTTTGCTGAATAGCAGAAACTAACACACACATTGTAAATCAATTATATTCCAATAAATGTTTTTTATAAGGTATCTTACTTTACCTGTGATCCATGGGGTAGCTGCTGTCTTGGATGGGCTGCGATGGAGGGAGGTGAGCTGGGAAGGCGCGGTCAGGTTTCGAAGTGTGAGCTGAGTTGGGAGATGCATGGTGCAGGGGCGACACTGGAGTGCTGGATGGCGTTGGGGGGTTGGAGGGCCTCATTCCCACTTGTGGCTTCTGATCATAGGCACTACCCAAGAGACAAGAGACAAGAGAATGTGTGTTTCTTGGGAAAAATTAAAATTCTGTTCCCCTCCCAAACAACTCAAGGAAACAAAAAAATATTTCAGGCTAAAGTCCTAAGGAAGCTTAGAATGGTATGGCTTTTGGCTTTTGCAGTTCTAGAACATGTAATCATCAAAACAGCCACACGCTTAAACAGAAAATAGGATAATGTATCACTTGGAAAGAGCATAAATATAAAACATCTATTTTTAATACATATACAAACAGCATAAGGAAAATCTCTATCAGCAAAAGCAGTGACATTATTTCTATCTATACTTGGTTGTTTTTTTTTTTTTTTTGGCCACACTGTGAGACATGCAGGATCCTATGAGGGATCGAACTTACGCTCCCTGCAGTGGAAGTGTGGAGTTTTAACCACTGAACTACCAGGGAAGTCCCTATTACCATCTGTTCTTGATATGTCTCCTTAAGCAAGTTACATAGATCTTTTCTAAATCGTTAAATATTTCTGACATTATAATCTTTCTACATTACAGAAGACTTTAGAATAAGAAGTCATATCAGTTTAACAGATGCAGATCATACCTGACTCGCCTTTATTTGTTGTAGAATTCTAAGACGCTGATGCTTTTGCCTTATTTTCATTCTTTTAGTGTAAAATAAATGATGCCTGGCATTCACTTCCTCACATGAGATAATAAAGATTTATGAGGCAAATTAAAACAACTCTGATATATTTAAACCTTCTTGGAGCATAAGAATAGGCACAAAATATTGTTCTTAGAATAAAATCCTGTTATCACAGTCTAACTTCTAAACATAATTACAAAAGAATAAAATGAGTAAGCTTGTTTTTATACACATTATGAATTTAAGTTGCAGTCTTTAGCATAGTTCTCAGGGATATGATTTAACTAATTCTTCTAATCTAAAAATACTTTATTGAAAACAAATTACATTTAAGTTTCTGAACAAAAAATATCTAGGTTAAAATACTGTTTCCTTTTAAGACAAAAAGCATTCACCAGTATATTTTTTCTTTAAAAAAGAAACTTTAAAAAAATATTGACTTATGTAATAATTCATCCTGTTGCTCCATCTATACAAAAGAATCACATCCAACCGTGAAACTACAGAAGTAGAGGAGTATGGGCTGCATAAGTCTTTCTTCCTTTACAGCAAAGTCTACAAACCCATACGATTTGGTTCCACCTATTTCCTTTACCCATATTTCTGAATGAGAATGTACTTCTTTTTATGAAATGGTTCACCTGTCTCATTCCCATGTGAAAAATAATGATACATCTCTGTCCTAGGATATTCCTTTTTTCTCATAAAATGCTACACTGCTTTATACTGTTCATATAGAAATGGAAAAAACAGAATTAATCCATTAAATCATTGTGAGAATTATTGGTCCCCGAGAAGAATCAAAATATACAGGTAATTCTACCAATAATTTATGAAAGTCAGATGTCTTTTTTTAAAATATGTCTATAAAGCAGTAGTTCTTCCATAGTTACATTTCTGATCAATGCTAAAATGCAATGGCAATTCTATACCTATTTGGTTTATTAATTAAAAATTCTCCAATATGTTAAATAATTACTCTG
Organism: Antilocapra americana; assembly: GCA_007570785.1. Classification (NCBI taxonomy): domain Eukaryota; kingdom Metazoa; phylum Chordata; class Mammalia; order Artiodactyla; family Antilocapridae; genus Antilocapra; species Antilocapra americana. Next base: position 15,483,469 of record ML661346.1, read on the forward strand.
TGAATATATAGTATCCATAAGGAGAAAATTAAAAAATTAAAAATGTGATAAAATTAAATTCAGATTGATCAATACTGTTTTATTTGAATTCAATATGCTTTAATAGAAGGCTTCTATAAAGAAATATATCTTATAAAAGCTTTGCAGTTCAATTGAACCACCTTCATCATTTCAAACTCTGGTGAACCTTCTAGGAAAGAGGATACAGAAGACAAGTTTGCAAGAACAAATAGTAATGAAATATTCAAGCACTGGTCAGGAACCATGAAACCATACAAATCAAAGTTTTCTCAATCTTGAATATCTTAAACAACAAACTAGTGAATATAACAAAGAAGGAAGTAGACTCACAGATGCAAAGAACAAGTGAATGCTTTCCAGTGGGTAGAGGGAAGCAGGAGGGGCAATATAGGGGTAGGAGATTAAGAGGTACAAATTACTAGGAATAAAATTATCTCTAAGAACATATTGTACAACACTGGCAATGTAGCCAATATTTTACAATAACTATAAATAGAGTATAACCTTTAAATATTGTGAATCACTATATTGTACACCTCTAACTTCCAGCTATACTTCGATTTAAAGAATGAAAAAAAAAATGAAATTATTCTGCAGAAGGAAACAGAGTGTAGGTAAAAAAAAACATCTAAGGAAACAGAAGACTCCTCTGAATCATAATGCACTATGAACTTGGATCAACATGATTTATAAGACCGCAAATATTTGTAATCATTTTTATAAGTTTCTAAACTAACCCCTTTAAAGGACTAAGTCTCTACTGTAATTGAGGGTAATAACATACAATATACAGAGCCAACTTTTTCCTTATGCAATTAGAGGCCACTATGAAAAGTAGCAGAATGCAATTTACTGTGAAGGGTTTTTAATGAACATACATGTTATCAAATTTTCCAACAAGGAACAATGTACTTCTACTGCTCCACCCTTCATTATCATCAGAAGGAACAACTGGTTTTTTAACAGATAATAGCCTCTGCTAAGCCTTATAAAATTCTAACTTTACTGCAATTGTCCATGAATGCATCTTATAGATCATCTGCAAAGCCTGTCAGATAACAAATGTACTGTTTAGACCTGCCAAATGCTTCATTGTTTTCCCCCTCCAAACTCTAAAGTGCATAATGCATTCTTTCTAATGAGAACTGAACTTTCGGTACCTGTTCATGCCACCTAAGACTCTTTTTCCAATCTCAGGATGCATCACCTAACAGTGGTGGAAAAGTAGCTCATGATCTGGATAAAAATGACTGCTTTAAAATGATTCTAGACGTATATGATCAGACAGTAAACGGTCCTTTTGAGTTCTGCTCAACGCATGACCTAATTAGCTTGTTACATGCTGAAGATGTAACTCTTATAAAATATGACTTGAGATTTTATATTATGGTAAATTTGTGTTTCAGTAAGAACCATCAGCTGCTCGCTATACACTCAATTACTTTACCTGACATTGTACAGGCACTTTTCTCCATAGCTGAATTTAAAGGGCTGTTCTTGACTGCAGGCAGAGCCAAGTTCTGAACATGGACTGTGGGGTTCTTTCTTGATTTTCAGTGGGAGGCCATGAAAAGCCACTAGAAAACAAAACAAAAATACCCACAAAAATGAAATCCTGTTAGGAATTAAGTATACTAACCTGTTCTATCCCTCTTGGTTAAAATGTCACTAACATTTCATATGAACTTACATACATAAGAAAAATCACACTGGACAAATATCATGCAAGAAAAGATTGTGGAGAATCTTATATACTCTCCATATCTTCATTGTTTGCTTTTATTGTATAACGAATGAACTTTCTCATTACTGAAAGTCAAATGAACTACTTGTAAGTGGCTTAACTGACACTAACAAAATGAGAAGTTCAGTTTTCAGAAAATAAGCTTGAAAATATTTCAGCAAGATTTCCAGTAACTCACGGAGGAAAAAGAAAAACAACTGATTATTCGAGAATTAATTGAAAATAGGAGCATAATTTTAAGAATTAATAAAAAGGAAAATATTTCAAGTGCATCAATAGTAATGGTTTAATGGAGTAAAACTGAACTATGAGGAAGAAAACTCAGCTGCAGTTCTTAGGGTAACTTATGATACTTTGGACAAAAGAATAAAAACTCTCAACATCTTTGTGGCCAGTGCTTATATATAAAACTACAGGTAAAAGTACTTGTCTAACTACTTAAGAGAAGTGTAAAGATACATTATGAGAAATACATTAAAGTTATTTTTTGTATATTATAACCATAAAGCAATTATTCTATATGAAATGATAGTTTCTCCTTTTTCATATGACATTGTCATGTTATTACTGTTCAATATAATATAAATACAATATCATAAAATATGAAGAAACATGTATATTTAAGTTGGAAGCATATCTTTCAAACCAAAAAATAAATTAGGTTATATATTTTTGTTATTTTATATGAAGGTGAAAAAAACATATACTAGAGATCCTCAAAATATATGAAGTTTTAGTAAAAATGGAAAAGATATAAAAATGTAAGAGGAAAAATAGACATGAGAATGAATTTTAGTTTCATACAATAATGCACAGGTATGAATAATCAAAGATAAGCCCATGAAGGACACACTGTGACCTTCAACTCTGTAAAACCTGAGAGTAAAATACAAAATGCTAAGTACATATACCATAAACGAAGAAAAGGGAAGAGAAACTTTGTGGTTTATGATGCTATTCAATCTTGATCATAATATTATAGCATTATAAAGTTGTACTACCTTGAATGTCATATATGATTTTAGTATAAGAAATTAATATCAAGAACTACCAAGCTCCAAGAAAATAAATTTGTTAATATAAGCACATAATTTTGACTGAAATGTTTAGTGATATTCAAGAAACATCTGAAGCACTGTGGAAAACAAATTTGTCACCTAAATTAGTTGTCTAAGGAAAACTTAATAAATAATAATACAATTATTTCACTGAGTGATCTATTTCAAAGTATTTTTTTAATTTAATGTGTGTTTAATATACCTACTCAGAGTAGAGAGTCAGAGGAATTGAAACAAAGGGAAAATTATATATGTTTTCATATGCAAATTGTACATATGTTCATCAACTTTACCAAATCAGAAAGTTATAATTTATAAAATGCTAAGATGAAAGAGGCTTAACAACTTCAGGAATCATTTCATAACATAAGGACTTGCTTGGATTCTGATTTGAACAAAACAACTAAAAGAGACAACTTTCCAACGAGTAAGACATTTCAATGTAGACTAGGTAAGAAATTATTGTTAATTTTGTTGAATGTGATAATGAAATGGCAGTTATTAAAAAAAAAGGTTTAAAGCTAAAGCTTCATAAAATATTTACAGATAAAAAAAATAAGTCCTGGAATATCATTAAAATAATCTAGAAAAAGATTAGGGGAAGAATCAAATAGAAAAATATTGATAAATGTTAAAAGCAGACTGATGGGTCAGTGGGAGTTTATTACATTATTCTCATTACTTCTGTCTAAATCCTAAATTCACAAGATAAAATGTTTCTAAATTATGAAACAAAAATACAAAGGATTTAAAGTAGCATCCTTTAAGAAAAAAATTTTCCCCTCTGCATGTGTATGTGTGTGTGTATATGCTATTTCTTAGAATGACAAATATTGCATAATGAAATCTTGTAACATATTAATCATGCATTTGCTGGTTTCTTAACAAATAGTTTTCAACTCTTTATGACTTACTTGAACATATACAACAAAATGTGCATACCTTACATTTAGCACTTAGATTAAGTATTGGGTTTTATATTTTCCTAAGAAAAAGCAGTACCAACATCAAAGGAACTCAAATCATACCTGAGAGATCAGAACTAATTTGTATGACTAAAAATGGGTAAGATCTCAAAAGCTAATAAATTGGCAGTATGATGCAAAGTTGATCATATTTATCAAAATATCAGACATTATCAGAGACTACTATATTCAACATTACTATGTTTTAAAATTCTTTGGGACCACAAAGTAGGAAAGGATTAATGAACAGGGATGCAAAGGCATTAGCCATAAAAGAAAATAATCTATGAATTAGGCTTCATTGAAGTTAAGAACTTCTCTTCCTCAAGACACTAAACTACACATACCAAGAAGTTACTTGCTATAGAAAGATCAAAGATGTCATACTCAACCTAATAAAGATTGTTATAAAGAGAGAAAAGAAACAACCCAATTGTTATAAAGAGAGAAAAGAAACAACCCAATTAAAATTGGGCAAAAGATTCAAACAGGCAGTTCACAAAAGAAGATATCCAAATAGCAAAATAAATGAGCAACAAAATGAACATATATGAAAAGGTATTCATCTTTACTCATCAATAAATTGCAAATAAAGTCACATCAGGTTATACTACATACCGACTAGGATGGCTAAAGATTGGCATTACAAAGACATGAAGAAGATTTAAAGCAATAAGAATTTTTAAATATATGCTACTGAGAGTATAAACTCACACACACACACACACACATACAAACACTCTGGAAAATGTTTTGGCAGTAACAACCAAGTCTTCAAATAAACCTCCTCTATGATCTAGTAATGACTCTCTTAGGTGGATATCAAAGAGAAAGGACTGCATATGTTCACCAAGAGGACATATTCATAGCAGCTTTATTCATAATACCAAAACTGGAAACATTCCAATGTTCATTAGCAGAAAAATGTAAATAATGTGTGGCTTATTCATACAATGGAATACTCTATAAGAATAACAAGGAACACACTGGTGACACATAGAACGTCTCTCAGATGGTAAGCTGAGAAAAAGAAGATGAGCACAAAAGAGTATGTAGTAAAGGAATTTGAAGATCAGACCACCCTGATAGTGAAAGAATATTCCTTTGGTGGATGGGAGCATCAATGACTGAGTGAGGGAGCTAGTAATCTAATGTTGATGTTTAGTCACTAAGTCATGTCCGATCGCTTGGCAACCCCATGGAATGTAGCCTGCCTGGCTCCTCTGTCCATGGAGTTTTCCAGGCAAGAATACTAGAGTGGGTTGCCATTTTCTTTTCCAGGGGATCCTCCCAACCCGGAATCAAATCTGCATCTCCTGCACTAGCAGGTGGATTCTCTGCAGAGCTGTAAATATTTTATATTTGCTCTATGGAGTGATTATGAGGATATACATATGTAAAATTTCAAGTTATACACTTAAGATATTTGCACTGAGATAAATGTTTTGCTCCAAAAAAGTTTTAAAGTATGAGAAACATCAAGCAACGCTCTACAAATCGAGATGTTTGAAAACGCCTGGCCTCCTGTTTCAGTAGAGACACCTGATAATGTGCTTCAACTTCACAGGATAAATAATTCCAGATGAATCAGGACAGGGATGACAACTCTGGGGTACCATCAGGAGTGGTTCCTAGCAGGACAGTAGCCTCCTATAAAAATGCCCATTAATATCAACCGAGAAGCTAAAAAGCATAACTCATCTTTGTAGATACACCATCTGGAGCTTTCAGACTGGCCCAAGAACTTCTTGGAGTGACCATAGAAGAAAGAATATAAGGACACCCGAAGTGTACGCCAAGGGAAGCTGATCCCTAAACAGAGGATCCTCGAATTTGGCCAACCATCAAAACACTCAGGGAAATTTTGAAGAAAAAAAAAAAACAGGGATTCTAATATTCCATATGTCATTAGTTCAACTGTGTCCCCTCCACATTTTAACTTGAAGTCCTACCTCAGACATGACCTTATTCGGAAAACTAGTTAAGACAGGGTTATTAGAGTAGAATCTAATCTAGTATTACTGGTGTCCTCGTACAAACAGGGCATTAGGACAGAGAAACACAGTGAGAATACCATGTGAGATGAAGGCAGAGATTAGAGAGATGCTTCTTCAAGCCAAGAACTGCCAAAATTGCCTGCAAACTGCCCTAATCTAGGGAAGAGGCAAAGAACACTCTCTCTCTCAGAGCCATCAGAACCCTGCCAACACTTTCATCTCAGACTCCTAACTTCCAGAGTTGTGAGACAATAAATTTACACTTTTTAAGCCACCTAGTTTATGATACTTTGGAATGGCAGCCCTGGGCTTCACTGGTGGCTCAGTGGTAACGAATCTCCCTGCCCAGCAGGTGATGCGGGTTGGATCTCTGGGTGGGGAAGATCCCCAGGAATAGGAAATGACAACCCACTCCAGTATTCTCACCTGGGAAATCCAATGGACAGAGGATCCTGGTGGGCTACAGTCCATGGGGTCACAACAAAATCGGACATGGCATAGTGATTAAACAACAACAGAAATGGTGACTCTAGCAAATGCATACACCGTTCCCAGGAACTCTGCTTCACTACAGCTGGCATATAGATCAGCATTATCTTTTTAAATTTTTTAGGTGATTCTCATAACCAGACACATTTCAGATCCACAGTGATCTTGGCAACACTTGGATCCAGTGTATGCTGCCTTGAAACAGGTCCAAGACTTGAAAAGACTTTTAAAAAGTGAAGTAGAACAATGTCTTCCTTTTTGTTACATGCCAACACTCAAGGATTCTCACAGGTTCTCCAAGAAGTTTAGGACTCCTGTACTCTCTCCGTGTGTGGGCCTCTTAATCACTGTAGGCTCTTGGAACCATGACTCTTTTTTCCTAATCATAAGCCAAACGCTAGGGTTTTTTTTTTTTTTTTAATTGCTGCATTGAGGAGGAAAAAAGAAGGCAACCTGAGATCTTCAATCTTTTGCACAAGAACCAAAGCAACTTTATTTTCCTCATTTTCAGTCTTCTGCTTCCTGGAGATCTTAGATTTCAAAAATGACTTCTTTATTCTTCGGCAAGGGTAGTACAGCGACTCCTTCCACAGGGGAGACCAGGCTTGGGCATTTCATCACAGGGCTGAGAGTCTGCGCGTCTGCGAGCAGGCAGTTTTCCAGCTCACTGGCACGGGCGCAAGTGCAAGCAGTACATTCATTTCGTGCAATTTGCTTTACCTTCCCACACGGAGTTGGTGCATGTAAAAGGCTGTTAAGTACTAAATTATTCCTTATCAAATCACCATCATCTGGAGTCATGATCAACACTAATTAAATTACTTTCACTGAACATGGCTCCAGCCTGCTGCCGAGGCTGCTAGGTACATTTCATCTCGCTTACTGTACTGTCCTGCCCATGTTGGCAACAGAGGGCTACAGGCATCAGCATTGTTTGTAGTTTTAATTACAGTGAATCTTTCCTTCTTCAAGTGTATCACACCAACAGAATTAACTCCTTCACTTCATTTACAAACAAGTGATGGCTCCCAGCGTACATTCTATCCCTGACTTCAGACAATTCTTATCATTCATCTGCCGACTTCCTCAACCACATTTCCATGCAAACTTTTATGACCTGCAACTCCTCCGGACAATCAGATTTTTAGGAGGAGAAGCCAAGAGAACTCTCAAGAGATGCATCTTGCATTTTTGCTTTGATGAAGGCTTGACCTTTAAAACCACATCTTAAGGCTGACTTACAATGACTGAGCTACTCTAATGGTTAACTTTAAGAGCTCCAAAATACCAAGATGTTAAAAAATGCACTTCCAAAATAAACTTAACCACTTTTTAATTCACAAAGTTTACTTGGGGTTATGATATTCATCATAAAGCATTTGCTAGATTAGCAATTGTTTTCATTTTGGAACAATGAACTATGAGGCATCATCTTAGGTTCCATGTTTTTTCCTGCCCACATTTTAGACCAGAGGCACACTCCTGTCATCATTCTCCTGGAGCACAGAATGTAGGGCTCTTGGCTCTCCAAATGCAACAATGCTGGCATACAACCAAGTCTTTGGTTCAGGGTGTTGTTTAGTCACAAAGTTGTGCCCAACTCTTTTGTGACCCCGTGGACTTATTGCCCACCAGGCTTCTGTGCCCATAGGATTTCCCAGAGAAGAATACTGGAGTGGGTTGCTGTACCTTTCTCCAGGCGATCGTCCTGACTCAGGGATGGAACCTGAGTCTCCTGAATTGGCAGGCAGATTCTTTACCACTGAGCCAGCAGGGAAGTCCCTTGGTTCAGGGTAGACATATGATAAGTCATATGTGAACATCTATAATATTGATGTAGAAAATGAATTTAACATTTTGCTCATAGAAGAATAATTTCCTAAATAATCATAACCCTGAAGTATTTTTTTTTGTACTACTAAACTGAAAACAGACCATGTTATGATTGACTGGTTCATGCTAGTTCAGACAATAAACAATGAAATCTATGAATTCAGTTTTTGTTTATATTGCTATAGTGAACATGAAGTAAATTTAAGAAAGATAATACGTTTAACTGTTGGTGTTAATATTAATATATTGAACTCTCATTGAGTTTGGAATAGTAATGGAAAACAAATTCACACAATATTATAAAGTTTTTAAAGAATCTTCAACAACTCTAGATTCTCATCCTTCAAGACAAGGACATTAGCATTCCAATTTTGAAAAAAGAATTAAAGAGGCATAAAAGAATCTAAGCTTCATGCCTAACTAAAAGCCTAGGACTAATTTATTACAGGTAGGAATTAAAGCCTTGGGCTTTGGGCAGCAACTCTTGAACCCTTGACCATACAATTCAAATTTACTTTGTGTAGGCACACAAGATTTCCGTCATGCATGAGAACCACTATAGCATTATATCAGATGTTTCTTTATCCATATATTTCTTAATTAATTCATCCATTTACTGGCCTAGACATTATGCTATTTGCTAAGGGGCATAACATGTGTAGTTACAGAAGCTGAACAGTAAATCTTACCGTCAAGAGCTCACAGAAGTCCCAATTAGAGCTTCATAACACTGCTTTTTTTTTTTTAAGAAAAGTCCAAATAAGTATATTAGCCAGTCTTCAAGTTTGATTAATTCATGTGTATGCAACGCATATTTCTATATACATAACCCTTATAATATATTCTTGGCACTTGCATCTAAATGAGAATAATTCTCAGAACTTTCATGCTTGCTTTTAGGCATTCTGCCTTCTTTCAATTTATTGCTGGGACCAAAGGCATTTAAAAATTCACACCACTCATACTCCACTGAAGGAAAAATATTGCTATTCAACAACTAAAGCTTCCCTGTGTCTCTGATAACCAAAATGTCACAAATGATGGGTCCCCTTCTCTATGTGGACAGTGAGCATAAATACAATAAGTTGTCTCAGCTGTGACCTTTCATTTTGCTTTCCTCCCAACTCTTATCATATATGCAAGTGAAATAGAGCAGTAATTCCTGTGAGTACAAAACAATTGTGTTTTCTCTTCTCTTCTTGAGAAGAGAAACACATCACATTTTTAACTACTTATCTAAATAAAACTACATCTTTGAATTGCATCTGTAGTTTTTGAATCAATATTAGCTGAGAGTTTAGAGCCTTGATAAGAATCTCTTGATTTTGATGGTGAGATTTTTGGGATGCTCAAAAAAATCTATTTTAGAATGATCTACTGAACAAATTTCTTGAGAGTCCCTCAGACATCAAGGAGATCAAATCAGTAATCTTAAAGGAAATCAACCCTGAGTATTCACTGGAAGGACTGATGCTGAGGCTAAAGCTGCAATACTTTGGCCACCTGATGCGAAGAGACAACTCATTGGAAAAGACACTGATGATGGGAAAGGAAAGAGTGAAGGCAGAAGAAGAGGGAGACAAAGGATGAGATGGGTGGATGGCATCACCAATTCAATGGACATGAACTTGGGCAAACTCCAGGAGATGGTGAAGGACAGGGAGGCCCAGTGTGCTTAAGTGGCGGAGTTGGACACAACTTGGCGACTGAACAACAACACAAAAACAGTATTCTAGAACAGGAGTTGGCAAACTGCACAGTTGATGGGTCAATCCAGTTTCCCACCTGTTCTGATAAGTTTTATTAGAACACTTTTCTACCCATTCATTTATGTAGAGTCTAGGACTACATTGAGTAACAATGGGGGTATATGTGACAGAAACCCTTTGACCCACCAAATCTAAAATATTTACCATCTGATGCTTTACAGAGGGAAGAAAAAAAAAAAAGTTTGCTGATCCCTATTCTAGATTATGGTCTGCAAAGAAAAAGAAAAATATATATATATAAAAGTGGATGGATGGCATAGTGACACCTCCTAGTGTTAGGGTACGCTAAGTTAGTTAATAAGGAATATTCGAGTTTGCTTTATTAACCCTGTGTTTACTCTGACTCTCCAAATCAGATAAACAGCCCTGTGTGGCCAATTTACAGGGATATACACAAACATGATGGTGAAAAAAAATGACATGTTATTGAGGCTCTAAAACACTAGAAATTTATGTGCTTTGAGGAATTTCAAAGCATTTACTTAAACCATGGTTATGTATAATGTGGAGAGTTTTCTATACATGTTTACAAAATATAACTGAGAAAGTCAAAACAAATCATTCTGTGGACACTAAAGCACTTGTAAAAAAAAATTCACTTGGCTATGGCAGTGAATTAAAGAAAAGTGTCTGTAAAAAGGGGGAAAAGTAAATGGTATACATAAATTAGGTTATTTAAGGCCAGATACAAGTATGGCATGAAAAATGCATGTAGCCTTTTATATAAATATATGTAGTTGGGAATACACTCACCAGATGAAAAGCATTCACTTTAAGTTAATATCACTTCAATTCCAAGTGATAAATGGGTGGCAATGACCTCAATTAGTACAGGGTTAAATTCCAGAAGCAAAGGCGAATGTTTGTGTACAAATAAAGACAATAGTGTTACATACTTAATAAATCCATCTTCCAAGACTTACAGAAAATCGGCAAGCACTTTGGCTGTATCTAAGCCTCTCACAGATTCTTTTCCAGTACATTTACCTCTTTCAAGCCTGCCCTACCCCCACTGCGCACACATACCACTCACACATCCACACACTGACATCCATTACTAAAGGGCCTAATCTCAGCTATCAGCAGAGTGCCTTTATGGGGCCATTAAACCATTTCTCTTGTTTACAGTACCCGAAGAAAGATGTGAATTATGTCTGTGACAAAACAAGCGATAACATTTCTAAACCGCTATCAAAATGCAAACTGAAACACATTTTAAGGACAGAGACCCTGATTCCAGTTTTCCATTATTTTCCGTTATTTGCAGCATCTGGAAATAGATTCACTTATAACACTTCCAAAACAAAAATTTAGACCATAGCACAGCAAGTTGATGTGTATTTTTTCTGTTTTTTAAAAGGAATATTATCAGTAGGGTTAGATACCATATCTAGTTGGTCCTTTGATGCTATTGGCAGCACACAGAACTCTGGGCAGTAACAATCACAAAGGTGAACAAGGGAGATACTCACCCCTGGTTATAGATTCCAGAATTCTTGAATTGGAAACATTAGATGTGATCAAGTTTTAGGGACTGAGCTGAAATTTCTACCAGAAATCTCTGTGCTAAAGGAATCATAAGTGGATGCCCAATGGGTATGACTCTTTCCCAAACAGCCAATTCATTGGAAAAGACCCTGATGCTGGGAAAGATTGAAGGCAAAAGGAGAAGAGGGTGGCAGAGGATGAGATGGTTAGGCAGTATCATCGACTCAATGGACATGAATCTGAGCAAACTCTGGGAAACAGTGAAGGACAGGGAAGCCTGGCTTGCTGCAGTCCATGGAGTCACAAAGAGCTGGACACAACTTGGCAACTAAACAACAAAAATGGGTAAAAAGATAAAAAAGAGGAGCTACTTTTTTATTAAAAAATAACTTTTTTGCTAAAAAAATGCTAAAGCAATTACAATAGTAACATCAAAGATTGCTGATCACAGATCACCATAACAAATATAGTGATAATAAAACCATTAGAAATGTGAAAATTACCAAAATGTGACACAGAGACAAGAAGTGAGCAAATCACCTAGAAGCCTCACTGTGCTAAAAGGAGCACATTGGAGGAAGGCAGTCATTAATCTCTCCCTGCATTGCTACTGAAAGTAAATACTCAGTACCTGCAAGGAAATTCCTGGGCAGTTTGGAAACCAGAACTGAATCTAGAGAAGTCACACATTTCTCAGAAGGGGCCAATCAGATTTTTTTTTTTCCCTAATACCAAACTCCTAGCAGTTACACTGCAGGGATTCATAAATGGTCCTGCCAGGGGGTGTATGTACCTGAACAAAAGAGAGGACAAAGTGTATAAAAGTCCTGGAAGTCATCCCACACACCTCAAGGCCCCATCCAGAATCAGGTGTGGTGTCTACAGACATGAAAACCAGTGTTGAGGACAGAGCCAAAATTAGAAGCCAGGAATCCTCGGGGTCTGCAGAGTAAAGCCTTCTGACAAGGTTCCACAGCCTCACAAGACAGTTATTTCTTAGAAGTACACTTCATAATTCAACTCTCTCTACATCACAGTGTACCATCATGCCATTTTAACAGACAGAAGAGGATGGACAAGTATTCTGGATATGGGACCCATCCTCTCTTCTAAAATTAGTGGTGATACCATGATGCAGTCAACTCTCTCTCACCTGAAGATCACTTATCTACCTAGCAGTACTAATGGTCTAAACCAGAGGGTTTCTATTTGATTCACATAGGAGCTTCACATAATTTCAGTTAGTTGAAATCATTTAAAAATCAGCTTCAAAATCTCTTTCTGGTTTAAAAATCCAAAACTCTGGCTTCTCTAGGAAAAAAAATAAAACACAATATCCAGCAACACTGATTCCACTTTCCAGCCTCAAAAGTTGACTGAGCTCATTATCAGCTCCCTCTTTGGCCACAACCTGTGTTTTCCTCTCTGCCACAGTCCTCGCTATAGTTCCCACTCCACACTCCATTATCTCCTGCATTAAATTCACTTCCCTCATTTCTACACTGGGCATGAGGGTTTTCTACACCTCACCAAACACATAGCCAAGAAATCATTAGTGAGTGTGTTGCTATATGTGGATGTGCACGTACTCACACACACACACATTACCTCTAATCAGCAAAAATAAATATAAAACTCATATCACGTTCAGGCTTAGGTACTCAAGTACCCTTCTCAAGCAAAAAGGCATGGCGGGAAAGGTAGCAGGTACTTAAATCTGTCAGGTTTCAAAGTTTGCCACCACTTTGACTTACCAGTAGTAAAAAGTGAGCAAGCCTCTCTGTGCTTTACTTTACTTTCCTATAAAAAATGGCATGATAACAGCAACTGCCCCGTGGAGTTGCTGATAGGATTAAATAAATGGGACACTCTATGTGTAGCGTGTAAGTACTCAGTAATATCTTCTATTGGTATAGTTGTTATTCAAACCCAGAATATTTAGGTAGACAGCTAAGAGAGCATGTAGACCATCCAGAAACACAGCAGCCTGGAGAGGAACCTTGGCTTTGTTACTTACTAGTTTAAGGACTTCTGGTCAACCAGGTAGCTACTACAAGATTTGGTTTCTTCCTATGTAATATGAGGCTTATCATAGACCTTCCATGTGGAGTTTGTGTGAGAATTCAATGAGGTAGTGCACAAGAGAATTTCAAATAGTACCTGGCACTCAGGAAATGTTAGTTATTACCATTATGACTCCAACCACTTCCTTTCACAGAGGATAAACTGAAACTCGAGGAAGCAGAGTGACTAATGACAGGAGCAGGACTTCAACCATGAGAGTGTTACTGCGCTACTTTTTCTATTTCATCTTGTTTTCAATTTCACATTAAGTCAACTACTCACTAAGAGCAAAAAAATGTGTACATGGAAAAGAATCTGTAAGGAAGGTACCTTGAGAGAAGGAAAAAGCAAACAGCATGGCCTGGTAGAATGAGCACTGGATGAGGAATCTAGTAATCTGGACCTAGTTCCCACCCTACTGCTAGCTAGCTGTGTGACTCCAGGCATCCTGTGCAACCTCTCTGAGCTTCAGATCCTAATCTCCAAATGAAAGCATAAAATTAAGCAACCTTGTAGTTCTAAAATGTAACTCTGGATATAAGTAACTGTTCACTAATATCTAAGAAAAATGTAAAGATTTGATATAAGAATTCAGAGGGCATAACACTCTGAGGCCACACAGCTCTAAGTACCTCAATAATAACTGAGGGCATTACTGCATTTTAGCAAATGGTGGCCACTGCTATTCATAATGAGCCTTAATCACTATGAAAAAGCAAAATTGGGTGTAATCTACTATATTCAAGGGAGGGTACATAATGCACATTAGAAAGGTGAACCTATGGCTAACATTTTAAAATGCCTGATGCTTTAAAAGGCGTTTCATGGACCACCTACTTTCCAGCTGATGATGGAAAGTAATGTTATTATTAATATATTGATAAAACAAAAAGCAGAATCAAAAGATAAAAAGTTATATTCCTAATTTAAAAGCATTATAAGCACCATTAATTGAAAGTTAAAGAGACCTCGGACAAACAGCGTTGATTCATTCCTCTAAATTTTAAAGCCTAATCCTATGATAATAGTACTTGAGCAGGAGTAGTGCTAAATGAACCTCATCTTCACAGTCTAACTGCCAGGAGAAAGTGCCCTGGAAGGAAACTGGTTCTTCCATCTGGAAAAGGGTAAGAACAGGGAAAAGAAGGCCTCCTGTTAGAACAATCCAAATCTAATCAGTTTTGCATTCTGCATTGGCTTCAAATCAGATCTTCCTACCCCTACTGGTCCAGTAGATGGAAAGCAGCACGACACTATTTTTTTGGAAACAGATTCCAAATAGTGAGCCCAAACAGAGAGTACTTCATATCCAGCTGGCAGGAATCAAACCTGAACAAGCTGCAGCTATTTGAGAAACAGATCTAATAAATTGAAATGGCATTCCGCATCAAGATACCCACCCAAACCTGCACCCCTCAAAAACCACCCTCCTTCATCAATTGCCAAATTAAAACCTTTACAAATATGGAAGACGCCTCTTCTGCAGAAATTGTTCCACCATGCTTTGATATGGTTATTCGTTAAGCCCTATAAAATCACAAAAATAAATATCACTTCCCTACCTTGTAATTCTGTGATTTCTTTCAAATAATGGACAACACTTTTTTGGAAAAGGCTGAGCAGGATCTATTATTATTCCTAGCTGAGTTGGAAGATGCCAACACTACCTCACTACCTGGTGTTTTTCAGTTTAGCATGAAGAAGTTCTGAGGGAGGCCATGACAGATGGCCAGAATATCCAGACACCAAGGGTGCTCTGTCCTCCCTACTGTGTGATCATGAAGACAGGTCCTTCTCGTAGGAAGGACAGAAAAAGGTGGGCTCTTTCCATCCTGCACCTGCCTCCTCCATGTCTCCAGAACAACCCCCGGAGTGCCAGCCCCTGCAGACTAGATCTCTAACAAATGCTTCAAAATGGTGTTAATATATTCTTTGAAATCTATTGATTAAAAAAAGGAAGCCAACAATAGACAAAGGAAAAGAACGAAGGAAATTGCAACCTACTCCAGTATTCTTGCCTGGAAAATCCCACGGATGGAGGAGCCTGGTGGACTACAGTCCATGGGGTCACAAAGAGTCAGACATGACTGAGCGACTTACATTAATTATTCTATAGACGATAGTAACATAAAAAACAAAAGTAAGATGGTATTTCATTGCCAAAGAAGACTGCCAATTACTAATATGCCTGTTGGAATAATAATTACTAAAAAGAGCAGCAGTTTTCTATAATTTGTAAGTTTTACTCACTAAGAACAAGTAGTCAAATAAATAAGTTTTTATGAAATTAAGTATTGATATAACCACTTTTCTCCAGTACACTTTTTCAAGCAATGAAATAGACAATTAGTGATGCAAAGACTTGCTTAAATGAATTTATTATCATGGTCTTCAAAATTCAAGCAGTATAATTCTAAATTTAGAATTCATCTCACATGTAATAGTATAAACTAGAAAAGTCTTTAAATAAGTCCAGAGGTATGAAAAATGGTACACAACCTATAGAGTGAATATCCTCAAGAAGACAACTGAAATTCCAAACCTATATTTCACACCCACAAGTCTAAAAAATTATATCATAGCTCTATTTCTTCAAATGTTTGGGCCTTACTTCTTTTAATAGTAACCTCCTGAAAAGAATCTTTCCATTTTGATTTGATGACCCCATACTGCTTGAAAGATTCGATTTTGTTTCAAGTTAGTGGATCCTCACTTTTGATTCATAATTTCAACATACTTTTCCTCCAGGCTGTATGTGAAAATAGTCAGAGTCTGTAATTTGCATGGTCTTAAATTAACCACTTTAGTACCAAAATGATACAGGGAAAAGCAGGAGGCAAGACTCAAAAGACTGAAGTACACCTGCAGTATTCTGATGTCACGCTCCTGAAAACATGATTGAGAACAATTCAGACACTGTTTGCCACTTGGTTCCTTGTTCAAAATGACCCCATCGGCAGAAAATGTTGAAAATATGGTCTGAATACCAGAGCTAGGAAAGTTTGCCCGAAAAGAGAAAGGCAGCCGGCTAAAGCCAAAAAAAAATTACCTTTCAGTAAATGCCAATAAAACTTTACAGGCTGCCAAAATAACAAAGATAGAGTAATTACAAAGGAAAATTTACAATTTTCCTGACAATAAACACCACCTTAAGAGGAAGTCATCTGTCAGCAGTTAATACTGAGGGTAAATCCCACAGACACATTTTACTTAAACCAGCCACTATGTAGCTCAAAATTTTTATAATTTCTCCCCCAAAACAAAGTTGGAGATTTTCTTTAAACATGCTCTGTAATATTTAATTCAATGTATTCTAGAGCATTTTCCACAAGAAATGATCATTTTTACAGAAAAGCTGGCACTCAAACTATCTCGCCTACCTTGAAAAATATTTATGTAACTATACCAGATTAGGAATGCCCCCCAAGAAAGGGAGATGCATGAGAAATAAAAATAAATACTAGGATTTTGGAGTCACATTTTTTAACCTAAAAATAATCTTTAGGAAGAAAAAATTGTTTAATTATTATGTAGAAACCTTTAGAAAACTACACATTGCTTTTCATACAGCAGATAATATTGTTGGTCAAATTTCCTTATGGAAATCCATCAAGATTTTCTTAAAAAATAAAAAGCATAGCTAAGTAGCAGTATCTGCTTTCAAAACTGTGACAAGATCATCAGGATCTCCAGATGCCAATCAAGCCCTTTTTATCTATTTCTTAACAATAAATATCAACTTAAAATAATCTATGGCACAGAGACTTCCCTGGGGTGCAGCAGATAAGAAGCCACCTGTCAATGCACGGGACACGTGTCAGATCCCTGGTCTGGGAAAATTCCACATGCCTTGGAGCAACTAAAGCCCATGGACCCCAACTACTGAACCCACGTGTCCTAGAGCCTGTACTCCACTGCAGGAGAGGCCTCTTCAACAAGAAGCCTGCACACCGCAATGAAGAGTAGCCCCACCTGCCACAACTAGGGACAAGCCCCCTCAGCAACGAAGGCTCAGCATGGCAAAAATAAAAAATAAATAATTTTTAGAAGTCTGTAGCATAAGAGTGATATCAAAACAATAACTATAAAAGTGTCTATTGACACAGGCCCGGCCTTCATCAATATAAAAAGCAAACAAATCAAAGGCTAGTAAAGAAAACCAACCAAGAAAGCCTTGGATAGGCTTAACCATAGTCATGAAATAAATAATCAAGAGATAGCACATAAAATACTGTATATAAGGAGCTGATTTTACTTTCAAATGTTGCAGGAAGCAAATGTAAAGGATCAGTGTATACACATATCTCATTTCCACAAATAAAGAATATAATCCCAAGAAAACAGTAATTGCAATAGAGTTTCAGAATTATGTTAGCATTTTATAAGTGATTTCTGTAATTTTTTAACATACTCATTTTTTTATAGATTGCTTCCTTTGAATATGTTTTTCTTACAAAAATGTACTACATGATAGATTATAATTTTTTTTCTACAGGAACACATCTTTAATTTTTAATCACTATAACAGTTGGTAGTTATGAATCACAAATGAACCAAGTCAGTACACAATATTATATAAGGAGTTTAAGAGGTTACTCTTGTACACTTACTTTCACTGTCTTCACAATGAACAGTTACTGAGAATGACTTTATCCACGCATATACAATTTCTTAAATCTGATTTTTATACCCCACAACCCAATTTATTTTAAGACATATATATATAAATTTACAATTAAATATGACTTAGTTCATATGATCTAGAGATATATAAGAAACTTCCCTGGTGGCTCAGACAGTAAAAGTGTCTGTTTGCAATTCAGGAGGCTTGGGTTTGATCCCTGGGTTGGGAATATACCCTGGAAAAGGAAATAGTGACCCACTCCAGTATTCTGGCCTGGAGAAATCCATGGACAGAGGCCATGGGGTCACAGGGAGTTGGACACAACTGAGTAACTAACACATACAGGGATATATAATTGTTAAAACAGCTAAAATGATGAAAAGCATTATGCAACTATTCATTAATTATACACACTGAACACCTAAGAAATTTCCTTAATTTTCCTCTTCTTCACAGTATTCCAGAAGGGCTCCTTAAATGTGTTGAAAATTATCCCCTAATTTTTATTACACTTCCCAGCTGCTAGCTCAAAGAATGTCTGTACCTTTATTCCTACCCTCGAGCCTTTCTACTGTGGGATCCCACAAGTGCATCCTGGAGGCCACATTACAGGGGAAATCTCCATGTAATAAGATCATTCTGGGCCTTCAGGAAATTGCCCTATCTGATGGAACCAAGATTTCTCACCAGTTACTAAATGTGGCTCCAGAGCCAATCATGTCATGGCAACTTTCCAATGTATATTTTTTCACTTTGACTTGCTAACTGCAAATAAGGGGAAATTAGATTACCATATTAAACATAACACATTGAACATAACTGGATAGCAGTATTGTACAGATATTATTTGAAATAGAAAATCATAGCATGGAAGCAATAATATTTCGATATTAAAAATCTTTTTACTTCTATTTTGGGCAAAGCATTCTGTGGTAACATGAAAGAAAAATGAAAGTGTTAGTTGCTCAGTTATGTATGACTCTTTGCAACCCCATGGACTGTAGCCCACCAGGTTCCTTTGTCCATGGAATTCTCCAGGCAATAATACTGGAGTGGGTAATCACTCCCTTCTCCAGGGGATCTTTCCAACTCAAAGATTGAACTTGGGTCTTCTGCACTGCAGGCAGATTCTTTACCACCAGAGGCACCAGGGAAGCGCATCATTAAAATACATATCACATCATACTAATCCTTGCACAATGCAAGTCTTTATGTTACAATACATAGATGCACTAAGCAGCTAATATATTATCCATTGGATTGAATTTTCCCATAAATTTCACTCTAATATTAGCTACTAATCCTTGTGGATTTTAAAAATTAAAGATGTAGGGTTTATCCTTGATTAAATGAGATGGTATAGCCAAACAATCAACATATTCCAATGTTTAACTGCTTTATTTGAAAACTGTCAAAACTATATCTGCTATGTCAACCTGAACCGTCTCTTTAAAATTTGCCTTTTGAGACACTTAGATGTTAACAGCAAGCCCATGTGAATATAAACGAATATTATAATGACTGTTGCTGATCACAAATTATACAGGAATGATCATTTTTCTACCACTTAGTGATCAAAGAGGATGACAATGACAACAAACAGCATTTTTGTTTCAAGCCCCTTAACTATTTACCAGCATAACACAATGTAAGAAACTCACAAGCAGAATGAACTTCTTTTTTAGATTTCCATTTTATGTTGCATTCTGAAATATAACCTCATTCTTTAGTACACGGAGCTCTGTCAACGCATCTGTTATAACTGCAGGTGTACAGTGACTATAAGGTGTGTCGAATACTGTCACCAGCTAACACATTCGGCAGCTTATATTAGCACCAAAACACACAAAGAATTTATCTAGCCCTTTTTTGTAATGGATAGCTCCAAGAAACTAGAAAAATATGAAGATGAAAGAGGACTCAGTACTCTTTCCGTGTGTGCAAACAGAAAAGATGAGCTTTGGAGAAACACATGGACACCACCTGCAAAACAACTGTATGATCACACACATACCAGGCCTGGTTTGCATTCTCCGCCTCACCACTTTGAAGTTAACAGGAGCTTTGTAAACTGAGGGTGTGCAGAGGGATAAATATTAAGTCAGATAAAGCTTGATTCCCCTTTCCTGTTACAATGCATGCGTTTAAATTCTTAGCCACTGCACATTTCTTAGATTTACCACATTAGATTCCACTGATAAAACAATTCTGATAGAGGTGCATTACTTAGTATGTATGTTTTTTCAATATGATTAATGATGGTGTGCCTATCTGCTGAAACGTAGTACAAAATATATATATTACATGTGCCCCTTTGCCTTTTTCTTTCTACTTTCTCTTCCTCAATAACATGACATCTAATTTCATGCTTAGAAATTTCCAGGTTGGCCTGCTTGTCCTAGGAATACACCCCAAATATACCTGATTGATTTTTGCTGACTCACAAGTGTTGACTCACTTTGACCTTCAAACTCTCTCTCCTGCTATTCAATGACACCTAATCTCCAAGCACAACTGCCTTTCTTCCCAAGGGACAGAGAATGTTTAGATTTCCTGCAGAGAAATTAACAGCTGGCCTTCATCTAACCTAGTGGGTCCTCCCATCATGACTGGGGAAATCATACACATCATGAAGAGCCACCTGGGGTGCTGGATGCACAGAAATATTGAAAATTAGCCACTAAGGAGTATTAAGTGCCTAATGACTTGGGCATCAACTACTGGTCACCTAGGCAAATTCTCTTGCCCCAGTAACTAGTCTGGGCACTAAGCTCTATCTGGAACAGTGTAGGAGAGTGGTTACAGATGTGAACTAGAGAGTCTGATCTGCGACCTGGTCACTCTATGATGATAAACAAGCCACTTAACTACTCTGTGCCTCAATTTTCCCACCTGAATAAAAGGAGATAATAGCTCACAGTACACAAGGTTGTTGTAAACATAGAATAATTCATGAATATATATCTATAAAGCACTTAGAAAAGTATCCAGCACACAAGGAGCACCGAGCAAGTATTCACTTGAAGGGTGGATAATCCCCAGGTTCGCTGCATTTCATGGGTCATTTTATTTTAAGGATCTGGTTTCAGGTTATGTTCATTTTCTTCATGCAGGCATTCTTAACTATTCCAATTTATAGTAATCTCTTACTTTTAAAAAAGCTATAGAATTTTTGTAGCATCCTTTTAATTGTCAATCATGCAGGACTTTTCTTAATTTTATAATAATAATGATATTAATTATGAATACCCTGTTTAGTTTTATTCTTGTTCCACATCTATGGTACATTTACCACTGAGAGCCTTTTTGTAAGCTCCAGGAAGTATTGGAATGGAAGTATTGGGAAATTAAGTGACTTGCCAAGGTCACTCAGCTAAAAGTAGTAGGTTGAGATATTGAACCTAACTAGTTAGGATCCCAGAATCTTCAGTACACGCTTAGTTCCTACGTTAACTTCTTGCTCTACTGTATCTTAACCATCCCAGGCATATTTCACCCTCTTCTTCCAAATTTCCTAGTATGTTTTTTGAATTCAAGGATCATGGTTTGGTTTTGGTTTTTAACATATCTTTAGGCACAAAAACTGTATTGCATATAAATAAAGACTTAAATATTTGTCTATCTTTATCTTGGCACCATATCTGTGCAAAGAATTCACACAATTTCTAAAACAGGATGACTCTTAACCATGGTTTAAAAATGGTTCCATCTATGTATAGCACAGGGAACTATAATCAATATCTTGTAATAGCCTATGATGGAAAATAATTTCAAAAATAATACATGTGTATATGTGTAACTGAATCACCTTGCTGTGTACCTGAAACATTATAAGTCAACTATACCTCAGTAAAATAAATATATTAAGGAAAAAAAAATGGTTTCATCTGTCCACCACCTTTTTTTCCAATTATGAGTCATAAATACACTGTTTATCTTTCTTGGAGGAAATACTTCAAGCACTAGGCATAGAGAACCTACCATACAAACTAGAGAAAGCACAGGATCTTTCACAATTTTGTAAGATATCACTGCTACCTCTATGGTGCTCCCTCCTTTTGAGTTGGTAATGGAAAAAAGGGTGAGATCTTTACTTTTTAAAGAACAATCGATTCACGATCTCTATCTGGGATAAGTATATTACCAGCAGGTGGTAGGCAGCAGGAATGACGACACAAACCTAAATTTTTTCACCACTAGGTCAACCAAATGCAGTCATTTTCAATTCTTTTTAACTGTATTATTAGCTCTATGATCCTGAAACTGTCACTGGTAGCTTAAGAAATCCTCTGGCCTCAAAAGAGTATAGACACTGATAATGTGTTCCTTCTACACAGATAGTGAGTTATCAAATACTAACCCGTATACCAAAATCTTGACATAAGATACCTCATTTAATCATTACATCAATCCATTTACTTTTCCCTTTACATACAAGGCTTAAAAAAGGTAACTGGCTCAAGATCCCAAATATGGTAAACTGTGTAACTTAAGATTTGAACCTAGACATTTGGGCTTCAAAGTCATTGTGTCACCTTGTGAAATTACAGCTACTGTTTACTTAGTGCTTGACAATCATCTAATGTTAATAATTTCAGGTTTGTTTTTTTTTTAATACAGCTAGAATCTACTTGTCTTAAATTTAGCACAGAGTCCAGTTGCTGGATCAAACACAGATGGTCTGGTAGAAGTTCAGTCACTCCCTAGCTAATTCATTCATTCTATTTTATAAGGAGGACCTTAGGTTATTCACAACTTAAGCAACCAATCAACTTTAAAATGTGCTTCCCCCGGCCTTATCTAAAGTCGATATGGCTCTCACTGCAAGCAGTGTGTTATAGCAAAGGTCCTGGGGGTTAATTTTTATTATTTAAATAAGAGATGATCATAAAATTATCACCCTTCTAATATAGTTCTCATCTTGATTATTGCTATTTAACTGGTGAAATATTTTCTTCAGGCTGAGTGAACACTATAATTATTATTGCTTTGCATTGTAAAGGTTGCATCTTAATTGAAAAATCAACACTTTTTTCCCTTTCAATGAATACATCAACTTCAAAACCAACAAAAACATTGAAATGCAGGCAGTTTTGCTAGACCCACAAATTAGGGTGTCCTTGATCAACCAGAATGCATAACCCATAATCTTAAACATAAGATGTTAACTGATCCTATAACCAGGCCTTCTTTTCAAGTGTCAAATGTCTCCCATTCCACCTTCAGTTTATGAATCCTTATGGTTAAAATGACAACAGCTTTGTACAAGCACTTCCAAGTGCCTCCTGACAGCATCGCTGTGGGCATGCACCGAACTGTTAGTGTAACCCATACTAAAAGATCACATTGCTCTTATACAAATTTACAGTATGCTTAAATAAACCTTTTAAGTAAGGAGGTATAGATATAATTTCTGAATATGACAAAAACAAAACACACAATACGTAAAGGTAAGTTATTCAATGAGTAAATTTGTGAAATATTGCAATTTTGAGCAAATTTCGGGAGATACTGAAGGACAGGGAAGCCCAGTGTACTGCAGTCTGTGGATTCGAAAAGAGTCAGACACAACTTAGCAACTGAACAGTAACATGAATTGTGTGTTTTGTATATTTCATATATATTTGTGTGTACATAGAATAAAACCGTATATAGGGCTTTCTTTGTGGCAGTCATATTACAATCATTCTGTAGGTATCCTCAGGGAATTAGATCTAGGATCCCTTCCCACCTGTGAACATCAAAATCCTGATACTCAAGTCCCTTATAAAAAACGGCACAGTAGTTTATCATTCACTGATTATTACTTACATATCTTATGTAAAAATACAAAAGTTATCCTAAAACTCAAGTTACCCTAGGGGATGAGAACATTATTATCATCTAGGTTTTATCGTTCATTGCTTATACAAAACACACACCAAGTAAACAGAGATCTGAACTTAAGCATCCTGGGTCCAATACCTTGCTCTTACGTAGTATACTGCACTTGGTTCGTTGAAAGGATTCTATATTTATATTACATGACGTAATACATATACCATGTATATGTATATGTATTTAGTGTCTTCAGCATTAATACTATAAAATAGCATGAATAAATACAAAAAAAAAGGTGTACCAGACAAAATGCCAAATGTAGTGTTCAATTAATTTCAGCACAATATTGGAACATTTTTCTGGCCAAATTATACAATGTCCAAAGAGAAATAATGTTCCAAATCAAAATTTAAAACTTCTCTTTGGAGCACTTCATTATTTTGTTAATCAAACATCCAGGATTCCGGAAGCTGCAGGCTTATGTAGACATAGAACTTAACCACCCTTCTACAATTCAAAGTACTGAGGGTGATTTTCATAGGGTAATAGGGAACTTAAAGGGCTGTCTATTCCACTTTTGTTTTCCATATATGATTTATTTTGGATATTAAGTTATATATTAGAAGACATCCATACACAATAAACGTTTTCCATTTTTCCTTTAATTTATTATATAAACAAATTTATGTATGTATATATTCATATTACAAAAATACTTATATTTTTTAATTCATTTGCCCAATCGTAGCATTTCAATGAATGATGGGTTATTACAATTTGTTCTGATGGGTATAAGAGAAAATGCTACAAGATAAGTTTTGGTCCTGCCATTCACTATCTAAGGGACTGGGAATCTCATTCAACCTGCATAAAGTTGTCTGCTCTGCCTAAATCCCAGGGCTATTGTGAGGTACAAATGAGAGGTGGGTGCAAAAGTAATCCATGAATTCTAAATTGCTAAACAAATAGAGATTAGGATTTTCACTAATAATGCTTTTAAATTTCATTCTATAGCATCTAGCATAATGCCTGACAGTATGAATATTTGTTGGCTACACTTATTTTTCATTATGGAGGGAAAAAAAGCAAAGGTAGGATCTCAACCAAGAGAAAAGGCTACATTTTACCAAAATAAAGATGCCAAATCTTAAGATTCTTAAACTATTATCCATTTAATAACTTAATAGGAAAATTAGAGGGTTTTTTTATGATGTCACAATTACAGCATTTGAACCTTTTTTTTAAACTATGTGTGCGTTTATTGTTTAGAAAACATAATATCAGTTCTGACAAAAACAGGTTTTATACATTTAGAGAGAAAGAAAGAGTTACTGATTAGAATTTGAAAAAAAAAGTAAAAAAATGGGGAAAAGATTTTAGATAAAATCCAGATAGACATTTTTATATGTGGATCTGCTTATGTGTATATCAGACATACTTCATAAACTCTAATGACCGCCTCTCAATACACGTAAGAAGATAGGGCTATACTTTCCACAAGCACATTCTTCAAACCTTCTAAAATTGCCATTTAAAAGCTAAAGGCCTAAATTTCCACTTTGATCAATGAAACAGCTTTATCACTAGGCGAGATGACTGAAGTTTATTGATTAGCTGATAATCTTCTAAAATGCACCAGCCTTTAATCTGACATAAAACTGTGAATGAAAGTAGAGCTTTCAGAAAGGAAAACAAGGTTTGGTCACCCAAGAAGGAAACAAGAATGTGGAGCAACTGAAGAAGGCAAAAACATCCTGAAAGATGGAGCAGTAACATCCAAGTACTTGGCTTTCCCTGCAGTCCCGTGAGTAGAGATAAGTGAGTCATCACCTGATGCTATAGCCCCAGTGCCAAGGGCTGAGAATCAAATCAAATCAACATAATAGGCTGGTGTGTCCATAGAGTCAGGGGAAAACAAGCTCAAACAGCAGTAAAAGCTTGAAAAAGCTCAGACTTCTTCACAAGGCTACTATTTCAAAGGAAAAAGCTCACACTTTTTGGTGAAGTGTGAAGAGTTTACTTCAATGTTATCCATACATCTTGTTGGGAAAGAGCCACTTTTAACTGAGTCCAGTGGCCTTGAGAAGATTTGACAGAACTTCTGCTGGCAGCTCTGTGGCTGAAAGACAATGTAAGAAGAGTATATCATGTTTTAGGATTAAATGTCAGTGTTGAAAAGTTCAGAGGGAAAAGTGGACAGAGTGGGGTCTATATTTTTTTTTGATCAAAACATATCCAGAATTTTATAGTGGTTTATAGATTCTTGGTCATATTTATTTAATGTGAAAAACCTAAGTAATGGTAAACCAAGAGGAGAAGGAAATGGCACCCCACTCCAGTATTCTTGCCTGGAGAATCCCACAGACAGAGGAGCCTGGTGGGCTGCAGTCCATGGGGTCGCAAAGAGTCAGACACGACTGAGTGACTTAACCACCACCACTAAAATTGGTAGTGCAGATACACAAAAGACTGGTATAAAGATACTGTAATTAAATCCATTCTTTCATGCAACAAATAGATATTTCTGCTAGTAAGTTTGCAGAATTTAGAAGTACCTTCTTTAATAAGAAAATGGTTGAGAAAAAAATATTTTCTTCTCCAATGTTACAGAGAATTCGATAAAGAAAAGTTCCCCAATAAGTGAAAGTGCCTGGGTTCATATAATTTTTACTTGCTGTTTTCCCACTTTGGCACAAGTATAAGCATGCCCTTTCTTTTTAAAACCAGAGACAGCCTAATAATATTTTTTCAGTTTTTCCTCTTAAAATAAGACTGTTAATATCACTAATCCACAAGCTGCAGCTCTGGGATCTTCATGAATATTCACTATTATTTGGGCAATTCCATCAATACTACTACTATGACTAGTACTTCTACTAACTCTGCAGCTGCTAGCTATAACTACTGTCTTAATTACCCAAGCCATTCTTCTTCATCCACCCTCCCCCAATAAGGAAAATGTGCCAGGTCTGAAACATTTCTGAACTCAAAACCTGGACATAAACATGATAATATATTGTCATAAATCTCTCAAACACTAGATAAGCAAGATAAAATGTTTGAGGAAGAGGGGAAAAAAAATCACTGTAACCTAGATGAGAATTGGTATAGTTCTCAAATACCAAGCCCTGCCACCATGCTTCCCAGTTATTACCTCACGTCAGCTCACAGAATATCTCCCTTGGGGCAAATCTCTATAAAAAAGGTTCTCTGGGTCTCCCCCAGTTTATCACACCTTGATAAGGAGAATCTGCAAACAATATTGATGTTCCGTATGAAGAACATTCTTTGTTTGCAATGTATGTTTTTTCAAGATTACTAACAGTTTTGAAATCTTAACCAGTGGGCTAAATTTGGGCCCTCTGGGAAGGGAGATCTCCATGGAGAGAGGCAGAAGGAGGGTGTCTGACCTCTCAAACCTCAATCATGTGCCTTGGTTACTGGATTACTTCACCTTCACATTCTAGATTTCTCTCTATATAAAATGGGAATACCAAGTTACTTCAGATTATTTGCGCTAAATAAAGATTACTGAGAAATGTATTGTGAGATATGAGTCTTAAGTAATATTTATCAGAGGGCCCTTATCTGATAACTGAGACTTAGTTCTAATGTCACTTAAGTGGAAACAGCTTTCCATTATCTCTCAAAGAAAAATAACACACAGAAAAATAAAAGCAGATATTTGTACGAGATTTTAAACAACGCAAGCTACCTCTGAATGAATGTTTTTAAAGAGTCTAAGCACCCAAGAAGCTAGTCATTCAATTCAATATTCAGCAAATACCCACAACATGTGAATTATACAAGGATGAGTAGGACATGATCAATTCTCTACAAGTCAATGGAAATCATGTTTAAATTGAGATGTATACAAAGCATCTATGGACATACAGAAGTCATCAATGCTAAGATAATTAAGGAATAAAGGACAAATGAACTGAATCTTAGAGAATGAGTATGATCTCAAAAAGTAAAGGTTAATACATTGTATATGGTAATATACAATGTATATTATTAACATGAGAGTACATAAACTTTAAAAAGCCATAAAAATATCTTCTTTTAGTCAACCATCACAGGAATTTAGGTTTAGGAATAGAAGTGTGAACACAGCGTCATCCCCTGGGAAATCCAGTGGCTACCACTCTGAGCAGAGTGCTTTTTGTGGAAATAAACAAAATTTTAAAAAACACCCAAGTATATTTTCTTCAGAACATAATAGATCAGAGTCTGGACACACAAGGGTTATGCATACACACTGACCCCTGATACAACTTCACATCCCTCAACATGAGATGAGTGAGACTTATTAGTTACAGTTGGTAAGAATAAAAGCTTCATGAGAGTAGAGGTAATTTTTTCTGGTTTTCCCACCGCTGTTATCACCAATGCCTGGATCAAAGCATGGCATGTAATAGGCTTAAAACACATTTGTTGAATGAATAAATCTTTGGTGACTTACAAACTTACTTAATGGGCTTCCCAGGTGGCTCAGCAGTAAAGAATCTACCTGCCAATTCAGGAGACCCATATTCAATCCCTGGGTTGGGAAGATCTCCTGGAGGAGGAAATGGCAACTCACTCCAGTATTCTTTCCTATAAAATCCATGGACAGAGGAGTCTGGCAGGCTATAGTCCACGGGGTCACAAAGAGTGTGGACGCAACTAAGCATGAGCACGAGCACAAAACCTAACGAGCATCCTTAATATAAAACTATATAGACATGTGGACCAATAACTAAGTTAAAATCTCATAAGAAAAATTAAAATTTTTTACCACTAAGATCTATTATTCATATTTCAAATCATAAAAATGAATATAATTGATATGGCTCACATTTATAAGAATATATAAGCACTCCAATTTTGCAAACAGAAATACGAATATAGTATTTCCCTATACACATCAAGGAACAATCACAATTCAAACCTATTCCACGGGATCTAATAATTACTCTTAACATGACTATAAATCCAACAAATAGAAGTAACTGAAACAAACCTAAATGGTTTAACAATGAAGCATCTAAAGTAAAACGAACTTTTGGCTAAAACTTAGATTTAAATAAGCTTTAAAGATGGCATACAAAACCATTCCACAAGTAGTTTTTCTTAAAGTTTAATCAGACATTATATAAGTAGGATTTTTAATTTAGCCATTTCTGACAAAGTTTCAATAAATACATTCTTAAGTTAACAACAGCCTCAGCTAATGCCAAATCACAGTAATGCTTGTTGGGGCACAGTTCATTAGATTTAAAAAAGCAGCTACATTAAATCAACCACTTTTACTTAGTGAAACACAGCACAAACTCTCATTAGGAGAAAATTCAATAACAGACAGAAGCAAATATGCACTACGCATATTAAGCAGACATTTAACGTTATAAAAGGGAAAAAATGAAAAAAGAATGATATAAATAAAACTCCATAAAAACACTAAACCTACAATTATGACAGAAAGATTCACATGGACTAGTTTAGCTCAGATTCTCTCTTCAAGTCTCCTTTACATCTGATTCCATGAAATTTACATACAAAATTTGGTGGCTCAAAAATGTACTTACTTTCATCATCACTTTGGCTTTATTTGCAAATACTAATCAATGTTGTTTTTGCTTTTTTATTCATCACTATACATAAGTGTCTTGCATATTTTAAAAATACTAGAACAAAGAACATAATTTTAGTTCTGTAAATAATTTTCCACCTTCATCCCTTACCTAAATTTTCCAATAGATATGGTTTGGCTCTTAGACTAATAAGTCCAGTTACTGCATAACAGTATACTTATTTAATATGGAGTAAAGTTCAACCAAAGAAGGCACAGATCACTTTTCTCAAAATAATTTGTTACTAATTATAGGCAGGGTGAGTAGAAAGTTTGTGTCAAATTTGTTGACATATTCCCTTTGAGTGTGTTTCTGAAGTTAATTTCTTGGATAATTTGTTATGCTGAAGGCCAAATTAAAGAATAAATAAAATCAGAAACAAAAAGCAAAAATCTTGGGTTGTGATACATAATTTTAGCTGTCAGTTATAAAAACTGCAATTTTTTTTGCATGGGGGTTGTTTTGCTTCGTCTTTTTGTTTTCATTTAGGCATTGAGTCTCAACTATCTATCTTATGAAGAATAAACTGGTAAAACCAAAAACTGTTAAAAATATCTATCTACCAGAGTAGATTTTAATAAAACTGAAGCAACTTTTTATGTTTAAGTCCACAGTCATCTACTATAATTTCTATTTATACATTTCCCCATTAATTATGCTTTTTCTAAAGTTCATTTTTAAATGCAAGCAAGCATTTACCATATTTAGATGTTACTTTTCCTTTTTTCCCTTGAGTGTAGAAAAAAATGTCACAGGATCATAATGTGGTATGAATCTGAGAGATCATTTCTTTGTCATTTTATGTTTAAGTAAATAAAGGTTAAAAAAAGACAGGGCCAAGGTGTATAATTAAGATACAATTTAGATTTTATTTCTTCTCTTGAACTCAGTGGATTCCTGATGTGTTATCTAAAATGAAAATTATTGCAAGATGCAGCTTATTTTCCATTGGGTTTCTGTTCTGATGTGAAAAATCTGTTCCTTATGAAACAATCTTAGAGAAGGAAATAGCAACCAACTCCAGTATTCCTGCCTGGAGAATTCCAAGGACAGAGGAGTCTGATGGGCTACAGTCCATGGGGTTGCAAAGAGTTGGACATGACTGAGTGACTAAACACACTGAGAGCATGAAACAATCAAGCACCAAACTAAAAATTATTTTTGCTAAAAATGTGGCTGCTGGACTCCAAAATGGCATATATAGGGCAGATTTACACTACCAATGTCACAGTGAACTCTGATAACAAGAAACCTTCATGGAGGTACTTGAAACAGGACAGGGCACCCAGTGTTTGGTTTTTTCTAACCAGATTAGGAAGATTCAAAGTTTACTAGGTAGCTGTCTAAAGTAGAATTGATTCTAGAATGACAGGAATGAACAATCAGCAATGACTTTCTTACAGCTAAAGGTAAGAGAAAATAAGTAGAAAATAGTCTGTGGAAATGGAAAACACAACTCAAGCAAAAATGATGAAAATGAAGAAATCACTTCAATAATATCATTTTTATATAGACTTAATTCCTTAGTATTTTCAGTAATAATATGGTAAAATATTACTTGCTAACATTTTCAGAAACTGTACCTATTACATAATGAATTGTGTCCACCTTACAATTTAATTGCAAGAAAAAAAATATATACATATATATGAGGCTGCTGCCTTTATTCTACAAATAAGTAAATGACAGGATAATAAAATGTCTAACCTTATTTCCATGGAAGGCCTGTATCAGAATCACCTAACAGCTCGTTAGAAATTCCAGGGCTCAGCTCCAAATTTAAAAGGTCAGACTCTCACAAGATTGGGACCATGATGCTGTATGTGAACAAGCTTCCCAAGTTATTCATGTTCATACTCAAATGAGAATAAGATTATTGCACTCTTATAAAATTATATAACTGATGGCTTCCAGGAAAATAATTAAAAATTTACCCCAAATAATTATCTATCTGAACAGGGCAAAAGAAAAAAATATAAAGTTGATAAATCAATAAGTTGCAGTACAATTACATCACTTAGTATGTGAGCTAACTACAAAGGGGGAAAAAAAATGGTTGCCTCTACAGTAGAGGACTGTGAAAGTGGAGAATGATCTGACTTGTGCTTTTTCTCCTCCTCTATCAATATATTGCTTTGATAAAATATTTAAACTGTAAAAAAAGAAAGCAAAAGACAAAAAACAAAGGAACAAACAGACCAAGAACAGCTGAAACCACAACAAAAAGCACACACAAGGCAAACAACCTTCAAGAGCTGGAGACGGCTGAGGTCTTAGGCACACAGATGATCTCAGGTGATGAAGCAGGAGACGCTTCATCCTTCAAATGGATCGGTTGAGTCTGATGACAGCAACATACTCAAAGTTTCATCAGAAAATGTTTAAAAAGAAGACAAGACACAGTTGTAAAATCATGCACTCCACTCCCAGAAACGGAATTCCTCTGTGAATGCGTGCTCTTGTTCAGTGGCTCAGTCACGTCCAACTCCTTGGGACCCCATGGACTGTAGCCTGCCAGACTCCTCTTCTCTGTCCATGGGATCTCCCAGGCAAGATCACTGGAGTGGGTTGCCATTTCCTCCTCCGGGGGATCTTTCCAACCCAGGGATAAAACCCTTGTTTCCTATAATGGCAGGCGAGTTCTTACCACTGAGCCACCAGGGAAGCCTGAATGTGTATGCACCTCTGGTAAAAGAGAAATGATAGACCTAACCTTCCTGTCGAGTCACATCCAAAAAATGAATTGGGTAAGAAAGGTTTCAAAAGTAGTCACAAAAAAAGTAAACTTTTTATAAAGTACTCACTGTCTATGTAGAAAGGAACAGAATGCAGGAAGGTAGCTTAGTAGAAAAGAAAATTAAGAAACACAAACCATAAATGGAACTTTCCAATCTAGGAAATACGTGTTAATATAAAAGGAATTATTCAGGTAGGGTCTGCATAGACCTGTCTAACTTCAGCTTTTTTTAGAAGCAGACTTGTACAAGAATCTGTTAAGGTATTTTTATCTCCACTTCACTGCAAAAATGATCCAAA
This sequence comes from Antilocapra americana, assembly GCA_007570785.1. NCBI lineage: Eukaryota > Metazoa > Chordata > Mammalia > Artiodactyla > Antilocapridae > Antilocapra > Antilocapra americana. The sequence goes on from ML661346.1 coordinate 15,515,992, forward strand.
GTGCTAGTCTTAAAAAAAAAAAATTAAATTCTAAGAAAATGAAGTGCAGCCATGACTTTAATTTACATAAACAAAGTATCACCTGTATAATAATGACTTTAAACAGTTAAGTCCCCACACACTGGGTTGTCTTTATTTTCTGAATGGGTCACTAGTATTATTGTGTTACAAATTTCAGTTAAAGTAAAGAAAATTGCAACCCTTTTATATTTACTTTCATAAATAAATCAGAGAAGAATCTAGGTAATATTATTCTTTTAATGACATCCTTCTAATTGACTTGCATTCCAATGTTTTTTCTTGGGTATAAAAGAAAGAAGTATAGTTAGAAGGATCTATCCTACTGGGAATTGTGCCTAATCCTGGCTATACCCGTGGGAATGTTCTAGAAGAACGTAAAATGTAAATGTGAACATCATCTATTGTGTGAATCACTGTAGAGGAAGCACAAAAAGAACTAATGTCATCAAATGGAAACAAGCTAGTTAGAAAAATAATAACACTACTTTGTAAAGGAAGAAAATGAGAGGTGGTAAATTTTAAAGGATTAGCTATATAAAAAATATTTTATTTAAAATATAAGGTTATCAATGTATTACATTTAAAACACATGATTTACAAAAATTCACTGTGTACACAAATTTGTGTCTACTTTGGAAACATAAGGTGGATCAATAGTCTAAATATTCTTTCAATTCTCTTTTCTAAAGAGTGTAATTCTACTTCATCTGGACAAAAGTATATCCAATAGTTATTCTATTTTTTGTCAGCAATGTCTGAATTTTGGACTCATTTCTAAGAAACAATTTGTTCAAGCCACGTAATTGTTTTTCTTAGCCTCCATTCATTTCCTAGGATGGGCTTGGAGGCGGTTTTTTGTTTGTTTTCCCTTGTTTTTAATGTCTATACATGCTTCAAAAGTCAGCATCCTTGAAAGGTTACCAGACTATGGCATGACAACATCAAAATTCCAGGTTTCTGAGTAAAATATTTTATAAACAAAAATAAGGAATGCTCAGGAAAATTTTTAGAAAAACACCCAAGTGTTACAGTTTAATTTCATTTTTCAGATTTTTTTGAATGCTCTGGTCACTACTCTTTTACATATGTTTATATGTGTTACAGTCAAACGTATGATCTATAATACCAAGTTGGGCAGAAATTTGCCATTCATTCATCTAGCCTACATTTACCAAATGGCTAAAGTAATAAAAGCAAAAACAGAAGCATTTTATTTGATTGAGGTATGTAAGGAAATCTGATTATTCACAATGGAAAAAAATAGCCCCATAGAATTAATAGATGGGCTACACAGAGAGGATGTAGCTTCTTTCTGTTCCTAGAGATAGGGTCCCTCTGGCCCACTAATCTCCAGACAGACAAGTATCAAACATTTATAAACGGCATTTAGGAGACAATATAGCCTTTCAGTTCCAATATTTGATAAACTTCTCCACCTAGAAATCTTCTTTAGAATCTAATCCATATGCCCTATTCCTCTTTTAAAATTACATCCCTCTTGTTCCATCCTCAGCAAAGACTGAAATTAGCTGGTCACCATCATCAGAACAATAGTCCTTTATTTCAATGAAACTTGAATAAATTGCACTTCTACTTTCTTTTTTAGTAGACTCTTTCAGATTTATTTTTACATGTGTTTATAGGTTTCCCTTTATAATGACGTTCTTTATTCAGAAGTCCCAGAGCCATATTTGTTAAACTGTAAATATTCACTAATTGAAGGAAAATTTCAGCATTCTGAAAATGCCTGGCTAAACATTCGTGGTTTCAGCATGTTTTCCAGAAGAAAGCCGTATATATTCTTTAAGGCATGATCATATGTTTATACCTTAAGAAGGAAATTGGGACTTTGAAAATACTTGAATGAAAACAAGCACTAAGACGCTGATCGTGGTTATGATGACAATTTTACTTACTGTGCTTCTAAAACATGACACGCTCCTAATCCTCAAGAAGTTCAGTCTTACTGACATGTATCTAAGGTATAATAATAAATGAAACATACATGATGTCATGAGTCTTAACTCTGCAGGCTTAGGATGCAAAGAAAGGTCAAGAAAGATCTCAGTGTGATGAAGTCTCAGCTGAATCTGAAGCTGGAGGTGCCCCAGACTGCAAAGAAAAATCTTAAAAAATTTAAAGCAAAATGAACATGTGCAAAGGTAAAGAGGAATAAAAGAGCTCACTCTTTGGGGGAACTGAAAAATTAGAAAGCTTCAAGTTTAGAGAATGGGGGAGGACAGGGTATTGGGAAAGCAACAGTTAAAACTGAAAAGGTAGCCAAGACCCAGGTCACAGAACAGTGTTCCGTACAGCTAAATTAGGATTTTGTGCTGAAAGAAGTTCAAAGAAAATTAACAAAGTCAAATGGCTGTTCATCAGTATCATTGCAGAGAGCAGAATGGAAGGAAATCTGAAGGCAAGAATCCCCATAGAAAGGCGGATTCACAAGTTCAGTGGAGGCAGAATATTGGTGTGAATTAAGGAAGTGAAAGAGAAATGGAAATGAGACCATGAAATTAAGATACTCCTAATAGGTAGAATCAATAACTTGGTAACCAAAGGGAGTGATGATAAAGAACTGGGAGGGACTGAAGATAAATTAAAGGTTTTCAGCTTGGATTGGTGATGTCATCAATTTAGGCAACAGAAGTTGAAGAGAGACGCTGGGCAGAAAAAATGAAAGATTTCACCACTGGCCTTAGTGAATGTAAACTTTCAGTGAAGCGTCACAATGAAAACAGGAGGTGTTGCATAAACGGTGTTTTATGCTGATGCTCTGCTGAGGGTGGAGGGGATGAGTCCAGATGTGCTGCGTTGTTCTAATTTGCACAAGGACCCCAGTGCTGGATCAGGGGCAGATATTCAATAGACAAGAGCAGACTGGAGACCAACACTACAATAAACAGTGTAGGAGACCTATTTCAACAGAACCATGCTGACCACTGCTGTAGCCGAAAGCCACGTGTTCACATAAATTTAAAATCACAAAAATTAAATAAATTAAATATTAATTTCTTCAGACGCATTAGCCACATTTCAAGTGCTCAGTAACGAATGTGGTTGGTGGTTACTGTACTGAACGGTATAAATATAGCCTGTTGATCTATGGAACTGTACAGGCACGGCATAAGAGAAAGAAGACGAAAGGATTGTAGACAGAACCCTGGGCAAGAGATAAAAGGTAGATAAGTGATGCAAGGAGTAATCAGAGGAGCAAAAAGAGAAAGAAAAATAACCACATGCTGTGAACCAAGAGAACTGAGTTCAAGAAGATGAATTAACCAAGAATATGAAAAACTAAGAGAGGGCAAATAAAGTATAAGCAATTATCTCTAGGCATTTGTGAAAGGTGAAAGGATTAGTTGCTCAGTTCTATCTGACTCTTTGCCACTCCATGGACTGTAGCCGGCCAGACTCCTCTGTTCATGGAATTCTCCAGGCAATAATGGAGTGGGTTGCCATTCCCTTCTCCAGGATATCTTCCTGATCCAGGGATTGAACCTGAGTCTCCTGTATTGCAGGCAGATTCTTTACAGTTTGAGCCACCAGGGAGCAGAGTATTAAAACTACCAATTTTTTCAGATGGAAAGTGACTCCATGAGACTAACTCTCCCACTCAGATGACAGGTAGAGTATTTAGAAAGAACTCTAGTTCCTAACAAGAAAGGACATGCAGAAATGTGACTATTCTCTTTCTACACTTTATCAAAGAAGGGGAAGCCTTGCCAAGCTGTTATCCTTAGCCATCATCTTTCTGGGAATTTCTGAGAGTCTCTAATGAAGGTCTGTATCTTAGCTGAATAGGTTTCTAGAAATCCTGTGTCTATTAACTATATTCAGACACCAAACAATACAGAAAATTCTTTTCTCAGATTAAAAAAAATGATAGAATAGCAGTTATCAGGGGCTGGGGGCAGGGTAAGTGGGGAGTTATTTTTCAGTAAGCACAGCAGAGAGTTTCCACAGAGATCATGAGAAGGTTCAGATGAATAGTGTTCATGTTTGTACAACAGTGTGATTGCCATCAAGAGTAAGTCGCTCAGTTGTGCTCACTTCTTTGCAACCCCACGGACTGCAGCCCGCCAGGCTCCTCTGTCCATGGAATTCTCCAGGCAAGAATACTGGAGCGGATTGCCATGCCCTTCTCCAGGGTATCTTCCTGACCCAGGGACTGAACCCACATCTCCCACAATGCAGGTAGATTCTTTTCCATCTGAGCCACCAGGGAAGCCCCCCAGTGCACACTTAAAAATGGTTCAAAAGATACATTTTCTGGAATGCATATACTTTACCACAAATGAAAATGAACTTTAATGATGCTGAACTAAAATATGTAAAATGGGAGAGAATCTGGAAGAAACCTCTCACAACCCTTGACACCTGGGAAATAGAAGATTCCAAACATAAAAGTTGAAAACATTGCACACAAACATCTGTTACTCAAAGAAATGTAGGTATTTGTATTAGATTTATGATATTAGGTGTGAAAACACGAGTTTGATAAGTTGTAAGGTATTAAGCATCTGTTGTTGCTGTTGCTACTGCCTCCTGTGAAACTGTCAATGGTCTGGAAAAATGAAACAAGTTAGAGCTTTAAATGGTGCTAAAAGAACAAAAATGACACTTCTGTGGCAGTCCAGTGGTTAAGACTTCATGCTTGCAATGCAAAGGATACGGGTTCAATCCCTGGTCAGGGAGCTAAAAATCCCACATGAGACATAGCACAGTCAAAAACGATAAAAATAAATAAATAAATAATAAATAAAACTAAGGCACGGTATACCATGTTCATTTTAAAATTTAAAAAATAAATAAATAAATAAGAGAACAAAATGTATTAGGTCAGTTTTAAAATCAGGATGGCATTTATACCCTTTTCTTTACTATTCATACCTCAGGTCAATAGCTGTAGTTTGCTTACAGAGGCAAACCATAAATATCAGAAGCAAACCCCGAGGAAACCGTGTTTATACAGGCAAAATACTCATTGGGCAATTAGAGGGTAGAACCCCTGAATCACTTCTCTTGCATCCTCTGAAAGGCCCTGGAGTGACGCTCAGGGAAAGAAACACTGAAGCGATTCTAAGGGAAGCCAATGGCAACTTTCATTTGTGTCATTGTGTCCAGGAAGCAGATAATGAAGATAAAAATGAAATCCGAGCAAGTGAATGTTCATTAATGTAAAATAATACAATAAGCCAAAGAATGCTTGTTCCAAGATTTTTACATCATACAATAAAGCTCATAAGGATTTTGACCACTGACTGTCTCCCATCAGCATTCAGACTTTTCCTGGTGAATCCACTGAAAAGCTGAAAGTAAACACTTGAGCATTTATGGGTCGCACCCTGTTTCCCCTCCAAGGATATTAACCAAATAGGGAACAGGATCAGCTTTTAGTCCAACCAGTTTTCCTAAGCTCTGTTTGGATCGCAGAGGAATTCCACTGCTGTCACAACCTGGCAAATACAGTTATCTCACGACTGTAAGCTGAAAAGGCACAGACACAGCACCAAGACAGACTCTGGAAGAGGAGACCAACCACAGAGAAGGAATAAAAGGAGGAAACAAAGACAAATTCAAGAGATGGGTCATACTTATACTTACAACTTTCAGCCTGGTAGTCTGGCACAAACTGCTCATCATTGTCAGGTACCTGAGCTGAAGGAAAAAAAAAATGAAAAAAAAAAAATTAAGAGAGAAACTGCCAAAGCATAAAGAATGTCAAGTAAAATCTCTTATGGGAGATCTTTTTATGTTGAGACCAAACCTACGATTATTTGCCAGTGAGCTCCTATTTAAAATGGTATTGACAGCAAAATTCAAGAAGGAAATAGAAGCAATCATCAATGTCAACCAGAAAACACATATATCAGAAATAAAATGGTGGCAGTTGTAGTTCCTCTGCAGTTCACTTGCCACATGGAAATAAAAGAAACATGAAAATAAAAGCAGCTACCGGAATTCTATTAGCTACAGTGTTTCTTCTTGCAAGAATGGAGTAAGAAGTATTTCAATTCGCCTACTGCCGATGTTTAAGCAGTAGAATTTATCATAGAATTCTTTCAAACGATGTGTAGTTATTACACAAACCCCTCTGCTTTTTGGAAATATCTGTTTTTGATGTGTTTGGCCTACCGCTAGACTATCATAATTAATGTTTGCCCTAAATTTAGCCAAAATACTTGATGAAGTTTTTTACATGAAAGACAGTCATTGATTTTGGTCACATGGAATAAAATATTATATCTCAATGATTATGGTCACAATCATAAAAATAATAATTAATAAAAATAAACCTCATATTTTTATTCACAATATTTTCCAGGTGACCATTCAGCACTAACAAAAAGAATATCACTATTTCATCAATCTTAGTGTCAAATGACTTCCCTGTCTTTAGTAAAGGAATAAAACAAAGAATAGCAAGAGCTTAATGTATTCAGCAATCAAACCACAAGGATATTTTTTACTTCTAGAATATTTTTATCACAGTCACTTCAGGTATCAAAATAACCTATTCCAAATTGACATATTACAAAAATGAGTTTCCATTTACACACAAAAATATGCACAATTACACACATACAAACTACATAAAAGCGGGGTCACTTTTAATTTGGCAAAAATATAATGAGTTATCATCCTGATTAACTTTAGATATAATCTGGTTAGCTAGTATTATTTCACTAATATTACCTAATCCTGAAATTTTGTATCTAATCAAGTCATATTAAAACAGACGTAACTTTTTTTTCAAAGTACCTATTCTGTATGAGGAATTCTTATGAAAATAATCAATCTTTGTTGAAAAAGTTTTGGGTTGGCAATAGAGTTAAGGAAAAAATCCATATAAAGAGAAATTCGATATTTAAAAAATTCTATATAAGAAAGAAACACAACATACACACAATTCAAATGCCTGGTGTGTCAGCTTATTTAATAAGATTTTTAAAAAAAACATATCTGTTGAACAAAATTTGTTATATTTCAAGAGCAGAATAAATGATAATCTTGCAAATTACCAAAATATATGCAGCAGGACATTCAACTATTTTCTAACAACTTTCTTCTGTTCACCAATATTTAAGTTTATTACAGATAAATTCCATCCCCTGCCACTAAAGGAAACGCGACAAATTAAGAACTTTTTTTCCAAATTAGAACTGATGCCTATTTCACCAGCCTGTCTGTACTGGAGGAAAAGGTGTATTTTCTTCAGGTTCCACTAACATCTGATATCAAGGTTAACCAAATCAAGCAACTTTCGAATCATTTTTCTATGCTCTGCTGTGTAAACTATGCAACATTATTTAACCTCTTTGAACTCCATTGTACTCATCAGTTTAACAGTGATAATACGTATTTTTCATGAAGACTAAATGAATTAGTCTAAACACAATGCCAGTCACAATACCAGATACTCAAAAAATGTTACATATTTTCTTCTCTCCAAAAATCCACCACCCACCATTTTTTTCCTTTCACACACGAAGTGCTACTCAAATTACTACAATGCAAGTTTAATATTTTTACTTCTAATGAACTAGATTGGAGATGGAAAACTAAATCACAGTTAAAATTTGTATATTAGTATTCTCTTAGTTATAATCATTTTTTGACATTGCAGTAGGCCTCATTTTTCTCAAAGACTCACAAATTACATAGAGGAATGTCCTTTAAAGTAAGTGTTTTACAAAAATGTTTTAAATATTTATTTAATAAATGACAGTGGGCAGACAGAATCAAATCCTATACATTTTTTCTATCATATCTACATGCTTTGGTTTTTGCTCTAAATTAACAGCTCAACAGAGATAACCATTGAGATGCAAAGTTATCAACCACAGCAATTGCTACGCTTTTAAAAAGCCAACATTTACAAGAATCTAATAAAAATGTAATACCTCTTTACAGGAATAGTTAAAAATAGCAAGTGAGTAACAAATATGTTTGTAACAGAATATGCTGGTATGAATGTCCTAAAGGCCAGACTTTTTTTTTTTCCTCTTACTATCATAAGACAAATTTGCAACTCCATGATATATATCACTGCAAGAAAGGTATAAAAACAACTGATGGATAAGAAGTATATGTTGGCATATGTGTGGGGTACGGGTGGCGGGGAGGTTGCTGAGTGGAGGGGGCAGAGGCAAAACTTTGGGAACAGAAGAAATCAGAAGTTATACCTCACAAGGACAGAAAATAGCTACATACTAACAATTTTGTAAAAAGAATAAGAATTGCTATTTCTGGTCTAACTCCTTAACATACTGAATAAATACTTCACACTTATGCCTGAACATATTACAGAATTTTAACAAAAAACATATGACTCACATTTTCACAGAAGCTAATCTTAAGAAACCGAATAGACCAAATGAAGCAGCATGCCACTTAAATAGACAAAGGCTTCAGTCTATCTCTAATTTCAAGTTAGAGTCAAAGGAAAGCAGTTAACGAGAAGCACCAGTTGGATCTGGGCACGGAAAATATGACAAAGTATTGCCACACTCATATCATACATTTCCTTTTTTGCCTCCATTCACGAAAATTCGATGAAGTAGCAAACTACAGTGGCCTGAAAATTTGTTTCAAGCCATACCCACTCCAAAGAGGAAAATTAACAATAGAGGCCAACCTAAATATATATATATATATATATATATATAGTTATTTTACTACTATCTATGATAAACTATGCTTGAAATAACCACCTTTGGGGGATGAAAATGTTTTCCCACACTTTGTCATTGAAGAGGAAGGGGAAGAGTAAGAAAGGGGAAGAGAAAGTATATACCAAAAGACCAATAAAAGGCTTTCAAGAAGATGAAGCATGTGGATTTTATTGGTAATAGCTGGAGCGCTTCGGTCAGTTCATTGCACATTAACAGACAAGCTGCCATCAAGTCTCAGGACTTCGGCTTTAAAAGCTAGTATGTGCGCTCTCAAGCTATTTGCTTTACCTAGATTATCATCGAAAGTTGGGTTTCCCCCCCGCCCCTTCTCTCTCTTTTTTATTACACTGCAATACATATTATGAGAAAGAAAATCATGAAAATATTCATCACAATCTTGATGTCACAGAATCATTAATCCTTAATTTGAATTTTAATATGTACTTTCTTAACTAACACTGCCTAGGCAGCGGGGTGAGGTGGACAGCAGTCAATCTTTAAACAGTTTGTCTCTCTTTTGTGCTAATGTTAACGTTCAAATAAAGCAGTCATCATTACTTAAGAAAAGGTGAATGTTGAAATATTTTCCAAGTTTGGCTGCAGACAAGGAAAAACCGTCTTATTCCTACAAACTAGGCGCCTGTCGGGTTTTCTATTAAAGCTAGGGGAAAAGTGGAAAAATTACAAATGAAACAAATGTCAAGTTGAAAAGGGGTTAATATTTAATTAAAACCAGTTCTATCCACTGTAACAATGACCTGGAGCCAAACAAGGCGGAAGATGTATGAGTCATTCTTTCTGCCCGTGAATGAGACAGCTGATCTCCTCGGCAATTCCTCCAGACAAGCAGGCAGAACTGGAGTTCTGCCTCCATTCACAAAAACACAGTCCAGCATGAGCCATGTGGCTCAACCGCAATCTTTTCATGTCACACCCTTCCAGAGAGTTAAAGCAAGTCAACTTGAACTTGCAATATAAACACACCAATTTTACTGCTCTGTCTCAAATACAGCTCAGCTCCATTAAGGTACATGTTTAAATAAATGACAAAATGAAATCCATATATATATTTACATATATTTAATCCATCCTGCTCTATAGGGTAATTTGTCCAGAATCTTGAATGTATAAAACTAAGAAGAGGGAAAGACGGATGGATGGATGGATGAAGGAAGGAAGGATGGAAGGAAAGAAGGAGGAAGGGGAAAAAATGACAAAGAATTAAAGAAATGCCTTTTTTTCTTGCCTATTCTTCAAATGCTCTTTTTATCTCAAGATTGTAATAGTCTATTGCTTAACTTCACAGCATTTCCCTCTCACAGGGTTAGAAACAAGTTTCTTTGAAGAAATTTAAATTTTCTTTTAAATAAAACAACAAGAAAATCAACTTTCACACAGTCATATTTTGCTTAATCCTACAATGGAGCTTCAGGCCATGGAACAAAATAATCATGAAACCTCTAAGCCAGGTTTTACACCACATCCGCTTTTAACATTAAAATGATTGTACCAATGTATAAGCATTAATTAATGCAGAAGTATAAATATATTTAAACAGCCAAAAAAAGGGGCTATTCTTCCATGGCAGAAAAACCTTTAGTATTGATAAAGTCATGCTTTCTGTATGATCTAAGAGAAAGAAAACAGTAAGTTTTAGTTGTTTTTAGCCTCAAATCAATTTCAATTTCCTAACTCTAACTTATACAGAGATTTGAAAACTTAAGCATAGCTCAGAGCTGTTGCTATTAGCAAAACATTTTCTGTAAGGTCCTGAGAGCTGACTTCTATTATTATTGTTATTATTTTAATTACAATGTTGCACACCAGTCAAAGGGAATAAAGTTTTCCTATGAAATTTAAGAAATTACAAATTTTCTATAACTGAATTACCTTAGTAATATTTCATTAACATATATTAGGACCTTCTGGAAAAACTATATCTAGGCTATATGAAATCCAAATTTTATTTTGAACAAATATTTCTATTTTGCAAATAGACACTAAATGAAATGCATTTATACATTGTCAATAAATGCTGAGAAATAGAATATGTCTATTCCAACTGCTATCCCTTAATCAGGTCCAAACAAGAAGTCTTTTTTTCATAGTTTAGAGTATTTCGTGGTATGAGAAACCAGATGAGCAGTAGCTCCCTCTTGCCCCCTCACAATGGCTTTTGCTCAACTCTAAGAAATAGTGTGGACTTCTGTAATTTAATGTCTAATTTTCAATTCCTCTTTTTTTCTTTTTAAACCACACAAAGTAATGAGGTTTTTAAGCATTTTCTCCTAACTGCATCACATGGAGGAAAAAAAAAATCCATAAGTACATATCCAATTTATGTTCAATTTTAAAAAGAAAGTCTAATTTTTGAAAAATAAAAATGAGTGCATTATAATACCTATGTATTGTGGGTGACATTATGCATATTGAGTAACAACACATATCATTTATGGAAATTCATGATAAATGATTTTGAATATAAATTTAGTATCATCCACTAAAGTTGAGGAGATACGATGACATCTCTGCTTTTCAGCAAACCTGATCATTAATGGAAGGTCACAGAAAACAAAAGGAAAAAGCTTATCTGCATGAGGGCATGAGGTAATAATAACCTTCAGTGTAGAAAAGTTATTTTTGGAGATACAACTTTGACTCAAGCGTCATGGCAGCATGAAATTTAACTTACATCACAACTAAAATACATTCTGCCCTGATAGGAGCAAATCACTGTTGACATTTATCCTTAATACTACTGACAAAAGGAAACCTCACTTACATCTAGACCAACATCAAAAATAACACTCAAAAGTTGCTATATATAATATTTATATTAGCTAGGTATGAATGTATCATTTCTCTCTAAGTTGTGTTAGAAGGTAAGCTTTAATGAATAACTTTTAAAAATGTAAGCCTCTTTTAACTCACTTTTACATCCTTCTATTTCGATCCTCCACACATAAAAGGTTCCATTTTAACGATGAATTACTAGGATACCTTTCCTTAAAGCACCACTAAAAAAGCATGTTACCAAGATGTTGCTAGAATTGATATTTGAACTCATTATTTCATGGATCAAATAATTGGAATTGCCTTTCTGTCAATGGTAATCTAATTCAAAAGTCAAAGAATCAATAAAGAATTGTACATGGAAAATAACATCATAAGTAAGTGGCTTTGGCAAAATTTAAAATAAGCACATTCTCCATTTTTTAACTGCTACTGTGGCCACTGAAGACATTACCTTTTCAATTTTCTTCAGAATGAGTGTGGCATATATGTTTAAAAAAAAACAAAACTCGAAATTGCAATGTTAGTACTTCAAAAGTGAAACTAATATAAAGTTATATTCTTCAAAAACACATTTTTGATCCCTGTTCAGAAATTGCAGGGGTGAGTGGAATGGAAGTATACTTTTTGGAGAACACTTTAGTGAATCGAAAAGACTGGTTCCAACCCCACCCTCAAACAAATCCTGCCTTATCTGCCCAAATTTTTCCTTGGACATACAACACATTTCATAATCCATAATAATTTACTTATGACTAACCCATGATGCCCTTTGGTTCTACTTTATAAAAAGTCTTATAGGAAAAAAATCAAATTAATCCTGAGAGAATGTATTGTTTCCCAAGTATTTAGGGACTCTGATTATTTTTTTAAAAATTCCTATGACACATCAGAACTAACTTGACTTTCCTGTCTAATAAATTTTTAGACCTGTTTAACTTTCCAATGGGATTCTTACTCAGGGGAGAAACTTGGTTAATTGCTAATGATCTTTTTTTAAAGGGTCAAGATGCCTTAAATTCTATGGTATCCTTCTTGGAGATAAAACATCATGAAAAGAAATATGTAAATGGTTTACAGTCTGACAGCTTGGCAATGTTTTAACTTCTGGATGTCCAGAAGGACATAAATGAACAGATCTAGCTAGAAACAAATAAACTAATGTAACTTTGAGATCTCAGCTAATGTTGATCAAGATGTAGAATAAGTTAAAATGCTAATGTAAATATCATAATTATGTAAAATTTCTAAAAATAAATATGTAGCCCATTAACAAATAATAAAAAGAAAAATTCACTTTTCTTATTACTATTAGATTTTTTAAAAATCAAGTTATTGTTAATGCTTATATTATTATAGAATTAAATAATTCTAAAATACAGTCTTATTCATGGTTTGTAAAAGGAGCCCACCTGGTTATTCAATAAAACACTCCAAAGATTAATCCCTGAACTTATTTAAGCTTATAAGTTCTTTCCCAAGTAAAAATTCATGTTCTTTCAATACATCAATCACTTTGTAGGTTTATTTTATATAAAACTAAATCTTCAGGTCCAATTTATAGGTTAAGTTAATTATCACAGGTAAGAATATTCAGTGCAGAGTTTTAAAATAAACTCAGATAAATTACCAAATCACTTATCTGAGTAACAAAGAAACAAAACAAGTCAAAAGTGAAACACTGCACTGAAACTGATTATAAAATGGTAAGAGTCTGTCATAGTTCCACATTTTCAAATTCCAGGAACAGAGTTGCTATGCACATTCAAAATCTGCCAGCCAGTGCACTGACTTGGAATCAGTGAGACTTAAACATCTTAAGAACCAACAAACCTTCCAGAACAATTAAAAGAGATATTAGAAGGTATTTTGAAAAAGCGAATAAATTCCCTCATAACTGTAATGTTCTTACAACCTTCAACTCTGCAAAACTTAACAGACAAAAGTTCACGCAAGAGCCTCTGTGCAGATTTTTGTTGAGAAAGTTATGTTTGAATATATGGTTTATGTTGCAATAATAAGTAATCTATTGCAGTAAGTTTCATTTACAGAGACAAGCAAAATGACCTTTAAATATAACTAAAACTGTCATTAACATACAAGTACAATCACCCTTTCAAAGGGCTCCTGGAAAAGCTATTATTTAACTTAAAGGCTTCATAAAGATTGTAGGAGCTCTTTGGAAAAACTAGGATATCAGCAACACAAAGAAACTTATTTTACATGCTAACAGCAATTTGATCAACTACAAGCAAGACCACCCAAAAAAACACAGCAGTCTGGCAACAGCAATGCTCAATTCCATTTTAAAGACCCTCTCTCTTCTTTGAACCACCTTTAAAAAAATCTGTTCCAAAAATTGCATGTTTTCCATATAATGATAGAAATAACACAACTGTACTCAATGCTTAAATATCTATCATTTTCTATTTGTGTTTTCCACAAGACACATAATATAATAAAAGTATTATTTCACATTCAGCATAACAAATCCAAAGGAAAAATTTCAAATTATAGACGCCAACAAAAGTCCCTCAACATTAGACATATCTCAAGTTGCATAAAGCTGTACTGAAGCAGTATCTCCTTGTTCCTATAAAATAAAGTTTCACACAATAAAAGATACAAAGATGGCAACACAAAATGTTATCAAAAGCAATCAAAATTAAAAGCAATGCCTTTAAATGTCTCCTTGCTACATTAAATAAATCCTAATACAAGCAATAAAATAGCAAGTCAATTTCAGCAAACATCACATCCTAGTAACACACAGAAAACATTTTAAAAACCTTCCAATCCCCCTAAGATTTATTTTAAAGCCATAGATATCCTTAGCATTGGATACACACCTAACGTTCTGTGTTGTGAGCAAGGTGGAAAGAAGACACTTGCACTTAAATCTTGAAGCATCCCGTCCCGATGAACCCAGTGAAACTAATTTCTGCCATCAGAAAAGTCCTCCACCAGAACACCAAATAATGATATGCGCTGCTCTAAAGGAAACAGCAAGCCGGGTTCTGGCTCTAGGAGGTCTCTCGAGGTACAATACTATAAACCTGATCAATTGCAATTAAAATCTGAACAGAGGCTTAGAACTTGAAGTCTTGGTGCATTAGTTCTTGCCAAAAGCAGATGTGATTGTGAGCTGGAAGCAATTTCTCCTGGTAATTTGTGATGACACTGGGTAGTGCAGTCCCAGATTCCCCAAAGACAAACTCATCAGGGCTCTAATGTATGCATGACACATGAGGTGGCTCTTTTAGAGCTCAATTAATTGGGCTGAACATTAAGACAGCAAGTTCAGGACTTTTTTTTTTTCTCTTTCCCTTCTAGAGTTGTTTTTCCCCTCCTTTGAAAGCAATTTTTTGCCTTACCTTCTGCAAGCCATGTTTCCTGTAATTGACTTAGATCTTGAAAGAGTTCTAAAAAACAAGGCAAAGACATAAACAAAAGATTTGCAAACCTTTTAGGCTACATTAAATGGAAACGTTTGTCATGAAATTAGTCCTATAGATCAATTTAATTTGGGGAGGAGCATCAATTAAGAAATGAGGATTCATAACTTAATTATGTCAATAACCCTGCCCATTTTGATGCCTACTAAGCAGTGCTTCTCAGTATCTTTTTTACCCCCCTTTTAACACATAGCTTAATAAATAAGCCTGGGGACCTCAAACAACACACTTACAGTAGAACTCAAAAAGGTTGATACCAAGGTGTGTCTATGCTCAAAAACCTTTTTTAAACATATTGAATTCTTACTAAAATAGTTAGGGGAAAAATCAGAGAGACTGAATAACACTTTATTTCTATCTTCCAAATCTTCTATCAAAGATTAAACAGTACATGGTATAATTCTCAAAGTACAATATGTTTTGAGGTTCAATGCCTCAAAACTCATAGGGACAACTATTAAATACAAGATTTTAGAAGAAAATTTCTACATTAATAGGTTTACAAAAGTAAATAGATAATTCCCTGGCACCTGTTTATTACCAAGTCCGAAACTGTGTATTCTGTCACTGGGGAGGGAGAGGTATGTGCAACTTATTCCTATTTATATGAAGATTTGAAAAAGTTTCAGAATTCAATATACCTAATCTAAATGGCAAACTGAACTTTGATAATTAAATCTAAATTTATTAAGTTTATCATGAATGCCCCTATACAGCTGGAATAATTTATAACATATTGACCTCCTATCAACAGTTCATAAAAAGAATCTGCAACTTAATTTCCTAAATATGTATTATAATGATTAATTAGGTCTTACTTATGATTCATTGACCACTTAAAAGGCCTATAATCGAGATACTATGACCATACCATGTGGTCATCAAAACCATCTCTGAAAAGTGTGATAACAGTATATGGTGTAGTGTAAGGAGATGGGAAACCAAACAGTCACGTATATTGCTCAACTTCTAATGCAGGAGAAAGAGTAATTAAGCAGCATGCATAGCTGTTTAATTTGTTCCTCTGTGTTGGATATTTTCAAATTGTTACCTTAGTGTATGGGATTACTTATATACCATATGGACAAAGGTATTTAAACACAAAATGGTTAAAAGAAGGATGTCACTCAAGTTATTATTTCCTTCTTTCATTAGTTTGTGACAGGGCCATAAAACAGCAAACTGTCACATCACATTAATTGCTCCAAATACAAGTCTTGCTTAAATGCAGTCATTTGAAAGTTTATTATTTTTAAGGTAAGACTGAGTGCTTCTCTTCTTTATGAGGGTGAGAAGTACAGGTAAAGAGGAGGAATTCAGCTCTAAATCAAACCTCACCTTCTGAATCATGAGCCAGATCTCTGTTAATGAATTTTCTTTTCCTGACATTTGTTGGTTTCTCGTTACAATTTCTCCCACGCTGATTCTACAAAAGGAAAGATAAAATTCTTTAAAAAGAATGCAAACCTCAGATGTCGCGCACACACACACACACACACACACACACACACACAGAGGCATACACAAGTCTACTCGATCCTCTCCTTAAACAGAAAAATAAAAGTCCATGGTATCAATCCCGATATCCATTTTCTGCATTCATTTGACAGTGAAAGCGTTTGCTAAGAATTTAACAGCCAGGGAGAGTTGCTTCCCTGTGCGGATCTGAATACTCTGTGTATCAGTCATAGATGCATGGTATCTCAGCATCAAAACAACATTAAGCAATTACACTTAAAGTCGTTTTTAGGCTAGATCGAAGCTAGATTAAAACACAGTTGAATTTTATTCTCTCAGATAATCCCCTAAAAAAAGAACAAAAAGAGAGTGGTGAAATGCAAAATATAAGAGAGACAATGAGGAAGAAAAAAAAAAAGGAAAAAACCCATGTAAACAAAAAAGTGTCAGCATTTGTCTCAACTTCATTCTTTTCAATGTGGCAGACAAACCCAGCCAAAAACTTTGAGTGCAGCAGCTGCTGCTGCCCTCCTTCTCCTCTTCCACTCATCTTGAGCACTTTAAACAGAAAAAAAAAGGGGGGGGTCTTAAAAACAAAACTATGCCTTATCCAAATCACTGAAAGGTAAGCTCATTTTGAAGACTGGGCTTCTAGAAGCAGAGTCGCCCTACAGCGGCAACAAAGCAGATAGAGTATCTGCAGTCCCAACCCCCTTGCCCCCCCCCCCCCCCCGCCTTCTCACTCGCCCTCCTCCCCCCTCCTCCCCTCCGTCGGAGTCAAGTTTATAAACAGCAACTTTCGAACTGATCACTCACATTGGTGACCATGTAAGGCACTTGCTGGTCATAAAATCCATCCATTCTGCTGCTCTTCGCAAATCTCAGCTCAGTGTTTTATATTTTAAGCATTTAGCTGGAGATTTCCTCGGGATCTGGACTTCTATCAACCTAGAGGGGAACAAGATGGCTTTTAGGCTTAAAAAAAAAAAATCATGAATGAAGCTCTTGAATTTGCATAGCTAATTATCCTCCGACAGTCCCATTCACAAAAATAACCCTCCCTACGCAGCCTCCTTCACCTGGATCCAAAGAGAGCCAAGAGAGTTCACAATTTACATATTTTCCTCAGTAGCAAAAATTCGAACAAGAGGCGATGTATTTATTTTCACTCTCGATGTTTCCCTGCGCGGTCGGTGTACCCCGGGCAGCTCTGATTCGCAAACGTGTGCAAAACTAGCAATGGCGATCAGCGAGACTTGCTTTGCACCTAACGGGACTAAAGAGACGGAGACACCTCTTTCATATGGATAGTTTTTGCAACCCACAACCATGCAATTATCTGGAGAGACATAAAAAGTTGTTGGAAAGACCCACCTGAAAGCCACGCTAGGCGAACGGCTGCAAAAAATTCCCTCCAATTTTAATAAAAACATTAATTATTGCCCAGCACTTCCCCCTTGGAAGCCGAAAGCGCCTCTGACAGAGCTCAATTCGATGGTTTTTCCTCTACTTCTCCTCCAGGGGCCTCCAATCCAAACTGATGGATCGCTGCCTCCCATTGGCTCCGCGTCTCTTTCACAAGATCAGATTTCGGGCTGTCAATCAGGAGGCTCGCTGCCCCTTCTCCTGAATCTCCCGCGCCCCTCTGCCCAAGCTGGTGCTGTGCCTGCCGGTGCTGTGACTACAGCCTGGAAACGCCACAGAGCAAATCGACCGCCGTCCTAACCCGCTGCTTATTGTTAAGGCGCCTGGGGACACCGAAGCCATGTGTATGGAATAGCCAGTTCTCCTAACTGGAGTGTTTGGTCCACTCTCGGGCTGAAGCACTTTCCTAAAAGCTCTTTCGTTCGCGTCAGATACATACTCTGAAGCGCGATCCACCAAGCCCGTGCGTCCTTCGTCTCCTGCCTCACCTCCCTCGAGATCTCCAGTCCCTCCACTTTGAACCTGATAAGGAACCCACCTTGCAATACAGCCTCCTTCCTACTAAGCTTTTGGCCCAAGTTCTCTTCTCGTTTTTCAACGCCCACCATCACCGTTATGGTGCATCAAAAACATTTTTTTTAACGTCATCCTCAAGTCAGTCTTTCATGGGACAGTAAAATCTGTGGGGAAAGCCCTTGTGAGAAGCGGAGGAATTGCTTTTTAGAAGGAATTGCGTTGGGAGAGGGAACTGAGAGAACTACAGAGCTATCTAAGTGAGGAAAAGTGTAAAATAAAATGTGTCCCACGTGAGCACTGCAACTAGGTGTTTCGAGTCCCTGGTGGAGGTGGGGAGGAGCAGGGATGGGTGGGGGTGGCTAGGATATCCTAGAGACTCGCTCGTTTCCTGGGCTTTTGTTATGTATACACGGAGGCGGAGGGTGTCACTTACTGTACTTGACGCTTTCACTTCCTCTCCAGTTTTTAAACTGCCCGAGCCGGGAGTTGGTGGCGAGGGGAGAAGGGGAGTCGGGTTTCAAGGACAATGACTAGGACGTTAAAAGGGCTGCAATTCTGAAACGACTTGTCCTGACCCTCCAACTGGGCTTCGAGGTGTAAAGAGTCACTTAAGAAAGCCTCGGCCCAACTGGGGCTGAGAGGCCTCGGAATGGCACCGGGGACTCAGCGGTGTTAAAATTCATTTGTGATCCTGGTGGTGACCAGAGCTAAAGATCAAAGGAAGTTTTCGGCAGCTGTTCAGCCCGTTGGGAAATGTGCTGAATTTCTCAATTGCTAATTGAAAGTTTTTCCTTAAATGGAACATTATGGAGCCATATTAAACTGCAGTATGAGCGCACGAGACTCAATTCCGGACCCATGAAAGTCAAGGGTCAATTTTTTTATTAATAATAATATTAAAAACCTTAATACTGGGGGAACACCCAATAATTGTGGACAGCAAGGGCACACACCGTGATTTATTTAAAAG
The DNA here is from genome assembly GCA_007570785.1 of Antilocapra americana. Taxonomy (NCBI): domain Eukaryota; kingdom Metazoa; phylum Chordata; class Mammalia; order Artiodactyla; family Antilocapridae; genus Antilocapra; species Antilocapra americana. The sequence goes on from ML661346.1 coordinate 15,535,311, forward strand.
CAGTAAATCAGAGTTAGCCGGTTCTAAGGCGCGCAGCTACAAGCATTTTAAGCGGGAACCGCACATTTACCCCGGCGGGGGAGAGGTTTGGGCGCAGCCTGGCCTCAAGGCAGACACAGTGAGGCTCTCGGGTACTTTCCGAGGGTGCAATCAGGCGGCAAGCGTGTCCCGCCGCCCAACACTCCCGGGATAACCCAGCCCCTCTAATCTGGGCAACAGTTTCCAAAGTCTTTCTCTGCGGCTGGAGCCGGACGGGTAACCAGGGTAACAAGAGGGGGCGGAGCTTCAGGCTCAGCCCCCGCGAGGTTCTCTCCGCAGCCAATAACGTACCGTCTGTTCCCAGCCCATTGTTGTTTATTGCTGACCCCGCAGCGCTCCGCTAGGAGATTGGCCGCTTTAGGGAAGGAGGCGGAGCCTCCCCCTCCCTCGCACCCACCTTTTAGCTCCATTCACAAAATTCCGGCCTGTCTTGGTCACGTGGTTGGGGGCGGGGAGCGGTAGGGGAAATGACACAACAAAGGCCCAAGTTTTCCAAACCATAAAACTTTTTTCTGCCTCGCTACCTCCTCCAAGCCCCATCAACCAACAAATATTAGAAGATGAAGAAAAGTAGGCTTGGGTCTGGGAGCATAAAGCGGGGGTGAGGGGGCGGCGGAGGGGGGAGGGAGTCAGAAATCAAAGGAAGACTCGAGGTTAATTCCAGGGTACACTGCGTATGAGAAGAGCTGCAAAAGAGGAAAGGAAGAGTATTAAAGAGAGGTGTGTGAAAGCGTTAAACACAAATTAAGAACTTTTGCTTGCTGCTGCAAGTCACTGCTTTTAGACTGACAAACAGTAAAATGGATTTCAGTTTTTTCACAATATTCTGTAATGTTCATTTCTACCTTAGATGCATCCCATAGTTTATTAATTTTTTAAAACTTCTTTTATGAACACTGCAGGTTTTCGCTGGCTGACAGTTTTAGTTTCCATTTCCCAAAACTTCACTCTTTTCATAGGCACCCCAAAGAAGTGCCGCTTCTCCCCACCTAGGCTGGACTGACAAACAGAAGCGGAGACTTAATCCTCGGATTTGATTACGTATTGCAGGGGCTCCATATTTCCCCTCTGGATTCTTTAAAGGAACTCAGCTTTTAATTGTGTGATCTTAACAGCAATTGAATATGATGATACATGAAAAAGCAGACAAGCCAGGCTACAGCTCAGCTTTGTTGAAAGAGCACACAGTTTTGAGATAAATCTTTCTGTATAGCAAATTGACTATCAAACTGTTCTCCCTCCTCTCTCTTTTTCTTCTGTCCTTTTTCTCTCTGTGCTTTTTGTGCTGTGATGCTTGATGAGACTAGCTTGTAGTTTGGTTACTGTTTATCTTCTATGCTTGGCATTGGGAAAAACCAGTAGACTCAGTGGCTGAAGACATTGAAAGGGCTAAAAATTAGTTTTTCAGAAAACATTACCATTGTGGAAAATGTCTATAGAGGCAGATGTTCTATTCACAGAGGAACATCCAAAGTTGCACAAAGTTTCCACTACTTTTAAAAGTGAGTCTTTAAAAGTCAGCTTAGTAAATGCCAGTTCTTCTTGAATGGAAAATTTCATTTTGGCAGGATTTCAGACATAGAATGGCAGAACAGAGGCCAAGAGGCTTTGACATTTATTTACTTGTATTTTGAAATTCCATTTGGGTTTTGAAATTAAAACTCTTGAGAGAAAGCCCGTTTCTCTCCCTCTCCCCCCAGAAAAATCCATTTCTGAGGTTGGAAAATTTTTAACTTGCATATAAAGCTATTTAAATCTTTATAGTTCCTTTGCTGTTATTTAATAAAATAATAATCACTATTATTCTAGAGTTAACTTATTATAGCATTATACTGAAAATGCATGGTGGTAAATAGAGCACATTTCTAAAAGCAAAAAGAGAAAGAAACTAAGGGTATTGATTATTTCAATGGGTTAATATGATTGAAATTAAGTAAAATTTTGTTCAAACTGGGTTGATTATTAAGTAAAACAGTAACCTGTATAATTCTTTAAATACTTTTCATAGTAAATTGCTAGTGGCCTAGTTTGCACAGAGCTACATCAAATAAATAAGGAAAAGCTATTCTATTAAAATAGCCAAGTGGGCATAGGAATGAACAAGTGAATATAAAACTCAGAAACATATACCAGAATGGTGAAAGATAATTAGTGGCTACATTGGACTGCCTGTGAAAAGAGAAGCAGTGATTTGAGAAGAGGGTGGACCCTAGAAAATGGCAACCCACTCCAGTACTCTTGCCTGGAAAATCCCATGGATGGAGGAGCCTGGTAGGCTGCAGTCTATGGGGTCGCAGAGTCAAGACAGGACTGAACGACTTCACTTTCACTTTTCACCTTCATGCATTGGAGAAGGAAATGGCAATCCACTCCAGTGTTCCTGCCTGGAGAATCCCAGGGACGGGGGAGCCTGGTGGGTTGCTGTCTATGGGGTCGCACAGAGTCCGACACAACTGAAGTGACTTAGCAGCAGCAGCAGACCCTAGGAAGCAGGTAAAGGTGTCAATTAAATTGACAATCCACTCTAACCCTTTCTCAACAAGGAAATATCTCCAAACTCCTCAAATAGAGAAAATGTAAACGTGATTTCTAAAAAGATTCTTAACTCCATTGGAAGTCAGAACATTTTTCATTTAAAATAAGAAAATTTTTAAGTCTTTATTCTATCAAGAAGAAAAACAATTCTAATACCCAGCGATATTACTGTTGGGATAAGGACACCTGTATATATTTCTGGTTGGAATGTAACTTTCTGCACCCTTTTTAAAGTAAATTTGCAGTATCTACTAGACCCTAAAATGTACAATGTCTGTTAGACCTTAATTAGATCCAGTAATCTTGATTTAAGAAATCTATAAAAATAAAACCAATGTGCAAAAGGACATTTACTGAAGTATTATGTATAGACAGGGGAATTTAGAAGCAACTTCAATACTCACCTATAAGGAAATGGTTTTTAACACAGTATGATCACTTCTTACTTTGGCATCCAATTATGGAGGTTATATAGCTGTTAAAAAGTATGCTGTGTTCTTGTTTCTCAAACTTGAGATTACATAAGAAACTCCTTGTTAAATATTCCTATTTGTGGATAGCGCCATAGAGTTTCTGATTCAGTAGACCTGAACTGAAGCCCAGCAAGCACATCACATGAAAATTCTGTGCAAGGAATTTTGTTGTAGTTGGCTTCTGAATCATTCTGGGGAAACCCTGGGTTGGACCTCTACCAGAAGTCCAAAGAGAGACCTGTGATGTTTACTAGTTTGGACATGTTTCACTTGACCCACATAATGTTGACACACTTGGAAAATTCAGTGTCAACACGTAAAGTTTGTATTTCCACCATTGCTTGGCAAATCAGAGGATATGATAACACAGAGACCAAATTCCCACATAGCAACCATCAACTGGAGCTGAATCCCACTTCCCTCTTGTGTACAGGAGCATGGGTATCAGTTTTGCTGTCGTCCACATCTCTTCCCTAATTCTTGTGTTTCTTATTTAGGTTACCTACCTGATCCCTGCAAGTATTTACATGTGACATGCTGTTGTTTAGTTGCTAAGCGGTGTCCGACTCTTTGCGGACCCCATGGACTGCAGCAAGCCAGGCCTTCCTGTCCTTCACCATCTCCTGGAACTTGCTCAAACTCATGTTCATTGAGTTGGTGATGCCACCCAACCATCTCATCCTCTGCTGTCCCTTCTCCTCCTGCCTTTAACCTCTCCCAGCGTAAGGGTCTTTTCTAAGGAGGTGGCTCTTCATATCAGGTGGCCAAAGTCTTGGAGCTTCAGTTTCAGCATCAGTCCTTCCAATGAATATTCAGGACTGATTTCCTTTAGGAATGACTGCTTTGATCTCCTTGCAGTCCAAAGGACTCTCAAGAGTCTTCTCCAACACCACAGTTCAAAAGCATCAATTCTTTGTCATATGTGACATAGCATATTAAAAAATAAAAGCAAGGGACAGATACAGAATGTCATATATTCCGTTTTGTTCTAAAGGAAAAATAGTGTGCATAAAGGTGCCTATATATACATCTATGACATATGTGTACATAGACCTATACACCAGTGTTAGTCAACATTTTTTTATTATTACCCCCCAAAGAGCCTTTGTGGACACTTTTTATTCCTAATTTCCCTCCTATTAAATTTTGATATTATGGATACACTGTTTATCTGTTTATATGCTGTCATTCTTGTAAGATCACAAATTAGTGTAATATTAGCATCCACCCTTCCAAGAACCAATTTTCAACACTTGGGGCAATATCAACACCACTGTGAATGTATAGTGTATATACCTATATTTTTCTCTTTCTATAAGTATTGAATTTACCCAGAAACATTGATTTTTATCTTCTAAAAGAAGAATACACACCCTATCTCTTACTATTAGTTACATATGCCTCCAGGAAGTCTGATTAGAGTTGTGACATAAAAGATCATTACATTTTTCTTTCAGCAAGTGGAATGGTTTATTACTTCATGCACATATCATGGTCAATTTTAGTCCATTTAATGGGTGACCACCACTTAGCAGTTTATAGTTAGTTTTGCAAGAACCACAGAACTTTTCATATAGAATAACAATATATCTAGATAGTCATGAATCTTAACTTTGAGTGACTTATAAATTTTGGAATAAATAACGAACAAGAGCAAAACATAAATCTTTTACCTTTCTTTGGAAAGAGGTCCACTGGCATTTCCTCTAGATTTGAAGGCATGGCACTGACAACTTTAAACAGTAAAACATCAGCAGAGGTCACCAGTCTCTATCTTCATAGTTGTTTGCTGGACCACTGGGAGACATGCAGGTGTGATGGAGGTGCTTTCCTCAAGAATAAAAGTTAGTGAAAAGGGAAAGAGGGATTCTAAAGGTCCATTTTAAAAACGGAATTTTCTTCTCCTGGGACACAATTTGATTTAGAACAATCTAATGACTAGTCTGAGACGCAACTTGATTTAGAACAATCTAATGACTAACAAGTTAATCATTTTATTATCAATATATTTTATAATCAATGTACTACACATTGGGAGAACTCTTTCAAGATGGCTTTCCAAAGTACTTCCTGGAATTATAGCTTGTTTATAGCTCTTCCTGGAAGTATAGCTTGTTTTTAACTCCAAGGTAGAATTAGGAGAATTCCTTCCTGTGGCCTCTCAGAGCTGGCGTTTTTTGATAGCTCTAAATTCTGTGTAAATGTTAATTACCATCGTTCATTCAATAAACTCCTTAGTACTGTGATTACAATTGCATTCTCAGCTACTGGCATATAGAAAGTATTATAGGATGAATGAACCAGTGACTGGATACCATGCTACTGAATCACCTTATTCTTCAAATATAAATGCATTTCAGATATTCCCTAAGCAATGTTGTAGGCAGTGACTGTTCTGAAAACAAACCAAAATTTACTGGATAGTTGAAAAGGACTGACTACCTGAATACAAATAGCTTTCAGATAAAAATTCTTAAAATTATCATCAAAAAGAAAATTAAAAGATGCACTGAGCTAAATATATTTCTGTGTATTGGTTTCTTTCATTTTTGACACAGATAAACATTCTTTGTGATTTCTAAGGATCTGATATGTGACCAACAGCAAAGTATCTGAATTATATAATTCAGAATCATAACTTGTTCTACTGTGACCTTTCTTTCATTTTTAAGCACATTAAATGAAGGGCTTGTACTTGATGCTCTTGATATCCCTTATGAAAGAAGTTCCCTAAGTTTCTTATTTTCAGTCAATGACTATGTTAAATAAAATCACTCATAGGAAAATAAAAAGTGGTGTAGTGAAAGAGGATTTGGCATCAGACAGTCATGGATGTGAATGGTGGCTCCAACAAAAGCCAAATTGCTTCATTTTCTCTGAGTCTCAGTTGCCACATCTATATAATGGGTATAAAACCTATCTCCCAAAATTGCTGTGGGGAAGAAATGAGCTAATGTATTTAAATTGCCTCTCAGAGTTGGTACTCATAGAAGTTGCCTTTCTCATCCTGTTTATTAGAGCTTCTCTCTGACATCAAACAGTAGATCCCTCCTCTCTGGGTCAGTCCTCCTAGGCCTAAGGTCACAGATCTATCCCTATGACCTTCCAGCTGACTTTTAGAACAGTCCTTAATACATGGGACTGGTCCTCCTGGCTTCCTGCCCATGTTTTAAAATAATTTCCCAGCTTCCCATCCAGGCTTCCCATGTGGGAGCCAATTCCTGATCTCCGATGTTTTTCCTGCTCCAACCAGGGACTGAGGCCTCAGATTCCTTTCCCTAGTCTCTTGTGATCAGCCAACTTGATGCCTGACGCCACATGCTAATTATTTGCAATTCGGATCTCCGCAGGCAGTTCAAAAATTCTAGTCTGGTAGTTGAAGGAGACAGAAAATGTTGCTTGACAACAGAGGGATTAGTCTCAAAAAGGTTAAACAGAAAAGTGGTCCAAAACAGAGCGGTTTCTGAAAAGGGGCAAAAGAACAGCTTCACGTCCGTCACTTCCTTAATACCTAGAAAAGTCGTCCCAGAATGAGGGTCACCAATGATCCTTAAGTCAGCTCCTTGGTGTTTGAAGAACAATGTGTCTTTGAACTTTGTAATAGTGATTTCACTTCTCTGTGATCTTCCCGAGAGTTCTCTTTTATATTTAAAATGTTCCTTTTGTCCCGAATTTCTTCTCAAGTTTAAAAATAGCCCTTTGACTACATTTCGTGTGAGCACTTCAAAGAAAGCTGCATATCTTCTTTGTATCCGTAAGACACACTCTACATACAACTTGAGTTCTTATTCTTGGTTCATTTTTATCTTCTAAATCGAAATTACTACCTGTTTCTCTGATGTCAAATAATATCAGTGCTCATGGGTTTACCAAATATATTTTGGAGCAACCTAGTCTACCCAGAAAAATGTTTTTTTTTCTGATGAGAGACTTACCTTTGTTAGGAAAGCTTTGTATCTGATGCTCTAGACATCATTTGAGTCCATAAAGGAAGGCATTATCAGAAAGGCATCCAGGAAGCAGGTATGTATATGAATGAGAACTAAAAATAATTTTGCATTTAGAGTTGAGACAAAGATATTCTTTCCTCCACATATACACATTCTCACACCTACTCCTACTGATAACTCAGAATTCTTAAAATAATAAGTGTTATCAGTTAAAACAGAGGAAAAGGCCACGACATTCATTATAAATAGCTCTTGTTACTTGACTCATTCGTGACATAAATGTGAGATATCAATGCTTGGCTTCTGGGTGACTCAATTTTACAGCTCAAACAGACATCCGAAGTGCATCAATTTTGGTATCCATGCCATTGTTACTCTTCTTATTTTTCTGGCTTATTGAGAGCTTATCAATTCTCAGGTAAGCTTTCCATATCTGACCATTGATCAAGAACACTCTAGATCATTGTCTCTCAAATCATCTGCACTGGAAGATCTGCATGAGTTGTCTATCACACAGTTACAAACTATCCCAAATTTAGTGGCTTAAGTTACTCCACATTTATTAGCTCACAGTTTCTGTGAGTCAGGAATCTAGGAGGAAACTTGCTGAGTGTTTCTGGCTCAGGGTCCCTCTTGAGAGTCAAGCCATAGACTGGAGCTGCAGATGTCTGGAGCCAGGAAATCTGCATCTAAGCCCACTCAGGCGGTGGCTGGCCATCTCAGTTCCTTGTGACTATTGGCCACATAGCTCAGGTTTTCACCACGTGTTTGTCTCCACAGGGCTGCTGATGACATGGCTTCCCAGTGCAAATAACCCCAGAGAGGTAGCTCAAGATGGAAATCCGTCTTTTAAAATCGAATCTTGAAAGTGACTAACCAACAGCTCTGCCAGAGGCAGACTAATACCATACAGACTAACACCTCAGGAGAGAGGGATGATACAGAAGGTGGAAGAACAACAAGCAGGAGGGTGAGATCTCTGGGGGCCACCTTAGAGGGTGACTAGGAGAACTTCTTTTGTTTCAAATGCCCAGTCCATCACAGCCTGAATCCATTTATTTAAAGTGAAAGTGAAGTCGCTCAGTCGTGTCCGACTCTTCCCGACCCCATGGACTGCAGCCCACCAGGCTCCTCCGTCCATGGGATTTTCCAGGCAAGAGGACTGGAGTGGGCTGCCATTGCCTTCTCCAAAGGGAATTACTAAACACATCCTATTGTTAAAGGTGCTAAAACAAAGCATATGGACTGAATATCTGTGTTCGCCTCTTCCAATAGAAAAATAAAAATTTCTGTATGTTGAAACTCTAACCCCTAATCTGATGCTGCATGTGTGCAGGCTAATTGCTCAGTTGTGTCCAACTCTTTGAGACTTCATGGACCGTAGCCTGTCAGGCTCCTCTGTCCATGGGATTCTCCAGGCAAGAATACTGGAGTGGGTTGCCAGGCCCTTCTCCAGGGGATCTTCCACTCCAGTGATCAAACCCCAGTCTCTTGAGTCTCCTACATTGGCAGGCAGGTTCTTTACCACTAGCGCAACCTGGGAAACCCTATCTGATGGTTATCAGGATGTAACTAGGATTAGATGATTCCTGAGGGTAGGGCCCTCATGGTGAGTTTAGTGGCCTTGTAAAAAGAGTAAGAAGGGCAAGAAAGAGGGGTTCTCTCTCATTCTGTCTCTCCCCTATCCCTTCCCATTTTCTTTACAATAAGTGCCCTACATATGAACATTCAAGTTGCAAAATTTCAAAGATGGAAATGGGCATCTAGTTCCACCAGGGAACCAGAACCTGTGCCATCAATGTTAGAGTGGCACTGTAGCTTGCCCTGTGTCCTATTGCTGATAATCCTCCAGCTTTGTCATTTCCCACCCCCTCTCCCACTCCAGTCAGTAATTCTTCTTGACTGTTAATGGCAGCCCCTGTAGGTCAACTGTTGTACTGTACTACTGTACTTCTCAAGGCACTGTAAGATTTAAAATGCTTTATTTTGTATGCAAAAAGTATTATAAACCTATCACAGTACAGTACTATATAGCTAACTGTGTTAGCTGGGCACATAAGCTAACTTTGTTGGACTTAAGAACAAATAGGACTTACAAATGCACGCTTGGAATGAAGCTTGTCTGTGGGTAGGGGACTTGTGGTACCTCACTTGAGTGCACAGTGAGAAGCCAAGCTGGCACCCACATCTTGTATTTCCAGTCTTCGCAATGGTGAGAAAATGAATCTCCATTGTTAAGCCAGTCTGTGGTATTTTGCTGTGGCAGCCTGAGCAAACTAAGACCCAGAGGAAATCGAGAACTGCAAGTTACAACACCATTTAGGGATTTAACACTTCAGGATTGGGATATGCTTAGTAATAACTAAACTGAATCCCTTATGCTGAAGTGGAAACTTATTTCCTCTTGTTAAATTCCCTATTTAGCAAATGGTGAAGTGCAGATGCTACCCGCGGGTCTCAGCACTCATCATCACAGTGTGCCAGGCGCTGTGTTATATGAGGAAGACACAAGTAACATAGCACCCCCGCCAGACAGAAAGCATAAGCTGGAAGTAGAGACGGCACAGTAAGACAGCCTTTTAGAAGGGCCCTCCATGACTCATCCTGTGTTTCCTCTAACTCATCTCTCTAGCATATTCATCTGCTTTATTCATCATAGCAGATAGCTTGTCTAAAATGTTCCCACTTGTTTACATATATGCCCAAGTTTTTATTTGTTTCCTGATTTCTCCTTCTCTACTCCAAGATGTAAGCTCCAGAAAAGTAGTATGGATTTTTTTTTTTTTAATATTTATTTATTTAGCTACATCAGGTCTTAGTTGTGGTCAGTTGGCTTAGTTGTTCCATGGAGCAGGACGGATTCTGGTGTTCCTGTTCATTATTTTATGTACAAGCCTGCCGGGAAATGGACTTGGCCCACACTGAGCATTCACCAGATACACAATGAATAAATAGTTAACTAGAGGCATGCTCAAGGCAAGATGAGATCTATTACACTTTTCTATAAATTCTCTCTCATACTGTCCATGACAAGGCCTAAAATTCTACTTCCTTCATTTATGCTTTCAATTAAGTTCTGACCTTTCAACATTCTGATCACTGATTTTTATCCTCTGTGAGTTTGAGTAAATTCCAGGAGCTGGTGATGGACAGAGAGGCCTGGCATGCGGCAGTCCATGGGGTCACAAAGAGTCAGACACGACTGAGTGACTGAACTGCACTGACACTGAGTCCTCTTCTTAGCTTTTTAAGCCGTAGAGCCACAATACAAGCACAATATAGATATGGACAACTGAATCACTTTGCTTTACAGTAGAAATTAACACAACTTTGCAAATCAACTATACGCCATAAAAGTTTAAAAATAAGCATAATAAACTACTTTTTAGTTTTCAGAACATTTTCAAACCTATATCACCTATCCACCCTCAAACAAAAAAAAAACTGAATCTCTATTAAATTCATGAGACCTAGTAAAATAATTTGACTTTACTCCTAGGCTTTGTGAAATTGACCTCAGCTACGTTTTACTGTGTCTACTTTTTAAAAGTGATTTCAGTATGGGGTTTAGAAGTAAAGACTGATATTTGCATGAAAAGGATGACTTTTATTTTTTAATTTGTTTTGGTTAGGGAGATAATGACATATCTTTGCCTGATGAATATGAAGGATAATAAATAATAGGCAGATAACTATTGGGGAAAGTTACTTCCACAAATAAACTTAAGAGTGTTTGACTGTGAACTTTATTTATAATGAGAGGCATAATAGCCCAGTGGTTAAGAACATGGCTAAATTTGACTTCTGTGGATCCTAAATATCTTTGCTTTCATGGGCTCCTTCCTCCATTAAATATTATTAATAAAATATATAATTATATTGTTATATTTTAAGACTGTGTTGGCATAAGAAATCATTATTATATATTCAGAATTATTGCATTATTGTTGGGTTTTTTTGTTTAGTTGTTAAGTCATGTCCAACTCTTTGCAACCACATGGACTATAGCCCACCAGGCTCATGTCCATGGGATTTCCCAGGCAAGAATAGTATAATGGGTTGCTATTTCCTTTTCCAGGGGATCTTCCTGACCTAGGAATCAAACCTGGGTCTCCTGCTTGACAGGCAGATTCTTTACACTGAGTCACATGGGAAACCATTAATTATATGTATTATATTTTGATATTATACTTACTATATACTTGATGTTATTAAATTCATTTTTATTTCCATTTTTTATTTTCTTTTAAAAGAAACTCAAATTAAAGCGTGTTTATGGTCCTCTAAACTATGGCAGGCCTTTGTCGTTATGTCTATGTGCCTAACAGAGAAATCAGCCTTGCTCAGGAACATAGGATATTGAGCCAGATTAACTTGTTGCAAATCCTAGCTTCTCTAATTAGCAGCTCTATGACCTTGGGAAAGTTATTTTACTTTTCTATGCCTTCATCTGTTTTTGAAAAATTGGGATAATTAGATACCTCCATTACAGAGTTGATAAAAGGATAAAAGGAATTATCTCTTATCTAGATCAATGCTTGGCACATTCATTTTCTAGCAGATTATAGCAATTTATTTTATCATCTTAAAAATAACATATTTCGGTTGAAGTTCTTCTGAATAGAAATAGGCTTCTACTTACCTAGGAAGCCAAATAATAATATGCTGGGACTTCCCTGGTGGCCCAGTGGCTAAGACTCCACACTCTCAATGCAGGGGACCTGGGTTCAATCCCTGGTCAGAGAACTAGATCCCACATGCTTCAACTAGGAGTTCACATGCCGCAATTAAGACCTGGTGCAGACAAATAAATAAATAAATGTTAACAAAAAAAGGAAAAAAGTTGCATTCAACATAGAGAAGATGGGAGAAGAGGTAGACACAGAGAAAGAGAGATTCCTATGGCTATGTTTTTTGATTCCAACTTTGCTTCTGCTGTTTAACAGCTGTGTGATCCCAGACAGGTTGCTTAATCTCTCGAAGCCCTGTTACTACATTGTTGAAATGTAACATCCAGTTTATAAGGGTTTTGTTATTATAGTTTAAATGACCAATTTTTAATACTTATAATAGCAGTTACATACTATCAAAGATTATTTTTATTTAACTTTCTACCAGCTGTTTTGCACTTTATTTCTCCCTTATTAGTCACCTTACCTTGGAATCCAGGATGCTGGCCTCAACTCCATTGGAGTGACAACTGTAGCTATAGATGGGGAAACCATAATGGCCTCGGCTTCACCCTCTGATCCAAAGTGCATAAGAAACTATGAAACTAAGGAAATCCTACAGTATAAATATAATTTTCATCATTAAAAAGATTCTTTCTCTCCTTTTTCTCATTATTATCCACAAGCACAAATCCCTTCTTAATTTGTATTATCAATTTAGCCATGACTAAAATGCTAAAGTGGTGGGGTGTGGGCAATGAGAGATAAGTATTAAGGGTAACTTCTAATGACATTTGCTCTCTATATTGTTGGTTCTAAAGAAGAATCTCTGATAAAAGATCATTACTAAGAACAACTGAAATGATGTTTAAATGCAAATCAATCACTCTTTTCAGGGCAAAATAAAATTTGGGGACAAAAATACGAGTGAATGTCTATTTAAGTATGTGGATCCTTGTCAAATGCTGAGTCCCCTGTTGTCTAGGACAGGACTACTTGGAGGCATTATAAGTCTCTCCTATTCCCTTCTATTCTCCCACACTTTCGAGAATTTTAGGGTATGACAGATATGTATATTTATGCTTCCCTGGTGGCTCAGATGGTAAATAACCCGCCTGCAATGCAGGAGTCATGGGTTCTATCCCTGGATCAGGAAGATCCCCTGGAGGAGAGCATGGCAACCCACTCCTGACTCCTGGAGAATCCCCATGGACAGAGGAGCCTGGCTGGCTGCAGTCTATGGGATCATAAAGAGTCGGACACAACTGAGCAACTAAGCATGCATATATTTTCCTTATATTCTCCCATACTTTTAAGAATGAAAAGGGTAACATGCATATGTATATTTGGTATTCACAATCTCATTCTAATGGTTGACTTATGTTCAACGTAATTCTATAACTCAGTGAAGTGGCATACCTTTTAATGCAAGAGTAATGAAGGATAATTGCATTTCCTTTTTGCTAAAGTGAATAACATATATAGAATTTAGGAAATGCCTGCTATAATTGTCAGGAGTTAGTTATAAACTATTATGAGATATTCTTTTTCCAACTGATATCATACTTCAGTTCAGTTCAGTCGCTCAATCATGTCCGACTCCTTGTGACCCCATGGACGGCAGCACACCAGGCTTACCTTCCCAGAGCTTGCTCAAACTCATGTCCATCAGGTCAGTGATACCATCCAACCATCTCATTCCCTGCTATCCCCTTCTCCTCCTGCCTTCAATCTTTGCCAGAATCAGGGTCTTTTCTAATGAGTCAGTTCTTCGAATCAACACTGGAGTATACCGAAGTATTGGAGATTCTTCTCCTACACCACTATTGGAAAGCATCAATTCTTCGGTGCTCAGCTTTGATTATGGTCCAACTCTCACATCCATACATAACTACGGGAAAAACCATAGTATTGACTAGATGGACCTTTGTTGGCAAAGTAACGTCTCTGCTTTTTAACATGCTGGGCTTCCCTTATGGCTCAACTGGTAAAGAATCTGCCTGCAATGTGGGAGACCTGGGTTTGATCCCTGGATTGGGAAGATCCTCTGGGGAATGGAAAGGCTACCCATTCCAGTATTTTGGCCTGGAGAATTCCATGGACTGTATAGTTCAGGGGGTCACAAAGTTATACACGACTGAGTGACTTTCACTTTCACTTTTAATATGCTGTCTAGTTTTGTCATAGCTTTTCTTCCAAGGAGCAAGTGTCTATTAATTTCATGGCTGCAGTCACCATCTGTAGTTACTGTAGAGCCCAAGAAAATAAAGTCTGTCACTGTTTTCATTGTTTCCCCAACTATTTGCCATGAAGTGATGGGACCGGATGCCATGATCTTCATCTTTTGAATGTGGAATTTTAAGCCAGCTTTTTCACTCTCCTCTTTCACTTTCATCAAGAAGCTCTTTAGTTCCTCTTCACTTTCTGCCATAAGGGTGGTGTCATCTGCATATGTAAGGTTATTGATTCCAGCTTGTGCTTCATCCAGCCCAGTGTTTCTCATGATGTACTCTGCATATAAGTTAAACAAGCAGAGTGACAAAATACAGTTTTGACGTACTCCTGTCCCAATTTGAGAGAGAATAAGATAGCAGAGTAGAAGGACATGCTCTCATCTTCTCTTGCAAGAACTCCAAAATTTCAACTCACTCCTGAACAACAATTGACAGGAGAATATTAGATCCTACCAAGAAAAGATACCCCATGTCCAAGAGCAAAGGAGAAGTCCCAACAAAATGGTAGGACAGGTGAAATCATGTTTAGAATCAAACCCCATATGCACCAGAGATGCTTGGAGAGCTCAAACAAAACCATGTGCACAGCAGGACACAGAGACCCCACAGAGACGGAGCCAGACCTGCTAGAGAGTGTTTGAGTGTCTCCTGTGGAAGCACTGGTCAGCAGTGGCCTGACACAGGGACAGGGGCTCTGGCTGCAGCAGAGCTGGGAGTTGCAGAGTGTGAGCCCCACCATGGAGCCCACCAGACTAGAAACAATTATACCAAAGAAGTTCTTGCACTGTTACAAAAATTCTAAGACCCACAACAGATTTCTCAACCTGGGGATCCAGCAAAGGGACTGAGAACCCCAAGGGAATTTGACTTTGGAGGCCAATGGGATTCAATTACAGAACTTTTGCAGGACTGGGGAAACAGACTTTTTGAGGGCACAAATAAAACCTCGTGTGCACCAGGATCCAGGAGAAAGGATCAGTGACCCCACAGGAGACTGAGCTAGACTTGCTTGTGAGTGTCCAGGAGTCTTGGGCAGAAGTGTGGGTTGACAACAGCCTGCTGCAAGGTCAGGGGTACTGAATACAACAGTGCTGGCATAAGCCCTTGTGAAGGAGGTCACCATTATCCCTCAGGCCAAACAACGGGGAGGGAACACAGCCCTGCTCATCAATAAGAAATTGGATTCAAGATTTACTGAGAATGGCCCCACCCATCAGAACAATCAGAACCCAGATTCCCCCAAGCCAGTCCCTCCCATCAGGAAGCTTCCAAAAGCCTCTTATCCTTATCCATCAGAAGGCAGACAGAATGAAAACTAGAATCACAGAAAACTAACCAAACTGATCACAAAGATCACAGCCTTGTCTAACTTAATGAAGCTATGAGCCATGCCCTGTAGGGCCATCCAAGACGGGTCATGGTGGAGAGTTCTGATAAAACGTGGTCTACTGGAGAAGGGAATTGGCAAACTATTTCAGTATGCTTGCCTTGAGAACCTCATGAGCAAGATGAAAAGGCAAAAAGATGTCATACATACATGTATAATTCTTAAGTCTAAAAAGGAAAAAGTTGAAAATTCAAATCAGGGATTGAAAATATGGGTAATTTAGAGTGTGTGTATATAGGAGACTCCCAGGTGGCTCAGTGGTAAAGAATCCTCCTGCCAATGCAGAAAACATAAGAGACACAGGTTTGATTTCTGGGTCAGGAAGGTCCCCTGGAGAAGAGAATGGCAACCCTTTCTAGTTCTCCTCCCAATGAACAGAGGAGGCTTTTTTTAAATATGGGATGACGGACTTCCCTGGTGGCTGACTTTGAGCTCTTCATGCAGGGGCCTGGTTTGATCCCTGGTCGGGTAACTAGATTCCACATTCTGCAACTAAGAGTTCCCATGTTGCAACTTAAGATTCTATGTCCTTCAGCTAAGACCTGGCATAGCCAAACAAATAAGTAAATATTAAAAAATAAAATAAATATGGGGAAAGAAATATATTTATGCCACATTTGTCTAATCACACAAATTTTTACAATTTGAGTGCTTAGCTTATCTTCTGTGGGTTAAAGAAACTAAAGATAAGATTTCTTTGCTGTTTAGATGTAAACATTTCATAGACACTTCACAAGGCAAACTGCATTCCTCCCACTCCCTGTATTACCTACTTCATGTTAGTTATTCTTTTTCTCTAAGAAGTAGATAAAAACTTTATTTGCTAAATATTTTGTACTTTGGTAGGTACAAAGGACAGCCAGAACGTTTTACCAGCAGAGTTAACCCGTCTGACTTTTTTTTCATCCAATGGAAGATAAATATTTAAGCATATAGTTGCTATACAACCATATAGTTGCTACACAACATTTTCATGGGAGTTGCCACTGAAATTTTCAGCAATTCTATTGATGTCACATGTTAACTGAAGTCTGCATTGATTGTTCTTGTTTTCTTCGAGACTTCTAACTTGGTTCTAACACATGAAGAGGGCTCCAGAATGTCTTAATGGGAAGACTTTAGATGACAATCAGCCAACAATCTCTTCTGACTGAGAGGAAGGGCAGTGGAACATGCAGTGCTTTTGCCTCACAAGCATAATGTTCTTATATGGATTTTATTTAGCGTTCTTGAGACATCAATCTTCAAGTCGAATAGAAAGACAAGAAAAGGAAGGCCCTTTTCAATATTATATTGTCTTTGATAGTTACCAGTTTTTCAAAAAAAAAAAAATGACTTGCTGGCTACCTATTAAGGTAGTAAAACTGATAAATGCATGCAGGGTTCTTCTGAATAAAACTGATGTTGACTTAAAAAAATGTACAACATGAGAATTGCTAATTAAACTTTGTTTGGGGCAAAATGAGGATGGCAGCCTGGGAGACAGCACATTAGATAGCTCTGAGAAACTGTTCTGAAGAGCCAGGGTGGAAGCTCAGTATATATGTGATTTGGGGGAGGGGGAATACATGCAATCAAGAACACATTTTTCCAGAAGGCTTCTACCAGGCTCATGAAGCTTTCTGTTAGTCACAAGGAACAGTCATTATTATGAAAGTTTTTTGTGCCATTCTAGATATAGAGAGATCTAAAAATTGGGCTCATTAATTGGGCTCCTGAATATATCTAACTATCTGAAGACCTGTTTTGCTAGTTTCTTGCCCTACCCTCCGCATCCCTGAGCACAGAGTGCCTCACTTCCACTCTCACCCTAAACTCCTTCAGGGAATGTTAAAGGTCAGCAGCTGCATCAGCACATGATTTATTCCTTGCAGAGGTTGATGGCAGGTGCCAATTTGTAGTTGACACTATATCTTTAAAAAAAATTCATTATGCTCTAGATTTAACGTTGCCTCCTCCATAACTTTTGGATTTCAAATTATGTCTCTGCTTCACCTAGCTATAAAATGGAATTAATAGTTTTTCTTTCCTATCCTCAAATCCTGTGTACTTACCAGAGTAGTCAAAGTTTCAAATGAATGCCTTTGATTTTAGTCTCATTCAAGTATTGCAAATAGCCCTTTGATAAAGGCTAGTGTGTTTGGTCAAGGCTATGGTTTTTCCAGTAGTCATGTATGGATGTGAGAGTTGAACTGTGAAGAAAGCTGAGCACTGAAGAACAGATGCTTTTGAACTGTGGTGTTGGAGAAGACTCTTGAGAGTCACTAGGACCACAGGGAGATCCAACCTGTCAATCATAAAGGAAATCAGTCCTGAATATTCATTGGAAGGACTGATGCTGAAGCTGAAACTCCAGTACTTTGACCACCTGATGCAATGAACTGACTCATTTGAACTTTCTCATGTTGAGAAAGACTGAAGGCAGGAGGAAAAGGGGACAAGAGAGGATGAGATGGCTGCACGGCATTACCAACTCAATGGACATGAGTTTGGGTAGACTCCAGCAGTTGGTGATGGACAGGGAGGCCTGGCGTGCTGTGGTTCATGGGGTCGCAAAGAGTCGGACATGACTGAGCAACTGAACTGAACTGAACTGAATGTGCAAAAAAAATATGTATGCCCATTGTGAGTGTATTATTATTGAACTGAGTTCCAGCAAACATTCTAGATCTTTCCATACAAAAGAATGCTGGAGCCCAGATATTTCGGCCCTCTGTTATTGGGGGGCACATGACATAACAGACGCCTCTAGAAAAGGGCATTTTTAGAAGAAAATAGTAAACAAAGCAAACATATAGGCCTTATATTTAGTGAATTAAATGTAATATATAGACTAAAGAATGCTGTTTATTTCAAAGATAACTGCCATCACCTAAAACACTTTTGGATCTCATCCTTTATAGCTTGTATCAATGCCTGCAGCATATTCTTGTTGAATAATTTTAATATAAGGGAGTCTTAGAGTGTGGATTTTCTTTGAAAAAACTCATATCTTTTGGAGAGCATCTTGTGATTAAAACAAAGTTGGTAATGTTGCTTTTCTTCTAACACTGCTGTGAGTTTAACATACCAATAATGAGATTCACTTTGTTGTGTAACTCAGATGGATTCTGAAGGCATAAGAAAATGAAATTCTAAAAATATTAGCTGATGAGAGAATCTTTGTAGTGACTCCTGCAGTGAAGATGGCAGTTCTTAGCATATTTGGCTAAAGGTTAGGGAAATAAAGTATTTGGAATAAGTATTGAGAAAAATAATCATTGTAATAGAAAATTCAAGCTGGCTGAAGCTTTGGTGTATCTCATTGTGATCTTGTTAACTTAGAGACAATACTTTTGAGAAAAGAGTTAAGCAATTTAACCAAGTACACAGATGTCAAATTAGAAACTAGGACTAGAGTTAGGATACTTGACACACAGTAGAGTTTTTTTTTCCACCATTGCTTCATGAATGGTGACAAGTTCACTGGGCTGTCTCTCAAAATAACTAAGCTTTGTAGAGGCAAATCTCTTGAATGTGTAGTAATGTACAAAGATAAGGGCTAAAGAATGCTGTATTTTTTCTTTTTTTATGTTAGTCTTCACCCCTTGGGTTTGTAAAAACAAATTTGAAAGCTTTAAATTTTTCTGTGCATCGAAAAGTCCTAGAAACAGAAATAGACTCACAGAGTAGAGAATGAAGTTACGGTTGTCAGGGGTGAAGGATGTGAGTAGGGGATTATTAGGGAGTTTGGAATGGATAAGTACACACTGCTATATTTAAAATGGATAGCCAACAAGGACCTATGGTATAGCACAGGGAACTCTGCTCAATGTTGTGTGGTAGCCTGGATAGCAGGAAGTTTGGGGAAGAATGGATACATGTTTATGTATGGCTGAGTCCCTTTGCTCTCCACCTGAAACTATCAGAATATTGTTAATAGGCTATATTACAAAATAAAAAGCTTAAGTTAAAAAGCAGGAAAAATAACTAAAGGTACTAAAATATAAAGTTTTAAAATTTCATCTATTGTCTCAAAAAAAATTTTATCTATTATCTCAATTTGCCATAGTATTTATATGTACATATATTATATAATGCTATTCTAAGTAAAAAAAATAATTAACATTTTAAAATTATTATCATTTCTCTCTATATTGTGTAAGACATACTTTAAGTACAAATATTAAAGCACTTAAGTCATATGTAGAATTGCTGAAATTATACACTTTTATTTCATAAAAAAAGGTCTTGGAAAGTTTTATCTATGATGATGCATTCTAACAACCATAACACTACTTTCACTCTCTTGGAACATATATGTCTCGTTGATATATAGTTTGGCCTTTGCCTCTCAACGTTTATAGCAGAAGAAAGTAATTCTAATTTAATTATTTGGAGTTATGTTATAGTTAATTTTCAAAGGAATTTTTATTGCTCAATACTTGCTGTCCTAATTTTGAGTTTCTAAAACTCACAAGCAAGAAATGTCATGTTATCTTTCTTGTCATTAAATCTAATTGAATCTGACTCCAAGCTTCTTGTTTGGTTGATAAGAGATCCAAATTCAGTGATTTTGGCAACATCCATCTGCCTTTCTAGGACCACACAGAAATCCACGAGTTCTACAGAAAAACTGGAAAATGGGAGATGGCCTCAGTTTGTTAGTCAAGCATGATTTTAATGATATGCTCAATATCCAGGCTCACATTTTTCAAAAAAAAAATCATATTTTAATTTAATTTTTTACTCAATTTATTTAAACTAAAACAAAATGGTTCTTCCATTTATCCCTGGTAATCATTTCTCTTCTTTGTACCTATAAATTTAGTTTTATAAATATATTTTTAATGTATACACACACACACACACACACCTACCTATACAGTATTTGTCTTACTCTGACTTATTTCAGTTAGTATAAGGCCCTGAGTTCCATCCATATTGTTGCAAATAGCATGATTTCATTTTATTTTATGGATTAGTAATATTCCATTGTGTGTATGTGTCTTCTTTATTCATTCATCCATTGATGGACATGTAAGTTGCTTCTATATCTGAGCTATTGTAAATAATACTTCAATGAACATGAGCCTCTATATATCTTTCTGAAGTAGGGTTTTTGTTTTCTTTAAATAAATGCCAGCAGTGGAGCTGCTGAATCATACAACAGTTCTATTTTAATTGTTTTAGAAACCTCCACACTGTTTTTCCATAGTGGCTGTGCCAATTTACATTTCCACCAACAATGCACAATGGTTCTCCTTTTCTCACATCCTCGCCAACATTTGTTATCCATAACAATGAAGAGAAAACACACAAATTGATATTTCAATAAATTATCCTATCACACGTTCTGCCATCAATGTATTTTGATCATTACAAATAGGGATAAATAAAAATAATGGCTAAGCACAACTGTCTATTACTCCAGTATCCTATCATCCATCAGAAGGGACCCAGAAGCTCATAACAGTACCAATTCCTTATTTTATAAGAAATGAAACTAAGATCCAGAGTGAGACATCCTCATTCTTACCATCACGTACTTTGGTAAAGTTAGTATTAACTCCCAATCCAGGAACTCTGTGTCAGAGAAATTTCTTTATAAATAGGGATAAATGATTCCAATGAAAACCAAAGAATTTCTTAAAACACCAACATTGCCAAACATGACTATAGTTTCAGAGCAATTTGCACATAGCTCTTGGCTGATACAAACTCTAGTTGAAATAAATCAATAAAACAGTAAATGCATAGAAACAGACAATTCATTTTCATTACAAATTGCTTCAGATTTGAGAATTCTTTCTGCCTCTCCACTCCACCTTATGAGACAGCAGAAAATCAAAATGTTTGGGCAGGAATAAATGATTTTTTGTGTTCCCTCTCTAGTGATGTGATGATAGTTTGAGGACCCACTTGCTTATGGAATCTGTCTTACCTGATGTCTACCTGGCAACTGGAGGCAAATAACATACCTGAGGGGTTTCCCTCTTCAGAATTCCTAAAGAGAAAGAGAATAGTTTGTGGGAGAAAAAGTCAGAATTGTTAGGCCTATTTTGACATGGAAATTCTAATAAAACTGGGCCATTGGGTTTTGGGATAGCTAGTCAACCCAAAAAAACATAAAATATCAGATTTAGAGATATTTCAGTATTGAATCTTAAATTCCCTACAGTAACATCATTTACACAACTTCAATTTTCACATCCAAGGTCTTTAGTATGAGTGTCGTACAATAGCTCCTAGTTGCATATTAATTTCCAAGGGGAAAAAACAGTTAACTAATCCCTAAATTATCATTACTTTGAGCTGTCTAAAACTGTCTCGTTCAGTATATAAAGGAACTGAAAGGAGTTTCAGTATCACTGACCATCTCAGTATTATTAATAAAAAATTTAACTAAATGCATAGTGATAGATAACACTAAGTATCATGGCAAAGTATTGGGATTTTTAAAATAAAATTGCATAATATATAACATATTATTTAGACCATAGGGACTCACTAGCAATCACTAGCAATTTGCCACTCAAGGTGGCAAAGATTTAGTAAAAGTAATAAATCATTATCATTTTGTTTAATGATATCATTTTCACAAGGAAGTCCATTAAAAGATTCTTCAGTGTATCTGTATCAACATAATCCATGATGTTTCCCTTTTAAGGAAGTGTTGACTGAAACTGATTTTGGGTAACATGTATCAGAATCAACCAGAGTAAATGCTGGAAATTCAGATCTTGAGCAATTTTCTCATGAATTTCATTTTTGTCCATTAAAAATTAGACCTTTTCATTTTTCTCTTTGGTGCAAACAGAAAACACAAATAAATCCCTCAATATTTTTGAGTGATTTTGTTAACTTATTAAGCTCTTTATTTTGTATTGGAGTATGACTGATTAATAATGTTTTGATAATTTCAGATGTACAGCAAAGAGGTGCAACCATATGTATACACATATCCATTCTCCCCCAAACTCCCCTCCCATCCAGGCTGCCACATAACACTGAGCAGAGTTCCCTGTGCTACACAGTAGGTCCTTGGTGGTTATCCATTTTAAATATAGTGGTGTGATATTTTAAAACATAGCTTTGCTCATTTAAATTGCTAACATTTAAATGAAATCACTATAATTTCTCACACTAGTAGAATATTACCAAATAAAGAATAATAAGTATGGGCCAGTCATTAAATATTTTGTCAAGTATAGAGACAGAACCTAATACATATATACATATTTCCAGGTTAATAATGGAGGTATAGAAATTAAACTTTCATATTGGTTAATTTTCATTTATTTTCTTACTAACTTGTTACAAGGAGCATAATTGTATCTTTAGAAATAAATCATTTTGACATACATTCATATTTAAGATATTAAATATAAATGTAAACATAATAAAACTTACTCCCTTTGGCCAATGGAATGTAGGCAGAAATGACAGTGTGACACTTTAGAAAAAAGCAAAAGACAGTATGACCTGGATAGCTGCTGCCCCTCTAGCTTGGACATCAGAAAAAAAAACACATGAATAAAACCTGAAGCCAATCGTCAGTCTGTAGCTAAATCCAGCTGAACTGTAGCTTATTCCAGAAATCAGCATACTTCAGCTGAAAAACAGTGGATGTCAGTCTCCTTAACAGGAAGATCAATGCTTCTTGCTCGTCAATGGAACTCTGATGATTTTACAGGATTGTTGAAGGAAGAGAATAAGTTTATACAAGAAACTTCTACAAATGTGAACTATAAATATGCTAATATATAAATGTTCAATTCAGTCACTTAGTCATGTCCAACTCTTTGTGACCCCATGATCTGCAGCATGCCAGGTTTCCCTGTGCATCAACCAACTCCCAGAGACTGCTCAAATTCATGCCCATTGAGTTGCTGATGCCATCCAAACATCTCATCCTCTCTTGTCCCCTTTTCCTCCTGCCTTCAGTCTTTCCCAACATCAGGGTCTTTTCAAACGAGTCAGTTCATTGCATCAGGTGGTCAAAGTACTGGAGTTTCAGCTTCAGTATCAGTCCTCCCAATGAATATTCAGGACTGATTTCCTTTAGGATTGATTGTTTGGATCTCCTTGCAGTCCAAGGGCCCCTTAAGAGTCTTCTCCAATACCACAGTTCAAAAGCATCAGTTCTTTGGCATTCAGCTTTCTTTATAGTCCAACTCTCACATCCATACATGACTACTGGAAAAACCATAACTTTGACTAGATGGAACTTTGTTGGCAGAGTACTGTCTCTGTTCTTTAATATGCTGTCTAGGTTAGTCATAGCTTTACTTCCAAGGAACAAGCTTCTTTTAATTTCCTGGCTGCATTCACCGACTGCAGTGATTCTGGAGTTCAAGAAAATAAGACCCTGATGCTGGGAAGGATTGGGGGCAGGAAGAGAAGGGGAAGACAGAGGATGAGATGGCTGGATGGCATCACCGACTCGATGGACTTGGATATGGGTGGACTCCGGGAGTTGGTGATGGACAGGGAAGCCTGGCGTGCTGCGGTTCATGGGGTCGCAAAGAGTTGGACACAACTGAGTGACTGAACTGACTGACTGATGTGAAATAGATCACCAGTCCAGGTTCGATGCATGGGACAGGGAGCTCAGGACCAGTGCACTGGGATGACTCAAGGGATGGGATGGGGATGGAGGTGAGAGGGGGGTTCAGGATGGGGGACATATGTACACCCATGGCTGATTCATGTCAATGTATGGCAAAAACCACGACAATATTGTAAAATAATTAGCCTCCAATTAAATAAATTAATTTTACAAAAAGAAAAGCAAAAAAAAAAAGAAAAGAAAGTCTGTCACTGTTTCCATTGTTTTCCGATTTTTTTCCCATGAAATGATGGAACCAGATGCCATGATCTTCATTTTGTAATGTTGAGTTTTAAGCCAGCTTTTTTACTCTCCTCTTTCTCTTTCATCAAGAAGCTCTTTAGTTCCTCTTCACTTTCTGCTATAAGGGTGGAATCATCTCCATATCTAAGGTTATTAAATATTTCTCCCACAACCTTGATTCCAGCTTGTGCTTGATCCAGCCTGGCATTTAGCATAATGTACTCTGCATATAAGTTAAATAAGCAGGGTGACAATATACAGCCTTGACATATTCCTTTCTCGATTTGGAACCACTCTGTTGTTCCCTGTTCAGTTCTAACACTTGCTTCTTGACCTGCATATAGATTTCTCAGGAGGCAGGTAAGATGGTCTGGTATTCCCATCTCTTTCAGAATTTTCCACTGTTTGTTGTGATCTGCACAGTCAAAGGCTTTGGTGTAATCAATAAAGCAGAAATAGATTTTTTAAAAATTCTCTTGCTTTTTCTATGATCCATTGGATGTTGGCAATTTGACCTCTGGTTCCTCTGCTTTTTCTAAATCCAGATTGAACATCTGGAAGTTCATGGTTCATGTACTGTTGAAGTCTGGCTTGGGGAATTTTGAGCATTACTTTGCTAGCACATGAGATGAGTACAGTTGTGCAGTAGTTTGAGCATTCTTTGGCATTTCCTTTCTTTGGAATTGGGATGAAAACTGAACTTTTCCAGTCCTGTGGCTGCTACTGAGTTTTCCAAATTTGCTGGCATATTGAATGCAGCACTTTTACAGCATCATCTTTTAGGATTTGAAATAGCTCAACTTAAATTTCGTCATCTCCACTAGCTTTGTTCATAGTGATGCTTCCTAAGGCTCACTTGACTTTACATTCCAGAATGTCTGGCACTAGTGACAGACACATTGTGATCACACCATTGTGGTTATTTGGGTTGTGAAGATCTTTTTTATATAGTTCTTCTGTGTATGCTTGCCATCTCTTCTTATTATATTCTGCTTCTGTTAGATCCATACCATTTCTGTCCTTTATTGCGCCCATCTTTGCATGAAATGTTCCCTTAGTATCTCTAATTTTCTTGAGATCTCTAGTCTTTCTCATTCTATTGTTTCCTCTATTTCTTTACATTGATCACTGAGGAAACCTTTCTCAAGTTGACAAAACGTGGTCCACTGGAGAAAGGAATGGCAAACCACTTCAGTATTCTTGCCTTAAGAACCCCATGAACAATATGAAAAGGCAAAAAAATAGAAGTGTACGTATATTCAAATGAAATTAATATATAATGCATTTGAACAGAGAATTAGTCCAACATACTTTTTTGACACAGTATCATCCTTAATAATATAATTTAGGCAAGTCATTGTGTTATTTGCATTTCCCTACTGTAGTTCTAGTATTGGATGGGTTAGTTTTTAAAGTTCATATATGGTCAATAAAGCAAGAACACCTTTGTATTCCAAGAACAATTAAAAGTGCCAAAGATAAATATTTCATAATTTGAGCATCTCTAGAAAACTATTATTTAAATTTACAGGTTGCTATCATTAATTCATTCAGTGAAACCTTTGAAACAACCATCCTGAATCCAAAAACTTATGCCAAGTACAACATGAGATGAATAGAAAGGAGGATGATGTGTTTTTTTGTCTGTAAGAAATTAAAAATCTAATAGGGGGACATAATACAAAACAAGAAAAAATCTAAGTGTTTCAAGAGTTACTGACTTTAAGACAGCAGTCTCTTGCAGCTAAAGAGATTAGGGAAAGCTCTTGGGAGGAAGTGGCATTCAAACTGGATCTTGAAGGACAGACATGATTTCAATGGGACGAAATTTCAATTCAATTGTTTATTGATGGAAGGGCATTGAAATTGAAATGGGGCAGAACTAGTTATGTGAAATGCTGAGTCTTTTTTTTTTTTTTTCCCTCAGGAGAATATACTAGATCAGGGACAGGGTAGATACATGGCTGAAAAGAGGTAGGGGCCATATTTTGAGGATTTTTGATTTCTATGTTCAGAAGCTTAGACTTTATAATATAGAAGATGGCTAACAACCAAAAGTTTTGAAGATGCATGGTGAGTGCTAGAAAGTTCCAGTTGGTTATATGTAGGAAGAAAAGAGCTGAGGAAGACTCAAGGGGGAGCTGGAAGCAGTTTTCAATGCCCGGAGTTAAGGTGAGTTGGGGAGAGAGGGGGCATTTCAATTTTATTTTTTCCTACAGTTTTATTGAGATATAATTGACTACAGCTCTGAGTAAGTTTAAGGGGTACAGCATAATGATCTGATTTACATACATCACAAAATGGTTACCACAGTAAATTTAGTGAACGTGAATTGTTTTATGTGGATAAAATATTAAATAGAAAAAAATTTCCTTGTGATAAGAACTCTAAGGATTTACTCTCTTGAAAACTTTCATATATAACACACAGCAGTGTTAATTATCTTCATTATGTTGTACATTACATCCTTAGTACTTATTTACCTTATAACTGGGAGTTGATACCTTCCTTCATCCAATTCCCCTTCCTCACAACCATAGCCTTTGGTAAATACAAATCTGATCCCTTTTTCTATGTGTTTATTTTTGAAGTGCAATTGACCTACAATACTGTTAGTTCCCAGTGCATACTATATTGATTTGAAATTTCTATGCTTGCAAAATGATCTCCATGATAAATCTAGTAATCATATATCACTATACAATGATATTACAAAGTTGTAAGGGTTAATCTCCAAAATATACAAACAGCAAAAACCCAATCAAAAAAATGGCAAAAGATCAAACTAAACATTTCTACATTTCTCCAAGGAGGACATACAGGTAATCAAAAGCACATGAAAAGATGTTCCAAATCACTGCTTAGTAGAGAAATGCAAATCAAAACTGCAATGAGGTATTACCTCATACCAGTCAGAATGATCACCATCAAAAAGTATACAAAGAATAATTGCTGAAGATGGTGTGGAGCAAAGGAACCCCTCCAACACTATTGGTGGGAATGTGACTTGGTACAACTACTATGGCTGGTAACCAACAACCACTATGTGGTAACCACAGTATGAAGGTTACTTTAAAAATGAAAAAAACCTACCATATTATCCACCAATACTGTTCATGGACAATATCCAGAGGAAGTTTATAATTCAAAAAGATATATGCACCCCAATTCTCATTGAAGTACTATTTACAATAGCTAGGACATGGAAGCAATCTAAATGTCCATCAACAAAACACTGGATAAAGATCTGGTACATATATACAAAGGACTATTACTCAACCATAAAAAGAACCTAATTTGAGTCAGTTGTAGTTAAGTGGATGAATCTAGGACCTAGAGATTATCATACTAAGTGAAATAAGTCTGACAGAGAAAGAAAAATACTATATATAGCTTAAATGTAGAATCTAATTAAAAATTAATGAACTTATTTACAAACAGAAACAGACTCATAGATTTTGAAAACAAACTTATGATTCCCAAACGGGTTTGGGATTAACATATACACACTACTCTCTCTCTCTCACTCTCTCTGTCTCTCTCTATATATATGTATACATATATACGTGTATACATATATACATATATAGGTCATTTTTCTTATATATAACATGTAAGAAAAAGGACCTATTGTATAGCACTGGGACCTCTACTCAATATTCTATAATAACTTATAAAGGAAAAGAATCTGAAAAAGAATGAATATATGTATAACTGAATCACTTTGCTGTGTACCTAAAACTAACACAACTTTGTAAATCAACTACACTCCAATAACTCTAAAAAAGAAAAAAAGATACATACGCTTCAGTGTTTGCAGCAACAAGACAGCACCATTTACAAAAGCCCAGATATGGAGAGGGCTTCCCAAGTTGCAATAGTGTTAAAGAACCTGCCTACCAATGCAGGAAACATAAGAGCATGAGTTCAAGTCATGAAATTAAAAGGCACTTTCTCTTTGGAAGAAAACCTGTGACAAGCCTAGACAGCGTATTAAAAAAGAGACATCACTTTGCTAACAAAGGCCTAAA
Source organism: Antilocapra americana (assembly GCA_007570785.1). Classification (NCBI taxonomy): domain Eukaryota; kingdom Metazoa; phylum Chordata; class Mammalia; order Artiodactyla; family Antilocapridae; genus Antilocapra; species Antilocapra americana. The sequence continues at coordinate 15,563,463 of ML661346.1, forward strand.
TAGTAAAAGCTATAGTTTTTCCAGTAGTCATGTATAGATGTGAGAGTTGGATCATAAAGAAGGCTGAGTGCTGAAGAACTGATTTTCAAATTGTGGTCCTGGACGAGACTCTTGAGAGTCCCTTGGACAGCAAGGAGATCAAACCAGTTAATCCCAAGGGATATCAACTCTGAATATTCATTGGAATGACTGATGCTGAAACTGAAGCTCCAATACTTTGGTCATCAGATATGAACAGCTGACTCATTGGAGAAGACCTTCATCTGGGAAAGTCTGAGGGCAAGAGGAGAAGGGGAAAACAGAGGATCATATGGTTGGATGACATCAGTGGCTCAATGGACATGAGTTTGAGCAAGCTCCAGTAGATAGTGAAGGACAGGGAAGCCTGGTGTGCTGCAGTTCATGGGGTCACAAAGAGGTGGATAGAACTTAGCAACAGAAGATCAACAACAACAAAGATATGGAGTTATCTGGAGTAATCTAAATCTTCACTAACAGAGAAATGAATAAAGAAGATATGGTACATATACACAATGGAATATTAGTCAGTCATAAAAAGAATGAAATAATGCCATTTGAAGCAACATGAGTGGACCTAGAGATTATCATACTAAGTGAAGTAAGTCAGACATAGAAAGACAAATATGGTATCGCTTGTATGTGAAAACTGGAAAAAAAATGATACAAATCAATTTATTTACAAAATAGAAATAGACTAACCAACATAGAAAAAATATATATAATTACCTAAGGAGAAAAGGGGAGGGATGCATAAATAAATATATACATATATATATATCTGTGTCTGTGTGTGTTGTTGGTTAGTCACTAAGTCGTGTCTGACTCCTTTGCCACCCCTTACGCTATAGCCTGCCAGGCTCCTCTGTCCATGCAATTTCCTAGGCAAGAAGACTGCAGTGAGTTGCCATTTCCTTCTCCAGGGGATCATCCCAACTCAGGGATAGAACTCATACCTCTTGCATTCCAGGCAGATTCTTTACCACTAAGCCCCTTGAGAAGCCCATATATGTATGTATGCATGTATAATTGAGTTACTAGGGTCTACACCTGAAACTAACATGACATTGTAAATCAGCTATATTTCAATTAAAATTTTTTTTTAAAACTGATTAAGAATGGGAAAAAAAGTTTCAATATACATAAAAAACACCTGGGGTTCTTGTGGAAAATACAGACTTCTGGGCATCAGCCCTAGAGCTCTTGAAACAGCTGGCACTGAGAAAAACTCAACATTTGCAGTTTAATAAGTATCTCAATTGCTAAAAATGCAGGTGATTGCAAATCATTCTTTGAGACTCCTTGGAATATAATAGTAATGAAAGAAAACATTTATTGCCAACTTGGCTAAATACAGGCATACAGTATCTCATTTTACCATTTAGTAAGCCTAAAATGTAGCTATTAATAATATTTCTTCCAGTTACTGAAAATGGAGAATAAGAGGGGTTTTACAGCACTTTGAAAGTCATATAGCTAACTCATAAATTCAGAAGAAGTGAAGCAAGGTGAAAGGTGCTCAGTCATGTCCAACTCTTTGCAACCCCATGGACTTTCCCCATGGACTTTCTCCATGGCCAGAATACTGGAGTGGGTAGCCTTTCCCTTCTCCAGGGTGTCTTCCCAACCCAGGGATTGAACACAGCTCTCCCACATTGCAGGAGATTCTTTATCAGCTGAGCCACCAGGGAAGCCCAAGAAGACTGGAGTGGGTAGCCTATTCCTTCTCCAAGGGATCTTCCTGGCCCAGGGATCAAACTAGGGTCTCTTGCATTACAGGTGGACTCTTTACCAACCGAGCTATCAGGGAATTCAGAATGTGAGTCAAAGGCTGTCCAAATTTAGAACTCACATTGGGTAAGTTCATGTTATTAAAGACTGTAGCTTTTGTCTTTCTTCTTGTACTTTCTCTTTTCGACACGTTCAACTGATTGGGACAAATGCCACATTTAACAAGGTTGTCTGATTAAATTTACTCCAGTAAAAATTTTCACTCCCAAGTAGAGAAAGACCAGCTGGAACATAGTCATCATAGTGGGATGCCCTAGATATGAAGATGCCCATCCTACCAAGAATAATACATATGCACATAGCAGTAATTCTAAAATAAATATAGGAAATTTCTACAGCATGTGTTATTGTAACTATTTAAGCAGACACATGAGAACTTTAAAGTGGGACGTTATCATTGCCTTGAGCATTTTTCTCTCACTATCTTAAAACTGACAGCTCAAAATAAATTCATCATCTAGAAGTCGAAGCATTGACTGTTGAAAGGACTGGTACTCTATAAAACATGCTGAAAGTCAGATTTAGCTTTATTCCTCTTCACTGTAGACTCAAACCTCTATTAAGACTGAAGGGCCAGTCATTTATCCACATTTCTTATGATTATGAAAGCAGTAGTAACTTACAATGCATGAAGAAAAGGAAATAAGTTAAATATGCTATGTGCCACTATCCAAATCTAACCAACCCAGAACAGATATTGGAAATCTACTCTGAGAAACAGGCCTCAAAAGGGAACTGCTAATTTCTTCCTCCTAAGGATTAAGGAGAAATGAATTAAAAAAATTTCCAGAGTTGGAGAAGCAACTGATATCTGTCATCAGTTGTAATTTTCCAGTTTTAAACCCAACAACTGCTCATTGTTATTTGTTTGTGAAGATGGTGACTGAGAAAAGGTAGTGGTAACACGTTGTCACTTTAAACTGATAACAGAATTTTTATTTGCTTTTCTTATCAGTGATATTCTTTCTGGTGGTTCTTTTGCTCTGGAAGGGTAGAACACAGTGTTTAAAAAAAAAGGTCTTTTAAATTTCAGATTAAGTAATCAAGGCCCATTTATAAAGTTTTCATCATTTTTTCTGGGCCTTGACTTTAAACTTTTTATTTTATATTGGAGTATAGTCGATTCAAAAACCTAAGGTCATGACATCTGCTCCCATCATTTCATGGCAAATAGATGGGGAAACAGTGGAGGCAGTGAGAGACTTTATCTTCTTGGGCTCCAGAATCACTGCAGATGGTGACTGCAGTCATGAAACTAAAAGAAGCTTGCTCCTTGGAAGTAAAGCTATGACCAACCTAGAGAGCATATTACAAAGCAGAGACATAAACTTTTCCAACAAAGGTCCATCTAGTCAAAGCTATGGTTTTTCCAGTAGTCATGTATGGATGTGAGAGTTGGACTATAAAGAAAGCTGAGTGCCAAAGAACTGATGTTTTTGAACTGTGGTATTGGAGAAGACTCTAGAAAGTCCCTTGGACTGCAAGCATATCAAACCGGTTCATCCTAAAGGAAATCAGTCCTGAATATTCTTTGGAAGGACTGATGCTGAAGATGAAACTCCAATACTTTGGCCACCTGATGCAAAGAACTGACTCATTTGAAAAGACCCTGATTCTGGGAAAGGTTGAAGGCAGGAGGAGAAGGGGATGACAGAGGATGAGATGGTTGGATGGCATCACCATCTCAATGCACATGAGTTTGAGCAAGCTCCAGGAGTTGGTGATGGACAGGGAAACCTGGCATGCTGCTGTCCATGGGGACGCGAAGAGTCAGACATGACTGAGCGACTGAGCTGAACTGAGAGCTGATGAACAATGTTGTGATAGTTTCAGGGGCACAGCAAAGGGACTCAGTCATGCATATACATGATCCATTCTTCCTCAAACTGTCCTCCAGGCCTTTTAGAGGTAACTTTTATTTAGAGTTTATTCAGAACCAACTATATCCCAGACCCTAAACTGTTCACAGGACACCAAGGGGTCCTGATTCTTGTCTTTCTTTTGCCTTTGTATCCAGCTTGCTGTGTATCTTCTTTTTTTTTTTCTTCAGCTAAGACAGCAAAAGAGATGATTTATTGTACACATTACATTCAGCCACAACTGAGAAGAGAACTAGTCCATTGTTATCACAGGTCCAGGGCAAAGGAGCAAAAGGGACAGATTTGATACGAGCATGGTGGGTCTCTCAAAGGTGGTCAAGGTGATCAGAATGGCCATAGATGTTCCAGATCCATTGAGAAGTTCTAGATGGCAGGCATGCAGTCCACAATTTGTACCAGCATCCCTGGCCTCTGGCTTCCCTTGTTTCTGCTTCTGTGGCTTCCATGGGTGTAAAAGTTTACTTGGACCTCTGCCTCATCTTTCTTCTTTTGTGCTTCAGCCTGCGCATTCGCTTCTTCCTCCACTTTGCTCTCATGGCGCAGAGGTTTCTCAAAAGATGTCAATAAGGCCAAGAGCTGTGTATTTCCTTTTATCCTCCATGAACTCATTACTCCTTAAAGCATAAGGGAAAAAGTAAAAGTCTACTCAGTACCATGAATAGAAATTTTGACATAAAAATAAGTATGTATATTTGAAAACTCCATCAAATAAGAGTGGCAGAATTTCTTTAATTCTTTAAAAGAGCCATTCATTAGAGGTGCCAGACATTTGGTCCTGACAGAAGATGTATCAGATAGCCTTTCAAGATCCCATTTTACATATGTCCTCTAGGCTATACTTCAGTATAAACTTTTGGGTTGCTTGACAATGTGGAGAGAGCCTGAGAACTGGAACACTGACAGCAGGATACCAAATTATTTACTTAGGATATGATTATTTATCAGAAAACTGAAGAGAATCAACTGAAACTATTAAGCCAATGTAAATGTATCAATACAAATAGAGTTACAAAATAAATATATCTAAATAAAAATATTCTTAATTAAAAAATACATTGAGAATAAAAACTATGCCCCACTTCTACCAAAAATTAAAATACCAATTAGCAAGCATAAATCCTAAAATACCAATTAGTAAGCCTAAAAAACAGAAAAATCTCTAGAAAATTAATACCTTTTTATATAGCATTTGTAGAAATGAAAAGACAGCAGATGTGAATATTCACTGTTGAAAAGATGTTGATACAAGCCTCCCTTGTAGCTCAGTTGGTAAAGAGTCTGCCTACAAATCAGGAGAACTAGGTTCGATTCCTGGATCAGAAAGATCCCCTCAGAAGGAAATGGCAACCCACTCTGGTATTCTTGCTTGAAGAATCCCATGGACAGGGGAGCCTGGCAGGCTACAGTCCATGAGTTCACAAAAATCAGACATGACTTAGCAAATATACCACCACCTCCAAAGATGTTGATCCATTCCAAGTAAATACTAGAAATTCAGCACAATTCCATTCAATATCTGAATTAGATTCTTCCTATAAAAATAAATGCATTTCCTTTTTCATGAAGTGGCTTTCTATTTCCAATGTTGGCCTCATTTTCTGGTAACAATTTATATTCTTTAAATGAATTGTTGTTTGGTCACTAAGTCTTGTCCAACTCTTTGTAACCCCATGGACTGTAGCCCACCAGGCTCCCCTGTCCATGGGATTTCCTAGGCAAAAATTCTGGAGTGGGCTGCCATTTCCCCCTCCAAGGGATCTTTCCAACCCAGAGATCAAACTCGAGTTTCCTGCAATGGCAGATGATTCTTTACTGCTGAGCCACCAGGGAAGCCCTTGAATGAATTATCAGGAGGCAATGCTTCTATTATTTTTTTCAGTTTAGAAAAATCTCTCTCAACCTCATATATTCTTCAAGCTACCATTTATTTCTTCTTGTTCTCTTTATAGCAATAATTCTCCGAAGCTTTGTCTGTATTTTTAAAAAGTTTCCTTCTACGTATTCTTTCTTCAGCTCACCCTAACTCTCTGCCAGAATGGTTTTATCAAAGTCAACAAGCAACGTGGCATCCATGTTGCTAAAACTAATTTTCCATTTCCATTTCATACAAGAAGAAAGCTTATTGTATTTGACCTGTCAGCAACTTTTGACAGGCATAGGTAGACACAGTGAGTTGAAGTATGTTTTTTTCTTGACCCCCCCACAGGACTCCACACTATCCTGGGCTTCCTTTTCTTCTCCTCAGGCTCCTTCTCATGAACCTTCCTCAACTCTGCGATCTCAAAATTTGGGGGTTACTCCCACTTTAGTCCTTAGATCTTTTCTCTTTCCTGTTGACACATAAGTTTTGGGTGGTATTATGCAAATTGGAAAATTTAAATACCACCTATAAGTATTCTGAAATTCCCAAGTTCATATTTGCAAATGGGCCCTTTCCCTCGATTAACTGACCTAGACATTCAACTGATGACTTGAAGCTTCACTTGGATGTGCATTACATGTACTCACAGGATAAGCTTCAAACTCAGCTCCTTTATCCAACACCTCCAAACCTCCCTCTCTTAGAGCTTTTCACCATCTTTGTAGATGGCAGATCCATTTTGACAGATATGTTCAAGACATTCTGGACATTTTCCTTTCTTTTGCACACTTTCCATCTATTCCATCAGCAAAGACTTTTGATCTTTCTTCAAATGTATCATATTCTAACATCTTAATACCTCTACTGCTGCCATCCAAGATTAAGCCTCCATCTTCTCACTGGAACTAGAGCAAAAGCCTCTTAACACTTCGCTCAGTTCAGTTCAGTTCAGTTGCTCAGTCATGTCTGACCCTTTGCAACGCCATGAACAGAGCATGCCAGGCCTTCCTGTCCATCACCAACTGCTGGAGTTTACCCAAACTCATGTCTATTGAGTTGGTGATGCCATCCAACCATCTCATCCTCTGTCGTCCCCTTCTCCTCCAGCACTCAACCTTTTCCAGCATCAAGGTCTTTTCAAATGAGTCAGCTCTTCGCATTAGGTGGCCAAACAAAGTATTGGAGTTTCAGCTTCAACATCAGTCTTTCCAATGAACAGTCAGGACTGATCTCCTTAAGCATGGATTGGTTGGATCTCCTTGCAGTCCAAGGGACTCTCAAGAGTCTTCTCCAATATCACAGTTCAAAAGCATCAATTCTTCTGTGCTCAGCTTTCTTTACAGTCCAACTCTCACATCCATACATGACTACTGGAAAAACCATAGCCTTGACTAGTCAGACCTTTGTAGGCAAAGTAATGTCTCTGCTTTCAATATGCTATGTAGGTTGGTCATAACTTTCCTTCCAAGGAGTAAGTGTCTTTTAATTTCATGGCTGCAGTCACCATCTGCAGTGATTTTGGAGCCCAGAAAAATAAAGTCAGCCACTGTTTCGACTGTTTCCCCATCTATTTGCCATGAAGTGATGGGACCAGATGCCATGATCTTAGTTTTCTGAATGTTTAGCTTTAAGCCAATTTTTTCACTCTCTACTTTCACTTTCATCAAGAGGCTCTTTAGTTCTTCTTCACTTTCTGCCATAAGGGTGGTGTCATCTGCATATCTGAGGCTATTGATATTCTCCCGGCAATCATGATTCCAGCTTGTGCTTCCTCCAGCCCAGAGTTTCTCATGATGTACTCTGCATATAAGTTAAATAAGCAAGGTGACAATATACAGCCTTGATGTACTCCTTTTCCTATTTGGAATCATTGTGTTGTTCCATGTCCAGTTCTAACTGTTGCTTCCTGACCTGCATACAGGTTTCTCAAGAGACAGGTCAGATGGTCTGGTATTCCCATCTCTTTCAGAATTTTTCATAGTTTATTGTGATCCACACAGTCAAAGGCTTTGTCATAGTCAATAAAGCTATGGACTGTATATTTTTGTCTCCTCAAATCATATGGAGAAGCCTAGTGCCCAGTATATGAGATTAGGAGGTAGGTCTTTGAAAGTTGCTTATGAAAGGTATGAGTGCTCTTATGAAAGAGGCCTTGCAGAACTCCATAAACCCTTCTCTCATGGGGAGGTACAGCAAGAAGTCAACAGTGGACAACCTGGAAGAAGAGGGCCTCACCAGAATCTGAATATGCTAGGATCCTCATCATAGACTTACAGCCTCTAGAACTGTGAGCAATATATAGGTGCTATTTATAAGCCATCTAGTTTATGATATTTCATCATAGCAGCCTGAAAGCACTAAGATACCCTTCTTCTTGCTTATGTCCTTACCCTCCTAAAATTATTCCCAATTGAGAGGCAAGAATAATCCTTTCAAAATGCAGGTCATCACTGCTTTGCTTACAACTTTTCAAGGGCTTTTCATCTCAGCCAGAGTGATAAAGTCACCACAATGGCCTATAGGATCTCTGTTGTTGTTATTCAGTTGCTAAGTCATGTCCAACACTTTGCCACCCCACAGACTGCAGCATGCCAGGCTTCCCTGTCCTTCACCATCTCGTTGGGTCTGCTCAAACTCATGTCCATCGAGTCAGTGATGCCACTGAACTGTCTCATCCTCTGTCATCCTCTTCTCCTACTACCCTCAATCTTTCCTGGCATCAGGGTCTTTTCCAATGAGTTGGTTCCTCACATCAGGTGGCCAAAGGACCGGAACTCCAGTTTTAGCATCAGTCCTTCCAGTGAATATTCGGTGCTGATTTCCTTTAGGATTGACTGGTTTGATCTCCTTGCTGCCCAAGGGACTCTCAAGAATCTTCTCCAGTATCACAGTTCAAAAGCAACAATTCTTTGGCTCTCAGCCTTCTTTATGGTCCAACTGTTACATACATACGTGACTACTGGAAAAACCATAGCTTTGACTAGATGGATCTTGGTTAGCAAAGTGATGTATATGCTTTGTAATATGTTATCTAGGTTTCTCATAGCTTTTCTTCCAAGGAACAAGCATCTTTGCTGTCAATACATTAGTCACCTGTGGCTGTATAACAACTTACCCCCAAATTTAGAGGCTTAACAGAAGAAACACTTGTAAATCACAGTTTCTGTAGGTTAGGAATTGAGTGCAAATTATTATGTTCCTCTTGCTCAGGGTCTCTCAGATGCCACAAGCAAAGTGACATCTGGGGCTGTTGTCTCCTGAAAAGATTCACTGTGGAAGACCCACTTTTGGTCTCACTCATGTGGTTGTTTGGCAGGTTTCAATTCCTTGCTATCTACTGAATGGAGGTCTCCCCTGGTTCTTGCCATAGGCCTTTCCTACAGGTCAGTTCTCAACACAGTACCCGACTTCCATCAGATCAAGCCAGCAAGAAAGTAAACGAAGTCAAGTAAATTTGGAATCCAAGTGTTTTTAAACTTAATCTTGGAAGTGATATCCCAGGATTTCTGTTCTATTTTCTTGACCAGAAACAAGTCACTAGGTCCAACTTGCACTAAATTGTTGAAAGTGAAACATGAGCATGAATACTGGTAGGTAAGCACCACTGGCAGCCAACTTAAATCTGCTCATCACAAATGACTGCTCCTCTTCCATTACACATTCGATTTTTTCTCCTGCCATTTTCCTGTGGGTCACTCTGCTTCAATTACATTGGCTGCTTGGATATCCTGTGTGAGATATACCCTCTCAGACCATTTGGGCTAGACACATTGAAGAAATTTTTGATTTTTAAAGCACTCCATCCAAATCCTAAGAAGTTGTTGGGAACAACAAAGATGGTAGCAGTCTCATCACTGTTGTCCTTAAATAGGGAGTGTGTTTAAAATCTTGCTGCTAAGAGTAGGCAGTGTGAGCTATTATTGTGAATTCACAGCGTCATGCATGATGGAAAGTATCTCAGAAATCATATGACCTGTAGAATTTTGTTGACCAGTTTTGATTTTATCAGTAGGTAGGAAATAAGTCTCAGTTATCCGGAACTAGTTTATTAGTTTAGATAGCTAGTAGGAACCTGCTGTAAAGCATAGGGAGCTTAGCTCAGGGCTCTGTGATGAGCTAGAGGGGTGGGATGGAGGGGGTTGGGAGAAAGGTCCAAAATGGAGGGAATATATGTATATTTATACCTGGTCTAGTTCATCAAAAGACAGAGATTGACATGATATTGTAAAGCAATTATACGCCAATAAAAAAAAAGCATGTCATGGTGGCTGAAATATTTAGAATGATCAGAAGAGAAATACTTTGTAAAAAGTCACAAAACAAATTTAGATGGAAAATAGAAATCATAATGCCAAACAACAACAACAACAAAAATAATAGAGAGAAAAACAAAACTATTACAGAAGTTAACCAGGACTTGAAGTGAAAACTACAGACAACTTAGAAGGTATGAATAAACGAACTAAAAAATGAATATAATAAGATAGACATAAAATATACCATTATCATAATAGAAGGTCAGAAATGTGTACCTATACTGTGACTGTAAAATAGTACACATCATTTATTTGGTTTGATGAAACAGCAAGAGGAAGTGAGAAAATCCAAAGGAAAATAAATATTATAAGAACTTCATTGTTATACAATATTTTGCCTGTTTTCCACCAGCTCTTTCATTAGTAACTTCTTACAAAGCCTATGTTAGCAGATACTCCTTCGGATAAAGATCTGGCTTTGTGGGTTTCCATATAACTTTATTGATGATTAATATATATTAAATAATTAATTTCAACTGAGCAAACAATGACAGGATCTTCAATAACATGACTACGTTCTCTGGACTGCTACATTGCTGCTGCGGCTGCTCAGTCGCTCAGTCGTGTCCGACTCTGTGCGACCCCATAGACGGCAGCCCACCAGGCTCCTCTGTCCATGGGATTTTCCAGGCAAGAGTGCTGGAGTGAGTTGCCATTGCCTTCTCCAGCTACATTATCCACAGATTAAAAAAACTTTAAAAGAAAACTTAATAGTGTTTTTAATTATTAGAGTATATCTTTTTATTAAGTTACTGTCTCCTATAAAACATTTATAGTGCATTGAATTAAATAGAATTATTCTATTTAAATATCAGATAAAATTTGTGTAACATAATTACCACTGTAAGTATCAAACACTAACAAAGAATATTTAAAAAGAAATAATTTTAGCATCTGGAGGAGGACAAGGCAGCCCATTCTGGGTATTCTTGCCATGGACAGAGGAGCCAGGCAGGCTACAATCCATAGGGTCACAAAGAGTCAGACATGACTGAAGTGACTTAGCACATAATTTTACCATAGTATTTAAAGGTCCAAACATTTAAAAATTCCTATTCTGTAAAAAGTTTACTGAAAGTTAGATTACTAACTCAAACATTGACAATTGTTAAATAGCACATAAATAGTAAGGTTTTTAATATTATATGTTAATGAAAGGGATTGTGGTTTAGATTAAATGTTTCTAACACAGAGTTCTCTTTACCTAAGATCGTTTACCTGACATAAAAATAGGAAGAAATGCATCTAAATCTATACTACACGTTCAAAATTGATAGTTTATATTTGGTATAAAAGGGATAAAATTTATAGTCCTGAGTGACAATTTTATGTAACAAGGCATGAGAATGTAAAAATCCATTCAAATTCACCTCTTATCACTATTCATGAAAACAGCATTTCTCAGCTGGGAAAGCTAACAGTGGTATTACATGGTGATATTATTTCAGAAGAGTTGTCTATGATGCAGAATATCTAATTTTTTCACACATGAGTAAGGAGTATGTAAAATTTAGCATTTAATTTACATTCTATACACAATATTTTAAAGGGCAAGGGTAAGTACTTTTTGAAATAATAACCTAAATTAGTTTCAAAGCAAAATTTAATATGCATGTACTTCTTTTAATACTTTCCAAATATAATAACTTTTCCAAAAAAAAATAGTATATCTTGATAAGTTAAGAAACAAACACTATTATTGCTGCTTTAGTGAAAAGGAAACTGGAGCATGGAATTGCATAAATGATTTTTTGAAGGGAATCCAAATAAAGTATAGGGTAAAGGAATCATAATAGCAGCAGGATTCCTCATTTTAGTGCTTGATGCTTTTGTTTTAAAAATTAAAACCAGTAGAACAGCCTAATAACATCATGTGCAGGCAAGGAAGGGATTAACTGCACTGTTTTCACTACCTTAAGGAATCACAGTTAAGGCAAAACCATGCAATTTAATTCCCTGTCTTTATTGGATAAGGAAATTTAAGTTTAGAGGCATTGTGACTTGCCCAAGGCCATAGCGTGTATAGGTAGCACAGAGAAGAATCAAATTCAGGTGTCCCTTATCCCTCATATAGTGCTGTATCCACTATGATTAAAATGAACCAATTTAACCCCATTGCCAGGTGCTTTGATCCTTTAGGTAATTAGATTCATGGTAAGCAGAGTTTTGGTTTTGGCTTTGGTATGTTTCAAACATAATCTGCCCATGAAGCATTATTTTCACCTATCTTTTATACTTAAGAAGGAACATAAGTTTAATAATTAGTTTTACCTAACTCAGAAATGAAAAGAAATATCTGCTACTCTTCACATCTGTTTCTCCACTTATTTATTTTTTTAACAAAATAGCCACCAAATCTCATATTTCTGCAGGATAGCCATCTAAAGCAGATGTCAGCAATTTTTTGCTATAAAGACATGGGGAGCAAATGTTTTTGTAACCACACAATTCTGGTATAACTCCCAGAGTTTGCAGCCTGAAAGCAGCCATAAACAATATGCAAATAAATGAAAGTCACTGTAGTTCAGTAAAACTTTATTCACAAAAAACAGATCATTGGTCCATGGGCTGGAGTAGTTTCTTGGCCCTGATCTAAAGCATGGTAATTGCAGAATGAAAGACCAAGATGATGATATCCTATGGCATTTTGATTCAGGAGTATTTCAGTTCTGTAATAAACGCACCATCAAAGTCTGAGAGTTCTAGTTTTCCAAGTGATACCTAGAGACCTGCTGAGTTGACAAACTTTTTAAAACAGAAAACTTCTTAACTTTAGAAAAGAAATCTGAGAAAAGCTATCTTTGTGTTATCATTGGCTTCATATTTTTAGGAGAGAAAACTGAAGAATTAGACAATATATAGAGTTGAAACTTTTTTTTTTTAAGCTGTGCCATGCAGTTTGTGTGATTTCAGTTCCCTGACCAGGGGTCAAATCCGCACCCTTGGCAGTGAAAGCATGAAGTCCTAAACACAGGATTGACAGGGAATTCCCTATAGGATTTAAGCAACATGTTATATACTTTCATAATTTAAAGCTTTCCAAACCTTTTATCCTCACACCCAATTGTCTCATCACTCATCTTTGTCTTTTCAGAGTCCCAGGGAAACACCAATAAAAGAATTCAAACCAACCTCGTGTATATAACAAAAAAGAAGGAGATTCACAGATATAAAGAATAAGTTAGTGGTTATTAGCTAGGTGGAGGAGGGGCAATAGCAGAGGAGGGGATGAAGAGGTATAAATTATTAGGTACAAAATAAGCCACAAAGATATATTATACAACACAGGGGATATAGCCAACATTTTACAGTACCTATAAATGGACTATAACCTTTAAAAACTGATTCACTGTACCGTCCATTTGAAACAAATAATACTGAACAGCAACTACACTTCAATTTAAAAAAGAAAAGAATAAAAAAGGTATAAATCCACCCACAAGGTTACAGAGAATTGGAGTGAAATAATGGACCAAAATTCTAATTGTATGTTTCTAAGATGGGAAGCAGAAGGAGTGGTGGTGACTTAAATTAGTAGGAAATCGACATTTACTTGGAAGTAATGAAGCTGAGAAGCTCAGGGCTCAAGGCTCTCCATTCTGATGGGGAGCTGGAGAGGAATGGGACAGAAAACAGGAAAGTCAAGTTACAGGCACAGTGAATTTGAGGTCTTCCAGGCTTCCTTGCTTATCTGGCTCTTAGAACACCAGCCATAAACCCAAGGAGACTTCTCCTGAGGAACTAATAGTCCTGGAAAACAAGTCAGAATCTCACCCCATCATATCTTAATATACGAGAGTCTCAGGTATTCAAATTCTCAAACCTCACGTTATGACACACTGGAATAACACGGTGAGAATAAAACACCAAGCAATGAAACATCTGGGCCCTAGAGCTCAGGATAAAGATCATTAGAATTGCTGGAGAAGAAAAATTATTCAATATTAATTAAACACTTAGAATGCATCAAGTGCTAAGACAAGCCTTTTAAACATATACATACTATTTTACTCTCAATGACAACCTTGTGGAATGATTAACACCACCTTTGATTTATCAATTAGTAAGCTGAGACCAAAAAAATATTTCTCCATCTTTCTTCTACAAACTCCTCTCCCAGCCCCTACAGCTCCTCTCAAGCTTTCCAGCATTTTATTATTGTATGTGGTTTGTCAGCTAAAGATCACGAATTATTGCAAGAAAATCTCTGACATAAAAAGAAGACACCAAATAAAACATTACATACAAAAAGGAAAACACAAAAACTGGAACCTAGAAGAAACAGACCTCACACAGGAGATAGAAGGAAACTTACATTTAATAGCATCAAAGAGATAACAATATTTATTACATCTCCAAAATGGGAACAGAATGCTATTATAAAAGTCTGACAGTGACTATAAATCAAAGGTAGGAAGATAAAAGAGAAAATCTCATAAATTAGAATAAAGAAGCAAAAAAGTGAAAAATAATGTAAAGAAAATCAGAGGATTGATCTGAAATGACCAACATCCAAAAAAGAGAGTTTTTTAGAAAGACACAAAAGAGAAGGGAGTTAAATTATCAAAGAAGCAACAACAACAAAAAATTTGAGGAAATTATAAATATTTTTAAAGAAATTCATAAAGTGTCTTGAGCATATTTTAATATTTTCTAGTCTATAGTTCTAGTCTATAGTTCATAAAGAATGGCTGTAATAGGGATCAGAAAATGTGATACTATTAAAAGTTAGAGCAATTTTAATATGTTGACAAATGAATTATGCATAACAAAGAGGCTAACTTTAATCTACTCTGCTTTAGTCATGTTGGAAATGGGACACTATATTCTGTATCATACTTTCAAGGGACAGATATTCCAAGGATGAAGTAATGGAATAAGCAAATTAGTGTATCAATTATTTCCCTGATGCATGTGGTATATGCTCAGTCGCTCAGTCATTTCTGAGTCTTTTTCCACTCCCTGGACTATATCCTGCCAGGCTTCTCTGTCCATGGGATCTCCCAGGAAAGAATACTGGAGTGGGTTGCCATTTCCTACCCCAGAGGATCTTTCTGACCCAGGGATTGAACCCAAGTCTCCTGCGGCTCCTGCATTGGCAGGCAGATTGTTAAATGCTGAGCCACCAGAATCTACCTGGCAATGCAGGGGCCACAGGAGACTTGGGTTCAACCCTGGGTCAGGAAGATCCCCTGGAGGAGGAAATGGCAATCCACTCTAACATTCTTCCTGGGATAATCGCATGGACTGAGGAGTCTGGCAGGCTATAATCCACGGGGTCACCAAGGATCCAACATGAATGAGCGACTGAACAACAACAACAAATACTTATTGGTAGGTAACAAACCACACCAAAACTTTATGATTTCAAACAACAGTCATTTCATTTGCTCATGATTCTGGAAATCAGCAATCTGAGCTAGGCTCAGCCAGGCAGTTCTTCTGCTGGTCTTGTCTGGGGTCATTCATGCAGCTACAGTCATCTGGCCGCTAGACTGGGACTAGGGAGCTCCGTTATGTGTCTCCAGATTGCTGGTGGCTTACAGCTGAGCCACTCTCACCCTCAGGGAGATCACCCCAGGCTTCTTCACATGGATGTCTCAGATTCCAAGAAAGCGAGACTAGAGGCAATGTAGACCTCTTTGGAATTATATTTAAACCTCTTATAACTTTACTTCTATCATATTTTATTGGTCAAAGCAGGCTACAAGGCCAACCTGGATTCAAAGTGGTGGAGCGACTATATCCTTCTCTTCTTGCGACAAGTTACAAAGGCATGCGCATACAGGGATGCGAAGAAGCTGTGACCAGTACTTTGGAATCTGCTGTATTTACTCCGAACCGTGCCACATGAAGAATGCTTGAAAAATTAGGCTGATTAGCTGGCAGTACAGTGTATTAGCTATGGTCATTAATTTTGACATTTGAAGTGTTGTCATGTGGAGAGGACATAACACTTATTTTTTATGGACCCTAGAGATCAAATGAAATAGGTGTACAGAAGTTTCAGAGAGTCAATTTCTGAAGAACATAAGAAAGAATTTTTTAAAAATTGTGAAACACTTGGTCAGAGGATGGATTCAGGTGTATCGGAAGCACTGTTTCTTTAGAATGTGGCAGAAAGGATCTGTTATAGGATGACAGCTATATGGCTTTTAGTGTGGCTTTCAATACTGGACTCTGACCTGTCTTTACCATTTGTAGAGAATATAATAGAGAGATCAGGACTAAATATTGTATTTGGGAGTAGCCTGTGAAGAAGCAACTCACTTCAGTATTTGGATGGCACCATTGACTTAATGGACATAAGTTTGAGCAAACTCCAGGACATAGTGAAGGACAGGGAAGCCTGGCATGCTGCAGTCCATGGGGTTGCGAAGAGTTGGACATGACTGAGTGACTGAACAACAACACAATCAGTAGCCTAAGTTTATAAATAGAAAGAGAGGCAGACCCTGAAACTCTAGGTGCAGATGAAAAAGAAGTAGTGCCACAGAAAGGAGTAGCAGAAAAAAACTTAAAAACAAAAGATCAGGATCAATGATTTCACACAGTATGTTACCTCAGCATTTATCTTCACATGGAAAATTGTGTACTGTTTTTAGAATATCTATTTCACTTCATTCCTCTCTGATACATAAATCTTCTTCTGAAATTTCTATTTGTGAAGTTATTGCTTGGTTTCAGAGTTATTCAGACTCAAATGGCTCCCTCCCCTCAGTTTTCCATTTATAATACCATCCTAACTAGTATATCTTTCCTGAGAGGATAAATTACCACAGCTGTGGGTTTAAAAATCTATGGTTACCTTCCAGCCTCCTGAATTTTTAACTGAGTTTATATTCAGGCTCTTCTGAGAGAAATATGACTAAATAACCAGGAGAAGGTTGCATTACCTAATCAAATGATACATTAGTGGCAGGATGAAAACAAACTCTAGCCCCAGTAAGCAAGGTAGACAATTTCCTGGAGACTCTTCTGTTTCCTGTTTTTCTATTTACCTCTTACCTGGGACTAACTTCAGTAAGATAATGGTGAAAAGTTACTGATACAGAGATGCCACATTCTTATGAATCCTGCCCTACTCACTCAGTCATAAGGCCTTTATAAATTTAGTATTTGAAAGGCCACAGAAAGAATAAAAACAAAACTGTCAGTAAGAGATTAATTATAAGAAAGCTTTTCAAATAGAATCATGAAGTCTGAAGGTAAATTGGGTCAATGTAAAAGAAATGAACTTGATATAAGCGGAAGACATTATGTGCAGACAAGATAAGAATTGGGTTTGTTCCACACTCAGATTTAACACTGAACCAACCTAGACAGAACATTAAAAGGCAGAGACATTACTTTGTCAACAAAGGTCCATCTGGTCAAGGCTATGGTTTTTCCGGTGGTCATGTATGGATGTGAGAGTTGGACTATAAAGAAAGCTGAGCACCGAAGAATTGATGCTTTTGAACTGTGGTGTTGGAGAAGACTCTTGAGAGTCCCTTGGACTGCAGGGAGATCCAACCAGTCCATCCTAAAGGAGATCAGTCCTAGGTGTTCATTGGAAGGACTGATGTTGAAGCTGAAACTCCAATACTTTGGCCACCTGATGTAAAGAGCTGACTCATTTGAAAAGATCCTGATCCTGGGAAATATTGAGGGCAGGAGGAGAAGGGGACGATGATTGGATGGCATCACTGATTCAGTGGACATGGGTTTGGATGGACTCTGGGAGTTGGTGATGGACAGGGAGGCCTGGCGTGCTGTGATTCATGGGGTCGCAAAGAGTTGGGCATGACTGAGTGACTGAACTGAACTGATGTGTGATGTGAGTGTGTCACTTTAGTGAGGGGGGCTAAGGCAAAAGGAGGGAATTGCTTGGCTAGAAGAATTCATGGATTCATCCAGCACCTTCCTGCAGCCTCTGGAGACCAGTCCATGAAGCAAGGTGCATGTGTGCTGCCTGGCTGGGATTTTCTACCTGTAAACCCTCTGAGGGCACAACTGACAACCATTCCCTTGAGGTATTTCTAGCCATGTAGCTGTGTATCCTACTATACCCATCAATAATATTTTTCTACATCCTTTAAACTGGACTATGTCTAAGAAATTAACATTCTTCCTTCCAAATTCTTCTACTAGGGCACTCTTTTATGACAAGGTAATCCATATAGTGCCACTTTACTCAGCTTTCTAAATGCATCTCAAATTTGAATATTTACCTGAATTTTACTTAAATATATATTATAGATATAAGAAAATATTTATATGTATTATATATAAAATTTATTTAGAGGCGTAAATATATACCCCAGGCTAAAAGATCATTCTGGTTAACTACTGCAGCCCTACCAGGATTTCCCTCTTTCAATATCAGTGACATTGTTTCAGATCAGCATACATGGGTCTCTCATTAATTTTAATAGCTTACATAATAATCTTCTATTTTACCTAATGATCTCTTTATTGACAGACATTTGCGATTTTTTTTTTACTCCATTATAATCAATGGTGCAATGAGTGCACACAGAGGTATACACTTAACACTTCATTTTTTTTACTATAGAGCATAATTTTGTAAGTGGAATTACTGAGCAAAAAACAAATTTACCTGCTAAACAAGACTCTATCAAATTTGCATTCTCATTAACAGTTCTTGAGAGGATTTTTTCTTCAATAATCCATTTCAAAATATCTAAAATTTTTTAAGAATTATGGGTAAAATTATTTAACTGGTATTTACTTAATATTTTAGTGAGAATAACCATTGCTACATAATCTTTGCCCATTTTTGAAATGGACTATCTTATTTTTTGTTGTTGATTTGTATCTAATGATTTGGATATCTATATTTATGGCTCAACATAGATCTGTTACATTTGTTATAAATGTTTTTCCATTAATTTTTCCTATGAAAGGGTCTCTGTGTGCTGTTTCCTAAACATAGGCTCTTACCTGCTCCCATTCCATAGAGATAATCATCTGGAAGTTTATTTCTTTTCTCATTTCTTGCTGTTTTTCAAAAATATAACTTTAGCACATATGTATGTATATGTAGACAATATGGTGCTGAATTCTGCTTGTCTTTGAACTCTGAAAACATGGAACTGTACTGCTTGCGTTTTTCTGTATCTTGCTTTCTTTACTCAAAGAAGTATTTCCAAAATTGATTACATGCTGATACTTATAACTGTAGTTCATTTCTTTTCAGGTATTTTTCTTATGCTCAAAAAACTTGCTAAATCCTATTTTTAATTGTTATTACCCATGTACTTTGTTGTGTTTTCTATGTGGGCAATCATAACACCATTGAGTAATGATTGTTTTATTTCTTCCACTCCAATTGCTATCTCATTGATTTGTCTTTCTTATTTAATTGTTCTTAGCCCTCTGCTCAGTCACGTTCTGACAAACAAGCTTCCTCCTATGCCACCCCACCTTCCCCTCACCCTCTACCCTGAAGTCCTTGATTTGCAGTATTTGCCTTTTTCAGTGATACAAATGATTCTTGGTGGTGGTTTAGTTGCTAAGCTGTTGTGGCTCTTGGGACCCCATGGACTGTAGCCCTCCAGGCTCCTCTGTCCATGGGATTTCCTAGGAAAGAATACTGGAGTGGGTTGCCATTTACTACCCCAGCAGATCTTCCTGACCCAGGGATTAAACCCAGGTCTCCTGCATTGCAAGCGATCTCTTGAATTGCAGGCATATTCTTTACAAACAGAGCCATCTGGGAAGCCCTTACCATGGTCATTTTCAAGCTCCCAACTGTATCTTGGAGGTGGAAAGAGGGAGAAGTCTTCCTAAAGGACTCTCTTTGAGTCAGTGTGAGTAGGGTCTAGCGAATCCATCCAATTGTAGGCACTTTAGTCTTGTCCCTAGCCTCTTTTTATAATTCAGTCAGATGATTTCTATAGGTTTTTTCTTTTTTTAATAGATAACTTTGATAGATTAGAGAGTTCTCTTCTATCTCAAGTTTGTTAAGAGTTTTCATTATTCTTTTTAATATTCCAGCAGGTTTTCTGTATCTAGTAAAATGATCTTTTCTTTGTTCCTTCCTCCATTCTCTATTAATATTTAAATGAAATTTAGAAATTTTCTAGTGTCGATACCTTTTATTTCTTGGATAATTAACTTGGTGATTATATATTAATATTATCTTTGCATCATGTTAGATTAGTATGCTAATGTTTTGTTTGGGATGTTTTATCTGCATATAAGTGGTAGTTTATATGATACCATCTGGCACTGTAATACCTTTAGTCTTCACATAATTTGGGCAGATTTTCTTCTTTATATGGTTGAGACTATACATGTTCTCAACTATCTGTTTCAAAAATATTTGGTGGAATTTTCCTGAAAAGTTGATAGAGACTGGTGCCATCATTGTAAGATTTTCAGTTAATAAGCTTAACTAATGAATATAGAAAACTTCAGGTTTTATTTTTTTCCATGCTTTTTGAGTCACTTATGGTAAGGTTTTTTCCCCCTAGGAATTTTCTATTTTTTGTACTACATATTTTTAATATAGATGAGTATTTCTTTGTGTTTTCTATCTTTTATCCTTTATTATATCCCTAATTATGCTCCATTTCCAAATGGTCCTTTTTCAGTTTTTCTTCATGATTCTCATTAGATGATTGTACCTGTCATAGTTTTTTATCAAAGGACAAACTTCTGTTGTTCTTGGTTGAACCTCTATTGTAATTTTGTTTTTATTTTATTAAGTTCTGCTTGTATATTTTTTCCCCTATGTTCTTTAGTTTTTATTTGCTTTTTAATATATTTATCCATGGTATAGTTCAACATATTCAAAGTCATAAAAGTGATATCATATCCTTTTTTCTAATACTTTTATCATTCTTTTGTTGTTGATGCTTATGTATTAAATCCACTTGGGATTTCCTTTTGTCACAGGGTGTGTTATTTTTCTTCCAAACTGACAGTTAATTGTCCCATGAAGTTTTAGTAAATGCTTTCAGAGCTTGATATCCTCCTTTGAAAACCATGTATTAAACTCCTGGCTCTGGATTCTTCATTCCATGCTACCTAGTTAGTTATCTATTTATCTCAGGTAATATGCTCTCTTAATAACATGCTTAATAACATGCTCTCTTAGTAACTTTACAGATTATTGTAACATTTGATAGTAAAGCACCCTCTCATATTTTTGTCATTTTATTACAATTTTCTTAGCTGTTTTCACACACTTGTTTTTCTTGATGAACTTCATTTCTTTTAACATTTGGTAATATTTACATGTATTACAAAATTCATGAAAAGAAATATAGAGGAAAACCTCTTTGTACAACTCTCTGCCAGCTTCTCTCCCTCTAACCTCTCACTGGAGTTTCTCTTATTAGAGACATTCTATGCAATAACCAAACATAAATATGTTTTCCTTTTACTCTCACAAAATAATAGCATGTATTTTGCCTACTTAAATTTAAAATGGTGGCAATTGTGTCAACGCTGGACATACAAGGTTATATCTGATGAACATCAGAAGCAATCTGACAAATTTTCAACCAAGTCTGTATGCTCTCTCAAACACATGACAAATGCCATTTTCAAATGCTATTGCTAGCAACTTAAATCCAGGGAGGTAATATTTTATCATCATATGAGGCCCATTTTTCAATTAAAACAATAAATTATATCAATCTGTGGATAATATTCTTTGAAAGCTGAAATACACTAGTTTTTTTGTCATCATAATGTCCTGAGGAAGGAAATGTTAATATATATATATATATATATATATATATATATATATATATATATATACCTGTATATATGTATATGTTGCTGTTGTTTAGTCACTAAGTCATGTCCAACTCTTTTGTAACTCCATGGACTGTAGCCCATCAAGTTACTCTGTACATGGGATTTCCCAGGCAGGAAATCCCATGGACAGAGTAGGTTGCCATTTCCTTCTCCAGAAGATTTCCAGACCCAGGGATCAAACCTGTGTCCCCTGCATTGACCAACGGATTCTTAACCACTGAGCCCAAGGGAAGCCCACATATATAAATACACACATATTTTTCATAAACTGGGGCCAAGTACTATTCTCACTATGCTCCAGTTTCCTTTTACAGCAAATTTGAATGAATAATCACGATCACTTTCAGCTCTAAAAGTCTACTATTTTTATTATATTCTCAAATCAATTGTTTCCTGTTAACTCAAATACAGTAGATGAAATATTGGAAGGATACGGTTATAAATCATTGCCCTTCTGGAAGAGGTAAATGATTGATATTTAAAAAGTTTTGTGATCACAGCAGTATCAGTGATCTCAGCAATTTCCAGCCACAGGCTGCTTTGCAAAGTATTATCATTGATATGATTCAATCTTCTAAACTTCCCCTTTTCCTGCTTCTGGGTTCAAAATTGCATATTCTTAGGATGGGGTATCTGGACTGACTCAAACCAACTTGCGTTTCCAGCCACCTCTGGAGCAAGAGGCCAGAGGTAGCAAGATGTATAGAATAATTCTCATTGCTGGAACACTTCACTGTGAATTCAAGCTCTTCTGAAAAGATGACACCATTGTTATGACCTTGGTATCTGTATCAATAGGTGTTTATTCATCCAGTATAAAAGGTACTTGAAGTATAATTCTTTATAGTAGGCATATCTTAGTTTTTATAATACATTGGGAGAAAGTCCTGAAAACCATCATTAAGTAAATATTTCTATTTCACACGGGCAGTTCAACTGTAAATACTAAATCTGCAGTACTTTATTTCTACATGCATAAAAATTATTGAATTTTCTTTTCAGTTTACTTTCTCATATATATGGATGTGAGAGTTGGACGGTGAAGAAAGCTGAGTACCGAAGAATTGATGCTTTTGAACTGTGGTGTTGGAGAAGCCTCTTGAGAGTCCCTTGGACTGCAAGGAGATCCAACCAGTAAATCCTAAAGGAGATCAGTCCTGGGTGTTCATTGGAAGGACTGATGTCGAAGCTGAAACTCCAATACTTTGGCCACCTCATGTGAAGAGTTGACTCATTGGAAAAAACCCTAATGCTGGAAAGGATTGGGGGCAGGAGAAGTGGATGACAGAGGATGAGACGGCTGGATGGTATCACCAACTCAATGGACATGGGTTTGGGTGGACTCCGGGAGTTGGTGATGGAAAGGGAGGCATGGCGTGCTGCAATTCATGGGGTCACAGAGTCGGACATGACTGAGCTACAGAACTGAACTGATATATATGAAATTTTGCCAAAAGGTTAAGTTTTGCTCCTTGAAAAGATTTTGAAATCTAATAAAAAATGGAGTCAGTGGTATTGATTTCACTAAGTCAAAGAACATAATTTCTAAGATAATACATTCATGTTTGTTATTATATAGCTACTTAATGGGTATGGCAATAGTTTGAAAATCAAGGCATGTTACTTTGCTTATCTATGAATGAGGACTAATAATTTTGGCCTATGGAAATAAGACACTGTGAGGGTTAAATAACATATTTAGAGGAATTTAGGAATAAAGGAAGTTGAAAAGGTGACATTATGAAGGTTTACTCATGGCCTAGCTTTTTCTCAATAGTTTTACCAGGTGATTGCTAGCTTGTGAGCTCTCTAAGGACTAGAATCAAATTCTTATCACTTATTTTCCCTAGAAATTGTGGCAAATGATCAATGCTTCTGTATTTGACAGAAGAAAAGTGATCCTAGGGGAAAAGAGAAATGGGATTACAATACAAAATATACTTAAAATGGGACTAATAAAGCCATAATTGCAGAGGTGAACTGGCATAGGAACTCGGCAGGAATGCATACACAAAGGAAACAGAATCAGGGGAAGTGGAGGTCATAGTTTGGCCAGGCCAGACAACAGGCACACACAGGAGGGTATGACCAGTGCTCTGTTACCCTCGGCAACTGTTAATCATCTTCTTGTCTTTGTGCCAGCCTGTCACTCTCCTCTGATTCTTTGAAACCATACAGATTCTACAATAGTCTAAGGAATATTTCTCTTTTATGGCTTTGAAGCTTTAAATCATATTTGGTTGATATTTGACATACTTGTTGACAGCCTAAATGGATTTTTTAATAGTGTAGCTTAGATAAATCTTCTGTTGTAGGGAAGCCAGAAACGTTTTTATGGCTAACTCTAGCTTAATAAGCAGCAGAGCTTTAAAAAAATGTAACCATTTAATTTTTAATATGGATTGGTTCCTTTTGGTAATTAAAAACAAACATTTTGTAAAACTGCCAACATATTAATCAAAACAGCATAGAGTTATGTACGGCAGGTACTTGAATATGTTTTAAACCCTTCTGAGGTGGAATAGTGAAATAAAATTAAAATAGATGGAAACAAGGCCCTTTATTGCCTATTCCCAGTGTAAAGCAAAGGTCATATATAAAGTTCAGTTAGGGCCAAAATAAATTTCAGTAGAGTCTAAGGTTTACATGAGGTAATATATGTCTAAATGTTGTGTCACTATATTAACATGTAGGACTATCTTTTGCCTAGGCCTCAAAATTTTTGCTATTAGTCAAGATTAATAAATGATGATTCAAATTAGCTCCATTTTTCTCATTAGTGGCAATGCTAATATGTTGCTCTTAGGTCAGAATAACAATGTATTATAGCTATACCTTTTTGTTTTGTTTTTTTTTTTGGCAATTTAGAGCTAGAAACTCTCTGCTTTAACCAGAGACCAAATTTAAAAAGCCCCAAAGGAGAGCTTTCTTTCTTTTTGTGCTTAGAAGTCTAAGTGATTAGTAAGCTTCCAGACGTAAGGATTATCAAGTGTAATTATTTCAAGGATCTTGAAATGATTGTGCTTTGTGCAGTTTGATTTAGTGTGCTGGTATTTCATCCACTTCTATTATTTCTGTACAGCCAGAGATGTTCTAGATTTTTTTTTTTTTTGCCATCTTAGTTATTACATCAGTAAAACAGACATCCCATCACTTCATGGCAGATAGATGGGGAAACTGTGGAAACAGTGGCTGACTTTATATTTCTGGGCTCCAAAATCACTGCAGATGGTGATTGCAGCCATGAAAATAAAAGACACTTACTCCTTGGAAGGAAAGTTATGACCAACCTAGACAGCATATAAAAAAGCGAAGACATTACTTTGCCAACAAAGATCAGTCTAGTCAAGTCTATGGTTTTTCCAGTGGTCATGTATGGATATGAGAGTTGGACTGTGAAGAAGGCTGAGCACCAAAGAATTGATGGTTTTGAGCTGTGGTTTTGGAGAAGACTCTTGAGAGTCTCTTGGACTGCAAGGAGATCCAACCAGTCCATCCTAAAGGAGATCAGTCCTGGGTGTTCATTGGTAGGACTGATGTTGAAGCTGAAACTCCAATACTTTGGCCACCTCATGTGAAGTACTGACTCATTTGAAAAGACCCTGATGCTGGGAAAAATTGAGGGCAGGAGGAGAAGGGGACAACAGAAGATGAGATGGCATCACCGACTTGATAGACATGGGTTTGGGTGGACTCTGGGAGTTGGTGATGGACAGGAAGGCCTAGCACGCTGCTGTTCATGGTGTTGCAAAGAGTTGGACATGACTGAGCGACTGAACTGAACTGAACTGAACAGAAAACAGACATCAAATACTAATTATCTTACACTGGTTTGAAATAAAAGTCAACATGTTAATAGTTTATCTTAATATTAACATCATGTATCTTATGCCTTTGCTCATGTCTTACTAACTTTTAACATTAAATTCTGATGTACATGTGTTTGTATCATATTATCAATATATTATGCCATTCTAGCAGCTTTCTTGATTTAATCAGATTCTTAGATCATTGGAATATTAAGAATGATCAGACAGCAAATGAAACCACAAATGATCCCAAAGAGCCAAAACAATCTGAGAAAGAAGAACAAAGCTGGAGGAACTATAGTTTCTGATTTCAAAGTAAATTACACAGTTAAAGTAATCAAAATAAGGTATTTTCGCCATTAAAAAAAAAAAAAAAACAGATATGAAGATCATTGAAACAGAACAGAAAGACCAGAGACAAATATATGCAATTAATTGTCAAAAAGGAGCCAGGAATATACAATGCATAAAGGATAGTCTTATTGATAAATGCTACTGGGAAAACTGAATGTTCTGTGCTTAGTTGATCAGTCCTGTCTGACTCTTTGTGACCCCATGAACTGTAGCCCACCAGGCTCCTTTGTCCATTGGGAATTTCCAGGCAGGAACACTAGAGGGGGTTGCCATGCCCTCCTCCAGGAGATCTTCCCAGTTACCCAAGGACTGAACTCAGGTCTCCCGCATTGCAGGCAGATTCTTTACCATCTGGGCTACCAGGAAAACTGGATATCCACATGTAAAAGAAGGAAATTGATCCCTATTTTACACCATATAGAAAAATCAATTTCAAATGTTTGATTAAAGATTTGGACATAAGGTCTTAAAACTTAAAAGTCTTAGAAGTAAACACAGAGGGTAAGCTCTTTGACACTGGTCTTAGCAATAATTCTTTTGGATTTGATGCCAAAACCAGAAGTCAACAGAAGCAAAAAAAAAAAAAAAGCTTCTGTCCAGCAAAGGAAACCATCAACAAAAAGGCAACTTCTGGAATGGGAGAAAATATTTGTAAACCATATGTCTGGTTAGAAGTTGATATCCAAAATATAGAAGGAATGCATGCAACTCGTTAGCAAATAAACCAAATAATCCAATTTAAAAATAGACATAGAATCTGAAGAGACTTTTTTTTCAAGGAAAACATACAAGTGGCCAATAGGTCCATGAGAAATAGCATCACTAATCATTAGGGAAACTCAAATCAAAACTAGAATGAAAGCCTTCCTACCACCTTACACCTTCAAAGATTATTACCAAAATGACAAGAGGTAACAAATGTTGGTGAAGATGTAGAGGAAAGGCAATTCTGGTAAATGGTTGATGGGAATTTCACTGTTATACCCCTGTGGAAAATACTATGACAGTTCCTCAAGAAATTTAAAATAGAACTACCACATGATCCAGCAAGTCCACTTCATATATATATATATTTATATATATATAAATCACTACCTCAAGGAGATTATCTTGGAGGTAAGATATATTTATATCTTGGAGATATATATATATAATGAAATCACTATCTCAGGGAGGTTATCTGTGTTTCCACATTAACTACAATATTAATCACAAAGGTATAGAAACAACCTAAATTTCAGTCAATGGATAAATTGATAAAGAAATGTGATGTATTTATGAATATGAATAAGGGTATTAAATATTATTAACTTGCCATTTGTGATAACATGGATGAAACTAGAGGGCACTATACTAAGTGAAATAAGCCAGACAGAAAAATTCAATTACAGTATAGTTTGACTATATGTGGAATCAGAAAATAATAAAAGTCAAACTCATAGAGATAGAAAGGTGGTTGCTAGGATCTGGGATTGAGGGAAGTAGGGATAGGTGGTGAAAAGGAATAAACTTTAGTTATAAGATGAATCTGGGTCTGAGGGTCTAAGGTATAAGATGGCAACTATAGTTGACAATTTTGTACTGTGCAATTAAAATTTGCTAAGAGGTGAACTTAAAAGTTCTCAAATAAACTCCACAAAACACAAATATGTGCATTAATGGATATATTAATTAATTCGGTGGGAGTCCTATCATAATGTACAATGTCATTTCACTGGTCAATTAAACCTTCCTAAAGCTGCAAACAAAAAAAAAGGAATGAGCAGACATATTTTGACTTTGTTAATCCCATTCTTTCAAAAGATTGCACTGAGAAAGTCATAAAATTCTTAATACTGAACTTAATTTTTCTTAATAAATAAAGCTAGCTTAACAGTAATGATCATCAAATAAATGATGAACTCAGTGCAGTTAATTTAACATACTGAATTCAGGAGAGCATTCCCTCTACTCAAAGACAATGAAGCATCATTACTTTTCAGAGAACTGGTAAGTTTCAAGTGCTCATAGTTTGGCCTATATAACACTTACAAGTCTTAAGCACTTTGAAATAATGCGAAGATGCAGATGGAGTTTGGACTGAAACTTGAACTACCATATAGATCTGTCTGCTTCCTCTTGATTGTTGGTTTTTCCATGTACTTTTGCAGAACTATGAAGGTGAAGATCACTAGACTCTCATTTTCTTTTTGTTGATGGAGCCACTGAAAGCCCCAAACCACCACAAAGTCAGGAAATGCAAAGTGTGGTCACTTTCCACAACCTATTATGAAACAAAATTGCTTAGTCTTCTTGCGTTATGTGAGGTTTCAGATATTGATCTGGAGCATACATCATCAACAAGCAAACAAGTGAATCTGGCCCTCGTCCCCCGCCTTTTATTCTCCATAATAATCAGCCTGATATTATAGCTAGCCACAGAATTCTCTCTGCTCCCCCAAAAGATCAGTATAGGTGCCCTACAAAAAACAGTGTGTTTTTATTATTGTATATTATTAATGTGTAGTTTATTTTTGTGATGAGACTATAAAACTACTTTTAAAAAAAAAAGGTTGACTGTAGTTCTGTGTTTGGCAAGTACAAGTGTCAACAATAAGCAATGTTCCAAATAAAATACAATATACTCAATTTTGGCTGTTGGAAAGTAACATCATTTCATACATACCACTGAATTGAAATGGTCTTTATTTATTTCCCCAAAATTGCACTTACATTTTGCCAACTAATGCAACTCTCCAAGTAAAAATGTATAGGCTATTGCATTGAATCTATAGATGCTTTGGGTAGTATACTCATTTTCACTATATTGATTCTTCCAATCCACGAACATGGTATATTTCTCCATCTATTTGTGTCCTCTTTGATTTCTTTCATTAGTGTTTTATAGTTTTCTATATACAAGTCTTTTGTTTCTTTAGGTAGAAATACTCCTAAGTATTTTATTCTTTTTGTTTCGATGGTGAATGGAATTGTTTCCTTAATTTTTCTTTCTGTTTTCTCATTGTTAGTATATAGGAATGCCAGGGATTTCTGTGTGTTGATTTTTTATCCTGAAACTTTACTATATTCACTGATTAGCTCTAGTAATTTTCTGGTAGAGTCTTTAGGGTTTTCTATGTAGAGGATCATGTCATCTGCAAACAGAGAGAGTTTTACTTCTTCTTTTCCAATCTGGATCCCTTTTATTTCTTTATCTGCTCTGATTGCTGTGGCCAAGACTTCCAAAACTATGTTGAATAGTAGCGGTGAGAGTCGGCACCCTTGTCTTGTTCCTGACTTCAGAGGAAATGCATTCAGTTTTTCACCATTGAGGATAATGTTTGCTGTGGGTTTGTCATATATAGCTTTTATTATGTTGAGGTATGTTCCTTCTATTCCTGCTTTTTGGAGGGTTTTTATCATAAATGGATGTTGAATTTTGTCAAAGGCTTTCTCTGCATCTATTGAGATACCAGAGGTCTTTTTCAAAGAATTAGAACAAATAATTTCACAGTTTGTTTGGAAATACAAAAAACCTCGTATAGCCAAGGCAATCTTGAGAAAGAAGAATGGAACTGGAGGAATCAACCTACCTGACTTTAGGCTATACCTCAAATCCACAGTCATTAAGACAGTATGGTACTGGCACAAAGACAGAAATATAGATCAATGGAACAAAATAGAAAGCCCAGAGATAAATCCACACATCTATGGACACCTTATCTTTGACAAAGGAGGCATGAATATACAATGGAGAAAAGACAATCTCTTTAACAAATGGTGCTGGGAAAACTGGACAGCCACTTGTAAAAGAATGAAACTAGAACACTCTCTAACACCATACACAAAGATAAACTCAAAATGGATCAAAGATCTAATCATAAGACCAGAAACTATAAAACTCCTAGAGGATAACATAGGCAAAACACTCTCCAACATAAACCAAAGCGGGATCCTCTATGACCCACCTCCCAGATTATCGGAAATAAAACACGAATAAACAAATGGGACCTAATTAAAATTAAAAGCTTCTGCACAACAAAGGAAACTGTAAGCAAGGTGAAAAGACAGCCTTCAGAATGGGAGAAAATAATAGCCAATGAAGCAACAGACAAACAATTAATCTCAAAAATATACAAGCAACTCCTGCAGCTCCATTCTAGAAAAATAAAAGAGCCAATCAAAAAGTGGGCCAAAGAACTTAACAGACGTTTCTCCAAAGAAGACATAAAAATGGCTAACAAACACATGAAAAGATGCTCAACATCACTCATTATCAGAGAAATGCAAATCAAAACCACAATGAGGTACCACTTTACACCAGTCAGAATGGCTGCCATCCAAAAGTCTACAAGCAATAAATGCTGGAGAGGATGTGGAGAAAAGGGAACCCTCTTACACTGTTGGTGGGAATGCAAACTAGTACAGCCACTATGGAAAACAGTGTGGAGATTCCTTAAAAAACTGCAAATAGACCTGCCATATGACCCAGCAATCCCACTGCTGGGCATACACACCGAGGAAACCAGAATTGAAAGATTTACAATAGCCAGGACATGGAAGCAACCTAGATGCCCATCAGCAGACGAATGGATAAGAAAGCTGTGGTACATATACACAATGGAATATTACTCAGCATTAAAAAAAAATTCATTTGAATCAGTTCTACTCAGGTGGACGGAACTGGAGCCTATTATCCAGAGTGAAGTAAGCCAGAAGGAGAAACAACAATACATAATACTAACGCATATATATGGAATTTAGAAAGATGGTAATGAGAACCCTGCATGCGAGACAGCAAAAGGAATGCAGATGTATAGAACAGACACATGGACTCTGTGGAAGAGGGCAAGGGTGGGATGATATGGGAGAATTACATTGAAACATGTTAATTACTGCATGTGTAATCAATCGCCAGCCCAGGGTTGATGCTCGGGGCTGGTGCACCGGGATGTCCCAGGGGGAGGGAGTCGGGAGGGGGGAGGGAGGGGGGTTCTGGAGGGGGAGCATGTGTAGATCCATGGCAGTTTCATGTTACTGTATGGCAAAACCAACACAATAAAGTAAAGAAAATTAAAAAAAAAAATGTATAGGCTAAGATACTCTTCCATTTAAAATATTTTTTTTTGCCAGAGAATCATTTAAACTTTTCACATTTTATTCAGAAATAAGTTTTTCAATTTTCCCCTGAAATGATCTACCTTATTTACAGCTATGAACTAAGATTATTAAGAGATGATTTGAAAATTCCTAACAGTTTATCTAATGCCCCCAATAGTCTGTGGTGCAAAAATACTTAAGGATTTAAATGTGTTCTTTGTTTTACCATCACTCCCATCTTTATAAAAAATAAAACAAATGCAAGCCAAAATCCAAAACTAAAAATTCTAAACAAATTCTATAATTACAATGTAGTGGTTGGGCTTGTAGAGTTTGGAACCAGGGCAACTTGGGTTTGAATCTCAACTTTTCTCTGTTACCTTGGACAAAATATTAGCTTTTTATTTTTTTCAATTCATATGTAAAATTCTGGGCAATGACAGTGCAAATCTTGTGAGATTCTTGGAAAGAGTCCATGATATAGTCTGTTTAACAGAAGAGATGCCGTATAGCAGGCAGTGATTTTCAGGCAAACACTTGTTGGCTTTCATCAGACTTTATTGTTATGAACTGATTCATGTGAGTCCACCGAAAACTCCTACATTGAATTCCTAACACTCAAAATGTGACTGTCTTTGGAGATAGGGCCTTTCGAGTGCTGAGTAAAGAAAAAGAGAGTATGTTGGTGGGCTCCAATCCAGTATGACTGATGTCCTCAAAAGAAGAGATTTTTACACAGATATATGAGCACACAGAGGAAAGGCAGAAATCAGCTACCCACAAGCCAAGGACAGAGACCTCAGAAGAAATCAGCCATGATGGTAGCCTGATTTTGGACATCTCATAGGCTTGCAGACCTATGAGAAATTCAGTGTCTGTTATTGAAGCCTGTGATATTTTATTATGGTGGCCCTAGAAAATGAAGACATCTACCCTGACAAATTTCTCCTCTTGATTTAGACCTGCTGCAATGGACAGAAGGGCTGAGCTTTTGGCCAGGCTAGGCTGTGATCGTAGCACTTTCTAGCAGTGACAGTCATCTGTCCAGGCTACGGACAGGATCACTCAAAGTCCTTCTGTAGGCTTTTTCTACTGAAGGAGGTGGCATGTTCTCTAATTGTGTACTTAAGATTATGGATGGAGAGGGCTCACAGCACATGGACCTAGAACTTCTGGTAATCATAGGCAGCGATGCAAGGATAAGCTTGAGAAGATGTAGTACCTACCGACAGAGGAGCAAAGGTGAGAGGCAGAGAGATACGGTTCCAGAACTCCCATTCGACTCAGCAAGCCTCTTTAATTTTGTGAGCTTCTCTCCAAAACATTTTTCGTTTTAAGTTGGGTTGCTTTTAGCTAAAAGAATACTGGCTGTTATTTTGTTTGTTGTTATAAAATTGAACATACAGTTCCTTGAAGGGAAAAAGCATCCTTACATCAACAGAGTTGATCTGTAATGGGTTTAATTATGTCTTCTCAGTCCCCAAAATAAGATATGTCAAAGTCCTAACTTAACAGTATCTCAGAATGTGACTTTATTTGCAAATAGAGGTTTTGTAGATATAATTAATTAAGATCAGTTTATATCATAGTAGGTAGGCCCCTAATCCAATATAACATATGTTTATAAGAAGATCACCATATGAAGAAGCAGAGACACAGGAGAACGTTTTTTTTTTTTTAATTTATTTATTTTAAACAAACATTTCTTCAAAAAAGACATACAGATGGCTAACAAACACATGAAAAGATGCTCAACATCACTCATTACCAGAGAAATGCAAATCAAAACCACAATGAGGTACCACTTTACACCAGTCAGAATGGCTGCCATCCAAATGTCTACAAACAATAAATGCTGGAGAAGGTGTGGAGAAAAGGGAACCCTCTTACACTGTTGGTGGGAATGCAAACTAGTACAGCCACTATGGAGAACAGTGTGGAGATTCCTTAAAAAACTGGATATAGAACTGCCATATGACCCAGCAATCCCACTGCTGGGCATACACACTGAGGAAACCAGAACTAAAAGAGACACGTGTACCCCAGTGTTCATCACAGCACTGTTTACAATAGCCAAGACATGGAAGCAACCTAGATGTCCATCAGCAGACGAATGGATAAGGAAGCTGTGGTCCATATACACAATGGAATATTATTTAGCAATTAAAAAGAATATATTTGAATCAATTCTAATGAGGTGGATGAAACTGGAGCCTATTATACAGTTTTTAAATGTAGGCATCATTTCACATTTTTAATAACACCAATGGTCTTCAATACAGTAGATTTTCAAAAACTACTTATTGAAGCTATTTTCATATGAGGGTTCAATTCCATAAGCAGAGTGCCTTGTTTCAAATCTTGGCTCATTCTGCCATTATGTGTCAGAAGAGTGTATCTCTTGAATTGTTGGTTCTGAAGTTAATCTTTTTTTTTCCAGCTATTATTTTATTTCACTTTCCTATTTTTTCATATCATATTTTCAGTTTCAACAGGCTATAAAATCAATTGAATGGAATATCCAAATGAATGAGCACATTTCAGGTTTGTAGTACAACAGGCTCTCCTATCTGGGAATCCTGTCGTACTGACAACAATTACAAAACATTTCCATAATTCTCTTTGAAAGAGTCATAGCAGATAAGTTATATGTAATGAAGGAATGCACTCTTAAAGAATGCTTTTGGCTGATCATTATAACTTTGTTCTTTGTGGACACATGAAAATGATAATATACTAGGTTTTGATATCATATAGATGACAAGTAACTTATCAGTAAAGAAAGAATATACATAATTTCACTGAAATGTTTATTATTTTGGAAAATATTTCAGAAAATCTTTTACATAATGGGAGCATAAAAGTCTCTGGACTGAATTTCTGAAAGTCAGACTGAGCGTTAACTGCATAATAATTGTGATTTAGAACCAAATGACTTAAGTTCTTAGTATTTCAGCTTCCTACTCATTTATTATCTTCAAAGCATCTCATCAAGGTAAATAAATGGAAAGCCTCATTTTTCTCTTCTCTTAGCAAGGTCATACTTGCATGTGAGGGTACAGTCCTTTCTTTAAAAGCAAAATTTCCTGGCCTAACTCTTCCTAAAATGAGTAGTTAAGCATAAGTGTAACTAGTACATAGTAGGGAACACAGGCTATTGTTTCCTCCCCTTAAGATTATGTCCCAGTCATGCCATGTAGATTGAAAAACTCAGATATTTTGCCTACCTTCAAACTGGTCACTTAACTAGCATTCAGAGAGTTTAGCTTTTGAGTAAAACACGTGCTCAAGGGATGAGAAGAAAGAAAAGGAAGGAATCAAACCTGCATCTGCTATAAGAGGAATCTAAAAGACTAAATGATTTAATGGAAAATATTCTAAACTACAGCTACACAAGGAAGACATTTTAAGATGAAATTCTATATCTGGACTTCGTAACCTCACATCCACTAAACCCTGGATCCATAAACATATTTCAAGGGTTATGTGAACTTGTATGGGGAAAGATCACAACTTTATTTTCATTATCCTCCGAATGAAATTCACATTTCCTTCAATGATAAATGCAGGCAACTGTAGTAGCACTGCCTATAATTAAATCATCAATAGAAATCAGAGATGTTTAAGACCACATTACCGTTGTGATATCACCAACTATTGTTTATGCTCATCACTGCTTTGACAGTGATTCTGCATGTTGCTAAGTCTTGTTATTCAATGTGTTAATAGAGTCACACAATTAAAAAAATTAAATAGCTGCATTTTCATATAACTGGTTTTGTTTGTAACCCCATTTTTCTTTGTAACTCCATTACTTTGTTTTATTCATTTCAAAACATCATTCTCAAAACTCAGTCTGTAATCCATAGACTAATACCAAAAAGTCCATAGGTTAAGAATCTCTGATAGGCTGATACCCTATATTAAATAAGTATCATCTGCAAAGATTTGTGTTTTAAAAAAATTTCAAACACAGAATAAAAAGAACTGGGGGACATTTTCCTAAATTTAGAAAATGGTATAATATTATAAATATTTTTAAAAATCAATATTGAAAAGAATATAAATTAAACTTATAAATTTGTATGTATATATTATCAAATGGTGGGAGGGTAACTATCTTCTAACAAAGTATGCTAATACAATCCTAAATGCTGACACTCTGTCAGAAAAGGAAAACTTTCTCACCTCTTGCAGACTCTGTAGTATGGATATGTGTCTGTCAGAGAAAAGACAGTAAGTCTTTCCATTACTTTGACAATGCCTTTGAATATATATGTGTGAAAATTCTCTCAGAGTTTTTGATACATTGAACATCAACTTCTGCATTGTTTGCACATTTTTGTGAAGAAATTTTTCTGGGCAACATTGTCTACATGAAAGAAACATAATTTTAAAAAACAGGTGTTATTTTGTAAATCTAAACAAAGAAAATCTTTAAATGTAGTATTGAATTTGGAGCCCCACCAACAAGATTTTCACCAATCTTCACTTTTTAGGGCATCTCTGCTTCTAGAAAATTTCCCACTTTCTTTAATTCCTGAGGAATTATTGAGATGCTTCTTTCCTTGCATTTTGTTTAAGTGAACATAAAAATGTCTTTTCATGTCACTATTGCAATTGAAAAAACTCTATAAGCAGTGAGAAACCACCAGACTGGTTCTGCAGAGGAAAATGAAGCATACTGACAAACAAAAATAATCCCCAATATCAGTAACAAATTGATTGTTAGGTCAAGGAATAACAAACCAAATTCAAAAACTATTGGGCTTGAAAACAGGGCTAATAAATATTATTTATTTTAGAAAAGCCATATTGTGTGACTGTCACTTGCATGTTAGTTACTATTTATATTTGAATGTGACCCTTAATATCCTCTAACTTTTTTCTCTATGTTTATCTTTCTTGAACTTGAGTAGAGTGAGAGGTGATAAAGAATGATAATGACATACTTTAATCTTGCTTGAAAATTTTATGGTATAATGGATATAATTTCTTCTAACCATAGTCTATACATGAAAATAGATATTATGATAATCCTAAAGATATTATGATAGTCCTTAATCTCTCCATAGGAATTTTTCAAATGTGTAATTTATAAGGTCAAACCAGAAATATTCTTTTTTTAAAAAAAAGGGTAAGTTAATTCAGAAATTATCAAACTAAAGCCACAGGTATTAAATAACCTATTTAACAGGTCATTAATAGGTATTAAATATAAATCTAGTTTATATTTATTTCTCCACTTGGGTAAACAACATATGAGCCACAGTGATAATAAGAAAATGAAAGTTCAACAACAAGGGGTACTTTCTATGCACCATATAAATGATGTCATTTTTTGAAGTGTTAGTGATTAACTCTTTTTCATCATATCTCTTATTATTGAGTAGAAAAGAGTCTTGAAGTCTACAACAGTATTCCATAAAAAAAGACCCATAATTTAAAGGAATATTTCAGAAATTTTATAGTTTGTCCTTTTATCTATAGAGAGAAGCATGTTAAAACAGTAAAATTACAAAAAAGAAAAAGACTAAATTGATTAACTTTTTAGATCTTGAATGAAAAAAATGGTTAAAATCTCCCTCTATTTTTATAATCAGGAAGCCTTTTGTCTAACTCACCTGGGGAAACTTACTTCATTGTTCATTTATTTGTTAGTTACTCTCTGAAAATATGTCATAAATTCCAACACAAACAAGGCAGGGACTGTAACTTTTGCCTTTCTTACTTGCTCTAAAACATCTCAAAATATAATGATCCTTGATGGATGATCCTTGAAGATTTTTACCAAATGTAAGCTCTCCCTCACACATGATTTATTCAGTTCTTACTAAAACTCAGAAGTAGATTCAGTGGTGTTCTGGAGCCAGCCTGTCTCATCTCTTGAGAGCTGACTGCTAAATTTTCAGAAATAAGTTCAATAAAATTAAATATTAACCTATGTAACTTATAATCACATAAATTATATTTGAAACAAAGGTACTAAATACTCAAGACATCGTTTCCTAATTACTTCACTCACAAATTCTATCAATCAGGGACTTTTTCCCCCCCTCCATTAAGTAGCTATTATTAGCCTAACTTTATTAATGGGAAAACTGAATCTTAAAGGGTGGAGGAAGTGAGTGACTTACTCAACACAATAGGGACTAGAGTGAAGCCTCTAACCCTTATATTCTCACTCTCATTTTAAGGGTTCTTTTTTCCTTTTGTTAGTTACATAGTCCACAAATATTGAACACTAATCGATAAGTGAAAAGCATTATAATTGGAAATTTAGAGTGAAAGTCTAACTCCCCCTTCACCCTCACTCTCAGCTAATGACTCACTCTCCATACCATCAAGAACACAGAAACTCTCAGAAGAGAATGTACTCAAGTTCCTTCACCCATATTTGAATCCTTGCATCTGCCCATCATCTTAGGTGTGTTATTAGCATCATTTGATAGTGAGGACTACTCTTCTCTGACACTTTCTTTTCTGGTATTCTAGGATATCACCGTTGGCTAATTTTTCTCCTTACCTTTCTAACTGCACCATCTCACTTGCTTTTCTTCTCATCTCACTGACTTCCAAATGTTGGGCTGTGAATAGCAACTATCAGAAAAGATCATGATGCTGGGAAAGATTGAGGGCAAGAGGAGAAGTGGATGACAGTGGATGAGATGATTGGATGGCATCAGTGACTCAATGGACATGAGTTTGAGCAAACTTCAGGAGTTAGTAAAGGACAGGGAAGCCTGGCATGTTGCAGTTCATGGGGTTGCAAAGAGCTGGATATGACTTAGGGACTGAACAATGACAATACCACATCTCATGACTTTATAGTCTGTCCATCTGTCTGTTTATCTGCCTTCTTGACTATCTATCAGATTTATATATTCCCATTTCAGAAATCTCTTCAGAACTCCAGGTCTCTATCCTTCACTGGCCTGTTTGACATTTCCACTTAGATTTGATGTCTTAAATTTAACATGCTTAAGCTTAAGATGGAGTTCCTGATATACTTGCTTACAACTTAAAGCTACATCAGCTCTTCCTATAGGCTTTTCATTTCAGGTCCCAAATCTTGATTCCTTTTTTCTCATTACCTCAGAGTCTACCTAAAAGCATATTCTTTCAGTAATATTTTTGCAATATGTGTAGAATCTGCTGGCTTCCCAACACGCCCTTGGCCACCAGCGTGGCCTAACATGACCATTCAGCTCTTACCTTGACCAGAGCAACAGTCTCTTAATTCATCTTTTTCTCTCCCCCTTAGGCATCCGTAGTCTGTCACCAACACAGTAACCAAAGTGGTACTCTTAAACTTGTCAGAACTTGCCACTTTTCTACTTGGAACCTTCCAGAGGCAACCCATCTCATCTGGAATAAAAGCCACAATCTGTACTGTGACTGAAAGACTCCTCGTGATTTGGGCCTCAACATTTCAATCCCTCCTGGTCTTACCCCACCCTCCTCGTGGCTCTCTGACCTCATCCCCTAATGTGCTTCCTCTTGCTTATTCTGCTAGTCTTTCAACATACTCGGCTGAAGGCCCTATTGTTTGTTTTCCCCTCTGTCTGGCTAGAATTTTCCAAGTATGCTCATAGTAATGCTCTTGTACTGAAACCTCTTGTACTGGAGAGTTGTACTGCCCCTGTGGCCTATTCTGGCCACTTCATCTAAAATTCAACACCCCGCCTTCCCTCCTTCAGTATTTTATATCCTCTTCCTATGTTTTATCTTCTTTCTTTCTTAGCATCATCACTGTCTTATAAAGCAGGGGTCCACAACCTCCGGGCCACAGAATGGTACCTCCTATCAGATCCACAGTGGTATTAGTTCAGAAAAAAAAGTGCACAATAAATGTAATGAGCTCAAATCATTCTGAAACCACCTCCCCACCCCCATCCCATTAAAAGAAAAACTGTCTTCCATGAAACTAGTTCCTGGCACCAAAAATGTTGGGGGATGATGTTATAAGGTATGTTTAACTTTTTCATCTTCTTTATGGACTATCCCTTTCTATAACGTAATTCTCAGGAGATCAGGAATTTACTTCTTTTTCTTGCTTTTTGTTCAGTATCTTGTTCTAAAACAGTGTCTAAAGCATAGATGTTGCTAAATAAATATTTGTTGGATGAAAGATTAAATGACAAGACAAAATATGGAAGCTAGAGCCGTGAACTATGCCAGTTAGGTTTCTATTGATATAAAGAAGGGAAATTTAGCCAAGGTTTTTTAACTTATGTAGAAGTGATATATACTGAAGAAGTCAGGAATTCTGAGGTTTATTTCCAGGTAATACCAAGTCCATTCAGGGGGTATAGGCAATAACAGTTCGTGGATCCTCACTTAATCGCTGAAGTTTTAACTTGATTCAGCAGCTCTGGGCAGGTCTCACCATTTTTCCTCCCTGCTTTCAGACAATGTATCTTTTTTCTAACTGCAGAATTTTTAATCTCTCATGTCTTTGGCTTGAGCATAGCCTAAGTCTACCTACACCCACACTCTATTTCTGGCTTTATATGTTAGGAACTTTCAGCTTCCTTGCTGCTTACTTTTCTCCCTTATACACAAATCATAAATCATAAGAGATACAACCTTCTCTAGCAGGTATATTTCAGTTTAGGTAACTGGTCAGTCAGAATTGGCTGATTTTGTTTCAGACACACTCCTAGATCACCATCTGTTAAATGGCAGTAAGTGTCTTATTTTACAAAATGGTTTCCTAAGGACTAGCGCTTTAAAGGAAAATGTTTAACATGTCAATTTTAATTGAAAGTAAAATAATATTTCATTGACTCAAAACATCTCTTTCAGGATTAATGGTTACTACTAGTAATTTGGGTTTAGCATTTGCCTGATATCTTTTAGACAATAAAGTAAGAAGCACTGCTATTCCATTTCATGCATTCTCTACAATAATTGTTGATAGTTCATGTAGTTGAAATGTTTACCAGTATTTATTCAAGAAAATAGAATATACTCAAGACCAAGACTGAGTCCTAAGGACTAACTCTTTAGCAGAGGCTATCAACAAGGAATGGTTATTTAGAAAGAGTCATGGGCCAATTATGGCATCAAGGCTTATATATTCAGTAAAATGTAATCTTATAAGAAGCATCATTATCTTTTTAAAAAAGCACCATTATCACAATGCATGGTAGCATGGTAAGTCATTCAATACCTACTTATTGAGCAATTTTTATCTCCCTACGCCTGTTCTAGACACCATGCTATAGTGGTAAAATCCACAGAGTCCTTTTTTATGATGCTTAATGCTTGAGGATGAGATGGACATTAAACAAGTAGATGAAAAAATTTCTGAGTGCTGTGAAGACAATTAAAGTGTCAGGTGTTACTTTAGATTGGAAAAAAGTCTCTCCATGATGGGTATTAAGCTGAGATATACATGACAAAATGATACCAGCCGTGTGACTATTGAAGCAGGAATGATACTGCATGCAAGCCATGTCATAAACTCAATAAATTTGAGGAAATTTAATGATAGTGTGACTAGATCATAATGGTTGAAATGTAGAGAAGATCAGACACTTTAAATTGAGGATGGTAGATTATACTCTATGTAGGATAGAAAACTACAGAAAGTTCTTAAAAAGACCAGTAGCATGATCTTATTTACTAAAATCAGTCTGGTTGCACTTGTTGTAGACACAAGATGGACTACAAATCTGTAGACTATCGCATTCAGCTATCATCCAGGTGAGAAGTGGGGGCTTAGACAAGCAAGGACAAATAATGGACATAGCAAGAAGGGGGAGACTTAAAATAGTTATAGGGATCAAGTTGATGAAACTTGTTGATGAATTCTCCTTTCTAAATTAGAAAGACTGGATAGTAAGAAGTTTGAGTGTGTGTGTTGTGTGTATGTTCGGTCATGTCTGACTCTTTGCAACCCCATGAACTGTAGACAGCCAAGAACCTCTGTCCATGGAATTCTCCAGGCAAGAATACTGGAATGGGTTGCCATTTTCTTCTCCATGGGATCATCTC
Source organism: Antilocapra americana (assembly GCA_007570785.1). NCBI lineage: Eukaryota > Metazoa > Chordata > Mammalia > Artiodactyla > Antilocapridae > Antilocapra > Antilocapra americana. The sequence goes on from ML661346.1 coordinate 15,604,348, forward strand.
AACCCAGTCATTGAGCCCACGTCTCTTGTGTCTTCTGCTTTGACAGGCAGATTCTTTACCACCATGCCACCTGGGAAGCTCCAAACTAAGAAATTTGGTTACATCTAAATATTATTTATTGTTTCACAATAACATTTACCTTTTATATTGTTCTCTGTTTTGCATTGACTGAAAACAGATTTGACATTACTCCAACTCACTTTTCGGCAGGTACTGACTTCACTTTTGCCAGTGAGAGATTTTTGTGTGTGATTTGGAAGGTGAACAATGAGTAGACAGTATTACTCTCCAGTGGGGGTTAAAAAAAAAAGTTTTATCACACATGTATATGTTCTGAAGCAATATGCTGTTTAATTTTACTAGTTTCTAAGCTTTAAAAAAGTATTATACACTGCAGTTTGCTTTCTTTTCATATAATATAATGTTTCTAAGTTTTATCTGTAGTCTTTTGTGTGGCTGCAATTCATTCATTATCATTACTGTGTAATCCTTTGCTAAGTGACTATCACAGTTTATTTACCCTTTACCCTAAACATACACATTTTGATTTTGTCTACTTTTCTTTCTATTATGAGCAATGTAGAGAAGTGTCTACAACATGAACCAAGGAATAGAATCACTAGATCACAGGTAACTATCTCATTCAACTGCTCATAAAAATGTCAGTTTTTAAAATCAAAGTGATTATACCAATTAACATTCTCACTAGCCATTTGTTAGAATTTTCATTGTAGCAGATCCTTACCAAAGCAAGACATTTTCCAGTTATTAAATTTTGCCTGTGTAATTAGTAAAACCAATATTGTCTTGATTTTAGTATGTGTTTTCTTGAGTACTAGTGAGGTTGAACTCTTTTTTTAAGTATCATTACTATGAAGTTTTCCTGTGAAGTACCTGATCATCTATCTGTGTCTCTTTTTATGGGTTGCTTTTTAAAATTATTAACGATTTAAAATTTTAATCTGGATATCTGTAATCCTTCACTAGTAACATGATTTGAAATACTTTATTCTAGGCTGTGGCTTCTATTTTCACTTCCTTTCTGGTATTGCTTGGTGAACAGATATTCTTACTTTAGAATCATTTTAGTGTTAGTGATTTTGAAGTCTTATTAACAAATCTTTTTTAATAAAGAAAAATTTTCTTCCCTGGTGGCTCAGATGTTAAGAAACTGCCTGCAATGCAGAAGACCTGGGTTTGATCTCTGGGTTGGGAAGATCCCCTGGAGAAGAGAATTGCAACCTATTCCAGTATTCTAGTATTCTTGCCTAGGGAATTCTGTGGACAGAGGAGCCTGGTGAGCTATAGTTCATGGGATCGCAAAGAGCCAGACCCAACTGAGTGACTAACACTTTCACTTTTTTTCTTACCTCAAGCTTACAAAATTACTTTGTTTTCTTATAAAATTGTACAGTATTTTCACATTTACATATTTATTTTAGTCAACTTTTGTTTGGCTAACTCTGGACTCAATAAAAACTATCTTCATTTAAAGTATTTTATATAAAACTTTACAAAATAAGTATAAATACAGTGGATTAATCTCTCTGGCAAAGACTCTGAGATTTTTTTGACAAGAGGTTAATTTTGGGAAGATCAACCATGAGGTGTGAGAGTAACTGGACTGGGTAAAGGGAGAGGGTGCACTGTGATGAAATCACAACAGAGGTCTCAGTGACACCAAGGAGGTGCCCTGGATGCCAGTCCATGCAGAGTGGTCCCAGGTGGGTTAAAGACCAGGCCGCTGTTTCCCCTTTCCCCCTCCCCACCCCAAGCAGCCACCAGTGCAGCTGCCAGAGGGGCTGTTCCTCTAAAAAGGCAGTCTCCTTAAAACCAAAGGCAGTTTCTGGAGAGGGACTGAGGTCTGGCCTTCAGGACCTAAAACCCCTGACCTTTGAGGGGATGATCACCCTGAGGGGCATCTGAGCAGCACACAAGACCATAAAATCTTTAATGAGTTTGCAAAATAAGGGTAGAAAATTATGCTCTATCTCCAGTAAACTGTGTGTTAGAATCATAGTGTCATCCAGTAAATGTTGAGAGAACGAATGTAACAGGAAGTAGACACAAGGGGAAAATATTTCTATTCCCCCAATTTGCTTTTTATGTATCTAGTGCATTAAATCACTGACTGCGTCACACTGAATAGACTTTGTTGAAGTCTACATTCTGATCATCTTAACTGATAATCGTTGTGCTCAGTAGGACTACTGTTGCGTGCACTGGGAACTGAACTTGCACTCGATGGTTGCTTGCCCTCCACACCAACTTATTCAACTACCCAAACACCCCTTACAGTGTGCCCTCCACTGAGTTCATCTGTTACTTTCTCATTCTGTGAAATAGCTATAAGATTTTGGTGGAGGCTTTTTCCTTCCTAGTGAAATGATATGGTAAGGATTATTATTAGCACAATCATCATGATAATGATGAGTTTTAAAATATTTCACTTTCAGTAGTTCCATCAGACCATGAATGTTGGTTTGCTTAATAGATGCCTCTCAATTAATGTATATAGAACACAATACTTGCCTCAGATGCTTATTCTTTCTATGTCAAATTGATATATCTGGGGGAATTTTTGCCACGTCATTTTTCAGTTTTTCAGGTAACAGCCAAGGTTATGTCACCTTACAGTCAATATTCAGCAGTCATGGTAAAGGTTCTTCTACAGTTGCAATGAAGTTCTGTTTTAGAATTTGAGGTAAGTTGGACAAATATGACTAGACAGAAATTTATATTTTCCAGAGAATAAAAGGGACTTACTGAACTAGAGAGAATTATGTTACAGAGGAAAATACTTCTCTTTTAAGAGGACTAGCTGCTTTAAACTCTTGCTAAATTTTTGAGTAATATAAATTATACTTTTGGTATAAAGCATACAATTACAGTCTTCGACAGGTATTGTTCAATGTAGCTTGGTTTTTTGCGATCCTAATTTTACATTATTTTCTACTTACTAGAGCAAAATATTTACATCCTTTGGTTAAGCTTGCTGTGTGTTAAGAAATTTATATATATATATATATAATCTTTTAAAAAGTCAAGTATTAAACGGTAAGTTTAGTAGGTTTTCTCCAATTCTGTTGAATTAGGCCTTCAGGTTCCTCTGTCCATGGACTTTTTCAAGCAAGATTACTGGAGCAGGTTGCCATTTTCTTCTCCAGGGGATCTTCCTGGCCCAGGGATCAAACCCAGGGCTTCTGTGTCTCCTGCACTGCAGGCAGATTCTTTACCAACTGTTGATCATCACGAAAGCCCCCTTAAAAAGTCTGGTATTCAACTTATAAGTAAAAAGGCTTTTTCCAATTACAAGGAACTCAAAGAATTTTTTATACAACTTAGCTCTTTTTTTGTGTGAGAAGATATGGTAGGAAAGAAGTGATACATTTAGAAGAGTAATTACTGGAGCTTTTTTTTTTTTAGAATATTTTAATCCAAGATGATCAGGATTTTTTGATCAAGTGATAGCATAAGGGGGTGAGAATATATAAGTGGTGTTTTCTAGGTGTCTGATTTCCCTCCATGAGCCTGAGGGCCAAATACTTCCTACTTTTGAAAATTACCTTCTACTCTCATATATATGGTTATGGGGGGAGTGGGTGAGTGCATGAGCTGTCTAGTATACTATCTCTCAGCCCCTCTTGTCATAGTATGCTGTTGTTGTTTAGTTGTTAAATTGTACCTGACTTTTTTGTGACCCTATCAACTGTAGCCCATCAGGCTCCTCTATCCGTGGAATTTTCCAGGCAAGAATATTTCTTGTCATTTCCTTCTCCAGGGGATCTTCCCAATCCAGGGATCAAAACTGTGTCCCCTTATTGGCAGGCAAGTTCTTTACCACTGAGCCATCAGAGAAACCGTTGTATTAGTTTATCAATCCAAAATGTACATCTGACTTAAATCTGGTTCTCTAGCACCCTGTTTCAGGATTTTTAGCATTGCCATCTAGAATAGTAGGTTTCAGTTCAGTTCAGTCACTAAGCCATGTCTGACTCTTTAAGATCCCATAGACTGTAGCATGCCAGGACAGGCTTCCCTGTCCTTCACCAACTCCTGGAGCTTGCTCAGACTCATATCCATCAAGTTGGTGATGCCATCTAACCATCTCATCCTCTGTTGTTCCCTTCTTCTGCTGCCTTCAATCTTTCCCAGCAATAGGGTCTTTCTAAATGAGTCAGTTCTTCATATCAGGTGGCCAAATATTAGAGTTTCAGCTTCAGCATCAATCCTTCCAATGAATATTTAGGACTGATTTCCTTTCAGATGGAGTGGTTTGATCTTCTTGCAGCTCAAGGGACTCTCAAAGAGTCTTCTCCAACATCACAGTTCAAGCATCAGTTCTTTGGCACTCAGCCTTTTTTATGGTCCAACTCTTAACATCCATACATGACTACTGGAAAAAACGTAGCTTTGAATAGTGGACCTCTGTTGATAAAGTAATGTCTCTGCTTTTTAATATGCTGTCTAAAATTGTCATAGCTTTTCTTCCAAGGAGCAAGAATCTTTTAATTTCATGGCTACAGTCACCATCTGCAGTGATTTTAGAGCCCAAGAAAATAAAGTCTGTCTGTTTTCATTGTTTCCCCATCTATTTGCCATGAAGTGATGGGATGCCATGATCTTATTTTTTTGAGTGTTGAGTTTTAAGCCAACTTTTCACTCTCCTCTTTCACTTTCATCGAGAAACTCTTTAGTTCCTCTTCACATTCTGCCATAAGGGTGGTGTCATCTGCATATCTAAGGCTATTGGTATTTCTCCTGGCAATACTTCACCCATCTTGGCATTTTGCATGATGTACTCTGCACATAAGTTAAATAAGCAAGGTGACAACATATAGCCTTGATGTACTCCTTTCCCAATTTTTAACTAGTCTGTTGTTTCATGTCTGGTTCTAACTGTTGCTTCTTGACCTACATACACATTTCTCATGAGGCAGGTAAGGTGGCCTGGTATTCCCTTTTCTTTCAGAATTTTCCACAGTTTATTGTGATCCACACAGTCAAAGGCTTTGGCATAGTCAATAAAGCAGAAATAGGTGTTTTTCTGAAACTTTCTTGCTTTTTCAATGATCCAACGGATGATGGCAGTTTGATCTCTGCTCCTCTGCCTTTTCTAAAACCAGCATGAATATCTGGAATTTCACAGTTCATGTATTGTTGAAGCCTGGCTTGGAGAATTTTGAGCATTACTTTACTAGCATGTGAGATGAGTGAAATCGTGTGGTAGTTTGAGCATTCTTTGGCATTGCCTTTCTTTGGGATTGGAATAAAAATGGATCTTTTCCAGTCCTATGACCACTGTTGAGCTTCCCAAATTTGCTGGCATATTGAGTGCAGCACTTTCACAGCATCATCTTTTAGGATGATGAAATAGCTCAGCTGGAATTCCATCACCTCCACTAGCATTTTTTGTAGTGATGCTTCCTAAGGCCTGCTTGACTTCAGACTCGAGAATGTCTGGCTCTAGGTGATCACACCGTTGTGGTTATCTGGGTCACTGAGATCTTTTCTTGTACAGTTCTTCTTTGTATTCTTACAATCTCTTCTTAATATCTTCTGCTTCTATTAGGTTCATACTGTTTTTTGTCCTTTATTGTGCCCATCTTTGGGTGAAAAAACCCTTGGTATCTCTAATTTTCTTGAAGAGAGCACTATTCTTTCCCATTCTATTGTTTTCCTCTATTCCTTTGCGTTGATCACTCAGGAAAGTTTTCTTATCTTTCTGTGCTATTTTTTGGAACTCTGCATTAAGATGAATTTATCTTTCCTTTTCTCCTCTGCCTTTAGATTCTCTTCTTTTCTCAGCTATTTGTAAGGCCTCCTCAGACAACCATTTTGCAAATTTGCTGGCATATTAAGTGCAGCACTTTAACAGTACGTTTCTTTTTGGGGGGATGGTTTTGATCACTGCCTCCCATACAGTGTTGCCTGAAACTGTTCTGACACTTCTAAAAATGACAGCAGTCTAGAATAGTGAGGGCCCTCAAGTAGAGAGAAACCATAGGGAATTAAGCCACCTCAGAGTAAAGCTGAGTTGAGAAATGGGTAACACCATTTGAGTCAGTATTTTTCAAATGCATGAGATAACAAATCTCCCTTTCTGACTTAGACTGATTTTAGTTGTATCCTTCATTTATGACTATAAAGATCCTGAGCAATGCATAAAGTATGTCTAAGAAAAATCAGGATATAATTCTTCCATTATAAAGTTTCTTATATTCATTTTGACTCTTGCATTCCACAAGGAGATGTTATGAAGACACTGAAAGTGGTCTAGTGAAAACATTTTATGAAATAGAAAAATGAATTTTATGAATACAGTTTGTAACATATCTAGAGGGAATAAAATATAAAAGGGCTTAGGTATAGTCGACTGATTACTATGAAAAGTTTTGCCATGTATATAATATATATACCAAGTTAATAGAGACATCATCAATCATCTCATCATCAATCATCGCACAGTCTCTCAGTCTGTGGCTCCTCCTCTTGCAACAGGGGAAGGAAACTATTTCTCTGTGACTCCTGCTGAAGTGCTTTTTCTGGGAGTCATGTTTTATCTGTGTGACTCAACTCTCAGGTACAGAACCAGTTAGACTAGGAGTGGTCTCAAAGACATTTAATCTATATATGTAACAATGTCTGGAATAAAACAATGAATTTTCCTAAACAGATTCCCTCTTTCAAGAACTTGGGACAATGTCTTGATAGAATACATGTTAGAAATGGATGTTGAAGCTGAAATGTCTCACAAAGAAAGCAGAGTGACTACAATGAACATTTAAGTTTAAATGATAATCAAGGAACCCAAGAATGACAGAAAGGTAGATTTAAGAGAGATAACCTGGAGACAAGACCTATGGTTAGGAGGAAAAGAAACAGTGTCATTTTCTAGTGTCATTCCATAGGTTCCTTCCATTCACAGTTGTGCCAGTTATCACTTGACTGCCTCTCAGCTCCACATTCACCCTTCAGTACTTGTCCTTCAATCATGGATTTGACTTCAGGCATTTCTCCCTTACATGAACACATATTCAACAGTCAGTAGAGGGCACAGGAGAGGCATGGCGGGAGGTAGATGACTTCTGATTCTGAGGTGCTTATTTTGTATTTTATTTTTGGCTCCTACTGTGTGTTCTGTCAGTTTGTGAATATGTAGGCTCTTCATTGATACTGTCCCAGTTATACCCCTAGAATTTGCAGTTCCTCAGTGACTTTGCAGCCTCTCTGGTTACTATCTAGGTGGTCTCCTTTCCTGGAATACTTAAAATTCCCCACTCTGTATGCTTCCCCACCAGCTCTGCCTAGGAACACAAGCACTCCAGGACTCATGGCAGTTCTTTGACGTCCCTTTGTGCACCTGTCCAAGCCTCTGCTTATCTGCGCACACCTGGAAGGGCTGCTTCCCAGGGCCCTCTCTACACCACAGGCTGTAATTCTCCAGCAAAAGACCCCTCAGTCTCTGTATATCTCACTTAGGGTCTTGACTATCTGCAACCTTATATCCTGCTGTGGTAAACTAGCTCTGACCTAAGCAACCTAGACAACTCTCCAGGGGGCTGCAACCACACCTTCTCTAACAAGATCCAATTTGTTGAAGCCCTGCCCCCACGCCACACCTTTGCAGAATTTCCCTTCATTGCATACTTTTCCTAGCCCTTAACTAACCCACAGAGTTCTCTGTATGTCCTTATTAGTTTCTATTTTATCTTAATTTAATCATTCTTTACACTAAAATTTGCATACAGTCAAATTGTTGTGACTCTTTTCTCCTTATTGGCCTCAGACAGATTCACCCTCTTTAGTAAATTCCATTTCTCTTGGGCTAACTTCAATAAATTTCTATATTTTGTGATCACAAGTTGCCATGCACATTTGCTAAGTTGCTTCAGTTGTGTCCAACTCTTTGCGACCCCATGGACTGTAGCTTACCAGGCTCCTGTGTCCATGGAGATTCTCCAGGCAAGAACACTGGAGTGGGTTGCCATGCCTTCCTCCAGGGGATCTCCCCAAGTCAGGAATGGAACCCCAGTCTCCTGCATTGGTAGGTGGGTTCTTTACCACTTGTGCCACCTGGAAAGCCCAAGAGATGGATTCAAACAGCCAGGACACACCAGCTGATTCTTCTCTCTGAGATTCAGATGTTTCTGCTTTTTACTTTTATTTCCACAGAATTTCATCAGTTGACCTCAAGACCTAGATATGACTGAACATGCCAAAGTACAAAACACTTAGATCAGTTTTGATGAACACAGGGTTTGACATATTTGTCAATAGTACCAAGGATAGTTTTGCATACTAAAATATTTAACAGCCACAGGAGGGCAAACCAATATAATTAAGGTTAAGAGTATGTGGAATAACTGGCTCAGAGAAGCTTAATGTCTCCCTGTTTCTGTTGTAACTCTGTTCAGGTTCCAGAATCAATGAGCTAGAGAAAAGATAACTAAACAGAGTAAATATTCAAACAGAATTTGCTTGAGTTTCCCAAGGTGGATTATTAACCACACAATCTAATTTATTCTTTGAGAAAGCAAGTAATTTTCCTGATATGCCCATATGCTCTTGGGCTGCAGGTCAATTCTTTCATTTAAGAAAAAAAATCACAAATTATCTTCAATAGTTATTCAATGATTGATTTCATTAAGGTATATACCAAACAAATTTCTTCAAAATTAGATTCATAGATGTTGGTCCACTTTGGTACAGAGAACTTTTAAAGATGGAGATTTGGAACAAAACCTTTATAACCTATCAATGTATTCTATGTTTAGATATGCTTAGTCATCAATTACATCAACTAACAGGTTAAAAATTTGCTATACAATTTGCTCTTTTTGATTACCATTGATACAAAAATATTGAATAGATCTAGGGAAAATGGATATAACAATATTTGAGGGATTTTTAATACAATAAATATTTTTAAGTGATGTAGTCTATACTAACAAGGGAAAATTAAAAGTAGTTTCACAATCAATAATTATGCAATAATACTGCAAAGAGCAAAGTACAGTGATTTTCAGTATAGCTGACCTTTTAATTACAGATAAAATGTCTTATGGAATATGAAAAGATGAGGAGCATTTCTGCTTAGGAAAGCTGGTTATACATTATAGTGTACAATCAATATGATGTTTGCAGAACATCACAAATTAGTACTGAAATATTAACTGCCTCCAAGAAAATGATGGCTAGGTCATGCCACATTAGAGAGTGACATTGAAAGAACTCACTAAAAAAATGTCTTTCTGAAGATTTCACTTTTTCATAGTAAAACATAAAATGTAAGGGAAATGCCTTAATAAACATTCTTGAAATAGTATTTACCTGAGAGCAACACTTCCACTATCTCAACATAGTAATAAAAACAAAGAAAGAATGAGGATTTGGGGTGAGAAGTGGAGTACCAATTGGGTTATCACAGAAACTATTTCTCCTAAATTAAGCACATTTGTGTGTGTGTGTGTGTGTGTTAGTTGCTCAGTCATATTCAACTCTTTGCAACCCCATGGACTGTAGCCCACCAGGCTTCTCTGTCCATGAAATTCTCCAGGGAAGACTACTGGAGTGGGTTGCCATTCCCTTCTCCAGGGGATCTTCCTAACCCAGGGGTAGAACCCATGTCTCCTGCATTGCAGGCAATTCTTTGTCCTCTGAGTCACCAGGGGAGTCCAAATTAAGCACATAGATATTATTTAATAATATATTTTATGAACATATGGAGTCATACATTTCTAATGTAAGTATACTTTAAAGAACACACAGTATTTTGTGGGGATATTTCTTAACTTAAATATATTTCTTATAGAAATATAGAAATGTAGAATCACAGTTTAGGGTATAAATCAAAGGTATTCAGAAATTTTAAGTGTTCAACAAAATTCAAATAAGAAAGACTGAAGGAAAACTCCCTTAAGAGTAAGAATTACAGATTGTTAGTGAAATATATTTGAATGCAAGAAGAAAAAAAGCAACGATATTATGGAAAACATTAATGTGTACCTAAGGTTCTAGACAAAAAAAAAAGAAATTTGTAGAAGAAATAAAATGAAAATACATATATAGAAAAGTGAAACCCTTATGCTTTTATTAATAATGGAATTTATGGAGAATATTGTTCAAAAGTTAATAGATAACATTTAGAAAAAGGGGCTCAATTATTCCTTAGAGATACTGAGCCAACTTTTGAAATATTCAACACATGAGTTCAAGTGCTATCTATTCTGCCTCTCTTGAAAATTCTAAAAGCCTTTTATTTCCACAGGACTATGGAAGGGTAATATCAAACACTGCTTAAGTGTACAATACCATTCGACTCTACACCTTATTACCTTGCTGAACTTGGACAATTTTCTTAGCACTCTGTACCTTGGTTGACACCTGTAAAATGGGAAAATAATAACTATCTTATAAGATTATGTGAGTGTCAAATAAGTGCATATAAAGTGGTTAGGATGCTGTAAAATGCATAATAACCACTGAATATTATTAGAATATAGTCTGATTTATTTAGTACCCTTTCAAGAGCATTGGTTTTTATACACACCAGACACAGTAATAATTAAAGATGATAATTATCGATTTGCTCAGCCTACTCATTCCATCCAAAATAGTCTTATTCAATTTTCATCATTCTATCCCACTAAAAATGTTTCCCTACTGCCTAGGCCAGCAGAGGTAAGTTTTATTTGGATCCTAAAACTTCTGTAATTGAAGCCAGGCTTACTACTTTAAGCTCCTTTCCTCTTTACCCCACATTATGTTACATTTGTTGTACTTGAGATGGGCCATTCTTTCCTACAAGGGACATGCCTTTGTTGATCTGTCTCAAGGGCCTAAATTGCTATCCCTTTCCCATTGTTTCAGAGACAGTTCAAAAGCATTTCATTGAGTCTTTGTGCTTGGAATTTCCTTCATCTCCATTCATTAATCAGGAATACTTGAATAGCTAATCTTTGCAAGGCCCTGCTAGATACAGCAGGGAGTTAGCCAGCATGATCCCCAATCTTAATGACTACAGATTTGTGGAGAAGACCTTCAGTGAAACAAGCAACCAAACCATAATTGCTATGTCTCTGTGCTTGTGCTTCATCGCTCAGTCCTATCTGACACTTTGGAACCCTTTGGACTGTAGTCTGCCAGTCTCCTCTCACCATGGGATTTTTCAGGCAAGAAATACGGGGGTGGATTGCCATTTCCATCTCCAAATTGGTCTGCCTACATTGTCCTTTTCCAGGCTCTTCACAAGACCCCCTCCATCTCATCCTTTAGGCCTCAGCTCCAACAGTACCTTCCCGAAGATGGAGTGGGTGGCCACGTCCTCCTGCAGGGGATCTTTCCCACCCAGGGATTGCATCTGCATTTCTTACTTAGAGGAATCTGCATTGGCAGGCAGGTTCTTTATCATTAGTGCCACCTAGGCTTTTTTGACCATCCCATCTAAAAATATTACCCGTCCTACGTACAGTCAGTATCTGTCTTGTTACACTGAATACTTTTATAGCATTTATGTTATCTTAAAATGTCATTTGCCCACAGATGTATTTACTTGTTGCATTATCTCCCCACTCAAACCCCCAGTTATCAGTTAACAATAATGCTGTCCTTGCTTGGTACTCATACTCCTCAGCATCAGAGTGGGACATGATTGGCACAAATTCATCAGAATAATTTCTTCACCCTTGCCAGAATAAATGGTTCAGATAAGGTCAGTACCCCAGACCTAAGTGATTCAGTGCAAGACATCCTCCTGGCCACAAATGTACAACCCAGAGTCCAATGTTTGGAAAGGGAAGAGAAAAGAAAAGATTTCTCTTTTGTTCTGAACAGTGCAATGTACACATAGGAAGTCAAATTGCTACACCATTTGGCTGCAAACAGGGCAGTTTTACTTCTTCCTTTTCAAATTGTGTGTCATCTATTTCCTTTTCTTGTCCAACTATGGTAACTAAATCTTCTGGTCATATGTTGAATATGAGTGACGAGAGTGGATATTTAATCCTTCTTCTTGATATTAAGGGAAAAGTATCCAGTCTTTCACCACTAAGTACTGTGCTGTTGGCTACAAGTTATTTTATAGATGCTTGTTGGCAATTTGAGGTAATTATATTTTATTCCTAATTTGCTAAAATCTTTTAAATCCCAAATTTGTGTTGGGTGTTGTTAAATTCTTCTTCTGGGCCAAGTGACCTGATCCACACAGTTTCCTTTTCAACCTATGGATAAGATGGACTACATTGATTTGATAGTCAAATATTTAAACAGACTTGTATATCCAGAATAACTACCACTTGGTCATGATAAAGAGTTCTTTTAATATTCTGTGGCATAAGTTCACTAATATTTTTATAAAAGGCATTTATGTATACATTCTTGAGAGATATTGATCTGTCACTTTTTGTACTATCTGACTTTGGTATCAGAGTAATTCTGGCATCAAAAAGTGAATTGGGAAGTGTCCCTTCCTCTTCTACTTCTGACATAGATAGTGTAAAATTTGTAAAATTGGTGTTAATTATTCTTTAAGTGTTGGTAGAATTTTCCAGTGAAACCAGTTGGAGTTGCAGTTGGCGATTTCCACTTTCCACTTTGTGAGCTTTTAAAATATGGATTCAACTTTTTTAATAGTTATCCAACTATTTCGATGATCGATTTCATTTCAGTTCAATTTAGGTAGTGATAGCTTATGGTGAACAATGTCAGATTTCTGATCTCTGGAGAAAAAGATTTAGCTTCAGGATCAGTACCCAGTCTTGATCACTCAGAGTTTTTGTGTGGCAGAAGTTTTATTACAGTGAAAAGGGACAGAAAAAAACTTCTGACATAGACATCAGAAGGGGGATAGAGAATGCCCTAATTGCTAGTCTTATCAAGGCCTTTATATACTTTTACCAGACCCACTCCCACAATATACATCTTCAATTAACAAGATTAGAACCAACAAGGGCTTCCCTTCTGGCTCAGCTGATAAAGAATCCACCTGCAATGTGGGCGAGCTGGGTTCAATCCCTGGGTTGGGAAGATCCCCTGGAGAAGGGAAAGGCTACCCACTATAGGATTCTGGCCTGCTTAATTCCATGGACTGTATAGTCCATGGGGTCACTAAGAGTCAGATAGGACTGAGGGACTTTCACATACATACTAAAACTAACAATAAAGAGGTCATTCTCCAAGCCAGGCTTCAACAATACGTGAACCGTGAACTTCCAGATGTTCAAGCTGGTTTTTGAAAAGGCAGAGGAACCAGAGATCAAATTGCCAACATCCACTGGATTATTGAAAAAACAACAGAGTTCCAGAAAATCATCTATTTCTGCTTTATTGACTATGTCAAAGCCTTTGACTGTGTGGATCACAATCAACTGTGGAAAATTCTGAAAGAGATGGAAATACCAGACCATCTGACCTGTCTCTTGAGAAACCTGTATGCAGGTCAGGAAGCAACAGTGAGAACTGGACATGGAACAACAGACTGGTTCCAAATAGGAAAAGGAGTACATCAAGGCTGTATATTGTCACCTTGCTTATTTAACTTATATGCAGAGTACATCATGAGAAATGCTGGGCTGGAAGAAGCACAAGCTGGAATCAATAACCTTATATATGCAGATGACACCACCTTTATGGCAGAAAGTGAAGAGGAACTAAAAAGCCTCTTGCTGAAAGTGAAAGAGGAGAGTTAAAATGTTGGCTTAAAGCTCAACTTCAGAAAACAAACAAAGATCATGGTATCTGGTTCCATCACTTCATGGGAAATAGATGGGGAAACAGTGGAAATAGTGTCAGACTTTATGTTTTCGGGGCTCCAAAATCACTGCAGATGGTGATTGCAGCCATGAAATTAAAGGAAGCTTACTCCTTGGAAGGAAAGTTATGACCAACATAGATAGCATATTTAAAGGCAGAGACGTTACTTTGCCAACAAAGGTCCATCTAGTTAAGGCTATGGTTTTTCCAATAAGTCATGGGTGGTGAAGAAACCTGAGCACCAAAGAATCAATGCTTTTTAACTGTGATGTTGGAGAAGACTCTTGAGAGTCCCTTGGACTGCAAGGAGATCCAACCAGTCCATCCTAAAGGAGATCAGTCCTGGGTATTCATTGGAAGGATTGATGTTGAAGCTGAAACTCCAATACTTTGGCCACCTCATGCAAAGAGTTGACTCATTAGAAAAGACCCTAATGCTGGGAAGGATTGGGGGTAGGAGGAGAGAGTGATGACAGAGGATGAGATGGCTGGATGACATCACCGACTGGGTTTGGGTGGACTCCGGGAGTTGGTGATGGACAGGGAGGCCTGGTGTGCTGTGATTCATGGGGTCACCAAGAGTTGGACACGACTGAGTGACTGAACTGAACTGACCTGAACCAGACCACTTCCATATAGCTAATAGGATTACTCAAAGGTTCCTGTTAAGAAGAAAAAACATGTTCTCAAGCAAGATACATTGTTGTTATATAATCATTAGTACAGAGCTTAAGGAAAAACCTACCTTTGAGCAAGATGAGTTGTTTTGTTGTGTAAACATTATCTCTGGGCTTAAAGAAAGTTAGTCTTAAGGATTGTTGTCATAACAACTCAAGAGTTTAAGAAAATTCTTGAGTTTATGTGACTAAGACAAAGCAATGTAGAAAAACAGTTCATTCCTTTCTCCTCCTTGAAAGCCCTGGACCCCTTTCTCCTCCTCGAGGGCTCTAGAATCCTCCTTCCTTGAGGGCCCTGGACTCCTTATTAACCTACCGAAGAATTAACTCTCTCAGAAGTTCACAGTTTTCCACGTATCCAGAAAGTTTTCATTTTTTTCTAAGTACTAAAATTTGTGAGCATTAACTTATTTGCTCTATTTCCTTAATGTTCTTTTAATGGTTATAGGATGTGTGATGATATTCCCTATTTCATTCCTGACATTGGGGATTTGTATTCTTTTGTTTTTATTGTTGTCTGTCTTGCTAGAAGTTTGTCAATTTTATTACTTTTGAAGACCAATTTTTGTTTAATTTATTTTCTCTATTGTTCCTTTGTTTTTAATTTATTAGCTTCTGCTCTTTATTTCCTTCCTTCAACTTTCTATGAGTTCCTTTTGCACTTTCCTTTTTTTCTAGATTCTACATGCAGGAACCTACAAGACTGATTTGAGATCTTTCTTTGTTTCTAAAGTAAGCATTTAGCTATATATTCTATTCTCATAGTTGTAGTTGCATCTCATATCACATATTTTGCTATATTTTAGTTTTCCTTCAGCTCTATGCTTTTTAAAAATTTCCTGTGAGTCTTCATCCTTCACTCATGAATCTAAGAAGTTTGTTGATTAATTTCAACATATTTAGCAATTTTCCTGTTGTCTTTCTGTTATTGATTTCTAGCTAAATGTATAGTCAGGGAACATACTATATATGATATCAGTTTAAAAAATTTTTTTTTACAGCTCATCTTGATTAATTTTCCAAGTGCATTGTGCTATTGTTGAGTGGAATGTTTTATATATATGAACTGAATCTTCTCAGTTAATTGTGCTATTCAATTATTCTAGATCTTTACTAATTTTCTGCCTATTAGTTCTACTAGTTGCTAAGAGGAGAAAGTTGAAGTTTGCAGCTGTAATTGTGGGTCTATTTCTCCTTTTAGCTTAATTAGCTTTTTGCTTCATGTATTCTGAGACTCTGTTTTTTGATGTATATGCATTTAGGATCATACATTTCCTTGGTATATGGATTATTTTTTTAAAAATCATTAGATCTCATCCTTCTTTGACTCCAGTAATTTTCTTTGTTTTAATGTCCATATGACTAGATATTTACATATCCACTTCTTTGTTTGATAAATGTTTGCACAATATATCTTTCTCCATGTTTTTAGATTCAACTTATCTATGTCACTGAATTTGAGATGAGTTTCTATAAATAATAGGCAGGCTATTTTAAAAATCTTTCATACCAAACTATCATTTGATTGACATTTAGGGTAATTATTCATATCAGGACGTAAGTCTATCATTATATTGTTTGTTCTCTGATATTCACCTATTTCTCCTTTCCTTCCTTTCTATGGATTACTTGAACATTGTTTTTTTAGTGTTCCATCTTATTTACAGGCTGTTTTTTGAGTGTTCTTTTTGTACAGCTTTCATGGTGATTGTTCTGGGTATCATAATATGCAAATGCTATTTATCACAGTCTACTAGTATAAATATTTTACCACTTATAGTGACATATGAGGTCGTCACTTCCTCTTAGGTTCCTTTACTTTCCTTACTCTAAATATCACTATCTAGAGTGTTGGATAGCATTACAATTTTTGCTTCAAAGAGTTCAATTCAGTTCAGTTGCTCAGTTGTATCCAACTCTGTCTGACCCCATGGACTGCAGCACGCCAGGCCTCCCTGTCCATCACCAACTGCCAGAGTTTACCCAAACTCATGTCCATTGAGTCAGTGTTGCCATCCAACCATCTCATCCTCCATCATCTGTGGGGCTTCTCTATTTTCCTTTTCTCTCCGACTCTCTAACCCACCCCGTAGCGCTCCAGGGCGGGAGTCAGAAAGCTGGGTGAGCCCTCGGTCTCGGACAGAAGGACCTTCCAAAGTTATCTTCTGAGGATGGGAGCCTCTGGAAGATCGGCCCAAGGAGGGGGTGAGCGGACCACCTGCCCCACAGCCTCCCTCGCCTGGAGAGAGACATTCAGACGCAGCAGGGTTTCTGTCAAAGCAGTTCCGTTTTATTGAGCTGAAGGGAGAGCTTATATAAGCAAACAGCTCGGGAAGGAAAACAGCACGGGGGTTTCAAACGGGGCTTTCCGGGAGCTTGGCCAATCAATGTAAAGGTCACGTATCCAGGAGGAGGCGCACCAATGTATACTGGTCACGTCCTGGCATTGCTAAGAGGAAGTTAGCCATGGCCAATCGCATTTTTTTGTAAATAGCCTCAGTCCCGCCCTCTTGATCTCCGCCAAGCGCCATCTTGTTGTGAGCACATGTGAGGTGCCCTACAATCATCCCCTTCTCCTCCTGCCCTCAATCTTTCCCAGCATCAGTGTCTTTTCAAATGAATCAGCTCTTTTCATTAAGTGGCCAAAGTACTGGAGTTTCAGCTTCAACATCAGTCCTTCCAATGAACACTCAAGACCGATCTCCTTTAGGATGAACTGGTTGGATCTCCTTGCAGTCCAAGGGACTCTCAAGAGTCTTCTCCAATACCACTCAAAGATAATTTATAAAATTCACGAAAAGATAACCCATTTTATCTACCCATATTTTTTCTCTTTCTATTGTTCTTTCTTCAGTCCCAACAATTCAAGATTTTCTTTTTTTACACTTCTTTTCTGTTTAAAGGACTTTCTTAGAAAACCTTAAGGTAGGTATGCTAGTGAAAATTTTCTTTAGTTTTCTTTCTTCTGAGAATCTTTATTTCTCCTTAAATCCTTAAGGATGTTTTTGTTAGATATATTATTCCTGGTTGACAGTATTTTTCTCTCAACACTTGAAAAATATTGTGCCACTTGCTTCTGGTCTTTGATACAGATCAGAAACTATTTGAATTGATGTTCCCCTGAAGGTAAAATGTTTCCTCTCTCTTGTTCTCAGAAATAAACTATAATGCACCTTGGTATGGATTTCTTTGGTTTTATCCTGTTGACATTCATTTGACTTCTTAGATCATAAGGTTGTGTCCTTTGCCAAATTTGGAAAGTTTTCAGTAATTATTTCTGTGAACACTCTTTTAGTCTATCTTTTCTTCTTGGATTCCAATGATATTAATGTTGGATATTTGTTATTGTTAAAGAGGTCCTTGAAGCTCTGATCAATTTTTTTCAGTCTATTTTTCTGTCTATCATTCAGATTGGGTATATTTGATTGTCTTTAAGTTCACTGATTTTATCCTCTGAAATCTCCAGTCTAGTATTGAATCAAACCAGCAAGAATTCTTATTTTGTTACTGAACTTTTCAGTTCTACATTTTCCATTTTCTTCTATTGGCTCTTTTTCTATAACTTTTATTCCTTTCCTAATATTTTGGTTTTCATTTGTTTCAAGACGATTTATAATTGATGTTAAAATCTTTTTATGAACTACTTTAAACTGAATGCTGACAAATTCAACATCTGATTTATCTCAGTGTTGACATATGTTGATTCTCCTTTTTCATTCTACTTTTTGTTTTTCATGTTATTTTATCATGATTCTTACTATGATAAGGGATTTTTGTTTATACCCTAAAGTTTGCTCATTGTGTTAACAGGCTCTGGTTCTAATTTAAATCTTCTCTTTTAGCAATCAGCCATTCCATTTAGTATGCAGATTCTAGCCTTGTTTTGTGGGGTGTTGTTCCAATGGCAGTTTGATTTTATGGGATTTTTATTTTAGCATTTTGGTTTTATTTTGGTCTTTATGGCTTATCTTATACCACTAGGGCTCTCACTGATTCTTGTTGGTATTGGCTGAGGGAATGTATAGGTAGGGATTTAACCAAAGCAGACTGCCTGGCCTCATTCAATAGTAAAGGAAGTAAGAAGTGCTACTAGCAAAGTACTGCAAGTTATTTTGCTGTTGAACCCTAGACAAAGGTAAAAGAAGCTTGTATCCTAGATTTTGTATCCCAGCTTCCTCATATGAGATTTTTAACATTAACCACTCAGTTGTGTCCAAATTCTTTGCCATTCCATATCCTGTAGCCTATCAGGCTCCTCTGTCCACGGGATTCTCCAGGCAAGAATACTGGAGTGGTTTTTCATTTCCTTCTCTAGGGGATCTTCCTGACCTAAGGAATGAACCCAGGTCTCCCAAATTGCAGACAAATTCTTACCATTTGAGCCATCAGAGAAGCCCCTTTAATGTAATGAAAGGAGGCAGCCATTCAGGACATAATAATATGGACATATTGAGATGGTTAATTATAAATGGTATGTAAAAGAAGATTGACAGTGTGCTCACAGAAAGCTTGGCAGAATTTTATAGGTAACTTAGCCACTTACAACTCTTGCCTTGAACTTTCTAGGATATAAAAATCTCAAGTCTGATATACTCAATCTGAACTTAGACCAATAACAGAAAAATTCTGATGAGTCTCCAGCATTGGTTGTCAAAATGTTCCATGTAAGAAGAAAACTGACATGAAGATCAAGGTCACTTGACCCAGTCTCCCAAAAAGTACCTCAATATCAGGTAAAGTGGATTGAGGGTTGAACAGAAACATGTTTAGGTCTATTATATAAGAGAGTACAGTATATAGTACTGCCCAGACCTGCTAATAACCCTCTTAATAGTGTAAACTTAATGTATAGGGAAATGGAGATGATATAGTAGTAGGCAAAATTAATCTTTGGTTTAATTTTGGAATGTATGACAAAAAATATATATGTCTTTATGGCATCTACATTACTTGAGTGGATAATTGGTATAGACATAATAATTGAATGAAAATTACTCCTAGTCAGATACAACTGAAAAGATCAGTTCAGTTCAATTCAGTTGCTCAGTTGTATCCAACTCTTTGCGGCCCCATGGACTACAGCACACCAGGCCTCTCTGTCCATCACCAACTGGTGGAGTCTACCCAAACCCATGTCCATTGAGTCATTGATGCCATCCAACCATCTCATCATCTGTCATCCACTTTTTCTCTTGCCCTCAATCTTTCCCAGGATCAGGGTCTTTTCAAATCAGTCAGTTAAGGTGGCCAAAATATTGGAGATTCAGCTTCAGCATCAGTTTTTCCATTGAATACTCAGAACTGATCTCCTTTAGCATGGACTGGTTGGTTCTCCTTGCAGTCCAAGGGACTCTCAAGTGTCTTGTCCAACACCACAGTTCAAAAGCATCGCTTTTCAATGCTTAGCTTTCTTTATAGTCCAACTCTCACATCCATACTTGACTACTGGAAAAACCATAGCCTTGACTAGGCAGACCTTTGTAGGCAAAGTAATGTCTCTGTTTATTAATATGCTGTTTAGGTTGGTTGTAACTTTCCTTCCAAGAAGTAAGGGTCTTTTAATTTCATGGATGCAATCACCATCTGCAGTAATTTTGGAGACCCCCAAAATAAAGTCAGACACTGTTTATATTGTTGCTCCATCTATTTCCCATGAAGTAATGGGACCAGATGCCATGGTCTTTGTTTTCTGAATGTTGAGCTTTAAGCCAAATTTTTCACTTTCCTCTTTCACTTTCATTAAGAGGCTCTTTAGTTCTTCACTCTCTGCCAAAGGGTGGTATCATCTCCATATCTGAAGTTATTGATATTTCTCCCAGCAATTTTTATTCCAGCTTGTGGTTCTTCCAGCCCAGCGTTTCTCATGATGTACTCTGCATATAAGTTCAATAAGCAGGGTGACAATACACAGCCTTGATGTACTCCTTTTCCTATTTGGAACCAGTCTGTTGTTCCATGTCCAGTTCTCACTGTTGCTTCCTGACCTGCATACAGGTTTCTCAAGAGACAGGTCAGATGGTCTGGTATTCCCATCTCTTTCAGAATTTCCCACAGTTTATTGTGATCTACATAGTCAAAGGCTTTGGCATAGTCAATAAAGCAGAAATAGATGTTTTTCTGGAACTCTCTTGCTTTTTCGATGATCCAGCAGATGTTGGCAATTTGATCTCTGGTTCCGGTGCCGTTTCTAAAACCAGCTTGAACATCTGGAATTTCATGGTTCATGTATTGCTGAATCCTGGCTTGGAGAATTTTAAGCATTACTTTACTAGCATGTAAGATGAGTGCAATTGTGCAGTAGTTTGAGCATTCTTTGGCATTGCCTTTCTTTGGGATTGGAATGAAAACTGACCTTTTCCAGTCCAAATTTGCTGACATATTATGTGCAGCACTTTCACAGCATCATCTTTCAGGATTTGAAATAGCTCAACTGGAATTCATCACCTCCACTAGCTTTGTTCCTAGTGATGCTTCTTAAGGCCCACTTGACTTCACATTCCAGGACGTCTGGCTCTAGGTGAGTGATCACACCATTGTGATTATCTGGGTCGTGAAGATCTTTTTTGTACAGTTCTGTATATTTTTGCCACCTCTTCTTAATATCTTCTGCTTCTGTCAGGTCTATACAATTTCTGTCCTTTATCGAGCCCATCTTTGCATGAAATGTTCCCTTGGTGTCTCTAATCTTCTTGAAGAGATCTCTAGTCTTTCCCATTCTATTGTTTTCCTCTATTTCTTTGCATTCATCACTGAGAAAGGCTTACTTATCTCTCCTTGCTATTCTTTGGGACTTTGCATTCAAATAGGTATATCTTTCGTTTTCTCCTTTGCTTTTTGCTTCTCTTCTATTCACAGCTATTTGTAAGACCTCCCCAGACAGCCGTTTTGCCTTTTTGCATTTCCTTTTCTTGGGGATGGCTTTGATTCCTGTCTCCTGCACAATGTCACGAACCTCCATGCATAGTTCATTAGGCAGTCTATCAGATCTATTCCCTTAAATCTATTTCTCATTTCCACTGTATAGTCATAAGGAGTTTGTTTAAGGTCATAGCTGAATGGTCTACTGGTCTTCCCCACTTTCTTCAGTTTAAGTCTGAAGTTGGCAATAAGAAGTTCATGATCTGAGCCACAGTCAGCTCCTGGTCTTGTTTTTGCTGACTGTATAGAGCTTCTCCATCTTTGGCTGCAAAGGCTATAATCAATCTGATTTCAGTGTTTACCATCTGGTGATGTCCATGTGTAGAGTCTTCTCTTGTGTTGTTGAAATAGGGTGTTTGCTATGACCAGTGCATTCTCTTGGCAGAACTCTATTAGCCTTTGCCCTGCTCCATTCTGTACTCCAAGGCCAAACTTGCCTGTTACCTAAGGTGTTTCCTGACTTCCTACTTTTGCATTCTAATCCCCTATAGTGAAAAGGACATATTTTTTTTGTGTTAACTCTAGAATGTCTTGGAGGTCTTCACAGAGCCATTCAACTTCAGCTTCTTCAGCATTACTGGTGGGGGCATAGACTTGGATTACCATGATTTTGAATGGTTTGCCTTGGAAATAAACAGAGGTCATTCTGTAGTTTTTGAGATTGCATCCAAGTACTGCATTCTGGACTCTTTCATTGACTATGATGGCTACTCCATTTCTTCTAGGGGATTCTTGCCCACAGTAGTAGATATAATGGTCATCTGAGTTAAATTCACCCATTCCAACCAGTCAATCTTCGTTTGCTTTTTCCTAGAATGTTGATGTTCACTCTTGTCATCTGCTGTTTGACCACTTCCAATTTGCCTTGATTCATGGACCTAACATTCCAGGTTCCTATGCAATATTGCTCTTTACAGCATCGAACCTTGCTTCTACCATCAGTCCCATTCACAACTGGGTGCTGTTTTTGCTTTGACTGCCTTCAATCTTTCTGGAATTTTTCTCTACTAATCTCCAGTAGCATATTGGGCACCCACCAACCTGGGGAGTTCATCTTTAAGTGTCCCATCTTTCTGCCTTTTCATACTTTTCTTGGGTATGAACAGTATGGAAGGGTATTCAGCTCTTCCAAAATCCTCATTGGAAGAGCTGAATTTCAGGCTCTGTTCCTTGCAATAATAGAAGAATTGAAAACAAATAAAAGTGCTACTATTTGGGTATGCTGACTCTTGAGATTGTAATTTTCTCCATAAAATGGACCAAATGGGTCATGAAAAAGAACTTTATAAAGGATACTACACTTTGGAAAGCTCTACAGAAATTCTGAGATAAAAATCAAAGTAATATACACTAATGTTTAACCAAAACAACCCTGTTTCAGGTTTGGGAGATAACTGGAATCATGAAGTTGTCACACTAGTTTGATCTCTTGAAGTGGCAGCTTAGAAGTCCACAGCATGAAAAACCATAAAGGAACTCAAAGCATAAAACAATATGCCAAATGGTGATATATACTGGTAGCTCCCCAACAAAGTCAAATGTTGAATAACCAGGAAAAGCAAAGTCTAAAATTCATCCTTGCCAGCACATAGTTTGCAAGATTACTTTTGCTTTTTATCTATGGCTGAGAACTTCCCAGGTGGCACAATGGTAAAGAATCCACCTGCCAATGCAGAGATGCAAGAGACATGGGTTTGATCCCTGGGTCAGGAAGATACCTTAGAGAAGAAGATGGCAACTCACTCCAGTATTCCCACTTGGAAAATCCCATGGACAGAGGAACCTGGCAGACTACAGTCCATGGGGTCACAGAGAGTTAGACATGACTGAGCGACTGAAGACACACACACACACATGGATAGGGAAGAAGACTTAAATGGACACTGACAGAACTTGATTCATATTTTGGGTTGGGATTTCCATATGTGTAAGCTGAAGTCAATGCCGTTAATACTATTAAAAGACTGGGAAGCAATGGAGTCAATGCTAATACTATAAAAAGACTAGGAAAAATAATACTTTACCAGTTTGACTCTCACAATTATATGTTATCTGATCAAGGCATGAAATTCTCTATCCACCTAGTGCAACAGTGGATATAGAAGTACATCACTCTCAATGAATTCTTCTTATTCCTTACCATCCTCAAGGTGGTAGGTACCAGACATAGTCAACTAAAACATTTGTTTAAAATGATCGATGGTGACAAAAGATTAAAAGCTAGTCTATGAACTCCCAGCTTTATTTTTGCAATTTAATGCCAAGAGGTCTAATTATGGGTTTTTATTAGCTAAGTCATTATGCATTTGTAGTGAAATTGGGGAAGAGTGGATGATGGATGATGATGATATAGGAGCTTATGTACAAGTCTTCTCTTTAAGCACAATTTTTTTCAGTGCCCATCTCAGTAGTTCCTAGGCTAGAAATAAGAAAGTATATCTACTGATATGAACCTAACTAAAAAAATTCCAAAAGATTGAAGGGATGGATTATATCTTCTCCATACCTTACCAAGTTGGGGTTGATGGTTGTAATTGTTTCATGGCCTCATAAATTTGATAGTCCTATTTCTGAATATTTGTTCCATATGACCTTCCATGGGTAAGAATGGGATAAAAGAGGTGTTTCATCTTGTTACTAGGAATATGAGTGATCAGTATCTCAGCAGGAAAGATTTAGATGAAAATTAATGATAAATGAAAGAAAGGGGAGATTGTAACTGAGGGAGAAGAAGTCAGTGAATGCATGTGAAAAAAGGGAAATACTAGTATATATAATTTTGGTGCCTTGAGAGAAGCTTGGAGAAAAAGAATAATAGCTCCCTTAGTTTTGACTCATATGCACTTGGAGGGAAGCACTCTGTTGAAACCTCTTCCTGGTATAAAGAACTAAGTGGTGAGATGGATGACAACAATTCTAACACATATTCAAGGGTTGTCTATGTTCTCAAAATGAATAAAATGATATGACCTCCAACTATGACCTTGGTGAAGTGAAAGTGAAAGTCTGTCAGTTGTGTCCAACTCTTTTTGACCCCATGCACTATACAGTCCATGGAATTCTCCAGGCCAGAATACTGGAGTGTATAGCCTTTCCCTTCTGCAGGGGATCTTCCCAACTCAGGAACTAAACTGGGGTCAAGCAATATTCATACGGCATGTGTTTTAATTCCCATATTCTGGAATGTGTCTACTACCAAGAACCCATGACAGGAAGCAACTTACAGGGAAGACTTACTGAGTGAAATCTGGAGAACACAAATTCTTTGTAATCACAGTAATCTGAATAAATACTGTGTGACCATTAATTATGATGGTAAAAGTTTTAAAAGGTGCTGAGAATTGTTCATATAAGTTTATCTGCTGCATGTCCCAACTATCATAATATTACATATAAAAATAGCTAATACAATTTTTATGGATAGAAATATTAAAAGAGCTAACAATACATACAATGAAACTGATATCAATGCAACTGAAAAACAAAAAAAAAGTAACCTGATTATAAGATTAACAAAGGACCAGAATAGATACTTCTCCAAAAAAGATATACAAATGGCCATTTACTTAATATGAAAAGATGCTGAAATCTCTACTCACTAGAGAAATGCACATCAAAACAACAATGAGACAGCACTTCCCACCCAGTAGGATGATCATTACAACCAACGACCAACACCAACAAGAAATGTTCATGAAGATGTGGATAAACTGGAATGGTGGCACACTATTGGCAGGAATGCAAAATGTGGCAGTTACTGCGAAAAAATTGTATGAAGGTATTAAAAATAGAACTACCACGAGATCCTGCAATTCTACTTCTGGGTGTATATATACACAAAAGAGTTGAAAGCACAATATCAAAGAGATATCTGTATACTCAAGTTCATTGCAGAATTATTCACAATAGCCAACAGCTAGAGGAAGCC
Organism: Antilocapra americana; assembly: GCA_007570785.1. NCBI lineage: Eukaryota > Metazoa > Chordata > Mammalia > Artiodactyla > Antilocapridae > Antilocapra > Antilocapra americana. The sequence goes on from ML661346.1 coordinate 15,629,623, forward strand.
CAAATATCCACGGACAGATAAGTGAATTAAGAAAATGTGGTAAAAATACATACAATGCAATATTATTCAGCCTTGAAGAAGAAGGAACTACTGTCACATGCTACAGTTCAGTTCAGTTCAGTCTCTCAGTCGTGTCTGACACTTTGCGACCCCAGGAACCACAGCACGCCAGGCCTCCCTGTCCATTACCAACTCAGGAGTCTACCCAAATTCATGTCCATTGTGTTGGTGATGCCATCCAACCATCTCATCCTCTGTCATCCCCTTCTCCTCCTGCCCTCATCTTTCCCGGCATCAGGGTCTTTTCAAATGAGTCAGATCTTCGCATCAGGTGGCCGAAGTATTGGAGTTTCTGTTTCAACATCAGTCCTTCCCATGAACACCCAGAACTGATTTCCTTTAGGATGAACTGGTTAGATCTCCTTGCAGTCCAAGGGACTCTCAAGAGTCTTCTCCAACATCACAGTTAAAATCCATCAATTCTTCTGCTTTCAGCTTTCTTTATAGTACAACTCTCACATCCATATGTGACCAATGGTAAAATGATAGCCTTGACTACATGGACCTTTGTAGGCAAAGTAATGTCTCTGCTTTTTAATATGCTATCTAGGTTGGTCATAAATTTCCTTCCAAGGAGTAAGCATGTTTTAATTTCATGGCTGCAATCACCATCTGCAGTGATTTTGAAGCCCCTCTCAAAAAAGTCTGACACCGTTTCCCCATCTATTTGCCATGAAGTGATGGGACCAGATGCCATGATCTTAATTATCTGAATATTGAGCTTTAAGCCACTTTTTCACTCTCCTCTTTCACTTTCAGCAAGAGGCTCTTTAGCTCCTCTTCGCTTTCTGCCATAAAGGTGGTGTTGTCTGCGTATCTGAGATTATTGATATTTCTCTCAGCAATCTTGATTCCAGATTGTTCTTCTTCCAGCCCAGCATTTCTCATGATGTACTCTGCATATAAGTTAAATAAGCAGGGTGACAATATACAGCCTTGACGTACTCCTTTTCCTATTTGGAACCAGTCTGTTGTTCCATGTCCCATTCTAACTGTTGCTTCCTGACCTGCATACAGGTTTTTCAAGAGGCAGGTCAGGTCGTCTGGTATTCCTGTCTTTTTCAGAACTTTCCACAGTTGATTGTGATCCACACAGTCAAAGGCTTTGGGATAGTCAATAAAGCAGAAATAGATGTTTTTCTGGAATTTTCTTGCTTTTTCAATGATCCAGCAGATTTTGGCAATTTGATCTCTGGTTCAGAGAGATTTCTCACTTTCACTGTATAGTCACAAGGGATTTGATTTAGGTTATACCTGAATGGTTTAGTGATTTTCTCCACTTTTTTCAATTTAAGTTCATGATCTGAGCCACAGTCAGCTGTCAGTCTTGTTTTTGCTGACTGTATAAAGCTTCTCCATCTTTGGCTGTAAAGAATATAATCAATCTGATTTCAGTGTTGACCATCTGGTGATGTCCATGTGTAGGGTCTTCTCTTGTTTGGTTGGAGGAGGGTGTTTGCTATCACTAGTGCATTCTGTTGGCAAAATTCTATTGGCCTTTGCCCTGCTTCATTCTGTACTCCAAGGCCAAATTTGCCTGGAGGTGTTTTTTTTTACTGCAGGTGTTTCCTGACTTCCTACTTTCACATTCCAGTCCCTTATAATGAAAAGGACATCTTTTTTGGGTGTTAGTTCTAAAAGGTCTTGTAGGTCTTCATAGAACCGTTCAGCTTCTTCAGCATTACTGGTCGGGGCATAGGCTTGGATTATCGTGATATTCAATGGTTTGACTTGAAAATAAACAGAGATCATTCTGTCATTTTTGAGATTGCATCCAAGTACTGCATTTCAGACTCTTTTGTTGACCATGATAGTTACTCCATTTCTTCTAATGGATTCCTGCCCATAGCAGTAGATGTAATGGTTCTGAGTTAAATTCACCCATTCCAGTCCATCTCAGTTTGTTGATTCCGAGAATGTCGACACTAGCTCTTGCCATCTCTTGTTTGACCACTTCCAATTTGCCTTGATTCATGGACCTAACATTCCAGGCTCCTATGTAATATTGCTCTTTACACCATCGGACCTTGCTTCTATCACCAGTCACATCCACAACTGGGTATTGTTTGTGCTTTGGCTCCATCCCTTCATTTCTTTCTCCACTGATCTCCAGTAGCATATTGGGCACCCACCATCCTGGGGAGTTCATCTGTCCATGTCCTATGTTTTTGCCTTTTCATACTGTTCTAGAGATGTACTATGTAACAATTAAATACAGTTAATTCTACTAGACTGTATACTTAAAAGGGTTAAGAGGGTGAATTTTACTTTTTTTTTTTTTTTTGGTACAATTAACTAATTTAAAATCACTGACACTAATGTCAAATGCACTGGTAAATTAAATGAAAACCTTGCCAGGTGACTACACCTATTGAGGAGAATTGCCCTGAAGAAAATTTAGACTTGAGTAGTGATCGATTTTTTAGGCTTATTATAGTTTTTAATCACTTAGTAGATGTGTACCATGAAGTACAGATACTGGAAGATCAGATGCAAAAGAACTGTAACGTTAGTACAAAAATACAAGGAATTTTTGCTAATGCTTTTGGATGATTAAATACAAATCTGTTTAAACCCATACTGACTATTACAAGATGTAATCTTTGGATATCTTAATGTCTATTTGATTATGCAATATTGTCAGACAAGTGAACAGTTACTGAATAATGGAATGACTATCACTCCTAAATCTATTATTGATATTTCACCATAATATGTGTACATGTGAGCCCAAATTGTATCCTTTGTTTCCTAATGCTAGTAAGTTTTGTGAAATGACATACACACAGGAGAATAATTATCATTTCTGGCCTGTCTTCCTATTCTGAAAAGAATTCTATGTTTTGGTTCTATTCTTCTTTTAAAAAACAGTATATGCTGTTTTCTTAAAGTTTGTCAGATTTTTTAAGGAATATAGGGAGAAAGTCAATTCCTTAACTCATACAAAATGGTTAAAACTAGTGTGATAGTTATTTTAAAATCTGATACTTCTTACACTTATGATATAATTTTTATGATATCAACTGTAGAATTACAATATTCAATTATTATTGCCTCTTCTACAGTTTCACAGAAGGACTTGTCTGTTCAGTTATCTTAATGGTTTTGAGACTTCTTTCCTAAGTTAGAATAACTAGTACTATATTGGATAATGAATATTGACTGTAACATTTTTAAAATGTTTTTTGGTGAGATACTTATTGAGCACAGTGGGGATTTTCAGAATAGTTTTGAGTGGCTTTTGGAACAGTGTGAAAAGTGAAAGTGTTAGTCACTCAGTCGTGTCTGACTCTCTGGGACCCCATGACTGTAGCCCATCAGGCTCCTCTGTCCATGGCATTCTCCAGGCGAAAATACTGGAACAGGTTGCCATTCCTTTCTCCAAGGGATCTTCCTGACCCAGGGATTGAACCCAGGTCTCTGGCCTTGCAGGCAGATTCTTTTCCATCTGAGCCACCAGGGATTCCCTGGAGCAGTGTAACAGGGTAATTTTCATCAGTTGAACTTTAAACACTGTTGATCATATATCAACATTTGCAAAGCAGTTAAAATATGTACATCCAGTACATGGGTATTAATTTTGGTTATAATAATAACCTGGGCTTTTGTTCTAGCATTCAAAGTACATTATAAAATATATGCAAAATATTTTTAATATATATTTATATTTTAAAGGACTAAATGCCTTCTGTGTTATGTGCAATATACTGTGGTAAGCCAATGGGTCTACTACAACACCTAAACCTAAAAAAGGATAACATAAATAAAAATAATTTTGAGAACATCAGAGAACTCTGGATTGGCAAACCTAAGTGAAACAAATTCTCAAAATGAAATGAAAGCTCTGGAGAGCTTCGGATCTCTAGTTGTTTCCTTTTCTGGGAGTATTTACCAAATATGAGGTGAGATTAGCTTGATTTAGGAATAGGGTCCCTGTGGAGGGAAAGGGAAACCAGCAGAGCTTTAATCAATTGTACGTTCTTAAATTACAGATTGATATTTGAGGATTCTCAAATGCGTGGCTACCTTTCATCCTGGGATATTTGCTAACTTCTGTGGTTGTGTGGAAGGCTGGGTTAGAAGTATTCTAAAGAAATAACTCTGTAGCTTTGTGGTACTTAAGAGAAAGTTTTCCTAGAGGGACTGCTTCAAATTCGCAGTCATCTCTGTCTTTATATATATATATATATATGTCATATTTTGAACCTCAATAAAGCAGAAGTTTATAAAGCTTATCTCAAAACCTAATAATGGTAGAAATTAATCCTTCCTAGTGTCTCATAACCAAAGAAGAGATGTGCCAGGCTCTCAGTCAAAACCCACATGAAGGATTGACTCAAGCTCAAACTCATCCAGACATACTTTTTTTTTTTCTTTCAAACCTAGGTAATCTCCACACCTTTCTTGCTTGCCTGATTTCTGAAGAGAGATGTATGATGTTGATTTTTAACTTATGTCTGTATAAATCAAAATTTTTTGTTTGACTTTGGTTTCTGCAGTTTGAACATGATATGTCTAGGTGTGGATTATTTGGTTTTTATCTTGTTTGATAAAATATAAGCTTCTTTTTGCCTGGAGAATCCCATGGACAGAGGAGTCTGGTGAGCTACAGTCCATGGGGTCGCAAAGAGTTGAACATGATTGAGCATCTAACACTAACCTTTTCAAGCTTGTGATAGATTTTCTGGCTCCAAGTCACCCTTTGAGGAGCTGCCTCATTTTGTACTGTTTTGTGTAAAAATAAAGACTTTTATTTTAGACAAAAAAAGAAAAAGATAAGCTTCTTGAGCTTCTTGAATCTATGGTTTGGTGTCTGTGACTAAGTTTGAAAGGTTTTTAGCCCCTATTATCTGATTTTTTTCTCTTTTCTCTTTCTGTTATGCTTATTATGCTTGTATTATATCTATTGCAATTTTCTCACAGTTTTTGGATTTTCTATTTTGTTGTTGTTGTTATTGTATCTTTTTGCCTCTTTGCTTTTCAGTTAAACAAGTTTTATTGACATATCTTCAAGCTCACTGATGCAACCCTCTGCTGTTTTCGGTCTACTAATCAAGCCAAAAGCATTTTTCATTTCTATTATAGTGATTTTGATTTCTAGCATTCCCTTTTGATTCTTCCTTAGTGTATCTATTTCTCTGCTTCTATTACCCATTTGTTTTTGCACATTGTCAATTATTTTTTCCGCTAGAACCTTTCACATATTAATACTAACTGTTTTAAATTCCCAGCCTGGTAAGTCCAAAATCTCTGACACATCTCCATCAGGTTCTAATGCTTGCTTTGTCTCTCCAGACTGTGTTTTCTCTAACTTTAAGCATACCTTGCAATTTCCTTGCTTAAAGCCAGACAAGGTGTATCAGGTAATAGTAACTGAGATAAATTGGCCCTCACTATGAGGTTTTATGTTTATCTTCTAATGTTCTTGTTGTTAACTTTGGGCTACCATAGAAATTCTTTCTTAAAATTGAGGTCTTTCACCTCTATTAGTTATAATCTACTGGTATTTTATTAAGCCATGTTGGTGTGTTGGAAGTTATTGGGGAGGTGAAACATTCCATATTTTGCTTAAATCTCAGGTTTTATTTTATTTTTAAGAGAGTCTTAATTTCTGGTATGTGACTTTTTGGAGAGTCTCTTAGCCTTTTATTTTCCTTCTCTTATGTAGACAGGGAGGCTAGTTTGGCTGGAGTTGTCTAACAGTCCTTGTCTTAGGCTAGATAAGGCTCTGCCCAGGTAGTTTGCCCTGAGAATACAACTTCACTATGGAGACCTGAATACTGAGCTGAATGCTCTAGTTGTATTTTTGAAACGGTCACTTTCATCTTTCTGCCATTCCAGAGTACAAGGAGGCTTTTCTCTGATCTTTATCATGAGAATCTGGAGAGGATCCTGAAGGTTAAACTCATGAAAATTGAACAATCCTTCTAAGACTGTATCCTTTAAAAATATATTAAATTTTCATACTTAGTAATAATTATAGAGTGAAATTGTCCATTATAGAACTGAAACCAACATGTTTGGAATAAAATATTAAAATCCTTTTTTGGCACCCACCAACTGCCATCTTCTCCTCACAAGTAACTACTTTGATGCACCTTAGATTTCAAAGAAGGCCATCATGTATTCTGCAAACGTATTTTTCTCTTTCTAATGTTTATACCACTTGTATTAGACACATCTTACATTCAGCTTTAGATCCTCTTTTGCTCAAATATCTGTAGTTTTCCCAATGCTCCCGCTGTTCACCCCTGGCCTTAGACTTCAGGGCTTCCCTCTTAATACTGAAGGCATGAAACTCTATTGATTCTCATGTATTTAAAGACAAAAATTTGCATGTGTCAACTCCCTATGGGAGATCAAAATGTCATGGAAGTCATTGGATAAATCTTATAATTTAATTTTCCTCCCAGAACAGACTTTTTAAAGATAGTTCTATGAGACAGAGCAACCAACTATCTTGACACCAAGCAATGGCCAGCTCAGGAATGCAACCTTGTATTGGCATTTTTTTTCTTTCCTAACTCATGCCTGCTTCCTAGTAATTGTACTCCATAAAAAAATAGCAGCACAAGAACTTTTGCATTGAGGTTTTCTTCTTAACGTAGGATAAGACAAAATCTCCCCCTTTTCTTACTGTATTACATAGGCCAGGACCTCCAAAAACATGTTTAAAAAAACATAGCAATTATACAGATTTCATGTGTGTGAAGTATTTTTTTCATTTTCATTTGAGGTCCTCGTTATGAGACGTTGATGTTGATTTCTTATTTTCCTTCTCTATTCTTTTTTGAAGCAATCATACACTATTAGCTCTTTATTATTTATTTTTTTTTAAAGATTTTAGAACTCTACTTGTTTACATGAATGTGTTAGTCTACCCTGGGAGCTGTTAAGGGGTCTTAGATCTTTGTGTCACCTCCTGTGGATGACTCTCTGGTGCCTTCCCAGGACCTGTTATGTGGCTACAATAAGCAGTTAAGATCTGTTTCTTTCCGTAAAATAGGATGATTATAATAATTCAGTAATTTGAAAAAGGAACTACACCAGAGGTGCTTTATCCTTACCTTGAACTGATCTAAATGATAAGATTCTGGATTCTAGAGCTTACATTCTTTTGGGGGATGAGAATGTAAGAAATCTTGGCAGGGAATGAGAATATTTTGCTGTGGAAGTGCTGTGAATTTTGGATGACAGAGGTGAACTGTAATATATAGCCTCTAAGATATTCTAAGATATTCTATACAGGCTATTTTTAAAAGTATATAAGCTACAGAATCCAGAATCTCATCATCCAGATCAGCTCAAGGATAAAGCACTTGAGTAAATCCTTATGGGCTTCCCAGGTAGTGCAGTGGTAAACGAATCCTCCTGCCAATGCAGGAGAGAGAAGAGATGCAGTTTGATCCGATCCCTAGATAAGGAAGATTCCCTAGGGAAGGAAGTGGCATCTGACTCCCATATTCTAGCCTGGAAAATTCCATGGACAGAGGAGCCTGGTAGCCTACAGTAGGATCGGAGAGTGACTGAACACACACAAGATATTCTATGCTTTTTATTCTGAACCATAATGTAGTATGTCTATAACTAAGTTCCCCTATATTTCAATTTTGTCTTTGATATTTTCTTTCTGTCTTAAGACTTGAGTCTTTTCTTCAGCTTGGGAAAATGTCCTTTAGTTTCTCTCTCTCATTTTCTTTTCTTCTTTATAAATGTCTTCCTTTTCACTCTTTTTCTTCTAACCCTCTGGGGATGAGATGCTCTATTTTCTGAAAACAGTGTCTTCTGACCTGATTCCTGTATTTTTTTTTTTCTTTTGGTTTTGCTCTATAGTCCAGAAATTTGATTTTATCTTATATGGTACTATTTATTCTATCGTTTCATCTTATTAAATTTTTATTTTGGCAGTGACATTTTAACTGTTACTTGTTCATACATTGATTCTTTCATAATATCCTATTTTCTTTCTTTTTATTTTTCTAGTTATGGTAACTTCCAAATACTGTGAAAGTATTATGAATCTTACAGTCTTTTACTTCTTGCATTATAACCCTTTCTATGGACTTAACTGTTCTGTTTATTCACTGTGGTCTTTTTCTTTACTGTTGTCAATCTTCCATGACAGATAATCTTAATCATCTGTTTATTCTTGCTTAAGCAATAAATGGAATATTTTGACTTTCATTAATGAAATGTTTAGGAGTAGGTAAGATCTCTCTTCTATTTCTAATCTCAATTTCTTATAGGTTCTTTTTATTTTCAGGCAACGGTCTTCCAGTACAGAGATGGCTACAACTACTCCAGGTTAATAACACCATCTTCAACCCCAAAACACTAGTTTTACTTTTGAAAACTTTAGCAAATAACCTAGAAAATACTGTTTAGTCTGACATAGGTCATATATTCTAAGTCCATTTTTGAAGAATTATCAAGGAAATAAATGTTAGTTATAACACATTTCAATCTTAAACATAATATTCTTTTTAAAAATAGACCTCTCACTCTTAGTTCAAACTCTTTGATGTATATATATATTTCCTCCCAAAGCCTTGGATTATATGTAGTCAATACTTTTTCCAATGACATTTGAAAGGAAAATTCTTCATTTTAAAAATTTATTTTTCCCATGTAACTAAAGGCTTCACAATTCTGCTTTCTGATATATTATGAAATCATAAGGGAGACTCTCACTTTATTAGAATAAATATGAAGAGATTGGACAGCTGTCTTGATGAAACAAAAAAGGGTGAGACCCTGTGAAAATGTTATTTTTTTTACATCTTCTAATTTGTAAGTTAATTTCTGAACATATATGGAATATTAGTGCAAATATAGAATACAAAGTCTTAAAAAGCTACTATTTTTTTTACTAAGATTATTTCATAAACCAAAATTATAGGGTTTAGATTGAGTCTGATAATTTCAAAAGACTGCATATTAATATATTGCCTCAAAGATAGGTTTTTCTGTACAATCTGTTCCATGTACTACCAAATCTATGAATTATCCAAAACACCAATAGTTATAGGTTAAATTATATTAATATGGAGAGAAGGACTAGCCTATTGGAAAAGAGAATATCTTAAGTACAAAGAGATCACTACCAACCAGTAAGAAGTAGAATAAAGAATCATAAAGATCAGCAGGAACCTGGGACAATTTCATTGAAGACATGTAACCTGTAGATAAAAAAGCCTATTTCAGAAAAAAGATCAAATCACTAACAACAGAGAGAAAAACTGCAAAAGGAAAATTTTGGGACGTGATCATAGACATAAGCTCTCTAGATTTTGGCACCAAATGTCTCAGAAATTAAAGTTTTACAAAAAGTGAAAAAAAAAAATAGAAGTTCCCTCCTGTTGGAATGGTTGAAATTTTGTTGCATCATTCCAAAAACACTTTGGACACATCACTGAAGGGTTTCTTCAGAGGCTCAATCTATTCAACAGCAAAAAGTTCTTTAATGGAAAGAGGGAGAAGAAAGGATTTTGTTATGTAATATTCTATGCCTGATTTGGAAAACTTCACAGGTCTTGAAATATCTATTGTGTATATGCAGGTTAAGAAATGTGCAAAGGGACACACTCTATGTAACTGAACTTCATGCTAATTCAGTTTCCACCAGTGAAATGGGGAAACTGCACTTTCTAAAGTACCGGCTAGAAGATGGATGTAACAAGAGTAGAAGATATTTTGATATGACACATTTAACAGACTTCTCTGGATTACTGAGAGACAGCGCACACCTCTATTAGTAATATATAGCATTATTTAATTTTGCTAATTGTGACAGTGAGTGACTTACAGCACAAGGCTGATGGATAGAAAGGAACTTTAGCTAGTGAGTGAGATGACCACTAGGCACCCACATTCATTGTGGACTTGAGTTCTTGTCTAATATTTATAATTTATAAAATTCTAGTGAAGTGCTATGAAACTATGTTTTATATGAAAAAATGACTCTGAAAGAAATCCAGCTGCCAGCAGTAGAAAGTATGTGTGACTCAGTCATGTCTGACTCTTTGGGACCCCGTGAAATGTAGTCCACATGGTTCCTCTGTCTGTGGGATTCTCCAGGCAAGAATGGAGTGAGTTGCCATTCCCTTCTCCAAGGGATCTTCCCAACCCAGGGATTGAACCCAGTTCTCCTGCATTGCAGGCAGATTCTTTACCATGTGAGCCACCAGGGAGATTCATTAAAAGTGTTAATGTTCTTATCCTAAAATTAACATTTTGGATAAATTCAAAGCACATTGTTGAATTGTATGGTGGCTTGTAAATCTGAAGTTCTCAAGCCCCACTGTTAGTTCTATATGGAGACATGAAAAAGTGATTTGTGAATCTGATTTGGCAAATTTTCTAAATAGTCCAAAATGTGTTCTTATTGTGAAAAATGAAACTTCAGTAAAATCTGAAAAAGCAATGAACTCCTAACTAACTTTAGAAGGAAATGTCCCTTTGGAGACAGGTATTTTAATAGCTATATAAATAAACCATAGTCCCATATAACGGATGCATTAAAAACCCAAAGGTTTCACTGGCGTTCTTCAGTTATACTCGATTGCATTTGAAAGAATGAAATATATGCTTAGAGGTGTGTTCCTGAATTTGAGAAGGTCTTAGAAAGCATTTTACCAGAATATGAAAGCTCTACTATATTTCACTCATAATTATCAGTAAGAATTCACTGTGGAGTGGAAATAAGACCCAATTGGAACCCAGGTAATCTGGATTCCAGCCTTGATATTGGTACCAGAAAGATGTGTGATTTTGTTCAGGGCATTTGACCTTTCCCAGGTTAGATCCTTTCTCTTTTCACTTCAGGGGTGAGGGGTGGAGTAGTAAACTCAAGTGGGTCCCTTCTAACTCTTAGCTACCAAGTTTCCTCTGATGTTCTTCATCCAAAAAAGAAACACCAGCGTCTCAAAGTATCTGCAAATGATTATAAGCCACTTCAGCTGGTCCTCACTTTCCATGCTGGCAGCACTACAACTTAAAAAAAAAATGCTTTTCTGCCATGAGATGAGTAAGTGATTGGGCTCCATCTACTCCTGGCTCTTCTTCCTTGCCACACACCCTCAGAGTGAGTGGGATGCGCCTGCCAAGCCAAACATGATGAAACTGTGGATTTGAACATTAGCCTAAAACACGAAAAAAGTTAAATGCTATGAAAACTGTCTGTGGTTCCATCTATGTCTAAACTATGACTTCAGTGATAGAATCCTGTCATTTAAATCCATCATGATATTCAAATATTTCTATAGTGTCCTCTCTTCTCTGTCAGCAATTTATCCTTGAGAATAGCATTTGTGGCATTATTATCTGCAAAGAAATGTAAGGGGCGGGGGAAACAATGGTTTTCATCATACCAATCGCTGATGTCCTGTATTCATCTGTGCCTTTTGTGAGAGAGAATTAAAGGGGAATGAGGCTTCTAGAATCGGTGTGAACCCCTCCCCTTCACTTAAAATTGCAAGAGTGATGTGAAAGTTAAGTTCCATTATATATTTAGTTTAATAGGGCAGAGATTTTCATAATGTTCCTTGATAGCTATTTAATCACTGAAAAAGGCTTGGGCTTGGAGTCAGCTTTCAGGGTTGGCTCAGATGGGAGCCTCTGAACCTTGCCTGCCTCCACTGAGCAGACTCCACGCTCTCTATTCCCAGCCCACGTGGCAAACATATGTCTTACCACCGATCAGTCCTTGGTGCCATCTTTCTACTTACACGTTGGCAAACATGATGGAGAGGTCCTAAAGCATAGACTTGTTCCAGTTTTTTCTACTGTAGAAACTAGAAGTCAGATGGCACCTAGTAGGCACTTAATATATACTTGTTGGATTAACCTGTGAGTAATGTTCTCAGATATACAGGTTAAAAATATTCCCTTTAGTGTTGTTTCTACTATTTAAAAGAAATAACTCTATAGGATAAATGTAAAGGATTGCCACTTTTAGAAAGAGAATTGATTTTGCAAAAAACGTTTTGCCATCTACTTTGCCTTGCAAATCTGAGAAAGTGGACTCTTTTAGCTCACCCCCATAGTTCTACTGGAGCTAAGTTTGTTACACCAATAAGCAAACTCAAGAAAGCTTTACAGATTCTCATATGGCTAGCCACTTGTGAGTTTTGTTTTCTACGGTGCCTTTACTGATCTTCCAGTACCGTGCTGGCTGTCTGAGGATCTTTGTCAAAATGAGCATGAAATTAGGATTATGTAGATTTCTGTGAAACAAAGATTGAAAGTAATCTAGACAGTCTTAAAGGCTATAAGCCACAGAGACTGCTGCCTTGCATTTCAGCAGTGGAATAAATATATTATGAATGTAAGGCTGCCTTAAGAGATAGAAAAGAAAGGGAAAAAAGGCTAAAAAGTAGACATGTGCTTGGCATTAGGCCCTGTATTATAAAACACATTTTGAATCTGCTGCGTCCATAAATCATTACAGTACCAAGCAAATAATAAATATGCATTTGTAGGGGGAAAAATATCAGTGTTAATAAATCTGTCAGAATTGAAGGAGGCATTCTCTGAATCATCAAAGGGTTTCCTGTTGCTTCAAATTCAGCTTCTCTTTGATAAACTGATTATTGTAAACTAGAATCTGAGGATCTGACAGGATCTCTATCAGTTTTACATTAAATTCCTTTTTCTGAATGAATTATATTTATACTACTTTTTTTTGTCTTTGAGAAAATAATCACTTGAGGTATATTTGCTATGTGTATAATAATTATTAGGAAATGGAAATTTGAATTTCTAATCCAGAAATTTTACACTAAATTCCCATAGATATTGTGTTTCATGTAGAAACTGTGCTGGAGAATAATCAACTGTGATGGATTATTTTACTTTATACATTTTTTTCTCCACTATTAGTGAGTATCTGGAGTTTAAAAAACATTGGAATAACACCTGTACTGAAAGTGGCTTTTACAAAGGGTGATGTATTTTTAAACTACTAAACTTAAAATATTATCTGATCATACTTTATTTAAATTACTGTATCTGAAACAATCTTTTAATATAGATTATGCTTACAGTGATGAAATTAAGATATATTTGAGTATAGTAGAATGATTTTCAGAAAATCTGAAAACCTAGTAGAGTCTCATTTCAGAAAATTTGGGACTACTGCAGAAGCAGGAACTATATTTGTCCCATGTCATACAAATCAGCTGATACTTTTGAAACATCTTGCTTATTTGCCTTTTGGCATTTTTTTTCACCCTATAGATTTATTGCTCCCTCTTGTTGAATGGATCTATAGTACAATTTCTTAGTGGTTTTTCTCTGATTTCTCTGGCTGTGTCTTCTGAGTCTTTTTTGCAATCCCTTTCTAATCAACCCATAATTGTTGATGTTCTATATTCACAGCCCAGATATCTCTCCTGAACTATCTTTTTTTGCATATATTTAATTCAACATCCCCATTTGAATTATTAATTTATCATTTTCATCTTTCCAAAATAAAAGCAGACCATAATGTCTATGTTCCTGGGGCAATGTTTCCTACATTCAACAACTACACCAATGGCCATTCCATTACTTAAACCAGAAATGAGGAAGTCATCCTTTTTTATTTCTTTTTTTGCTTCCAATCAATCATCAATAGCTGTAATATTTTACCCTTCAAATATCCCCATGTCACTTTCATTTACTTTGTTTTCTCTATGTTTTCCTCTCATATTAGGAGCAGAATCCAGAATAATACTAAGAATATTGCTTATAATATTAATACTTATAATCTTACAATTGCATCATACTTTCTATCTCTGTTCATCCTGGTCACCACCAGATGCTGGATCTTTCCAGGTAACACATTATCATTCTACTTTCTTCTCCATGCTTGCTATCCATTCATCCTACCTAAGCACCCACAAAACCTTCACAAACCTCCTACAACAACTACTGGATTACCCGCTATGATCAGAAAGCTCCCCAGTATCTTTCACCTCCTCTTGGAATTTTCTTCTCTCCTCCTTGCCTTTTGTGAACTCCAGATGTCTACTGGAATAACTTCCTTCTATTCTTAACTTGACGTTGTTTCATTTTTCACTCCCCACCAGTTTGAGGCATATTACTCAGAGTTTCTCAGTTTCTATTATTCCTTACAATCCACTACTTCAACTTCAGTTTTTTCAGATTTATTCCTCTTGGTAAATTGCTTCATCATTCTCATTCACACTGTCATCAAACAGTCTTTTTTGTTATTCACCCGGCTCATTCACTTAACACTAGAGCTTAGCTAACAGTTTTTCTCTCTATGGATGTCACTTTTCTTTTAAAATTTCAAATGTCTAAATCCTCTCCCTAGAGTCTTTCAGTTTTTTGCGGTTCTCTTTCCAAATGACCTTTCATTCATTCTATTGCTGCCATTCCCTCTTATGATAATACAAATAAACCACATTATCACTAGAAAATTTCAATAAAGTAATCCACTGTAAAATCAACAATTTCATTCTTATAGCTTTTCTATCAAATATTTCTATGTCTACAAGTATCTGACCTCGTTGAGACTCCCAATGTGTTAACTCCATCACTGTTTCAATATCCATCTGCTTCCTGAAATCAGCCTGGTTTCTGTGGTCCATAAATAAAATTTATCTTTTACAAATATTCTCAATTGGTTGTGTAACTCTTCCTCTGTTTTACTCAGTTAGGAACACAGTAGGTCTGGATGAGCCTAACAACTTCCTTTTCTGTATGTGAACTGAACTGCAATATTGCTATTGAGGAAATCACCCACCTGAGCCCAAGGAGACTTTTCTGCACATTTTTGACATTTACATTTACAAATTGAACATGGTAATTTTAAGATTTTCTTTTTGCACTCAGTGTGGCCCAATAATTTTATCTCCAGCAGACTGATTGCTCCACTACCTGAAAGTATCTTATACCACTATCTTGGGGCAGAAATCGGTTAACTTTTATCCAAACCACTCTCTTTTTCTCCTGGACTCACAAACTGGCTATATTCCTCTGCCTCCATTGTAGTTGAAAGCAGTCAAGTTCCTGAGTTCTGACCAATGGAACGAAGGCAGAAGATGTAGCCATCACTTTGGGACTTGGCCCATAAGAATCTTCTACATACAATCCTTCTCTTTCTGCAGGCTGAATGGAAGAGCACAGTGAGGAACCTAGAAGACGGTGAAGTCACAGGTTGGAAAGAACCTATGTCATGAGTGACTGTGAGGAAGGTAACTGGCCCATCAGGAATATTCATGTGGGCTTTGTGTACACAATGAATAGAGGAGATTTTTTTTGTTTTCTTTTGCTCTCAGTTGCTAAGAATTTGAGATTTGTTTTGCTGTTTACTAGTATTTTTATTCTAATACATTATGCCTTCCTCCTACTGTATTTTCAGATAATATACAATTTTTGTTAAGAAAATTGAAAGCATCACAATCAAATTCTCTCCATTTTCCATCCCTGAACAACTGGCTTACATCGTACCCATTTTTTCCTCTTCTCTTTTTCACAGTGGAATCACTAGCCATCCTTGTTTCCAAGGACAATCGCCCTGCTAGTGCTCTGGGTTTCATCATTTATAACCTCTTCAAGGCACCATAGTCCTTCTGTTATCTCCACCTCACCCTCAGCATCAATTTGCATCTATGTAGTATCTCTCACATCAAAAAAGAAACATGTGATAGTTTCCTCTAATAAAATCCCTGTCTTAAGTCCACATCTTCTTCCAATTATGGCATTTTTCTCTGACTTAACCAAAATCTTTTCAAACACACTCCTACATTTACTCCTTCTACTACTTTACTTACATTCATGTTTTATAATTTTTGGACAGTAAAGTGGGGTGAGGGAATCAGAACACAGCAGGAAAAAAAAAAAGAAGAAAGTAATCATTCACATGTCTACCACGCTTAATTAACTCTGATTAGCATTATGAGGTATTTCATTTTTTAAAAATCACTTTATTGTTTTTCAAAGTGATAAATGCAAATTATAAAGTTTACAAGTTTTGCAGAGAAATTATAAAGCTAAAAGATTTGAGAAAAAACCTCCAAACACCACTTCCCTGAAATTGCCTTCATTGACACAAAGCAAGTGCATATGTCATTTATACATGTAAAAATGAATGATTCATATTTTTATAAATATGGAATTATATTGCATGTATTTTAAATAAAATATTTCATTTCATTTGAATTTTGCTATTCATATTTTAAACTCTGTAAACCTATGACTTACTTCTTCTATAAAAATAATTATTCTCAATGTCATTTATAATTAGTTTTCTGAATTTTTGGTTTAATATTTACCACTATTCACTTTATGCTTTTCTCTTCTTCATCAACATCTTTCTTTTAAGTTTTTGAATTTCTTTGTCAAACATTTTTTCCCTCCAAGAAGGGTGTTTAAGTTGTGGATTCCCTGAGTTTTTGTTTTTGTTTTTGTTTTAAAGAATTTGGCTTATTCATTTTTGGCTATGCTGGGTCTTAGTTGCTGCACAGGCTTTTCTCTAGTCGAGGTGAATGGGGGCACCTCTCTCCTTGTGGTGCTCAGGCTTCTCATCGCTTTGGCTTCTCTCACTGAGGAGAACAGGCTTAGGGCACACCGGCTTAGCGGCTGCAGTTCCCAGGCCCCAGAGCACAGCCTCAGTAGTTGTGGCGCACAGGCTTAGTTGCTCTGCAGCACCTGAGTTCTTCCTGGGTGAGGGATCAAACTCCTGTCTCCTGCATTGGCAGGTGGATTCTTTACTACTGAGTTTCCAATCCTTTGGCCACCTGATGTGAAGAGACAACTCATTGGAAAAGAAACTGCTCCTGGGAAAGACTGAGGGTGGGATGAGAAGCGGGTGACAGAGGATGGGATGGTTAGAGAGCATCACCAACTCAATGCACATGAGTTTGAGCAAACTCTGGGAGATGGTGAAGGACAGGGAAGCCTGACGTGCTGCAGTCCATGGGGCACAAAGAGTCAGACATGACTGAGCAACTGAACAACAACAGCACAAGGAAAGCCCCCCTGATATTTCTCACAGTTGAGAATATATCCTTGTTGCCTTTATACTTGGCTAATACTTTGACTGGGGGTAATGTTTTAGGGTCACACTTTTCTAAGACTGTTGTGGAAACTACCTCCTTGTCTTCTGGCTTTGAAGACTGCTGAGTAGAACTTTGATGCAAGCCTGATTTTCTCCAATTGTAGGTGATTTGAGTTTTAAGTCTAGATACCCTAAAAAGGCTTATTTTAAAATATTACTTAAATAATTGACTTAGAAAATACTTTGGTCTTAAAATTTCTGTATCAAATTATCCTTGAATAGGGTTCTCTTTCAACTTGTAGATTTAATGATTTCTTTATGTCTGGGAATTTGTCTGTTGAGTACTTCTAGTTTAAGAGCAAAAATTATAGTTAAGTTCAGCTTATCTTTCTCTACCATCCATGTCCAATGTTTCATTATGCTTCTTTACTTTTTTTAATCTGTGATTATTTCAAATCCTTCATCTATGTCAGACATTTTGTTTTTAGTTGTGTCATTTTTGTTCCTTGCTAATTAATTTATTAATTTTATTATGGGGCTTTAATTCTCATTTCCTCTTACATTTGCAATTATTTTCAAACTATTTTTTTATCTTATCATTTCATCTTGGAGCTTTTTATAGAAGCCACATTTCTCAGTTTGTTCTACAATGTGAAGCAATTGAGAAGAATTTCCTTTTTGCTTCAAGTAATAATTTCCTATTGGATAAGCCCTTTTCTTTCTTCCCATGCTTTCTCTCTTAAGTTGCTTGCCATAGTACATTTGCTCGGTTGCCATGACAGTTAATTTTTTCTTTTTTATTCTTGGTTGCACTGATCTAGACACTCCATTTACTTGGCTAATTGTGAAAGTTACTTGGCTAATTGTGAAAGTAACTTGGCTATCTTCCTGCAGTATCAAGGCCAGGACTGCTCTATTTTCTCCCTGAGATGTGGTGTTAAGGGTGAATAATTGTTTCTGTCCAATTTCTATGGGACAAGAAACAGTCAAAAGGGTAGAGGTGATGGTGTTACTTCCAACTGAATCTCTGTTTTTTTCTTTATGATTTTTTTATGCACACTACTAAGATTTACTCTTATTAGTTAGAGGCAAGGGTAAATTGAGATTGAGTGAGTTTACACAAATTTTAGGGCCCTTCTTAAGGAACATAGGCAAAGTTATGAAAACAAAATTAGGTCCAGTGCCTTTAAAAGGACTCACATAAGTGAGGGAAACCTGAAGCTTAAGCTTTGTTGTGTTAGTGAAACTGTTAATCACTCAGTCGTGTCTGACTTTTTGAAACCCCATGGAGAAAGCTTACCAGGCTCCTCTGTCCATGGAATTCTCCAGGCAACAATACTAGAGTGGGTTACCATTCCCTTCTCCAAGACTTCTTCTCAACCCAGAGATTGAACTTGGGTCTCCTGCATCCAGGGAAATCCCTGAATAGCCTACAGTAAATGTGCCTTAACTAGGTGCTGCCTGAATCCTTTATCTATGTCCCTCAAAGTTATTTTTATTATGCAATGTATAGTCCTGATAACCTTCTTTCTATCAGAGTCATTTTCTGCATTTTCCCCCCACTTTACAGACTCTACACCACTTTCCAGATACAGTTTCCTTTGTTTCACAATCAGAAGAAGAATAAAAGAATGTTCCACCTTTGGTAGTTTCACCCATACTTTGCCATATTGCTTGGGATTGTCTGTGCAAATGACTGTGTGTTTGAGTCAGGGTTCTCCAGAGAAACAGAACAAGTGAAATACATATATTGATATACATATGAGGAGATATATTTTAGGAATTAGCTCATGTCACCATGGTAAACAAAATGTCCTAAGATCTACTGTCTGTAGAGAAGAAGGAAAGCCAGAAGAATAATTCAGTCTGAGTACAGACGCCTGAAAAATGGTGAGCCACTGGTGTACCCAGAGTCTGGAGGCCTGAGAACCAGAAGCTCCCATGTGTAAGGTCATGAGAAGATGGACGCCCCAGCTCAAGACTGGAATGACAATCCACCCCTCCTTTGACAGTTGTTCTCTCAATGGACTGGGTGAGGTCCACCCACATTGGTGAAGGCCATCTTGTCTGTGCAATCTGCTGATTCAAATGCTAATCTCTTTCAGAAACACCCTTACAAACACACACAGAAATACTGTTTTAATATCTCCCTGTGTACCCCTTAGCCCAATCAAGTTGGCACATAAAATTAACTATCACTGGGAGGGACAAGATCCAGGCCAAGCTCTGTCTACTCTTTTGGAGAGTTATATATACTTTCCCTTTCCTAGTTTCCTAATTTAAGTTATTACTGTTTGTTTACTATTTATAAATTGTATCACAGGTCTTACTCTAGGAAACAAGAGACAGATATTGTGAGAAACTTCTCAGGGTAAATTTCTCCATTCACTCCTTAATCCTTTCAAGCTGCTCCCACCACTCCTCTGCTCCATCAGGGGTACAGTAGCCTCCTTGTTGGTTAAAAAAGAAAAACAACTCCTTGAACCTGTCTTTCTTGATCTCCTAACATAATTTTCTAATATTGTCTATTGATTTACTGAAATATTTTTCCCCTCTGGGGTTTCCTGAAACAAACTGCTCCTACTTCACTGGCAAGGATTTTGCTGTTTTTTGGCTGAATTCTTCTTCTTGACTTCTGAAGAGAAGTTACCTTCAGAGTACAGTGTGGGGCCGTCTTCATTTCCTCCACACCTGTTCATCCCTGGCTTACGTACCTGTTACCTGAGCTAAGAGTTCCAAACTGATATCTGTAGCATAAACTTCTACTTTGAGTTCCAGAAACAAATATCTCTCTGCATGTATATATTGTACAGCTATCGGTAACTTAAGTGACCACAACAGAATTTTACCTTTTCTCGTTTCAGATCTCTACCTTGCATTCCACATGATTGTACATTTTATTAAACACGATAAACAATTCATATTCTTGCTCATCCATTCACTGTTGAAAGTAAAGCAGATGTGCAAAAAATACATGTGTACATAATGTGCAATTTAATGGCTATCAAGAAAATAAACACATATGGACACGCTACTGACCCTAAGAAACAGATTAATATTAGTAACTTCGAAGTCCTGTGCATGCCCCTCTCAGATGCATCTCCTACCCAATTCCCCCATGTAATCACAATCATGACTTTTCTTTTTCTTATTGCATGTATGTTGGTGTCTGAATATAACTATATATATATATATATATGTATGTTTATTGGAGATGGAAATGGCAATCTACTCTAGTATTCTTGCCTGGGGGATCCCATAGATGAAGGAACCTGGTGGGCTGCAGTCCTTGGGGTCATAAAGGGTTGGACGCAACTATAGCAACCTGAACACAGACACATATATGTTTATATATATATGATTTGGCATGGAAGCATCCTTAGTTCAGGTTAGTTCAGTTCAGTTGCTCAGTAGTGTCCAACTCTGTGACTCCATGGACTGCAGCATGCCAGGCTTCCCTGTTCATCACCAACTCCTGAAGTTTACTCAAACTCATGTCCATTGAATCGGTGATACCATCCAACCATCTCATCCTCTGAAATCCCCTTCTCCTCCTGCCTTCAATCTTTCCCAGCATCAGGGTCTTTTCAAATGAGTCAGTTCTTCGCATCAGGTGGCCAAAGTACTGGAATTGTAGCTTCAACAACAGTCCTTCCAATGAACACTCAGGACTGACTGATCTCCTTTAGGATGGACTGGTTGGATCTCCTTGCAGTCCAAGGGACTCTCAAGGGTCTTCTCCAACACCACAATGGAAAAGCATCAATTCTTCAGGGCTCAGCTTTCTTTATAGTCCAACTCTCACATCCATACATGACTACTGGATAAACCATAGCCTTGACTAGACGGACCTTTGTCAGCAAAGTAATGTCTCTGCTTTTTAATATGCTGTCTAGGTTGGTCATAACTTTCCTTCCAAGGAGTAAGCACCTTTTTATTTCATGGCTGCAATCACCATCTGCAGTGATTTTGAAGACCAAAAAAATAAAGTGTCACTGTTTCCACTGATTCCCCATCTATTTCCCATGAAGTGATGGGACCAGATGCCATGATTCTAGTCTTCTGAATGTTGAGTGTTAAGCCAAATTTTTCACTCTCCTCTTTCACTTTCAGCAAGAGGCTCTTTAGCTCCTCTTCGCTTTCTGCCATAGGGTGGTGTCATCTGCATATCTGAGGTTACTGATATTTCTCCCGGCAATCTTGATTCCAGCTTGTGCTTCATCCAGCCCAGCGTTTCTCATGATGTACTCTGCATATACGTTAAATAAGCAGGGTGACAATATACAGCCTTGACATACTCCTTTTCCTATTTGAAATCAGTCTGTTGTTCCATGTACGGTTCTAACTCTTGCTTCCTGATCTGCATTCAGATTTCTCAAGAGGCAGGTCAGATGGTCTGGTATTCCCATCTCTTTCAGAATTTCCCACAGTTCATTGTGATCCACACAGTCAATGGCTTGAGCATAGTCAATAAAGCAGAAATAGATGTTTTTCTGGAACTCTCTTGCTTTTTTGATGATCCAGAGGATGTTGGTAATGGAATGCATGCTCAGTCATATCCAATTCTATGATCCCATGAACTGTAACCTAGCACACTCCTCTATCCGTGGGATTCTCCAGGCACAAATACTGGAGTAGGTTGCCATTTCCTACTCCAGGAGACCTTTCTGACCCAGGGATTGAATGCTTGTCTCTCGTGTCACCTGCATTGACAGAATTCTTTACTGCTGAGCCCCCTGGGAAGCCTTATATACATATACTGTCATATATATACACATATATATGTGTATGTGTATATATATGTGTGTGTGTGTGTGGTGTGTATACACACACACTAGGATCCTCTGTCCATGGGATTTCCCAGGCAAGACTACTGGAGTGGGTTGCCATTCCCTTCTCCAAGGGATCTTTCTGACCCTGGGATCAAACCTGTGTCTATCACATTGCAGGCAGATTCTTTATCATCTGAGCCAATGAACTATGGAATAAATGGTACTGGAACAATTATGCATATGAAAAAATCCAAACTGAATTCCTGTATCACTCTGCTGACACAAAATCACTGTTTATTTAAAATAAACAGATAAATACAACAAGACTTAGAAAAAACAGGTGGCACACATCAGAAAAGGAACAGCAAAGAAAGATGCCATTCTCTTACACATAATGGCGGTTCTCTCTACTGTTCAGCTTTGATGAAGATAAGTCATAAAAGTAAGGAACAGATACCTTTAAGAAAGAAATGCTGTGGTGTGCTGTGTCACTCAGTCATGTTCAATTCTTGGCGACCACATGGACTGTAGCCTGCAAGGCTCCCCTGTCCATGGGGATTCTCCAGGCAAGAATACTGGAGTGGGTTGCCATGCCCTCCTCCAGGAGACCTTCCCAACCCAGGGATCAAACCCAGGTCTCCCACATTGCAGGCAGATTCTTTACCATCTGAGCCACCAGGGAAGCCCTTAAGAAGGAAATGTGGTTATTAAAAGGAATAAGAAATTTTTTATTAAAGCAAACTTTCAAACCTAACAGAATTGACTTAAATGTGAAAGAGACAACCAAAAATGAAGACCAGAGAGTAAAATTGGGGAAATTATAGAGCTAAGAATTTATAAGTTAAAGTAAAATAATAATTAAAATAAGGAAGACTATAAAAGTTAGGAAGATTTTTTTTTAAGTGGTTAAGTTGAGATATATCTGATAGCCAAAAGGTAAAAATTTAACATTTTGAAGAAACACAGTTGAGAGTTAACAGAAGAGAAGTAAAAAAAGTAAGCAAATGGCATTAGAAAGAGACAGGAGGGCTCTCCAAATTCTTTGGGAATATCATATTCTACTATGTATTTCATGTCTCCATTTTCTTTTTGGACATCTGAGAGACAGAATCATTTATTATTACTTATTTTCATTCCATTTTTCATTCTAGTCCACATCACAGAAATTTTTTACTTCTGGTATATTCTCCTGCTTATATTCCCATTTGGGTCTTTCTTCCCCGCTTCCTTCAGAAAGGAAACCTCAGTTTGTCCATTGAACTCAAAGTTTGAACATTGTTTTCATGTACAAATAAAACTCAGACAGTAAACTTTTTACAGTGTACTGAGCATAATTTATATATTTAATGACCATTACTCAAGAGCAAGAAGATCATTAAGGTTATTTAAAAGCAAATTAAGGTTGACTGAGATTCTAATATGAGAAATTTGGATCTCTCTGTCATTCTTCCTCTACAGCAGAAGCTGAGGTTTACAAGAAGCTTGGAACAATGGAGAGTTTGCTGAAATCACAGTAAATCCGATTGTTACTGTTTATCTTTCCAATCACAACCAATGAATGCCTTCTCTTCCTATTTCTGTCAAGCAATGATGCCTCTGAGAAGCTCAAGGATGAATCTCACTCATAGCAGCCTTAACTATAAAGAACTTTGCTGCTCCTCTCTAGGGCTCATGTTTGTGATCCAGGCTTCACAAGCATCCTAACTCCACCTCCCCTCCAGCTTGCCAAGACCAAACCATCACTGAGGAAAGTATATAGACTGTACAACAACCTCTTCCTTTCGTAGTCAAGGAAAATGAAAAGTATTGCTTTCAGGTCCACAACCTATGCTCAGTAGCATCTGTTCACTTCCATTCCCTTCCTATACACACACACACACACACACACACAAATGTGTATAAATTATATATATTTAAATCCAGATGATGAAAAATGCTATTTTTGAGGTTGACAATCACCTCTCTGCATCCAAAGCACAACTACAGAGTCCTGAGGAAAGAGGGTAAAACACACACACACACACACACAGATAACCTTTCATCCTTTCAGTCTCTTACTCTGGTGAAATCAACATCTTAAGGATGAATTTCTGTGTAAATGTGATAGTCTTACCTGAATCCTCTTTACACTGTCCCCTTATTTCCCACTCGCGGCCCCACTTCTATGGCTCTCAATGCCCATGTTCCATGACCGTTTACTTCTGCAATTGCTCAGACTTTGTCAACTCTATTTCTATGGTTCTAGCTGCTCTCGACACTCTGACACCTTTATTGTCTAGTCTGCTCAAAATTCTGTCTTTGACCCTTACAAAATATGAGGTCCTTTCTCTTTGTCTGAGTGTATCTTCACTTTGAATATTTTCTTTGCTCTCTTCTATACTCTTCTACTCAGAAAAACTGAGAGGAATAGGATGGCTCTGCCTGTCTTTTAGATGAAAGAAAGAAGCTTTCAGCTCACCTTTGACCCCAAACCTTCTGTGATACGTCTTGAATTGTGGCATCAGACAGCACCTTCATCCTCCACTTCACCTGAAATGCTATAAAAATTCACAGCCTAACTCTTTCCTGCCCACCTCCCTGTAGGCTATGTCAAGAGAGTCTAATGTTTCCACATTCAGCCGAATTATGAAAAGGTTTTAATTAGAAACTTATGCTCATCAAAGAAAGCTCACATTTTATTAGCTGACTTTCTTCCCTTCATGACAAAACAAATGGTGGCAATGTCTCCTGTTAGCAACCAATTCCACCCTTACCTAATCTGATAAAACTCAGATAGGATATCACTTTTCTTTCCTAGCTCCCCTATTCTTAGGTTTTCCTTTCTTGAAGGTTAGAAAAAAACATTGACAAGAAAAAAAGCAATGATAATTACTGTTCAAATTTCATGAATTAACTAAGACTTTGAAATGTTTGTTTTTGTGCTAAAATAACTTTCTGAAGGACTAAATTATTTTATTGTTAGACTTTTTTTTTTTTTTGGTTTGTTTGTTTAGAATTTTGCACAATCTAAAATGTGTCTTGGGGCAAATGTTTAAATTTAAACTCAGTAATGTAGTCCTATAGCAGTTTGCTCCAGCCCTCTGCTCAAAAATGTTACTATTTTTTTTCATTGTTTAGAAACATTTGAAAGAAACTTTTAAGTTTCTCCACAATTGTCTTAAAATTTAGAGCTCTAAAATACAGGATGAGTCCAAAAATCAAGGATCAGTTGGTAATTTCTTTTTCTTAAGTCACAAAACTGGCTATGATTTTAAGCTAACTTATATTAGAACTCACTATTCTATAATGCAGGCTTCCCTAGTGGCTCAGTGGTAAAGAATCCTCCGGCCAATACAAGAGACTCAGATTAGGTCCCTGGGTCAGGGAGAGCCCCTGGAGAAGGAAATGGCAACCCACTTAAGTATTCTTGCCTGAGAAATTGCATGGACAGAGGAGCCTGGCAGGCTTCAGTTCATAGGGTCACAAAAGAGTCAGACATGACTTTGTGACTAAACAACATTCCATAATACAAGTTAGCACTGCTTTCATATTCACAGGTCGTTCCTATTCTTGTAAATTGCATAGAATAAACACTGACACGGAGAAGGCAATGGCAACCCACTCCAGTGTTCTTGCCTGGAGAATCCCAGGGACGGGGGAGTCTGGTGGGCTGCCGTCTATGGGGTCGCACAGAGTCAGACACGACTGAAGCGACCTAGCTGCAGCAGCAAACAGTAACAATCACGTTGCTTTTCAATAATTGGGACTAAATTTCTTTTTCATAAGAAACCACTTAAAAATTCTTCCAATGCAAGTGAGGGTGAGAATACCTGCTTTATAACTAAACTATCGGAAAAATATTCAGCTATCTGAATGTATACTAAATGCAGATAGTCTTGGAGAGCACCTTTCTATTATTCCTGATTCCATTAGCACTATTTTTGATGTTTATGACCTTCAATGTCAGAAAACGTTCTCTTGATACCAGTCTTTGATCCATGTGCACTGAAATTCAGATGGGAAGTACAGCATAAACCTAGCTTGAGAGAAGCAAAGGTATTTATAGTTTTGAACAATTCTGCTGGTCTTGGCTAAACATTTTAGCCTTTAAAACACAATTTACTAGAAATTAAACGTGAAATATATGTTAGTAGTACCTACTGAAGTTATAAAAGAAAGGCTATATTTTATACTGCTTTACTATGGCTTAGTTATGACAGTCTATGAAACTCTGAAGGGATATTCGGGGAATGGCTCTCTCAATACCCACCTCTGATCACTATATAAATCTTACTCTCTTATCCCAAACAAGACTGACATGATATTATCTCTTGGCCCAAGACAACAATGTATCCTTCTGTTATAGAGAGGTTCAAGAAGTTAGCCACACTAAATATGATTCTGGTTTTGATTATATAACAAATGCCACAGCCTGTACTGACAGCAAAGTCACATCTCTCTACTGCAGAGAGAAGATGAGAGGACTGGATCGTGCTGTGCTAAACTGCTGAGATCACCATCATGCATTATTAATTAAAATAAATAAGAAATAGAAGGAAAAAATGACTTTTGCTTCTGCTTCTTGAAAGGTCTGTAGTCCATTATCTAATCATCAATTCAATTTCTTTTTTACCACATCATGCATCCAGACATCAACTCTGGGTGACAAAATTCTCTCTCTGACCTTGTCACTTTAAGTCCCCCCCCCCCTCAATATCTGTCTCATTGTCATTAGAAACTTACTTCTTGAATCTTATATTCAAAATCACAGAGCCTTGGGAAAAAAAAGTAAAGCTGCTGTCACTGATGGGTTCTTTCAAAATAACTAAAAATAATACGAGCGAATCTGTCACTGGAAAACTTAGAGTGAGTGCTGCATTTTGCTGGGTGAACTTGGAAGAACCATTTATGTGATGCCTACTAGATTTCCAAACAGACAACTGTGGTGGCCAGATGAGCAAGACAGCCAAGCTTAGAGAAGAGAGGAAAAGCTACAGGAGGAGGAGAAAACAGAAAGGAAGAAATAAATTCAATTTATTGGAAAAGCCAATTTTAATGGCTTTTATTTTTAATTGTATTGAATCAGTCAATTATCTTTTAGTGAAGTTACTAGCTATTAGAGTAAAATAATCAGTCTTTTAAGCAAAAAAATAAAGAGGACATTTTAATCCTCCAGATAATCTTCAGTGATTTCAAAACATTTCTGCAGGCTCACAGATATTCCTTGCCTCAAAGGGAGAAGCTTATTCCCTACCATTGAATGTGGGCTGGAATGGAATTGTGGATCCTTTTTGGTAAACAGAATGCGGTGAAAAGCAAGGCCAGGTCTCAAAAAATGAAAACTGTTCTTGGTATCACCTCTCGAGGAAGCCAGCTGCTACAACATGAAAATACTCAGGCAGCCCTGTGGGAGGTGTAGGTGGAGATCTGAGGCTTCTCAAGACAGCCAGCACCGATTTGCCAGTCATGTAAGTGAGCCACCTTGGAGGTGGGTACTCCTGGCAGAGTTAAGACATTGGATAGTACTCGGTCAATATGTGACTAAACATTGCGGGAAGCACCAAGCCAGGACTGCCCGTCCAAGTTGCTCCTCAGTTCATGACCCATACCAGCTATAGGGGACTAAAAGTGTGCTGCTGTTTTGAGACTGAAGTTTTGGGGAACCAGACAAGGACACTACAAGAAAACAGTAGGTCAACATCTTTGATGAACATAGATGCAAAAATCTTCTACAAAATTTTAGCAAACTGAATTCAATACTACATTAAAAATATCATACACACTACAGTCAAGTGGGATTTACCCCAAGGATACAAGGGTGGTCCAACATCTGCAAATCAATTGATGTCATGCAACATATTAACAAAATGAAGGATAAAAGCCTATGATCATCTCAGTAGATGCAGAGGAAACATCAGGTAAAATTCAACATCGATAAAAACCTTCAACAAGATTGTATAGAGGCAACATATCTCAACATAATAAAGGCCATATACAACAAGCCCACAGCTTTCACTTAGTGGTGAAAATCTGAAAATTTTTCCTCTAAGATCAGGGACATGGTGACGCCCACTCTCACCATGTTTATTTAACTTAGTACTGGAAGTCCTAGTAATAGCAATAGATAATAATCAGTGATAATAGATTTTCATTCTTTACCATTTACTCTTTGAGTTAATGAGGGAGATGAGTGTCTCTTTTGTATATATTCAGGGCTTCCCCGATGGCTCAGTGGTAAAGAATATGCCTGCCAATGCAGGAGATACAGGAGACCTGGGTTTGATCCAGGGTGGGAAAGACCCCTTAGAGGAAGAAGTGACATCCCACTCCAGTATTATTGCCTGAGAAATTTCATGGACAGAGGAGCCTGGTGGGGTACAGTCCAAAGGGTCACAAAGAGTTGAACACAAGTGAGCAACTAATACTTGTATATATTCTACTATGATTTTGCTTCTTATATTTCTTTGCTTAAATCCCCGAAGGAAAATAACTTGATAGAAACAAATATGAATTCCTATTAAAGATGGTTTTTGGATATGATGTAACAAATAGTCTCAAGGATTGTGCTTATTTCTCTCTACTTTTATTTTTTCCAGTTAATTCATTCAACAGACATTTACTGAAGTCCAACTCTGTGCCTGCTAGTGGGACTCTAGCAGCGAAGACTACAGACACTAAGCAGTTTACAGAGAAATTGATCTATACTGTAATTAATTTATGCTATAATATGAAGAACCTGGAGTGACTAAGCATACTCACATTGTAGCTAACAGAAAGGCCCTCCACAGTTAATCTCTTTCCCTGTGCTAGTCAAAGTTCTTGTCTATGAAGAGGTCCATGAGTGTGCCTGAATGAAAATCAACACACTGTTGCCTTCATTGAAAAAGTCTTACTCAGGAAAATACAGCAACTGAAGTTAAGCGTATACTTCATGATGTAGGTAATTTATGTTCTGGTACAAGCTCCGTATCTCATTATGCACATTTTACCAAGGTCCTTATCTCGCTGCAGACTAGCAAGAAGCAGTTTGCAGATGCGCTGTCAGTCTTCTGACCTTAGGATTGCACTGCTCTAGACTATATTCCAGCCTCATTGAGAGTGATCAAGTGTAGCCCCAGTTCACAAGGGCTGTAATTTGAGTGCCTGGATAAGGAAGAGCTAAATCTTAGTATAAAAGGTCCTAAGAAATCCCAGTGAAGTATATACTTTGGCGGGCTAGTGCTTGTTTATTTCAAACCTGTCACACATGACAGATGAAGGGTAAAATCTTACAACCACAATTTTTAGAGAAATGGTTTCTTTTTTGAATTCAAAGCTTTACGATTTTCCCTTTCATCTGTATCATCCATTATTCCTTTTAATCATTTTTTAATATTTATATTGGCTACATATTAATAGGAAATCAGTTATTAATATAATGCTGATTAGTATGTATCTTGGAATTTGTTAGGGAAATGAAATATCTAGGAAATGCTTTTCTTTGCCTGGGGCTAGGGAAAGAAAATAAATTTTATTCTCTTTGTTCTATATATATAGGTATGTGTTTTGTGGCATTCATTCACTTGTTTTCTAAAGCAAAAACAAAGCTTATCTAATGTTATTTATTGAGAGCTCCCATTTTAAATTATATAAACAATTTCCAAATAGCTTAAAGCAGAGCAGTATAAAGGAAATTAATTATATGAAAACATTTTAAAATTATTTTCCTTGTCAGAAGGTTAAGACATTATAATTTTAGAATCAAGATCTTAGGATTTATCTGGTCAGACCCTCTCAGCTTATACCATATATTTTTCTCCTATAAAAAAATCAAAGCCCAGTGAGACTGGGCAAAAAGTGGGGTGAATAATGCTAAAGCTTATCTAGCAAAGGCTTTTTCCACTTCTTCATCATCTTGCTGCTTGTTTTAGATATATTTTTATCAGCATGCCAAATTTATATTTGATATCAGTTACTATTTTATTCTGAAATCTTATGCCATTTTCTTACTTTCCATCTGACTACCCAAAGGAGCACCGTATTTCTATATCACAAAAACACTATGAAACTATAGAACTAAAAATGGTTCAGAAAGACCAGAGGCTGTTCTGACTTTGTGCCCCTTAGTCCATCACCCGGATCAGTAGTGAACAGTTATAGGTGAATAATTAATACAATTGAACTGCAGTCTGGCTCAATAGTACCTGCAATATGTACAGGTTATTTCTCCTCTACACCTGTTTTCTTGAACATATAATCAAGTTACTAAAGAATAGAATATGAAAATATTTCACTGACCTTTCCACAGTGATAGGTCATCAGTGAAATTTCTCATGTTCTTCATTTTTTTGTTGTTTTGTTTTGAAAAATTGAAATCTGTCTCCTTGAAGTTGTTTCAAGGGACACAGGTTTTTTTTTCTTCACATACTGCATATTCCTCTCCTGGAGGAGAAATCAGTCCCGTTTCTGCTTCTTATTCTTTAAAAAATCCAGTTTTTACTCCCATGATTCCGTTGAATCTAGTCCATTTCCTTGGTAGTTGGTATTTGACTCTCTCGTCACTTTTTGACTCCTTGAAAATTTTAATTCCTGGTTCACGGTCACTCTCTCCACCACTACTCCTACCATATTTCTAAAGAACTGCAGTATCCACTTACATGGTCCCTTCAATATCTTTGTCTAGAGCTCTTTGACAGCCTTTCTTCCAATCCCCATGTCTCCAGCTCCTAAAACTTGTTGTTGACAGTAACTACGGTTCCTCCAAATTCCATTTACAAGCATTCTTTTTTCCTCCAACAACGACATCCTATCTTTTCAGTGCATTGGTCTAAAATTCCAACCCCAACAATCTCTTTAACTTGTTGGTCTCTAACCTGTTAACCTGACCTCCTTCGTTTATCCCTCACCCATCCTCCATTTCTACATCCCTCTTTATTCTGCTTATTCCGTGTTCAGTCATTGTAACCACTCTCTGACCTCTATCTTTAGCTTCCCTGCCTTTCACTTATTTTCTGTCCTCTCTTGACAAAGCCTATATGGACCTGTTTATATTTAACTTGACTCATTTTCCACTCCCTGTCCAAACCAGACAGCTGAACATTCTGGGGGAAAAGACACCACGATTCTTTAAATGTGACTACAAATGTCAAGTGAGCTTTTAATGATACCTTTTATTCACATTTTAGTTGCCCAATCTAGTGTCTTTTCCATGTTCCTGAATAACTATTTTAAATGGTTTTCTCTCTCCTCAAATTTCCAACACCTACTCTCTTATGCACATTCTTAATCCATGACATGGCATATTGTGTTTTCTGAGAATACTGAAGCAACAGAAGAAAATTTGAAAGAGCCCCGAACAGATATGCCTACTACCTGTACCCGTGCCCATGGACTGTGTCTATTGCTCTAAACTGTGCTCCAGGCCATGATCAGCCTTTCCACTCACATGCCAGTCTCACTCAACCACACAAGCGCATTGCTCCCACCACTCTTCCCCTCTGCTCCATCATTGTTTCTTTTCTACTGAGATTTTCCTTGGAGCTCTCTTTTTTCTTCAGATACTACCTCAGATTTTTTTTCATTACTTTGAAGAAAAACTTCTCAAAATAGTCGTCCTCAGTAGCACTCCATTATTTCTCTTCCTATCTTGTGCCTTCAGCTCATCTCATTCAGGTTTTCATGCTTTCAACGCCACTGAAATGACTCTTGCCAATGTCACCAGTAAACTCTGTGTTGCTTCTTTTGTAGTCTCCATCTATTGTCCTATCTATAGCGTCTGACGGAGTTAATGGGTCTCTCATCCTTAAAACACTATCTTAACTTGGCTTCCAGAATGCTCACTGCCATGGATTTTCTCCTGAGTAACAGGTTGCTCTTCCTCAAGCTCTTTTATGCTGTGCTCTTCTCTCCTCACCTATCTCTAAACTTAGAGTGTTCCAGAACTAAATATTTGAACCACTTTTCTTTTTAATCAACACTTTTTTTTCAGCCTTGAGATCATTTAAATCTTGATGAATTATAAATGAACATCTTCAGCCCATACCTCATCCTTGAACTCCCAACTTGATCAACTAATTGCCTACTTGACATTTTCACCTAGGTGTCCTTGGGTTAAAATATTACAAAATGAACTCCTTAGGTTCTAACTTTCCACAATGAATGTCCCTGCAGTCTTTATCTTCACTTAAAAAAAAGCCCATTCTTCCATTTGTTCAATGCCAAAAATCCTTGGCATAATACTCTAACATCCTGAGTCAATCTGTCAGTAACTCCTTTTGGCTCTCCCTTCAAAATATATCCAGAATTTTTGCCTACTTTTCCAGACCTTAAAAAAAAATATCTCTAGTAAAATACTCCATTATTATTATTCACTCAAATTAATGCTCAAACCTTCTTACCAATTACTCAGCATATGGTACAGGCCTCCTCACTCTGTTCTTATCACAGCTTTTAGAGTGCTTCTTATAAAATATGTGCTTGTGCTTAGTCGCTCAGTCATGTCTCACTCTTTGTGACCCCATGGTCTGAAGCCCACCAGGCTCCTTTGTCAATGGCAATTCTCCAGGCAAGAAAACTGGAGTGGGTTACCATGCCCTCCTCCAGGGAATCTTCCTAACACAGGGATTGAATCCAGGTCTCCCACATTGCAGGCAGATTCTTTACGGTCTGAGCCACCATGGAAGCCCAAGAATACTGGAGTGGGTAGCCAATCCCTTCTCCAGAGGATTTTCCTGACCCAGGAGTCCAACCTGGGTCTCCTGCATTGCAGGTGGATTCTTCACCAGTGGAGCTACCACAAGTCAGATTGAATCAACATTCTGTTCAGCTCTTCAGAGGCTTCCCATCTCATTCCATGTACAAGTCATTGGAAAATATCTTCTACATTCCTGTTAAAACCTCTAGCCTCAAAAAAGAAAGAAAGAAAAGAGAAGAAAAAATACCCTCTGGCCTTGTGCATTCGTGCTTAGTCGTGTCCAACTCTCTGAGACCCCACAGACTGTATCCCGCCAGACTCCTCTATCCGCAGAATTTTCCAGCCAAGAAAACTACAGTCGGGTGCCATTTCCTCCTCCAGGGGACCTTCCTGACCCAGGGATCGAACCCACGTCCCTTGCTTCTCCAGCACCGGCAGGCAGATTCTTTACCACTATGCCTCCTGGGAAGTAACAATTGCTCCTTTCTCACTGTGTTTCAGTCACGTTACCCTCTTTTCTCTCCAAGACAAACCAGACATGCTTCACATGAGGGCCTTTCTTGTCATTGCTTCCTCTGGTGGCAGTGTTCTTCTTTGGGACCCAATGTCACTTTTTAACTCCACCAAATTTTAACTCAAATGTCACCTTCCCCATGAAGACTTTTGGCATCTGTAGTTTCAACAACACCCTCCATGTATTCCTTATAATTCTTTCATTTTTTTTTTTCAGTAGCACCATGTAATATGCTATGTATTTCATGTAGATTATTTATGATCTGCATTCACTCACTAATAAACTAAAAGCCATGTGAAAGTATGGATTCTGCTTTGTTCACAGTTGTATTTCTAGCATCCAGAATAGAGCATGATACAGAATATAAATGTTCATGGTATGTATGTTAATTATATTACAAAGTATTCATGTTATGAAATGAATGAGTTAATGAATCAATCTGGTAAAATGTATTTTTTGACATTCCTGATGGTATGAGCAATATATACTGAAGGTGTGTTCCTTTTATTTCTTTAGAGGTGGTTAGCATTGGGTGATTCATAACACAGAGTGCAGAGATGATTAAAAATGGAGATTCAGGGTCTTCTCAGACTGGATAGATATGGCAGACCAAGCTGAAAACTGTTAGAAGGGGAAACATGATGGCAATTAGCTTAGGAAAAGAATCCTTTCTTTGACTTTGTAGTTAAAATTGAAAGTGAATAAATTCAGGTACTCACAGAGGAGGGAACTTCAAGGTATGGAAGAGAATGACATACTCATGTGTCCCACATTTCTGATGAAGCAAAATGGACAGTTTCACCAACGTTTATAAACAAGCTAGAGCTAGCATTCATCTTTTAAAGTGCCACAGCCTGTGTCATATGGCTTTACGTGAGTAGAACAGGTATCTTTGCCAGCCTTTTAGTTCAAAACACTTCTCTGCATCATTCGCATCAATAAACCAGGCATCCCAATTGGGCTGAATCTACCTAGAGAGAGAGACCTTCATCTCTGGGGCATGAAGTTGCTGTGTGGTCCCTGGGATAGGACATTCTCTTCCTAGCTGCCAAGGCTCTATAGCATGGATTGATCTTTTCAGTGAAGCAGTGCTTCATAACCGTCCCACACAGAATGAAAGTGAAAATTGCTCAGTTGTACCTGACTCTTAGTAACCCCATGATCTGTATCCCTCCAGGCTCCTCTGTCCATGGAATTCTCCAGACAAGAGTACTGGAGTGGGTTGCCATGTCCTCTTTCAGGGAATCTTCTCAACCCAGGGATCAAACCTAGGTCTTCCACATTGTAGGCAGATTCTTTACCATCTGAGTCACCCGGGAAGCCCACACATGGTATTACTACTATATTAGTCTTCTACTGTACATGACAATTCATCTCCAAATTTAATGGCTTCAAACAAACATTTATCATCTTTCAGTTGCTGTATCGCCTGGATTTGAGAGAATCATAACTGAGTGATTCTGGCTTTAAGTCTCTCATGAGTTTACCATCAAGATCTCTGCAGCCATCAGAGGTCTTGACTGTGGCTGGAGGATCTCCTTTCAAAGTTGTTATCCCATGTAAGTTCTCAAGCTGCTCTTGACTCTTGGCAAGAGTGTCTCCTTTCCTTGTTACTCTGCCTCCCACAGTGCTGCTTGAACATCCTTCTCTAATACTACCTGGCCTCTTTGTGAGTGAGGGACCCAAGAAAGCAAGGTAGAAGTCTCAGTGTCGTTTATTTTTTATTTGTCCATTTTCTTTCTTTCTTTCTTTTCTCTTGTACGTGCTGTGCAGCATGAGAGATCCCAGTTCCCTGACAAGGGGTTGAACTCATGCCCCTTGCAGTGTGGAATTGTGGAGGCTTAACAACTGAACCACCAGAGAAATCCATTAATGTCTTTTATTACCTAGCTTTAGATACCACGTTCCATCATTTTTGCAGTACCCCGATGACTGCACAAGTCAGTCCTACTTAATACAGAAGGGCGCAATAAGACTGTGAGAGTATGGAGGAGATGAGGACCGTCAGGGGCCATCCTGGAGGCTGGCTCCCACAGCTGCCCATGGGAGAGCCAGGTCTCACATTTCTAGCACAAATGTTCTATTTTTGAGAAGATGGATCTGCATGCTGAAGGCCTGGATAAATGGACTTTTCTGAAGTTATACAAATATTTAACTTAGCAGTTTATGTTTAAAAATAGTTTTCATACTTCCCTGGCTGCATTCACAATACACCTCAGCACTCAATTCTCCAGGAAGCTTGGCTAGATCAATTAGTTTAAGAGCAAAATGGTGAGAAGACGGAATCTCTCTGCTTACATCATAATAAAACATCTATTACTGGCACTCTAAGAGTAGTCATGGGTGCATAATTCTCATTAATTTAACATTAAATATCAAGCAAGCATTACCTCATCATATAGGTCCTGTTGCTATAGCAGTACCGCATCAACTGTTTTCTAATCAATTTAAATGTATTTTTGAGCGGAAACAGTGATGAAACCCAAGTAATCTGTAGATTTATAATGTAATTGTTAGGTTGGAGGAGAAAACACACATGATCCAATTGAACTGGATTGATTACACTGAGAATTTTCCAACTCTCAGAGAGTTAGTCTTGTTTTTACTTGTTAACTGATAAGAACATGATTATCTACATTAATACAACAATTTACTCAGGATCTAACAAGAAAAATAGAATAATCACAATTTTAACGCATCCTGTAAAGTTGAAAATAACCTAGTCCAACATTTAACCCAATAACCACCACTCCCTCAACCTACCATCCCAGCTTCAACACGAATAACAAGTGATTATCTAGACCAACACTCAGCCAACTTTTTCTATAGAACTTGATACTAAGTATTTTAGATTTGAGAACTAGATAATCTTCCACAAGCACTCAAAGAGCCTCAGGCAATACATGAATTAATGAGTGTGGCTCTGTTGTAGTACAACTGTATTTACAAAAACAGGCAGAAATGTGGATTTGACCCGTGAGTCATGATTTTCCAATCCCTGATTTAGACAATGGATCATACGCTGGCAACCCAGGCCAAATATGAAAACAATAGCAGTTTTCTTTGATTACCATTGAGTTCATGTTTATTTTTAGAATGAAATCCATTAAGCAAACATGTTCTTGGAAATATAGCCATCTTAGACTCTGTTTTTTCAACTTCAGCTTTTAAACAATTGTGTTTATTGTCCACCTCCAAGTGTGTTTGAGTCCAACTCTCATTGGGCTCAAATGGCTCCTGTGTTTGGAATCTCAGTATCTTTCGAGGTAACTTACTAACTGATTGAATGTATTTAAGCAAATTAATCACCATATCCTCGGTTCTCCTTTAGTATATTACATCATCTTCACTATTTATTAACTGTAATAGTATAGAGACTAGTCTTTCCTGCCCAATTGAACATTTTGAGACATGAAGTTGTGTCTCATGTACTTTTTAACCTGAGCATCAGGTGCATTGTTCAGCATACAAAAAGGGCTTTAACATTTTTGTTGCTGTTGAATTCAATATGAAAGTTTATCTTCTCTTGAACTTCTTCCCATGGACCTCTACTGCCTTTGGGAGAGTAATATTCTAATATCACTTCCTAATCCAAACCATGTAGCCATGGCACCATTAGGCCACCACAATCATGTGTTCTCTTAGGCTTAATTCTGATGACTTCTAACTTCTGATGACTCAACACAGTGAGTCATCAACACAGCCTTGGACCCTTCATAAACTTCATCGTTCATCAGTGGATATGCTTCCACTTGTTGGCATCCCTCTTAAGATGCTGTGCTCACAGAGGCACTCAACCATCCAGTAAGTCTTTCTTTAGCACTTACTGCATGCCACTGCACGGGGCAAGGCACTAGTAAGCCATGTGCTTAATCAGGGCAAGTACAGATGGTGCTTCATCTTTTTCTTTTTGTTTTTTCCTTTACCTTATAAGTGTTCACAGATTATTTTTAAATATTATGAAATTTAGATCAAGATGGAAGATAAGCCCCTTGGTCTACCAGCACTGTTTCTGTACATTTTTCACCCGTTGGCCTCTCCACTGGTCATTATACTGCCTTCAATACAATGATAGGGGCTCAAGGAGATTTATTAGGACCCTTAGATACTACGTTTCTGGACTAGAGATAAAACTCTACTTTGCAGTTTAATTGAGATATAATTCATGTAACATTCTGCAAACTTCAAGAGTACGATGTGCTGATTTGGTACATTTATACTGAAAAATGATTACCCTTATTGGGTTAGCCACTACCTCCATCCGTCAAGTCACATGATTACCATTCCTTCTTTTGTGATGAGAATATGAAATCTACTCACTCAGCAATTTTCAAATATACAATACAGTATTAATAACTATAATCACTATGCTGTACATTAGATTCTCAAAACTTAGTCATCTTATAACTGGACCCTTTGACCAACAAGAAATAAAACCTTAACAGTCACTGCCCTCTTGTAGACTCTTTATTTTTTACTTAAATTCAGCATGGCAAGTAAGGAGTTGCTTAGATGGTACTGGGACTCTTTTGAAACAGTAATGATGTAAGACTTCATCTGTGACACACATGACAGAATATATTAAAATTTTACAGATTCACTGCAAGAAATTAACAGTCTGATTGACAGGCAAGGATAACACGGTAAAATTCATAGAAAAAGAAATCTGTGTAAACAGTAAATCTCCTCAGTGATCAGGGAAGCCCTGTAACACATATGTGGACACATGGAGTTACTTTTCATGTGTATCTTATTTACATTCCTCGAGTATTCATGTATAGTAAGAATCTGATGTTAAAATTTGTGTTCCTGACTTCCTTAGTGGCTCAGATGGTAAAAAATCTGCCTACAGTGTGGGAAATCTGGGTTTGATTCCTGGGTTGGGAAGATCCCCTGGAGGAAAGCATGGCAACCCACTCCAGTATTCTTGCCTGGAGAATTCCATGGACAGAGGAGCCTGGTGGGCTACAGTCCATGGGATCACAAAGAGTCGGGCACGACTGAGTGACTCACACATTGACATTCGTTCAGTGTTTTCTGTATTGGCTACTCTGCTTTCTTTTTCTATGAATTTTAACTCAAGCCATCAAATTTTATTTCAGTCTAATCAAATACACACACACACACACACACACAGAGTCACATCTAATTTCTTTATTTCCTTTCCAACCCCCTTATTTCTCCTAACAAAAATTTGATAGCACCAGCAGTGCCCAGGAAACTTCCAATTTCTTATTATGTAGATACGTACGTTATGTTTCAGCTCTCTTCTAAAACATTCTAACGTAGTAACCTCAGAATTATTGAGACTCAATAAATACTTGCTAAATTGAATGTAAATGCATGATGTGTATTCTCTCTTCCTATGAAGTCATAAAGGTGACAGCAGTGAGCAAGGTTGATATAAACCACAGAATAGAGAGATACTTTCTAGCTAGCTGGGCTAAACTTGCCTCATGAGTACCATTCATCAAGGGGTATTTTTGAAAAGTTCTCTGACACAAATGAGAAATTTTCATCTCTCCCATCATCTGCGAATCCTCTCTCCCACTTGAATTCTCCTTCTTCCCAAGGTCTGGATCACTGTTTTGCAAACTAATGTTAAAGAAACATGAAATCAACTTACAACCGGCATTTTTTAAATCAAGTGTTATTTTAGCCTGAGTCCCTTTCATGCCCCTCTCCCCCAAAAGGAGAATTTGTATCTAGACTCTATGTGTAAGTGGTTTATTTAGGATTTGATTGCATTCCAAGAAGTAGTAGTTGGGGATTTAAGAACTGGGAAGCCAGAACATGGAAAACCAACCCACAGGTGCCTTGTCCGAGTCGTTACCTCAGGTACAAGGGGCAGAGCCTGCTGGTTTGACCCTGAAAAGCATGAATCATGCATCTCAGAAGATGCATGAAAGAGAAGATGATTTTCCATCTACTCCTGTCCCTTCACAAAAATTA
Organism: Antilocapra americana; assembly: GCA_007570785.1. Classification (NCBI taxonomy): domain Eukaryota; kingdom Metazoa; phylum Chordata; class Mammalia; order Artiodactyla; family Antilocapridae; genus Antilocapra; species Antilocapra americana. The sequence continues at coordinate 15,668,577 of ML661346.1, forward strand.
CTTGAAAATGAATTAATTACCAGACACTTTCAGTAACATGTATCAGAATAGTTGATGGTACTCTCATCTAGGCCAGGGTAGCGATGGTTGAGAAGCTTCAGGGCAGAGAGCAAGAAATAGTTGACACAGCCAAGGCCAAGACTAGCATTGAGATGCATAGCCAGACCCACAGCAGATACTTGGAGAACAGTATGTAGCTCCAACACAAGTGAAATAGAATACAGTAGGGTGGATGAAATGACATAGGATACAGTGGGTTAGAAAATGTCAGAATAATGTCATAGGGAACAATGGCAAGTGTCATTTTATTAAAGCTGTGCCAGATGTGTGTGTTACTGAATAAAATAAAATATATATTTCTTAGCTTTGGTCTGCAGTTAAAGTTTGAAAGCCACTCAGGCAGTGCTCTTCTACTCTTGCACATACTGATATCTGAGTTTCCTTTCCAGAACCCAGATGTTTTTTTCTTACTTCTGTGATTATTTTATATTGAACTATCATAATGTCAAGTAATCAGAATCATACAGAGCAGTTGCAACATTCCAATCTTTCTCCTACCGTTTATGACTGAGTATTAATTTATAGTTGAAGCATCTGAATCACATACAGAAAGCATTTGGACTGGATTGTGGTTTACCCAGGAAGTTAAGCAAAAGCTATATATTGTGCTTTTTTTTTTTATAGCTAAGGAACAATGACTGCACCTTGGAATCTACTATGAGAAAAATCAGTCAAATGAAATAGGGGCAATGCATTGAATTTAAAAAGAATTAAACTTCTGGAGTATAAATCCCATCTCTATAAAATGCATTTAATTTTATGCACTTGGTGGATACCTAAGGAGAGAGAAAAACTAAGTAATATTTAGAAGCCTACAAGTAAGGTACAATTTTTTTTTAATTCAGAGTTTTGATTATTAGATGATCTTTCCTGATTTCCTCCTCCATGTAAGGTTTTCAGCTACTGTTGGGATGCTTTCCAGAAGTACAATATTTGAGCATAAAGGAAAGCAGTGAGTTGGATCTTTCATCTATATGGCATTCATGTTGAAAGACTATATTAAGCTATGTAAATTGACAACTTTGGATAAATTATTCAAAATTCCTCTGTGTTTTGGACGATCAGGAGCAGAGCTTTTTTTTCTATAAGGTGTTTATCAAGGCCTTCCTTAGGGAAATGTTAGAGAAGTTAGGGAATGTGTTGACTGGGATGGAAGTTTCTATTTCATGCTTAACGTCTTTACTGGTTATCCAGTCTGTGAAGTAGGCTAACAAAAGGTCATTCACTATTTAAATGTTTTCAATCTTTTAGAATAAAAATAAAGGTATATATATTTTAAGGACCACCTTATCTTTGTTTGGTTTAGAGAATTTGCTTTGAAAATCTTATTAGTGATGTCTTGGTTAACGAACACTTAAACCACCATCTCAAGCATTAGAAGTCAAATGTTAAATTGAGTTTTCTGCCTGTCATTAGGGTAAGGTTTTCTTACTTCATATTTGGTCATCCCTAGCTTTTAAATGAAATAATACTTCCTCAATTTCCATTTTCTATAATACTAACTCTAACAGCTTGAATGCTATCAAAGAGGAGCAGCTATTTCTTTTAAATATGTGTTTCTGTTCTTAATATTGATGGCACTACTCATAGACCAGTGGCATTCCAGCTTCGGGTATGTGGACATTTTGTCAGGTTTATCATTAAGTCAACGAAGTCAATTAAGCAGGGAAAAGGGCCAGAAGTTGTGATAATGATCAAATTTTCTCTGCTGGGAAAGAAATAATCATTTGGAGATACAAAATAGATGGGCTTCCCCCCAGTGGCTCAGTGTTAAAGAATCTGCCTGCAATGCAGATTCAATCCCTTGGTCAGGAAGATCCCCTGGAGAAGGAAATGGCAACCCACTCCAGTATTCTTGCCTGGAGATTTCCATTGACAGAGAGCCTGGTGGACTACAGTCCACAGGGTTGCAAAGAGGTGGACACAACTGAAGCGACTTAGCATGCATGCACAGATAAACAGATAGACAACACATGATAGGGAGCCAGAGGTGTTAGTGGTTGGAGATTAAAGTGTTCTTTTAAAGTCATTAAGAAAAATCCCTGACACCTGATTTTTAATAACTTCCTGTGTTGCTACAGGGCTCCAGGAAAAACACATGTATGTACTAGAGAATACTTCAAGTAGCGCCAAATCCTTAGCTGGTCTTCCATCTTGGTAAAGTAGGCTGGACCTTATGTGATCTAAAAAAATCCTTCTTGCTTCTTTAAGGTTCAGATTAAGTCAAATTCAGTCTACCCTAATCTTCTTCCCAAGCTTAGATTTGAAGATTGACTATCTTCATATAATAAGCATGGAAGACTCAGATATGCAGATGACACCATCTTTATGGCAGAAAGTGAAAAGGAACTAAACAGCCTCTTGATGAAAGTGAAAGAGGAGAGTGAAAAGACTGGCTTAAAACTCAACATTCAGAAAATTAAGATCATGGCATCTGATCCCATCACTTCATGGCAAATAGATGGGGAAGCAATGGAAACAGTGACAAACTTTATTTTCTTGGGTTCCAAAATCAATGTGGACGGTGACTGCAGCCATGAAATTAAAAGACACTTACTCCTTGGAAGAAAAGCTATGATAATCCCAGACTAAAATCCATATTAAAAAACAAATATTACTTTTCCAACAAAGGCTCATCTAGTCAAAGCTATGGTTTTTCCAGTAGTCATGTATGGATGTGAGAGTTGGACCATAAAGAAGGCTGAGTGGCAAAGGATTGATGCTTTTGAACTGTGGTGTTGGAGTAGACTTTTGAGAGTCTCTTGGACTGCAAGGAGATCCAACCAGTCAATTCTAAAGGAAATCAACCTTGAATATTCATTGGAAGGACTGATGCTGAAGCTCCAGTATTTTGGTGACCTGATGGAAAAAGCTGACTCATTGGAAAAGACCAGTGCTGGGAAAGATTGAAGACAGGAGGAGAAAGACACGACAGAGGATGAGATGGTTGGATGGAATCATTGACTCAACGGACATGAGTTTGAGCAAGCTCCAGGAGATGGTGAAGGACAGGGAAGCCTGGTGTGCTGCAGTCCATGGGTTCTCAGGGAGTCGGACACAACTAAGTGACTGAACAACAACAACAGTGAAGACTCAGCTCATAAGAAAAGAATACCTCCCTCTCTTAAAAACTTGTGTGTATGGCCAGCCACCTCACTCTTTGTGTAGCCCCAAATCCTACTCCATCCTGCTTGGCCTTTCATTAGCAGAGAATTAGGTTTATGCTTACTTTTCCATATGCTCCATTTGGGAAGAAAGAGAGGAGATGGAAAAAAAATTCATTTGAATCAGTTCTACTCAGGTGAATGGAACCGGAGCCTATTATCCAGAGTGAAGTAAGCCAGAAGGAAAAACAACAATACAGTATACTAACGCATATATATGGAATTTAGAAAGATGGCAGCGAGAATCCTGCATGCGAGACAGCAAAAGGAACGCAGATGTATAGAACAGTCTCGTGGACTCTGTGGATGAGGGCAAGGGTGGGATGATATGGGAGAATGGCATTGAAACATGTTAATTGTCATATGTGAAATCAATCGCCAGCCCAGGACTGATGCTCGGGGCTGGTGCACAGAGATTTCCCAGGGGGAGGGAATCGGGAGGGAGGAGGGAGGGGGGTTCCGGAGGGGGAGCATGTGTAAACCCATGGCAGCTCCATGTCATTGTATGGCAAAACCAATAAAAAAAAAAAAAAGTAAGAGTTAATGAAAGATGCAAAAAAAAAAGAGAGGAGATGGAAATTGCTGCCCAAATCCATAAGAATTCATGACCATTTAAAAAAATCTTATCATGTGCCAAGTACTGTCCTAGGCTATTTACACTTAATATATTTATAAGGTAAGAACTATCAGTGTTCTCATTCTATAGATTAAAAAACCAAGAGTGCTGTGATTTGAGAATTCTGATGTGAAACAGCTTGTAAGTGGAGGCTCTGGGGTTCAGAAAAGTACCAAAGAAAGACATTGCTTTACTTACCTCCCTCTTCCCGTCTCTAGCTGTGTCCTCAAACCATATACCCCATCCTGAACACACAGCCGTGTGCCCTCCTTAGGGCAGGGTAGGGAGTGGCAGGGAATTTGACTTACAGTAAGTGAGTCTTTCAATGTCATTTATTTTTTAACTTATGGTGTCTATTATTAACATTCTTTCCATGACAGTTTCCCTAGATAGCCAAAATCCTAAGTCTTTGAGAATGGAATGTATTGCATTGTGTGTACTGACTGAAGTGGCTCTACAAATATTTGTCTCCTGTTTGATGCCAGTGTCAAAACATCCTGCAGTCATACACAGCTCGTCATCTGAAACATGTAGCAGAGCTTGTGCCTTTGAGAGTTAGTGTCTTACAGGGATTGCCTTACTTAGGATGCAGTTCTGAAGGGGAGAGATATTTTTACCAACTCTTTTTTTTACACTTATTTTACTCTCCTGATGAATTTGCTTTTTCCAAATATTCTCTAAGGACAGGAGAAATTAATAGTAATGGGCTCATTTGGAAAGCAATGGGCTCATGATCATTTTGGCTTTGTTCAGTCTGCTAAGTGGCTCCTGCTCACTTTATTTTAGGGAATTTTGCTTAGGCAAGATGCTGAGTGCAGCAAGGTGGTTTTCACTAAAATAAACTTATTGAATTTTGGTGAGCCTCTGGGACAAAAAAAGGAAAGAAAATTGCCTATAAAATGTGGGACTGTTATCTTTTGGTGAAGAAGAACAGTAGGTGTATGCAGCTTCTAAGTGATAAACATGTACATTTCTAACTTCATTTGGACACCTGCCAAATTTCCCCAGCAGCTGTCTACATTACAGTCATCTGAGCACTAATAGAACAAATCCAAAATTTCCCCAGCAACATGCATCATAACTAAACTCGAAAATGGTTTTTCTATGATAAGTTAGAAAGTTTAACAGAATATATAATATATTTTAGAGTACAAAGTTTGTGGAGATTTTTATTCATTTTGTTTTACATAAACATTATGGTTTCAAAGGAGAGCACATTTAATACTTGGGAGTGAAAATGGCAACAGAGTCTCTTTCAGGAAGCAAAGTACCTGATATTGTTACAGAGATATGGATAGTAACAGTGAAAGTGTCAGCTGCTCAGTCATATCTGACTCTTTGCAACCCCATGGACTATAGCCCTTCCAGGCTCCTTCGTCCATGGGATTTCCCAGGCAAGAATACTGGAGTAGGTCGCCATTTCCTTCTCCAGGGGATCTTCCCAACCCAGAGATTGAATGCAGATCTCTTGCATTGCAGGAAGATTCTTTACTGTCTGAGCCACCAGGGAAGCCCAACTTGATCCAAAAATGTCAAGGAAATGGTTGTATATCATGGGTTCCTATTCTCCATGAACACGGTTTTGAATACCTGGGTTTTGTTTGTTTGTTTTTGTTTTTCTGGTTGAGAAAAGATGGGAACATGGAAAGGAGCAAACACTTCCTGTTGTTCATGGAAATTCTCCAAGGTACTACATGGGAGCCATGAAATTAAAAGATGCTTGCTCCTTGGGAAAAAAGAAATAACCAACCTAGACAGTGTATTAAAAAGCAGAGACATTACTTTGCTGACAAAAACCTGTCTAGTCAAAGCTTTGGTTTTTCCAGTAGTCATGTATGGATGTGAGAGCTGGACTATACAGAAAGCTGAGCACTGAAGAATTGATGCTTTTGAACTGCTGTGTTGGAGAAGATTCTTGAGAGTCCCTTGGACTGCAAGGAGATCAAATCAGTCAATTATTCCTAAATATTCATTGGGAGGACTGATGCTGAAGCTGAAACTCCAATACTTTTGGCCACCTGATGCGAAGAACTGACTCACTGGAAAAGACCCTGATGCTGGGAAATATTGAGGGCAGGAGGAGAAGGGCATGACGGAGGATGAGATGGTTGGATGGCATCTCTGATTCAATGAACATAAGTTTGAGCAAGCTCCGGGAGTTGGTGATGGACAGGGAAGCCTGGCATGGTGCAGTCCATGGGGTTGCAAAGAGTCAGACATGACTGAGCAACTGAACTGAACATGTGAGCAGCTCAGGAGTTTGCTTACCCAATGGAAGGCTGACCAGGTAGACTATGGAAGCCTTGCTAGTTTTGGCTTGCATTCCTGAATCTTCTCTTGCTTATTCTGTTGCTTTGTGTAATTTGTTTTGTCTTTCTGAGAAAATAAGGGTGAGGACCAGTGTCAACTGTGTTCAGTTCAGTTATTACAACTGCTAGATAAGATCACATGTGCCAAATGCTTAGCAAATTACCTGGAACATATTGCTAAAGAAAGGCAATTGATCTTACTCATGTGAAAGCTGGAAAACTTTATTTCAAAATTGATTTTCTGTGTTTACAAACCAGGACTTATTTGTAAAGGGCTTAGGAAGGACCTGAGAAAGTGTCCTGAAAGCTCTACTTTGGCACCATGAAAAGGGACCTGGTAGGAGATCAGGTTATGTTGTGTAGTGAGGCAAGATACACATCATAGAAAGCAAGCTTAGTCTCTCATGAAGGAAATGAGGCAGGTGACTCCATGTCTGTGTGTGTCTGTGTAGTGTTTGCTTTTGGCATTTGATTGGGAGAAAGGGAATTCAAAAGCATGCTGAAGTTATAGAAGACAGAAATTCCAAAAATCTAAGTTCGACCTCAACATTTAAAGCCAGAGTGTTGGAACAATATTCAGACATTGATTTTCAGTCTGTTGTTCACTGATATGGGGCAACACATTGGGATGGGATTTTACATCTTATAAACCTTTGTTTTTCTACTAGAGGAGTAAATAATTCTTTTTTACCTTCAAAGTTACACGTTCTTTCAGGTTTTATAGTAACCTGATAGACTAGAAAATTGATGGCTTTCAAAGCAGGCATAGCTAAATTTGAATTCAGCTTCTCTTATATTGCTATGGAGTCTTAGCCAAGTCAGTTACTTTGATCTGAGTGTTCATAAGACAATGAATGCTTTAATACCCACCATATAGGATTTCTGAGAGAATCAAAGCAAATAATCTATGAGAAACCTAGGACAGTGCTTGCCTCACTACATGTGTCTGAGAGATTGTATCAGTCTCTTTACATTTTGTAATGGAGTTCTCAATGTTAACTAGCAGTTGTAGTGGCTAAAGAGTTTATGGACTCTTAAAGAAACATCTTAAAGATGTTTCTTATAAAAGAGTAACTGAACCAGATAATCTTAGGAGATAATGATTCAGTAAAACTATTCCCAGTAGTTTTACTAACTGAAACCAAAACAGGTACTAGGTTAGTTCTTACATGTATCCCTAAGGCCAGTCCACACAAAAGCCCTCAGATATCAGGAAACATAAACAAGCATACAAGCTTAGAGAGTGTCTGCAGTGGTGCTAAATAATGTTCTTGTTAGTATTGTTCCTGTTACATGTAGGAGATAAAGAAGCTGCAGATACAACCCCATGTACACAAATTAGTAAGTAAGCTCTAGTCCTTTTTAAAAAACTATTATTTTCTAATATGTCTTAAAATGGAAGATTAAAAAGAATTTTCTGTATTTTGGTTTCAAGTAAGACATTAAAACTACTGACAAAGTTAGATATTCTTTTGAAGTACTATTTTATTTATTTATTTTTTTTGTAATGACACTCTACTATTAGTGTCTTAAAACTTGTCTGTGGGATGTATTTGTAAAAGAGTTTTAGAGTATCACAAACCTTCTTAAGTCAGGAAAATGGCCAGAATAGGCCATCATAATCTTGGGGCTTTCATTTCAAACCTGCCACAATTGATAACTTTGGCAAAGTGAAAACTTCTTAAACCTCTCTTTACATAATCATTGCAATGAACACATGATCTTGATTTTGTTAGATCTCATCTCCTTCAAAAAGTGTTCCAAGGTCATATAAATAAAACAAATACAAATCATTTGAATCATTTAAAATGACTGCTCTTTGGCATAAGGAAACCACAACAGGGAAGCAGCAAAATTTTTCCACGACTGTGAAGAATCTGCTGTGTCATTTTCACAACACACTGAATTGAATATTTAAAATTATTCATGAGACATTGCTGCAAGAAATATTCAATTAAAATTGTTATTCTTTCAAGGGTTGCAGGCTGGTTATGAGCATATTCACTCAAAACACATGTAAATTTAATTTTCTTTTATTTTAGATGCCACTGTTGAATAACTTATCAATAAAACCCTTTATAAATCAATCCATATTGAGTTTTCAAATCCTTTGTTTTGGTTATGTTAAATGTAGATTTTCCTATATGAAATGCACATTGTAAGAATATTATATCGTCATTACTAATACATATAAGAGCTGTTCTGTATCAGTTCACTTTGAATATTAGATTTATTCTTCTATCCCTTGCCAGAAGCTTACAGCTGTCATTATAAGAAGAATTTTGTTTAAGATCAGAGGGCAAGTATAAAGGTTTCAGAGCTTGGTTATAAGAGGGAAACATTAACAAACAAAATCAACTTGATTTGGAGCTTTCTAGGACTTAGTGGCAAAGTTCACTTTTAATTATTTATAGCACAGAAGGAGACACTTGGTAAATAACAAGAAAAGTTTAGAAATAAAATGCAGAGTGTGGTATTTGCTAATATTAACACTTGAGTGTCCAAAACCCAAGCCTAGTGATAATTTATTTACTCTGAATTACTTCCTCAAAACAATTTCATTTCTGGTGGGAAAAAGTAGGCCATTAGCAAATGACTAGAAAAACTTCACAGGGAAAAAGAAAAATCATTCTTCTGATTTTATGTTAAAGCAAATTGTACACAATGTCTAGGAATCTGAAAATATTTGTTCTTAAAACTTACAAATGGTTGAAAACAGCCAATCCTATTTCAGTATAAATTAACATGACATGTTTCCATGAAATGCAATATACCACCTCCAGGACAGTAAACAAGCCCTCACAGGAAAGTTAGAAACTTAAGATACGGTTAGGGGCTTCCCTGATGGCTCAAATGATGAAGAATCTGCCTGCAATGCAGGAGACCCTGGTTCGATCCCTGGGTCAGGGATCCCTGGGTCAGGGATCCCTGAAGAAGGGAATGGCTACCCACCCCAGTATTCCTGCCTGGAGAATTCTATAGGATCACAAAGAGTCGGACATGACTGAGGGACTAACACTTTCACTTCAATTAATAAATTGTTACATAGAGGTTAGAAAATTTTATATATATGAAATTAGCTTACTTAAGAAAACTACTGACTAAAGAAAAAAAAAATCAAAACCAAATACTTTGTGTGAACTCCAAACCAAGTTAGAATTATAGAAAAAATTGATCTCTTCTTTCATGCAATGCATTTCAATCTCCTCTATGGTATGCAAGTAATTATCCTTACTTTTAAAGCATTTTCTTTTAATACTTCAACACTTTTTTGTTTAAACTGGCTTCTACTGTGGATTTCATTTCTGACATCGTGAACTTGAATACTAAGGATTTGGTCAGTCTCCTTTTTCATGGAAGGAAATGGTCACAGATGATGTTTCCTTCTATTAAATTCAGTAGAGAAAACTTTCATTGGCATCTGCTCCTGATGACATCTGGTTTATTTGTTACATAAAAAAGTTGTTGTTTTTTTTTTAAAGCTGAAGTCATAATACTTTTTTTTTCTTGGAATTTCCCTTAAAGTTTCACTAGTCCTACCTTCTTAAAATTCAGTATTCATTATTTATATTGCTCAAGTTCATGGCAAACTCCCTTTAAATATAAATACCACAGCATCCATTTTAGTTTTCAAGTGGTGGAGTCCAAATACAGTAATAACTAGAGCATGAGTGCAGCTTTTCCTTTTTTTCACTCATCTTTGGGCTCTTATTCTGTTCCTCCTTTTCCTTCTCTCATTTTTTTCTTAGGAATTTGGAATCGAGTCAAGCTGACTGCAAAGCCAGTGTACTTTCTGCTACCCAAGGCTGTGTCTTAAAGGAAGGACTTTGTAAAAACTAAATATCCCTGAATATCTTAGATCTGGTTATAAGCATTCTTTACAGACATGGATCATGTTTTCAATTTCTTGATCCAAGAGTCAAGTGAGATCTGTTTCAGTGAGAAACATTAGGCATTTTTGGTAGAATGCAACAATTTATAGTTGAGATTCACAAGAGGATCCTTGAAGAAGACAAGAAACATGGAAGGAAAAAAGAAAAAAGAAACACTGAAAGAAGGTAAGTTTGCTGAATTTGTGATTTTGACCAAGGCCAGATCAAGACACACGTGCTGAATCAAAGGTGCTTGATCAGGCAATGCTTATGATTGTATCCATATATGTGTATGTATGTGTGTGTCTTCTTCAAGAAGAGCTGCAGGTAAGTAGATAATTTTATGGACTTGTGAAAGGGAGGAGCTAGGAGAGCAGGAAACCTGCAGAATGGTAGGATAGAACCTTAGGACTTCATCGTGACTGATTTCCTAAAGTTCCTCACTGGTGATGGGGGAAAAGCAAGCAACAGATATATTTGTGGGAGATTGGAAATCTTGACCCTTGGCCCCTGAAATGGAAAGGTAAAGAGACCAAAGTAGAACAGGATGTTTTCAAAAAGACCTACTGGCAGGGAAAGTAAACATCACTCCTAAAGGAAAATAGCTGTGAGGAAAGGTAAAGTCTAAGGTAGTGTTTACAATAAGACAAAGGTCTAAATGCTAGAGCTGGTGTGAATAAAGCTTTCCCTTGGAGGAGGAAGCCCATCCCGATAGAGCAATCATTGCATGGTGTTATATTTTATATTGGGGGAAATGGCCTAACATTGTGAATAAAGGAAAGGAAAGCCAACTTTAGAACCTCTGCTTGGGGTGCAGTCCCTCTTATGGCACTCAGGAATCTGCACCAGCAGAAGCATCACCAACAGGAAGTGTGTTAATAAATTTTAGTGGTGTCACCTCGCGGCTGAAACAAGCAATGGCACAATTGCAGGGGTCAAGACTCCTCTTGGCCTCTCTGTCTGTGCCATCCCCCCATCCTTTCCTCTGCTCACACTATAGGGCCCTAGTGATTCCTGCAAGAAAGAGGTATGACTTGGGTTTCATGAGTCAGGATATGTAAAAACATGAGCAATCAATTGTAAAAATAAATGCTATGTAACTATTTTAGAATACTGAGTTGATGTAGAAGGTCAAAGATTGAACACAGATACATTTTCTTCTCTATATGCCAGAAGAAAACTCTGTTAACCTGCTTGTTTTTGTTCTTAGTTACTAAGTCATGTCTGACTCTTTGTGACCCTGTGGACTGTAGTCCATCAGATTTCTCTGTTCTTGGGATTCCTCGGGCAAGAACACTGGAGTGGGTTGTCATTTCCTTTTCCAGGGGATCTTCCCAACCCAGGGATTGAAACTGCATCTCCTACCTTGAATGTGAATTCCTTACCACTGAGCCACCTAGAAAGTTCCATTAATCCACTGAAAGGGTAAAAGGAAGTGATTCAGACATCGTCACCAGAAGAGAGTAGAAGAAAGAATGTGTGTCCACGTAAGCATGGGAAATTGTGGGAAAGAAGAGACACTTCTGTCACTTCCATGCAAATCAAAGTTTGGAAACAAGCCTTGGGAGTGACTTTGACCCTAACTTAACATTCATGTCAAGCTGATAGAGGTAAGTTAAAAGTGAATGCCTATACTACAAAATGTGGCTTCTCCAGTGGCTCAGCTATAAAGAATCCACCTGCAGTGCAGCAGAGGCAGCTTTGATCCCTGGATCAAGAAGTTCCCCCTGAGGAGGGTATGTCAGTTCACTTCTGTATTCTTGCTGGGAAATCTCATGAACAGAGGACCTGGTGGGCTACAGTCCATGTGGTGGCAAAGAGTCAGACACGACTGAAGCAACTGAGCACTCACAGTACAAAATATATATGAGGTATTTACTCTTCAAAGTGTTAAACTAAGGATTTTGTTTTATTGGTAAAATTCCTACAAATCAGTTTTTAAAGAAATATGACAGTTACAGAATCAGGCAAATAATAATTAAAATAATGGAATATACACATATACATATACACCCATAAACAAAGTCAAAACAGTCCAACAAAAATAAAGTACGGTAGACTGACCTGGTAAACAAAGAAAACCAAAAATTCTATCTCCCAGTTAAGAACAAAATCAACTAAAGCACAACCTGGAAAACAAAACTAAAGCAAGGTGCCAATTGGGGAATAAAGCAATGAAAATTAAACTAACAAATGTGTTGAGAGGGAAGGAAAGAAAGAAAAGAAAGATGTGCAAAGTTACATAGAGGTAGAAGAAGATTTATCTACATTAAAAATTAACTGCAAGGGGAAAAGAACAGTAGGATAACAAAGGAATAAATGTAGAAAAAATAATAATAGGTTTAAAAAGTTAAAAATTAAATAAAGATAAAAGAAAAAAAAAAAAAGAAAAGAAAACTCCACAGAATTGCAAAAGCCCAACATAGAGGCAAAGGTTTACAACAGTGAAAAATGTGACTAGGGGGAAAAAGCTCAAAAGCTTGATTAGATTTCATAGTACCAATAAAACTGACAACTACAAAAGGGGGTGAGGGGGGTTAAAAGGAAAAAAGAAAACAAATCCAAAAGAATCTACTGAATGAGTCAAAACATAAAATTAAAGATGTTTTTCTTGAGTCTTTGCTGTCAGAGTCCTCTCCCTCGCTGGGAGTCACAGGCCACCTCACCTCCCTAGGATGTCCTCCAGCACTGCTGGTCTCTGGACCTACCATGGGTGCAGCTCAGATGTTAATCTGGTCCTACTCTGTGTGTTCTTGCCTCCAACGTTCACAGCTATCAGGACCAGTGCATTTTCTTTTGTGGGAGCTCTCAGTGTCCTTTTATAAATTCCATAGACAGAGTCTCCCTAGTTGATTGTGTGGGTATAATCTGCAGCTTGTACAGCTGGTGGGAAGGTTTTGTGTCTTATTCCTTAGTCACACCGTCCCTGAGTTTCTTTCTTTTTTTTTTTTTTTAAATTTTCTTTACTTTATTTTGTTGGTTTTGCCATACATTGACATGAAACCGCCATGGGCTTACATATGCTTCCCCTCCAGAACCCCCCTCCCTCCTCCCTCCCGATTCCCTCCCCCTGGGAAATCTCGGTGCACCAGCCCCGAGCATCAACCCTGGGCTGGCGATTGATTTCACATATGATAATTAACATGTTTCAATGCCATTCTCCCATATCAGCCCACCCTTGCCCTCTTCCACAGAGTCCACGAGTCTGTTCTATACATCTGCGTTCCTTTTGCTGTCTCACATGCAGGGTTCTCGTTACCATCTTTCTAAATTCCATATCTATGCGTTAGTATACTGTATTGTTGTTTGTCCCTGAGTTTCTACTGTGGTTTTTATTTCCACTTCTGCATGTGGGTTGTCCACTGGGGTTTGCCCCTGAGGCTGCTCTGGAGGACTTGAGTTCGCCCCTGTGAGGGCCAGGTGTGGAGGTGGTGCAGCTGCTTGGGTTGCAGAGTTTCTGGCAGCACCAGGTACTCAGAGGAGTTGGCAGCCAGGGCAGCAGGAAATACAGTGTTCTAGAAAGATATGGCAACCAGTATTGGCCAGTACGCTCCAGTATTCTCACCTGGAGAACCCCCTGACAGAGAAGCCTGGCAGGTGACAGTCTACAGGGTCGCAAAGAGTTGGCTATGACTAAAGCGACCCTGTGTGCATAGACTCAAGGTTTTCTTTTTTGCCTGCGGCAGCTCTGCCCCATTGAGAGTTGAGCATGAAGGTGGCACAGCTCCTTGGCTTGCAGGGACCCTAGCAGCTCCATGTGTGCAGGACACAGACTGCCTCTGCCCCAGGAGTTGTGGCCCTCTCAGAGTCTTTTTTAGAGCCTCTTGTAGCTGGCCATCAGAAGGCCTCCTTGGCCAGTCTTTCTCCATAGCTCTGCCCTTTCAGGCACTTAGAGGGCTCCCTTGCCTCTGGCCCTTCTCTGTTGTTGCAGCGCATCATGCGCATAGAGAGACCCCCCTGGCTGGGGTCCTACTCCGTAGATTGGTGCATCAGGCACTTACAGAGACACCCTAGGTGGAGTCCTACTCTGTAGTTCAGTGTGTCAGGAGTTTGATGCACCAGCCTCTCCATTGGTCAGCTGCTGATGCTGGCGTGTGGGGAGAGGCTGTAGTCATGGCTCCGCCCCGTATGTGTGACTCAGCAGTATCACTTTGCTTCTGTGGCTGCCAGGTTTTCCTCCACAGGCATTTCCCACCAGTCTCCTCCCTCACACCCCCTCAATCTGTCTCTCTTCAGTCACCAGCAGCCCTCTCCCTGGGATTGCTCCACAATCCCTAAACTCCAGCTCCCAGCCGCTGTATCTTGCAGGAGATCTATGACCCTGTCCAGGGTATGTCTGGCTGCAGCAAGGACTGTCTGATTCTCATTCCATTTAGGCTGCTACAGATCAGCTGTTTCACTCTCAGCCTTAAATGTTTCTCCTCTGACTCAGATAATTGCCCCGAAGTGGGGATCCGACCCCTGCTTCAGTTCCCTCACCTGCCAAGGGCAGGTCCAGTCCTATTAGCACTCCTGCTTTCCCCCTAGTTCCTTCCTCCTACCAAGTTTTGTGTGGTTCCATATATTCTTTTCCACTGGTCAGGTACTCCTGTCTGCTCTCAGCTGGTGTTTTGCATGCACTTCTGTGTCTGACTCTGACCAGGTGGTTCAGACCGTAAAGTGTCTGCCTGCAATGTGGGAGACCCAAGTTCTATCCCTAGGTTGGGAAGATCCCCTGGAGAAAGCAATGGCAACCCACTCCAGTTCTGTTGCCTGGAAAATTCCATGGACTGAGGAGCCTGGTAGGCTACAGTCCATGGGGGTCGCAAAGAGTCGGACACGACTGAACGACTTCCCTTTCACTTTAACTTTCTTTCTGTGTCTGAAGATGTATTCCTGATGATACAGTGGAGAGAGATGTACTCCACAACTACCTACTCCTCTGCCATCTTGTTCTCCTCTGTAGTGTTTCTGAATCAAGTTTTCTAAACAAAACAGAAATAAAAACTTTTGAAAGAATCTCAAAGCCTCAACTTTTAAATAACAAATAATCAATAGTCAATTTAAGCATATTCAAGATTAGGTTCACATATTGTTGTTGTCATTATCCTTAGTTATTTCAATTACAACTTTCAATTGTCTAGCTTATTTGGGGTTTTGCATTTTTACCCAAGACATATTAAAACTCTGAATAACCTTGCCAACTCATGTCCATCCCACTCCTCAATTATCTCCATTATCAGGTATCGTTCTTTCAGAAGAAACAAATTTTAATATTTGCCTAATAAAATATAATTATGCAAATTGCCTCTACAATTAATTATTCTCTGAACCCAAGTGTTTTAAAAATAACTATACTACTATAGACTTTAATTGGAGAATTCAGACTTAACTAGAATTCTATTTGAAAAGCTCTTAGAGTTTTTTATTTTTTAACAATTTGAACTATTTATGGAGAAAGAAATAGTCTTGGAATAGGTGGGCGCTTTATTCCTAGTTGACTATGAGAATGTAGCCAAAGAACTTAATCTATACAAGCATAAGTTTTCAATGTTTAATGAGAGATTCTTACAGCCCTAAATATTTGATTCTAAAAGTGCAAAGGGTTACTGGGGCTGATTTAGATAAATTAAAAAATATGGTAGAAAGTAAATGATAGTTTTGATAAGATAAAGACACCAGAGAATGAGAATTCTGTTCACATACCGAAAGTACAAATCCCAAGACTAAAAAACAATTTAAACTAAAATGAGCTATAACAAATTGTTTTGTTTTAATTTATAAAAGTCAAATTCAAAATTAGCTCAAAAATGAAATGGATATTTTCAATAATTTAATAGTTATAAAATTAGATGTTATTTTGCTTGTCAAAAAAATATGTGGACTAGAAACCAATGGAAGATTGAGTTCTAAGAAGGAATACTGATTTGATGCTATTGTTTTCAATTTTCAAATGCCCATTACCCTTTCTCTCAAATCGAGAGACATTTCTAGTGTAGGGGCATTTATAAATTAGAAGAATAAACTCAGTAGTCTTGAATTTCTAAACATTGTTCTTAAATGCCAAAACTATGTGTTTAGCAGCAAAGTTATTTGAAACCAAAAGATCATTTAGAAACCTTAATTTATGCATTCATTAAGAAATAGAGTATTACTTTTTTAACCAAAGAATCACCACTGATCTTCCAGCTGTATGGACCAAAGGGAACCTCTATTTGCTATATTTGTTTTCTTTCATAAAAATAAAAAATAAACAACTGAATAAGCATTTTCCAATAACATTCAAAATTCTTTTAACACTATAAAGTTTAACACCTTGAAATTGATACAGGTTATAACTGACTCCCCCATTCTTCAATTAGATTTACTTTGCCAAATTGTGTGTGAGGTGGCATGTGTTATGTGTGTGTGAATAAATGAATGGTAGACAAAACTTGTGTCTTTCTTGAGGAACCTCTCCAAAAGGTAGAAAACACACACTCAGAACAAGAAAAATAAAAATATCTATGATACAAAAACTTTAAAAGACATGCCAGATATTTAGAGTTGCATATGTTAAGGTAATCTAAAATATTACAAGCCAAAACCCAAGTAATTCTTCGTGGATGTGAAAATAGAGCTCCCAGCATGCAGTTACTAGAGAGCACAGAAAAAGTTACAAATATGTGCAAACATTGTGAAAATAGTTATTAGCCCATCTGCAGCTCTTTATAGATGCTAAGTGTTTTAAACTCCTGTTTTATCCATTATTTCATGCACAATTACATTGTAAGTCACAATTTCATGACTGGAGGCAGTGAAACAAGCTTGGATTACATTAATGAATTCTCTAATAAATAATAAGATATTAAAAACATTGCATTTTCTAAGATTGCAAGGATGTTAGAGGGTAAAAAAAATATGAGTGGAGAGGTCCTGGAATTCCTTGAAGAGCTCTGAGTTCTGCTCGAATTCTCCTAGGGCAGCTATTACTCAATTTTTCCTGTATTTGTGGTGGCTAAGGTCCCTTCTTCACTGTAACATACCTAACTCGGTTCCGGACTGTAATTTTGATGAAATGATTGTTGTATATTTCTATTACTCTTGTTCTCTCCTCCTCCAGTCAAAATAGCTTATTCTAATGCAACAGAGTAAAGACATTATATGATTTTTAAGGCTATTTTCATGAACATGAAAAAGAATTCATTTTATTCAGCATGTTTTCATATGTTATTAGAAGTTATGAGCAATATACCACTGGAAAAGGGTATGGCAACCCACTTCAGTATTCTTGCCTTGAGAACCCCATGAACAGTATGGAAAGACAAAAAGATAGGACACTGAAAGATGAACTCCCCAGGTTGATAGATTCCCAATATACTACTGGGAAAGAGTGGAGAAAGAACTCCACAAAGAATGAAGAGATGGAGCCAAAGTGAAAACAGCTCCCAGTTGTGGATGTGACTGGTGATGGAAGTAAAGTCTGATGCTTTAAAAGAACAATATTGCATAGGATCCTGAAATGTTAGGGCCATGGATCAAGGTAAGTTGGAAGTGGTCAAACAGGAGATGGTAAGAGTGAACATCGACAGTCTAGGAATCAGTAAACTATAATGGACTGGAATGGCAAATTTAATTCAGATGACTGTCATATCTACTACAGTGGCAAGAACCCCTTAGAAGAAATGGAGTAGCCCTCATAGTCAACAAGAGTCTGAAATGCAGGACTTGTGTACAATCTCAAAAATGACAGAATGATCTCACTTCATTTCCAAGGCAAACCATTCAAAATCACAATAATTCAAGTCTACACCCCAACCACCAATGCTGAAGAAGCTGAGGTTGAACAGTTCTAGGAAGACCTACAAGATCTTCCAGAACTAACATCTCAAAATCATGTCCTTTTCATCATAGGCGAATGCAAGGCAAAAGTAGGAAGTCAAGCAATACCTGGAGTAACAGGCAAATTTGGCCTTGGAGTACAAAATGAAGCAGGGAAAAGGCTAACAGAGTTTTGCCAAGAGAATGCACTGGTCATGGCAAACACCATCTCCCAACAACACAAGAGAAAGTTCTACACATGGACACCACCTGATGGTGAATACCAAAATCAGATTGATTATATTCTTTGCAGTCAAAGATGGAGAAGCTCTATACAGTCGGCAAAAACAAGACTGGGAGCTGACTGTGGCTCAGATCATGAACTCCTTATAGCAAAATTCAGACTTTAGTTGAAGAAAATGGGGAAAACCACTAGACCATTCAGGTATGACCTAAATCAAATCCCTTACAATGATACAGTGGAAATGACAGATAGATTCAAGGTTTTAGATCTGATAAACAGAGTGTCTGAAGAACTATGGACGGAGGTTCATGACATTGTACATACAAGAGGCAGTGATCAAGACCATGCCCAAGAAAAAGAAATGCAAAAAGGCAAAATGGTTGTCTCAGGAGGCCTTCCAAATAGCTGAGAAAAGCTAAAGCAAAGGAGAAAAGAAAAGATATCCATCTGAATGCAGAGTTCCAAAAAATAGCAAGGAGAGACGAGAAAGACTTCTTCAGTAATCAATGCAAAGAAACAGAGGAGAACAATAGAATGGGAAAGATTAGAGATCTCTTCAAGAAAATTAGAGATACCAAGGGAACATTCATGCAAAAATGGGTACAATAAATGACAGAAACAGTATGGACCTAACAGAAGCAGAAGATATTAAGAAGAGGTAGCAAGCATACACAGAAGAACTATAAAAAAAGATCTTCATGACACAGATAACCATGATAGTGTGATCACTCACCTAGAGCCAGATATCCTGGAATGTGAAGTCAAGTAGGCCTTAGGAAGCATCACTACAAACAAAGCTAGTGGAGGTGATGGAATTCCAGGTGAGCTATTTCAAATCCTAAATGATGATGCTGTTAAAGTGCTGCACTCAATATGCCAGCAAATGTGGAAAACTCAGCAGTGGTCATGCGAATGGGTAAAGGTCAGTCTTCATTCCAATCCCAAAGAAAGACAATGCTAAAAAACGGTCAAATTACCACACAATTGCACTCATCTCACACACTAGCCAACTAATGCTCAAAATTCTCCAAGCCAGGCTTCATCAGTACATGAATTGTTCAAGCTGGATTTAGAAAAGGCAGAGGAACCAGAGATCAAATTGCCAGCATCAACCGGATCATAGCCAAGTAAGACAGTTCCACAAAAACATATACTTCTACTTTACTGAATATACCAAAGCCTTTGTGTAGATCACAACAAACTGGAAAATTCTTCAACAGATGGGAATACCAGACAACCTTACCTTCCTCCTGAGACATCTGTATGCAGATCAAGAAGCAACAGTTAGACCTGGACTTGGAACAACAGACTGGTTCCAAATTGGGAAAGGAGCATGTCAAGGCTGTATATTGTCACCATGCTTATTTAACTTATATGCAGAGTTCTTCATGTGGAATGCTGGTCTGGATGAAACACAAGCTGGAATCAATGTTGCTGGAAGAAATATCAATAACCTCAGATACGCAGATGACACCACTGTTATAACAGAAAGCAAAGAAGAATTAAAAATCCTCTTGATGAAATTGAAAGAGGAGAGTGAAACTGTTGGCTTAAAACTCAACACTCAAAAAATGAAGATCATGGTATCCAGTCCCATCACTTCATGGCAAATAGATGGGGGAACCATGGAAACAATGAGAAATTTTATTTGGGGGGACTCCAAAATCACTGCAGATGGTGACTGCAGCCATGAAATTAAAAGATGCTTGTTTCTTGGAAGCAAAGCTATGACCAGCATAGACAGTATATTAAAAAGCAGGGACATTTCTTTGCTGACAAATATCTGTCTAGTCAAAGCTATGGTTTTGCCAGTAGTCATGTATGGATGTGAGAGTTGGACTATAAAGTTGAGAATGAAAGAATTGATGCTTTTGAACTGCTGTGTTGGAGAAGACTCTCAAGAGTCCCTTGGACTGCAAGGAGATCAAACCAGTCCATCCTACAGGAAATCAGTACTGAATATTCATTGGAAAAATTGATGCTAAAGCTCCAGTACTTTGGCCACCTGATGTGAAGAACTGACTCATTGGAAAAGACCCTGATGCTGGGAAAGATTGAAGCCAGGAGAAGTGGATGACAGAGTATCAGATATCCATCACGGACTCACAGACTTGATGGACATGAGTTTGAGCAAGCTCTGGGAACTGGTGAAGGACAGAGAAGCCTGACATGGTGCAGTCCATGTGGTTGCAAAGAGTCAGACACGACTGAGCAACTGAACTGAACTGAATACATCAGTGTTAAAAAAAAATACATGCATCCCGTGGTAGGATCACTGAAAGCAGAGCAAAGTGAAAGCGGGTAGATGAGTTACAAAATTACTGAAAATAGTTCAGATGAGAGATAAACAACAGAAGCTAGCCAACAGCAGGGGGGATAGAAGTAGAAGATAAATGAAAAGATGTGAAATAAACCAAATAGAAAACCTTGGGTAACTGATTAGATATTGAACAGTGTTATGCTTGCATGCTTAGTCCTTTCTGACTTTTGGTGACCTCATGGTCTGTAGCCCACCAGGCTCCTCTGTTCATGGAATTTCCCAGGCAAGAATACTGGAGTGGGTTGCCATTTCCTACTCCAGTGAAATAGTGGGTCATACTATTTCCATTAAATTGAAAAGGCAGCTACAGACCCGGGGAAGTTTGTCAGGTGAGAATGTAGAGGAGTCAAATTTCCAGCACAGTGAGTCCGTGATACCAGTTGAACATCCAAGGAGAGTTACCAGGAGGCAGATGGATATAGGTCTGTGGCTTGGAAATGAGATTGGGCTCTTGGTGAAGATTTGAGTATGGAAGAGGGCTTTACCCAAACCATTGTCCAGAGTTCTGACATAATAAACCTGAGAACTCGAGGGACTATTTTCAGTGACCTATTGCAAACCTGAAGTTTCACTTTAATATTTGTTCTATTTTAAACGTGTATACAGATTTGTGTTTATTTTTACATAAAATTATTTCCCATATCTTAGGTAAATACGAGAATCCCAAAGATACTTGCTCTTTGACACCTTACCTTAAAAGGCATGTATATGTTGAATAATGAGAAGTATTTTGTAGGATTTAAGCCCCTATTCAATCTCCTTATAGCTAAAAACTCTGAATTATCTTCAACTCAAGTAATTAAAAACAGCAACATCATGAAATATAAATAAAACATCTACCGTATTTGTTTGTCCCTTTTGTATTACTATGTAAAGTCATTTCAGGAAAAGTTCTGAGTGAAACTAAGAGTTAATAAAATTTGATTAGGAAAACTGAATAAAGAATGAAAAATGTCCTAAAGTTAATAATAAATGAAAGTTATTACTTCCGCTATAAACTACTTGTTTATAAACTTCCATAGTATGGCCTCATAAAAGTTTTTAATTAAAACTTTTAGGTACTGGCATTTTAAATGGCTTCATGGTCCCATCAGTTAGAATATATTAATAATCCACATGAGGACAATGACCTCTGCTTTAGTCACATGCTTCCTGAGGCATTTGGTGAACATTTACAGGCATTTAAAAGAATGCTGTTAAAAGAATCAAGAGATACACATCATTTTCATCTCAGTGTTTCAGCATATTTAACCTAGGTTGAAACAATTGACATCAACAATGATCCAGACTACTTAGCAGAGAGAGAGAATGTGGTAAGACAGTAGTGAATCTCACCATTAACAGGTAGTCAACTATCAACATTTTTCTTAACTACAGAAGTGGCAATTTACAGAGGGAAAACAATTCATAGTACTTAAAAATTTGGGGCTGAACAACACTTATACACGTTTTTTTGCTTGTTTGTTAGCCACACAACATGTTAAAATTAAAAGACTTAATACAAAAATCTTAATTTGCCATTCCTCTTGGAGGAAGAAACGGTGATGTCAGAGTATCTTTCTCATTTGGTAGCAATCTGCTTGCCCTCATGTGGCTCCAGCCACCTATAAGCCAAGTTTTAGTGTGTCAGTTCTGACACAGTTCTCCCCTTTATCCAATGACCACCTACATGATTTAACCAAAGGTCTGTGGTCCTTATGTTACCCCTGTTGAAGGGGGAAAAAAAAAATAGAGTTGCTTAGGTTAAGCTTCACATGAAACAGACTTAAATACAGTTTCAGCTCTTGAGAAATGGAATCTTAAGCCAGTCAGTCCAGAATCTCCTAATCAGTAGTTAGGTATCTGCCTGATAGATTCCAGCCTCTCACTCAAGCAAAGTAACCTTGCAATAATCACTCAGCTTTTTGCCTCATATTACTTCTTTGTTCCTGCTCCCTTCTGTGTATGAAAGGCTTTCATTTTGGACAGGTCCTTGGAGCTCCTTTCTTTTTGCTAAATTAGATGCTGACTCATTCTAATTGATTTTTTCTTTTTCAATTAATTAATTAATTTTAATTGGAGGATAATTACTTTATAGCATTATGATGGTTTTTGCCACACATCAACATGAATCAGCCACAGGCATACATGTGTCCCCACCAACATGAGCTCCCCCTCCCACCGTCATCCCCACTCCATCCCTCTGGGTTTTCCCAGAGCCCTGACTTTGGATGTCCTGCTTTATGCATAGTCATGAAAGTCATTTCTTTTACAAATGATAATATACATGTTTCAATGCTATTCTCTCAAATCATTGCACCTTCACCTTCTCCCATAGAGTCCAAAAGTCTGTTCTTTACATCTGTGTCTCCTTTGCTGCCCTGAATATTTGATCGTTGGTACTGAAATTCCCTATGTATGCATTAATGTCCAGTATGTCTTTCTCTTTCTTACTTACTTCACTCTGTATAATAGGCTCCAGTTTCAACCACCTCATTAGAAGTGACTCAAGTGCGTTCTTTTCTGATAGCTGAGTAATATTCTATTGTGTACATGTACCACTCAAATTAACTCAACATGTTTAACATGACTCAGTTTACCTTTTCGCACCCTCTTGGCCTCTTTAGGTATTTGATTTGTTACCTTTACCTTAGGCTTTGATAACCAGTTCCCTTTACAAAAGCAGCATGAGGGTAAGGGTGGGATGATATGGGAGAAGGGCATTGAAGCATGTTAATTGTCATGTGTCTAATCAATCACCAGCCCAGGATTGATGCTCGGGACTGGTGCAGCGAGATTTCCCGGGGGGGAGGGAGGAGGGAGGGGGGACCCGGAGGGGAAGCATATGTAAACCCATGGTGATATCATAACAATGTATGGCTAAAACAATAATTAAAAAAAAATAAAATAAAATAAATAAAAAAAAAAAAAAAACAAAAGCAGCAGGCTTAGGTAGGTTAGTACGGCCTTTGTGCTCAGAAAAGCTCCCTCAAGACAGGGCTTCCTCCAAAGAAGAGGGAGTTTGTGTGTTGGTAGTTCATGCCAAAGGTAAAACCAGGAAGCAAAAATGAGAAAGAGAGGAGAGCAAGAGACCCAAGACAAGGTAAAAAAGGTATATATCAGTGAGAGGGCTACTGCTATAGGTAACTGGGACTTGGTCTCACTGGGAACCCTCTGAGAAATTGCACCTCTGAATTGTCAGGACTAAAAGGACAAGAGAAGCTGGGACATTTATCCTTGGACTTCCACTCCAACTGGTTGAAAGTTGAGCTGGGGGCTAACACTGGGCTGCACTTCCAAGTAGAGTCTAGGCATGTCCCAGCAGGTTCAGTTCCTCGCAGGTGAGTGTTCCTGGCAGAGAAGGGGAGTGTAGGGACCTTTCCAGAGCTGCAAGTGAACTCAGGATCTGGGGTGTATGGGTCTTTGACAACTGCCTATATTACAAAATTGCAAGCCATCAATTTCTTAAATCTTTCCATGGGCAATAACAGTTATTCCTACATTCTGATATTTTCAAATTATTTGATTGCACTTAAGCAAATTATTTGGAAGATAAATTTCTGAAAGGGAATATTATTTTATAGGACTGAAACTTTGAGACAGTCCTTAGACTCTGGTAACATGCCATCATTATATGAATTTTTCATTATACCACAGATTAATGGTAATGAAAACATTGACACTTGTTAAAGCAGGGTAAGAGCATCATTATTGGGGCAGGGGCTATGGAGAGAGGTACAGGAACTGTAACCCAGCAGGACCCCATGGAGCCTTTCTGACTCCAGGGGGCTCCCCACCCTGACTCTCCATCCCCGAGCCCCATGTCTTCCAACTGCCTCTTTGTAGAAAAAGCTTAGCCTCCTAGGGCTACACCAGGTTGCAAAGAATAAATTTAATCAGAGAAGTGAGAAAATGCAGAAATGAAGGAAAATAGTCAAGTAAGACAAAATACTAATTTAGTCATTAAACAAAGTCAAGGACCTTTAGTTCCTAATCAAGGGAACTAAATAATATTCTGAGCTGTATCCTTTGAGCTGCTTTGCAGATGCTGAAACTCCCACCAGGTGGGAGGGGCATAGACCCCAGACCCCTCAGAACCAGAAGGTTGATGACGATGTCTCCCAGTGATCTCACAAGCAACCAGTCAGAACTTTCTCCACAAGCTAATGACATACCTGGCAACTCTCCCTCATCCTGTCATTAAAAACCTCTCCCTGAAAGCCATAATGGGGTTCCAGCCTTGTGCTCACTAGTTGCCTTGACTCAGCGCATGGTGTCCTGCAGTAAAAACTGCACTTTCCTTCACCACAAACCAGTGTTAGAAGATTGGCTTTACTGTGCCCAAGTTTGGTTTGGTAATAGAACCACTGCAATGGAATTTTACAATAGAGCAGAGAGGCTAGACTCAACTGTATATACAACATGGGCAAATGGGGATTTATAGCTAGGGGCAAATTACTTAGAATTGGATGGAAAATTACTCAGAAGCACCATCTAGAGCAAGGGGGGATTCTTGCCGAAGGCAGGCACAGTAATGAAGGATCAACTGATGCTTAGCAGCGGGGATGAGAAACCTGATTAGCTATCTCATGATCAGATGTGGAGGTTGGGGAATGTGGCTAAATTGCCTTAACAGGATTCTTGCTGGAGTTGGACAGTGCAGAGACAAAGAAACCCAAAAGCTGGGATTTAGATGGAGAAAAGTTCAGGAGAGTCTGAAGTTCAAGGAGGGAATTTTTGTCACTGAACAGTATTAAGAGGCAAAAAGATAGGATATTGAAAGAGGAACTCCCCAGGTCGGTAGGTGCTACTGGAGATCAGTGGAGAAATAACTCCAGAAAGAATGAAGGGATGGAGGAGAAGCACAAACAATATCCAGTTGTGGATGTGAGTGGTGACAGAAGCAAGGTCTGATGCTGTAAAGAGCAATATTGCATAGGAACCTAAATGTTAGGTCCATGAATCAAGGCAAATTGGAAGTGGTCAAACAGGAGATGCAGAGAATGAATGTCAACATTCTAGGAATCAGGGAACTAAAATGGACTGGAATGGGTGAATTTAACTCAGATGACCATTATATCTACTACTGTGGGCAGGAATCCCTTAGAAGAAATGGAGTAATCATCATGGTCAACGAAAGAGTCCAAAATGCAGTACTTGGATGAAATCTCAAAAATGACAGAATGATCTCTGTTCGTCTCCAAGGCAAACCATTCAATACCACGGTAATCCAAGCCTATGCCCCAACCAGTAACGCTGAAGAAGCTGAAGTTGAATGGTTCTAGGAAGACCTACAAGACCTTTTAGAAACACCCCAAAAAGATGTCCTTTTCATTATAGGGGACTGGAATGCAAAAGGAAGAAGTCAGGAAACACCTTAGGTAACAGGCAAGTTTGGCCTTGGAGTACAGAATGAAGCAGGGCAAAGGCTAATAGAGTTTTGCCAAGAGAATGCACTGATCATAGCAAGCATCCTATTCTAACAACACAAGAGAATACTCTACACATAAGCATCACCTAATGGTCAATACCAAAAACAGATTGATTGTATGCTTTGCAGCCAAAGACGGAGAAGCTCTATACAGTCAGCAAAAACAAGACCAGGAGCTGACTGTGGCTCAGATCAGACTGTGGCTTCTTAATGCCAAATTCAGACTGAAATTGAAGAAAGTAGGGAAAACCACTAGACCATTTAGGTATGACCTAAATCAAATCCCTTATGACTATACAGTGGAAGTGAGAAATAGATTTAAGGGACTAGATTTGATAGACAGTGTACCTGATGAAATATGGATGGAGGTTCGTGACATTGTAAAGGAGACAGGGATCGAGACCATTCCCATGGAAAAGAAACGCAAAAAAGCAAAATGGCTGTCTGAGTAGGCCTTACTAATAGCTGTGAAAAGAAGAGAATCAAAAAGCAAAGGAAAAAAGATAAGATATTCCCATTTGAATGCAGAGTTCCAAAGAATAGCAAGGATAGATAAGAAAGCCTTCCTCATCGATCAAAGAAATAGAGGAAAAAAATAGAATGGGAAAGACTAGAAATCTCTTCAAGACAATTAGAGATACCAAGAGAATATTTCCTGCAAAGATGGGCTCGATAAAGGACAGAAATGGTAGGTACCTAACAGAAGCAAAAGATATTAAGAAGAGGTGGCAAGAATACATAGAAGAACTGTACAAAAAAGATCTTCATGACCCAGTTAATCACTATGGTGTGATCACTCACCTAGAGCCAGACATCCTGCAGTGAGAAGTCAAGTGGGCCTTAGAAAGCACCACTATGAACAAAGCTAGTGGAGGTGATGGAATTCCAGTTGAGCTATTTGAAATCCTGAAAGATGATGCTGTGAAAGTGCTGCACTCAAAATGCCAGCAAATTTGGAAAACTCAGCAGTGGCCATAGGACTGGAAAAGGTCAGTTTTCATTCCAATCCCAAAGAAAGGCAATGCCAAAGAATGCTAAAACTACTGCACAATTGCACTCATCTCACACACTAGCCAAATAATGCCCAAAATTCCCCAAGCCAGCCTTCAGCAATACCTGAACTGTGACCTTCCAGATGTTCAAGCTGGTTTTAGAAACGGCACAGGAACCAGAGATCAAATTGCCAACATCTGCTGGCTCATCGAAAAAGCAAGAGAGTTCCAGAAAAACATCTATTTCTGCTTTGTTGACTATGCCAAAGCCTTTCACTGTGTGGATCACTTTTAAACTATGGAAAATTCTGTAAGAGATGGGAATACCAGACCACCTGACCTGTGCCTTGAGAAAGCTGTATGCAGGTCAGGAAGCAACAGTTAGAACTAGACATGGAACAACAGACTCATTCCAAATAGGAAGAAGAGTATGTCAAGGCTGTATATTGTCACCCTGCTTATTTAACTTATATGCAGAATACATCATGAGAAACACTGGGCTGGAAGAAGCACAAGCTAGAATCAAGAAACAAGATTGCTGGGGGAAATATTAATAACCTCAGATATGCAGAAGACACCACCCTTATGGCAGAAAGTGAAGAGGAACTAGAAAGCCTCTTGATGAAAGTGAAAGAGGAGAGCAAAAATGTTGGCTTGAAGCTCAACATTCAGAAAACTAACATCATAGCATCTGGTCCTATCACTTCATGGGAAATAGATGGGGAAACAGTGTCAGACTTTAATTTTTTGGCCTCCAAAATCACTGCAGATGGTGACTGCAGCCATGAAAGTAAAAGATGCTTACTCCTTGGAAGGAAAATTATGACCAACCTAGATAGCATATTAAAAAGCAGAGACATTACTTTGCCAACAAAGGTCCATCTCTCCAAGGCTATGGTTTTTCTAGTAGTCATGTATGGATGTGAGAGTTGGACTGTGAAGAAGGCTGAGCGCCAAAGAGTTGATGCTTTAGAACTGCGGTGTTGGAGAAGACTCTTGAGAGTCCCTTGGACTGCAAGGAGATCCAACCAGTCCATCCTAAAGGAGATCAGTCCTGGGTGTTCATTGGAAGGACTGATGTTGAAGCTGAAACTCCAATACTTTGGCCACCTCATACGAAGAGTTGACTCGTTGGAGAAGACCTTGGTGCTGGGAAGGATTCAGGGCAGGAGGAGAAGGGGACGACAGGGGATAAGATGGCTGGATGTCATCACCGACTCGATGGACACGAATTTGGGTAAACTCTGGGAGTTGGTGATGGACAAGGGAGGCCTGGCTTGCTGTGATTCATGGGGTTGCAAAGAGTTGGACATGACTGAACGACTGCATTGTTGAATTGAACTGAAACTGTACCAAGACCACCAAATTGATTAATTTCCCCCAGGTGAGTGGGCAGTTGCAACGTGTGCAACTCCCCATAGTGAAGGTTCTGGACTAGGAAAAAGAGTCATACAAGCATATGAGTCATGAAGGCATAAACTTATATGCTAAGTTTAAGTTTTCATCTGGCTGCAATCTTTCTTTCACTTGGCAAATTCTTGTTTAGGAATAAGCATCCAGTATGTTTTTTACATTGTCAACTACTGGCAAGGTACTTTAATTTCCCCCTCAACCTACCTGATACTTTTTACACAAACTAGTTTAAATTAAGTAGCATATACCAAGCCCAATCTTCCAAGGCTTCAAACTGGGATAGAAATCCAAAAGCAAAAGTAGGGCTCTGACCTGGAAGAATGGGTGGCTTCATTAGCTGACTCTGTTCAGCTACTGCTGCCGCTGAACCTGAACTTGCAAGGGACATGCCAGAAACTGTGGGACTAACATAATAATTTAAGTTGAGAAGGTAACTCTAAACCTCCCCCTTTATAGTCATCTTTTATCATTCCTTCCTCCTACAGGCAAAAGTAGCAGGTGTCTTTGGTGTCCCAAGAAGGGGAAACATCATACTACAAGCTTCCAAATAACTAAAACCAGGATAAAGTATATCAACTCACCCTCCAAGCCTCTCCGACTCTGATCTCCTCTTCTGACCTCTGATTGCTTCTACTTTAAAGGGCCCTTGAGATTACATTGGGCTCACCTGGATAATTCAGAATACTCTGTTTTAACGTCAGCTGAGCAGCGTTCTTGATTCTTCCTGAGGCCTTAATTCCTTGTCGTCTTGGAATGTATTCTCAGGTTTCAAAGATGAGGGGGCCATTTGTCTGCTTATCATCTCCCCAGGTTTCTTTGGAGAAGAAGGCAAGCAGATCCCATGCAGACTGACTAACGTCCATTTGTGAGTTGAATTATGCCATGTGTGTGCTCAGTCCTGTCCTTCGTGACCCATGGACCGTAGCCCTGGAGGCTCCTCTGTCCTGGGATTTCCTAGACAAGAATACTGGAGCCTGTTGCCATTTCCTCCTCCAGGGGATCTTCCCAACCCAGGGACTGAACCTGAGTCGCCTGTGTCTCCTACATCACAACTGGATTCTTTACCACTATTGGTCGCTAAATTCACTAAGTTGGAAATACTGTACTATTGCATATGGGAAAGTGACGGGGTGAAAAGGACATTAGGATAAAGTATAAGTTTACTCACCCAACATTTATAAGGCATAATATAATACTTCTTCTGTGGTATTAATATCAAGTTTATGATTTATTATACACTTTTTCCTTCCTTTTAAATATTTTCTTCTGACACAAGGAATACATTTTATAATGACTGAGACTTATTCTAGTGGCTTATTTATTCATTCAAAAATTATTGGATATCTAATACAGGATAGTCCAGGGGAATAGTTAATGATGAGGACCCAAGGCTAGCTTTCAAATGACTTATAAGTTTAATGAGAGAATCAGGTATGTAACTATTTAAAATATAGAGTGAAAGAATTTTAGAATAGATGTCAGAGTTTTAAAGGGCCACAAACAAAACTCACCAGAATAACTCATTCTAATGCATTCAAGATCAAGGTGGCTCCAGAAATCCTTCTGAATGGAGGTAAGCAAACCCCTGAGGAAGGGAATGTGGCAGTGATTATAAAATCTTACAAAGTGCATAGTCCTAAAAGAAGATGGTATATTTGGTGAATGCAAATAGCTGTAACTAAGTTTGCACATGGGGATAAGAGGGTAGAGGATATAGGAAAGATTGACAATGTCCAGCTTATGAAAGCCCTCTATACGTGAGGATTTTGAACTTTTTCATGTAAAAACCAGTGATCCCATAGGAAAATCATCTATTTCCAGAAAAATACAGTTGGCGTTGAAGAGGAAGGACTGAAATAGGGACAAAGAGGATTTTCCTGCTGCTGCTACCACCAAAATTACTACTATTACATTGCCATTAAAGCTGAAAAAAGTAATTTGAATGCTTGCCAACAGAAAGTAATTTTGAAAGTTACCTCAATTTAATCTCACAATAACCCTGAAATGGGTGTTGTGTTTATCTGTATTTTACAGGTGAGAAAACTGAGGTTTAGAGGGATTAATGTTCTCCTGAAACATATTCTGTAAAAAAAGCATCTGGGATTTAGGTTTACACCTCTGTGTCAAGAACCTTCTTACGGCTCCCAAAGGCAATGTTATCTTGAAGTTCCCATGCTGGATCTTCCATTTATCTCACTGGCATGGGCCCACTCCAAAGCTTGATGAACACAGGGAGGGAACAGCAGCCTGCTCAATCATACAGTTGAGTCATAGAACACTGTTCCACTCTGGGGACCAACTCATCCATCAGGACCTCAGGCAATACCCCACATAGCCCAGGTGAGCTTGCATGCGTGCTCCGTCGCTCAGTCGTGTCTGACTCTTGGTGACCCTATGGACTATAGCCCGCCAGCCTCCTCTACCCGTGGGATTTTCCAGGCAAGAATGCTGGAGTGGGTTTCCATTTCAATTGTCCTAGCCCAGGGATTGAACCCAAGCCTTCAGCAGTTCCTGTGCTGGCAGGCAGATTCTTTATCACTGGGCCACTGGGGAAGCCCAGCCTAGGTAAGCATCCATAATTAATCTCGACCCCAAGTAAGAGGGACCCTGACAAACACAGCTCTACTCCGAGTTCAGTGGCCAGTTTCATCCTGGCATACTGGTCTCTGGGTCCTGTGAGGAGGTGAATGAACTAGACCATGACTAGTGGGGTTAAAGGGCCTGAATTCTCTGCAATACCAGCTGACATTGGGATATGAGAAATGCAAAAACAAGACAAAAATGATACAAATGAACTTATTTACAAAACAGAGTCACCGACTTAGAGAACATATTTGTGGTTCCTGGGGGGGAGGGTCAGGGGAAAGCATAGATTGGGCATTCGGGATCGACATGTACACACTGCTATACTGAAAATGGATAAAGTATAAGGACCTACTGCATATCACAGGGAACTCTGCTCAGCATTCTTTAATAACCTAAATGGAAAAGGAATTTGAAAAAGAACTGAATCAGTTTACACCTGAAAGTAACACAACAATGTTAGTCAACTATACGCCAACATAAAAGAAAAATTCAAAAATATTAAACTGCAAAAATGTTATTTTAGAGGAATGACCATGGAATATTACCAACAGGAATTAGAAAGGCAAAATAAAATTTGAAATTATCAATCAAAAACTTATTTATCCATTCTAGAGAAAAGACCAAGTTATCTATTGGCTCTGTAGAAAAATACTACAAAACTGGTATCATTAACACATTCTACAATTAGTATTCTCCATTACTTTAGCTTTCTATAAATTTTAGAGAGTTTATAAAATTATATTATTAAGATGCTTTTAGTTAAAACTCTCTGAAAATGTAGGCTGGCCAGATATTGCTTGGAGGCTTTCCAAGTCAGACTTGGTAGTTGTATTTTTATTTTTCCTTGATTCCAGGATGCAAAATTAATTGATAGTCACTTAATCCTAATTTGGGGTTTTGCCTTTATTCTCTCTCCCTCCCAAATTACTTCCCTTCTTTAGTTTTTCAATGCTCCTTTTCCCCCTTCTTTTGCTTCTAATAATTTTTTAAAAGACCCACTATCCAGATGTCTAATTTATGAGTTCCCTAAGCTTTTGATGAATTGAAATGAAGCCCCAGGATCTGGTTTCTAACCCCATGCCTTCACTCATCTTCTCTGATTCAAGAGCCCCTTCTTTCTCTGTTCTTCATGTAAAAGACAAGTTAGCCTGAAAAGCCATTTGCAGATTTATCTTCTCTAGAGGATTTTTTGAATTCCTTCAACCAAGTAATCTTTTCTCATTTGAGTATGTATCACATTTTGCTTAACTTGGTCCTCTCATGCGTGCGTGCCCAGTTGTTTCAGTTTTGTCTGACTCTTTGTGACCCCATGAACCATGGCCTGCCAGGCTCCTCTGCCCATGGGATTCTCCAGGAAAGAATACTGGAAGGGGTTGCCATGCCCCCCTCCAGGGGATCTTCCTGACCCAGGGATTGAACTTGTGTCTCCTGCTCTCTCCTGCAATGCAGGTGGATTCTTTACCACTGAGCCACCAGGGAAGCCCAGCTTGGTCCTTACCTTAGTCAATAATTTAGTTAACTCTTCCAATAGATGGAAAGGCATTTAGACATTTACATGATTAAAAAATTCTTTGATTTCTACACCTCCTTTGTAAAATATTGTGTACCTACTCAGTGCCTATGAGATATCTGGTGAAGTCTGTTACCCAAAATAAAATCAGAAATCAGTTTCATCCAGAAAATTCATTGTAAGCCCTCACAGAACCCCTGGTCTAGTCTTTCAGTTCCCTTGATTCTATCAGTGGATTTGCTGGCCTTCTTGGAATTTCTAAAATTGGTGGAACATTGTTCTTAGCAGAATCTTGGGGCCAAGCAAAGCAGAAATGGTTCAGTTCTTAATGACACCAAATTCAGTCCCCCAGTACTCAGACTCTTAATCTCTGACAAAAGGCAGGTGGCCTGCCTGGTACCTCCAGTGGATATCCACTGGGGTAGATTGTCAGCTTCTTGAAGAACTAATTTATGGACAAAAAATGGGCAAAATGGTGACAAGGAATGACACAGCTGAGTGTTAACATTTTTATTTCAAAAAGTAGGATACTATATATAATAACACTTTCTGAGAAAATAAGATAGTATAATGAAATGAATTCCATGTTTTTAAACACAATAAGGATATAGAGAATCCTTTATTTGTGAGTTTATTCAAACTTTACTTAAATAGAATGCACTTTCATTGAGAGACTTAAGGGGTAATTTCTGCATTTCCCCAAATAAAGGCTCCTTTGCAAATTTTTGCTTGTTTATTTATTTATTTAAATTTTACATCCTCAACATATATTACAAGGGCTTAATATTTTCATTTAGAATATATGTACTATATTTGAGTAGCTCTTTGGGCTAATATGTGCCAAGAAAGGAACATTTTCCTTTTTATAACCAATGAGAAACAAACTTCTGACACAAAAAGGAATGGGGCTGTTCGAAAGTTTTGTCTTATTCAAGTAGAATACAGTCTGAGATTCAAAACAGATTCTTCCTTGAAAAGCACAACTGTTTCCAATCCTCCTAAATAAGGAAAAAAGAACAAAATATGAAAAAAATATATATATGTCATTCAATAATTCTCACTGGAGTTAAATTTCCCCCTGCAGTAGAATACACTAAATATCTGAGTCTTTTGCTTTATTCTGGCTATAATCACATAACCTGTTTAGAAATAAACACTCTTTTAAAATTATATTTTCTTTATTTCCTACCCAATATATTTTCCTTCCACAATAAATTTAACAGCATCAGATATACATGGTATACACGCATAAGTGGAGGAATACACTTATGTCCTTTAAAATTCTCCATTCTACACAGACAGCTCCTTTCCTGTTAGCAGCATAGATATCCAGCTTTATTCTGGAATTTCTATTTATCTTCTCAGTGTATGGCAATACTCAACAAAGTACATATCTCTTTTTCCATTTTCCTCTGAACCCGGAAATCCCAGTATAAAATTTACTCAAGAGCTTCATCCATTTAAAACTTTATACAACTATATGTACTGTATTTAGAAGAGGCTGACTCAACAACGTGAACATTCACCCACACACATATAAGAAAAGTGTCCACCTTACAAAGTATTTAATATTTCTATATACCATAGAGCTTTCAGTTTGGAATGTTTCTTAAAATATATATTCTTCACTTGAAGCTGTCAGAAAATGGTAAGAATATCTTCTCTGATTTCAAAATTATCAAACTAGTTTTTTTAACAATCACTTTCCAAACCCCATAAGCAGTGTTCCTGAAGGGCAAGCTCATCAATGTCTTTAAAAGTGAGTTGAGGAGAAGAAAGTTTGATTCCTGTTTGAACATTTATTATTGGTACCAATGAATCTCACTGACTAAAGATGTAGCTACAATTATTATAATTATAATTACATAGTTACATGGAAGGAAAGCTACATCCCATTACTTCAACTATTGCAGTCTTAAGCAGGTTGCTCGATTTCTCTCATCTCACTATCTATTCAACAGCTCTTCACTGCACAGATTGTTAAAACTGATTCACAACTGGTGCTGCCTTAAAACTATGAAAGGTAGCCAGGAAATAATTGTATGCTGTCCTGAACACAAAATAATTTGTGCCTTCAGAGTATGTTTCTGACACAAAGCCTGCCAGCCCATTACAGAAAATTTTGCCAGTCTGTGTGAAAATATTTATTACCTGTAACCATAGATACACAAAAATCAATGTGTGTGTTATGTAACATTATGTCAGTAATGCATTTGTTACTGCTCTGAGATTTCTTTTGGTCTAGATGACTGCTCTGCCAAATAACTTTTATTATACTAGGGCAAGTGATTGCTGTGCTACATTTGGAACTATAATGATAATTTTCCTGAGAATGCTAAATAATGTCTTAATTTATTCAAAAACTTTTATTTTTAAAGCAATTAAACTTTTGTTGATTTATATTTACCATCCAGTGTTCCTGAAACACTAAAAGAAAATGCTTTAGACATAATCTTCCAGGAGAGCACATTGCTTAAGAGTAGTTATTTGATATAACAACATTCAATTGAGTCTTCCAATCAAAGAACAAAAATTATAGCAATTTCACTTGAAATCCATAAGTCCATGTGCAGGATTATGTTCAACAGAATCACTAAATGCTATCTGTAATTCAAAGATGAATGAATCAATAGAAAAACAGAACTGAAAACCATTAGTACTTTAATGCCGAATGGAGAAAGAAACTAATAAATCATGCATTTCAAGCACTTGTTTTGCTTATGGCATGTTTAAAAACACAAAACATGCAATGAGGAGATGCAGCTCAATATGAATGAACAATACCAAAACTGCTCAGAACAAGCATTTAATTTTGTATCATAAGTTTAAATGAAATACTTAAAAATACTATTCCATAAATTCTTCAAACAATCAGAATTCAGCCATGCCATGAAAAACTTTAATAACAATCTAGGGCATTATTTCCAAATAAATATTTGAAAAGTCATGGAGATGGAAATGCAGTAGCTGAAAGGGAGGGTGCTAACTGCATGTATGATTGACTTCAAAGAGCTCAATATTATTACAGGGATCACTTTGTACTCGAAAGTAAATGATACAGTCATTGACTTTCTCAAGTATACTTAGCTGACCCATTCAAAATTATAGACACCCATACTCACAAATGACCAAAAAAGCAAGAAATTAGCTACTGAGCTCTGATTGTGTTGCATGGCTTATTGTCCGTGAAAGGAGATTTTTAATTATAGTTAATGGGTAATCCCTTCTCTTCCAGAGTTTTAGCCATCACAAAAGTAATCATTAGAACCATACATTTTCTTCATGATGGTTAATTAATTATGCATAACCCATTTCTCTCAAGCATCTTTTTCTGAATCTTTGGTGGGAAATACAGTTAGGCACATAGCTTCAAACATCTATTTGGTTACTGTTGTGATTAAGAGTTTTCTTCTAGATTCACATGCAGAAGGGAATAAGGCTTGCCATATTAACACACTTTACTGCCAAGTAACATGATTTCACTTATGTGTAGAATTAAAAACAAAACTAAACAAAATAAAACCACTTCTTACTTCTCAGCACAAGAAAATTTTACACCTGATATTTTCTTAATAAATTCCACTCAGAAGCATCAAGAAGTCGAAGAAAAACTATTTAGATACAGCAAATAGACAACTATTTAATAAAACCTTTCAATTAAAAGTTGCTCCTCAAGTCAGATCATTGATATGCTGTTTGATTCTAAAAGGGAAAAGTATAGCAATCTGCAATTATGATCACTGAAGCATTATTAAGTAGTGCTTATTAATAACTGGAATCACATTTTCTGTGATATTTCCTTTTTTTCGTTGTTTTTGTACAGATTTTTCTTACAGGTTAGTACATGGAAATTGGCAAAGGAATGGATGGGAGACATAAAAATCTATGGGAATGCATGCAACAAAAATATGCAGGATCACTTCATGTAAACTTCTGCTTTCTTCATGCAAAGATGCCTATAAAAACTGAGACAATAAATTTCCTATTAGCTGAATGTTACATTAACTCAGTCACAAAAACTGTCAAACCAATTCCATGATTTTACATGAGCAGGAGACTTGAAGTTGTTCAAAGATTTCCAGCATAAGTGTTCCATGGCCCAATTATGCTAATCACAGCGCCAACGATGGAATGATCCAGGATTACTCCTTGCTTCGGTTTCTGGTTCTTTTGACGAGGGAGCAGAACAACCCAGTTTTGGGAGGAGGGCCCATCAGCATTGGGGCTTGGTTCTTGTGTATAATTTTTATCTAGGGAAAAAAAGAGAGAAAGAGGAGGGAGTAATCCCTGGGTAAAATATGAATTTCTGAGAATCTCTGTTAAGGTTAATCACATTGCCTGTGTTACTGAAACAGCAAAGCATAAAATGTAGTTTCAGAGTTTCTATTATTGCAAAAATATTTTTAAGGAAGATAAGGTAAGCATTTAAATATACCAATGCTCAGGGTGCTAACGAGAAACCAAACTTAATTGAAATTACATTTTAAGTGTCATATTACTTATAATCTAGCTTGTATTAAACCCCCAAATTCCTCATTCATGCCATATGATTATCTAGTATAATTTATTGACCACTAGTTATGTATTATTTATTTAAGACAGGAAAGGATGCACCATTATAGTATTCAGAATCTCAATTATAGCCCCACATCAAGACGTTCTTGGTACCAAGCTAAGCCTTATTTACCCTGTTAATCAGATTGTTTCTCTCTTTCAACACGAACTGCAAGCCTTAATTTCAAAACAATCATTAAGAATGAAAGTCAAAAGCTAACGTGCATAAAAGGTCAGAAATGATGAACTAGCTTTCTAATTTGTTAATTAATTGGTAATAGAATAGAATCAAATATTGAAAAGCCTGCTTAAAACATTCTGAGAGACTGTTCTAAAGCTCTTTTTTTTAATTTCTTTGAAATAAAACTACGAATCACCTTAAATGAGACAACCTTAAAGTAGATTATGTCTGTAATTTTCTCTAATTCAAGTCTAAATTAGAGAAGACATTTTATGAATATATGCTATGCTCAAAGCTAATTGAAAGCAATTATCAAAGTGGCATTTTGTCTGTGACTTTAAGATACATTGTAAGATAATAAATGATTCTCATTATGTAATAAAAAGGTCACATCATGCCTTTGGGCTAGTGATGCTAAGAGTTTTTCAAAAGCAATCTGAGACATTTTCTTTAGCGAACTGCGACTAATAGAAGAACCATCGCTTATTAAATATCAGTTGTCACCTGCACAGCACTCGCATCAGAGATGAGTATTTCTTTCAAAAAGAAACACCACCTCATTACAAGCTGCAAAAATATATCTCTTAAAGTGCATAGCTGACATTTTCAAGTTAAAATGAATATCCTTCACTTGTCACTCACTAATAGCAATGAAACAACCAAAAAAAAAAAAAAAGGATGTCACGTGGACTGGATCATTAAAATTGACACTGAAGCTTTTGGGAAATAGAGATCTTTCTAGACAGTCTAGAAAGACAGAAGTATGTCAAAAATCAGGATAAATGAGCAACTTTAACTCTGTTGGAATCAGGTTATTCTGGGAAGATTCAGTGTTCTTTGTACTGTAAAAATAAATTGCACCTGTAAAAGGCCACCAGGCTAAACCAGCCTCAAACTCTCTGGATATCTGATTTCATTTTATTTTATTTTTGTTATCTTATTAACTGAGGAATCAACAGCCAGATACTTAAGATGTCAGAATGTACCTATCTGTGTAGATTGAAAAAGATCTTAGCCAGATTTTCTCTCCTAATAATTCACATTTAGATTACACTGTACCTTTTACCATTGATTTTTATACTCCTCTAGAGTATCTAATATACCATCATTCATTCATTTCATAAAATGTATTGAGCCCCTACTATGTTTCAGACACTCTACCATGAGCCTTTAACAAATAGATAAAGCACAATCTCTACCCCCAATAAATTATAGTCAAGTAAGAAACAAAAATTTAACAGTATGTTCAATAGTGTTATAGATGCTGAAGTATAAGGCTAAGCAGAAAGGTACTATTTTTTAATGCTGAATATAGAAATGAATCTTTTCATACAAAATGTTCTTTAAAAATGAATATGTGAGGGTGCAGTATGCTACTTAAATAATAATCTTAGATTCAAACAGAATATAAGAAGCCATGGTAAGAAAGTAAAGATTTCTGATTCACAGTTATGGCACTAAATCCTTTAGAAGGTATGTTGCTGTTGAGGTCTTTTGGAAAACAATATCATTATTACCAAACTACTGTTGTAGGAAAAGAAGTATATCATGCTAGTCACTTACAAAAGATTAGCATCAATTTATGACAAAGTAGAACCAAAACACCACAACTTACTGTGTATGAGATTTTGTTTGCCTTCTGTATTACTATTTTTAGGTTATTTAGATTTTGTTTCATCATGGCTATCTTTTTATTAGCAATCTCTTTTAAAAGAAATCACGTGTTACTATTCCTTTGAAAAATAACACAATATCTCACTAAGTGCTCTTGAGACAGTAGGACCCTTAATCCAGGCTACCGACTACTTTGAAGTTCGAGTCCTAGTTTCTAAGCTGGATAATGGCCAGTCTTTTTTTTTTTTTTAAATTTTCTTTACTTTATTGTGTTGCTTTTGCCATACAATGACATGAAACCGCCATGGGTTTACATATGCTCCCCCTCCAGAACCCCCCTCCCTCCTCCCTCCCGATTCCCTCCCCCTGGGACATCTCGGTGCACCAGCCCCGAGCATCAGTCCTGGGCTGGCGACTGATTTCACATATGATAATTAACATGTTTCAATGCCATTCTCCCATATCATCCCATCCTTGCCCTCTTCCACAGAGTCCACGACTCTGTTCTATACATCTGTGTTCCTTTTGCTGTCTCGCATGCAGGGTTCTCGTTACCATCTTTCTAAATTCCATATATATGCGTTAGTATACTGTATTGTTGTTTTTCCTTCTGGCTTACTTCACTCTGGATAACAGGCTCCAGTTCCGTCCACCTGAGTAGAACTGATTCAAATGAATTTTTTTTTAATGCTGAGTAATATTCCATTGTGTATATGTACCACAGCTTTCTTATCCATCCATCAGTTGATGGGCATCTAGGTTGCTTCCATGTCCTGGCTATTGTAAAAAATGTGGCGATGAACACTGGGGTACACGTGTCTCTTTCAGTTCTGGTTTCCTCGGTGTGTATGCCCAGCAGTGGGATTGCTGGGTCATATGGCAGGTCTATTTGCAGTTTTTTAAGGAACCTCCACACTGTTTTCCATAGTGGCTGTACTAGTTTGCATTCCCACCAACAGTGTAAAAGGGTTCCCTTTTCTCCACATCCTCTCCAGCATTTATTGCTTGTAGATTTTTGGATGGCAGCCATTCTGACTGGTGTAAAGTGGTACCTCATTGTGGTTTTGATTTGCATTTCTCTGATAATGAGTGATGTTGAGCATCTTTTCAAGTGTTTGTTAGCCATTTTTATGTCTTCTTTGGAGAAATGTCCGTTAAGTTCTTTGGCCCACTTTTTGATTGGGTCGTTTATTTTTCTAGAATGGAGCTGCAGGAGTTGCTTGTATATTTTTGAGATTAACTGTTTGTCTGTTGCTTCATTGGCTATTATTTTCTCCCATTCTGAAGGCTGTCTTTTCACCTTGCTTATAGTTTCCTTTGTTGTGCAGAAGCTTTTAATTTTAATTAGGTCCCATTTGTTTATTCGTGCTTTTATTTCCGATATTCTGGGAGGTGGGTCATAGAGGATCCTGCTTTGGTTTATGTCGGAGAGTGTTTTGCCTATGTTATCCTCTAGGCGTTTTATAGTTTCTGGTCTTATGTTTAGATCTTTGATCCATTTTGAGTTTATTTTTGTGTATGGTGTTAGAAAGTGTTCTAGTTTCATTCTTTTACAAGTGGCTGTCCAGTTTTCCCAGCACCACTTGTTAAAGAGATTGTCTTTTCTCCATTGTATATTCTTGCCTCCTTTGTCAAAGATAAGGTGTCCATAGATGTGTGGATTTATCTCTGGGCTTTCTATTTTGTTCCATTGATCTATATTTCTGTCTTTGTGCCAGTACCATACTGTCTTAATGACTGTGGATTTGTAGTATAGCCTAAAGTCAGGTTGGTTGATTCCTCCAGTTCATTCTTTTTTCTCAAGATTGCTTTGGCTATACGAGGTTTTTTGTATTTCCATACAAATTGTGAAATTATTTGTTCTAATTCTCTGAAAAAGACCTCTGGTAGCTTGATAGGAATTGCATTGAATCTATAGATTCCTTTGGGTAGTATACTCATTTTCACTATATTGATTCTTCCAATCCATGAACACGGCACATTTCTCCATCTGTTTGTGTCCTCTTTGATTTCTTTCATCAGTGTTTTATAGTTTTCTATATACAAGTCTTTTGTTTCTTTAGGTATAAATACTCCTAAGTATTTTATTCTTTTTGTTTCGATGGTGAATGGAATTGTTTTATTTTTAAAATCATCTATCCTTTGTCCTCCTAGTTGTTTAAGCACTTCTATGGTCACACACAACTCTTTCACATTATTTCTGCAAAAACTGAAATCTATGTCTTTTTGTCCATTCTTTATAAAGATGGGGAACAACTGGCTGTTCTCCTCTCAGGGAGATACCATGGAAGAAAGCTGCACTCATGAGATGTCTTTTATGTATCCAGGCTCTTTGCATACATTGCCTCATCGAATAACCATAGATCTTTGAATATTTGAGCAGAAGCAAACTCTACTCCATTGAGGATGAGAATAATACCAGTCCAGTACCAGGTGAACTGTTGGTTTTATAGCCACAGGAAGTCCAGATGTAGCCTTCAGAAACTGTAGGGACTAAACTATTACTTATGTTCATATGGCTCGTGCTGGGGGACCCTGGTTAAGGGTGTCTCAATAGGCAGGCAACAATGACTCAAGACTGGCCCAACTCCACACCCTTATATTTTTAATTACCATTTCTTTTATAGCCTGCTATCCATGAGAAAAACAATACTGAGTAACATATCCCTCAAAGACATTGGAATAGATTAAATCTCCGCAATCTGAAAACATAAACCAAACATTAGGATCTCTTTGAGTGCTTCTATATTTTTAAGAGTTGGGTAGTTACTTCTTAGTTGTTTCTGAATACATTAACATTTATTGAGCACCAACTATGAGCAAGGTAATTTGCAACCTGAATGTTTTGTTTGGAGGGAATCTGAGCTTATAACTGAGAACTGTAGGCAATCCTAAGCAGTGGAGATGGGGCTCCTAGGAGCTGGAATGGCTGTCTAAAGGTAGAAGTGTGAAATGTTAGTCACTCAGTCGTGTCCAACTATTTGTGACCCTGTGGACTGTAGCCCACCAGGTGTTCTGTCCATGGAGTTCTCTAGGCAAGAAAACTAGAGTGGGTATCCATTCCCTTCTCTAGACGAAGGTAGACAGCACTGCTAAGGTGAGTACTGTCAGAATTAGAATGCTGTTGTGTATAATTTCTTCATTTCCACTTAGCTATTTCTTTAGACAGCAACAGCTCGAAAATCTCATGACTCTTTCTACTTCCATCTTCCTATGTCAAATTAAGACTGAGCACCTCTGAAAATAGAAACATGAAAATAGTTGGCTTCTGTTTTATAAGTATTCAGTATGAAATACAAG
The DNA here is from genome assembly GCA_007570785.1 of Antilocapra americana. Taxonomy (NCBI): domain Eukaryota; kingdom Metazoa; phylum Chordata; class Mammalia; order Artiodactyla; family Antilocapridae; genus Antilocapra; species Antilocapra americana. Next base: position 15,710,501 of record ML661346.1, read on the forward strand.
TGCACATATAGAAACCAGATGAAGGATTACGAGGCACAGTTTTCTTCTCTGTATAGAACTGTCAGGGTTATATAATATGATAGGTGGCCCCACCTTATAATCGTAATGTAACAATAATAATGATAAGATTTGACTCTTAGCATGTGCAGACTATTATGCTAAGTGCTTTACACATGATATTCAGATGCTACCAGTCTCATCCTTCTCTTTGACTTGCTCTTGATAAAAGTCTATTCTCATAAAAGTATTAATATCAAAGTACATAGAATTGAAAACCTACGTCCTAAAAGGGATAGAGGAGAGGTTAATAGCTTACAGTACATGGTGAACAGTGTCTAGTTCACTAGATATTTGTGCTCTCTCCAAAGACTTGTTTTGTTGTTGTTCAGTTGCTTAGTCATGGCTGACTCTTTGCAACCCCATGGACTGTAGCACACCAGGATTCTCTATAGTTCACTATCTCCCAGAGTTTGCTAAAATTCATGTCCATCGAGTCAGTGATGCCATCCAACCATCTCATCCTCTGCTATCCCCTTCTCCTTTTGCCCTCAATCTTTCCCAGCATCAGGGTCTTTTCCAATGAAGCGGCTCTACCCATCAGGTGACCAAAATACTGGAGCTTCAGCTTCCATATCTGTCTTTCCAATAAATATTCAGGATTGATTTCCTTTAGGATTGACTGGTTTGATCTTTTTGCTGTCCAAAGAATTCTCAAGAGTCTTCTCCAACACCACAGTTCAAAAGCATCAGTTCTTCAGTGCTTGGTCTTTTTTTTCAGCTCTCACATTCATACATGACTACTGGGAAAACCATAGCTTTGACTACGCAGACCTTTGTCAGCAAAGTGATGTCTCTACATTTTAATACCCTGTCTAGGATAGTCATAGCTTTTCTTCCAAGGAGCTAGTGTCTTTTAATTTCATGTTTGCAGTCACCATCTGCAGGGATGTTGGAGACCAAGAAAATAAAGTCTGTCACTATTTCCATTGCTTCCCCATCTATTTGCCATGATGTGATGGGACCAGATGCCATGATCTTCATTTTCTGAATGTTGAGTTTTAAGCTAGCATTTTAACTCTCCTCTTTCACTTTCATCAAGAGGCTCTTTAGTTCCTCTTCACTTTCTGCCATTAGGGTGGTGTCATCTGCATATCTGAGGTTATTGATGTTTCTTCTGGCCATCTTGATACTAGCTTATTCTTCATACAGCCCAGCATTTCACACGATGTTCTCTGCATGGAAGTTAAATAAGCAGGGTGACAATATACAGCTTTGACATACTCCTTTCCCAATTTGGAACCAGTCCATTGCTCCACGTCTCCTTTTAATGGTTGCTTTTTGACGTGCATACAGATTTCTCAGGAGGCAGGTAAGGTAGTCTGGTATTCCTATCTCTTTAAGAATTTACAACAATTTGTTGTGGTCCACACAGTCAAAGGCTTTAGTGTATTCAATGAAGCAGGAGTAGATGTTTTTCTGGAATTTCCTTGCTTTTTCTATGATTCAACGGATGTTGGCAATTTGATCTCTGGTTCTGCCTTTTCTAAATCCAGCTTGTATATCTGGAATTTCTCCGTTCGCATACTGTTGAAGTCTAGCTTGAAGGATTTTGAGCATTATCAAGCTTGCATGTGAAATGAGTGTCATTGTGGGGCAGTTTGAACATTCTTTGGCATTTCCCTTCTTTGGGATTGAAATGAAAACCAGCCTCTTCTAGTCCTGTGGCCACTGCTGAGTTTTCCAAATTTAGCTGACTTTAGTTCAACTAAAACTGAGAAAGAGAGGAAGGTCTTCCTGGATTCATCCTCCAGGCATTAGTTGGCCCAGCTCATTTGCATTTCTTTCCTTGCTCCTTGTTTTTTCAGCTTTGAATATCCCTACCTACTCTCTGTTGTGAAGACTATTATTTTTCTTCCTCATGTTATAGAAACACTCTGCTTAACACCCAGTCTCCGTATGCCATATCCACCAAACCAAGTGCTTATCAAAGCATCCTAATAAGATTAGAATGAAGATGGATATATTCTATCTTCAAGGAATTCTCATACCTAATATCAAAAGAATATTTTTTTCATAACTACTTATATATTATCTAAATATACCCTCCCAACAGCCCTAGGAGGTAGGTGTCAACATCCTTATTTTATAATACAGGACAAAAACTTAGATTCTGTAACCTGAAATGCCCCATTCAAGTTGGTTAATGCAAGGGCTGGGTTTGAAACCTGATTCTCAAATCTTCCTAACACTCCTTGTTGATTCCCACTTCTGTATCTTTGTGCCAAGTAGTGCTCTTGAGAACCTTCCAGCAAACTTTGATCCCTGTCCTGCCCAGCTCAAAGCACACATTATTTTGAAATTTCAAAGCACAATGACATAAAGAAGATTCTAAATGCCCTGAGAAGCTGAAATTCCAATACTTTGGCCACTTGATGTGAAAGGCTGATTCATTGACTCTGATGCTAGGAATAATTGAAGGCAAAAGGAGAAAAAGGTGGAAGAGGATGAGATGGTTGGACAGCATCACCAACTCAATGGACATGAGTTTGAGCAAACTCTGGGAGATAGTGAAGGACAGGGAAGCCTGGCACACTGAAGTCCATGGGGTCGCAGTGAGTTGGACACACTTAGCGACCAAACAACAACAAATGCCCTCTGAGAGGAAAGACAGGTCACTTACAGAGACATGCAAATCAGCATGGCATCAGGCTTCTCAAAAACATTAACGGTAGAAAACAACAGAGAAACACCTTCAAATCTCAGAGGAAAAGTTAATTCTGTCTTAGATTTCTCTATGTGGTTGATGTATTGATTAAATGCAAGGGTGCAATGAATATATTTTCAGTCATAGAAAGATCTAGAGAGCTTACCCTTTATATGCCCTTTAAAACAGATTTGAGGGTGCTCTCCAACAAAACAGATGTATGAGCTAAGAAAGAGATTCAAAAAGCAGAGGATCAAAATGGACAGTACCAGGCACTGGTGAGGGTATGGAGCAACCAGAACTCCCCTACATAGGTACCAGGAGGGCAAAATGGCACTTTGGAAGATAGTTTGGAGGCTTCTTATAAAACTAAATATACTCATCATATGACCCAGTGTTTGCACTCATGGAATTTATACAAAAAAGTTGGAAACTTATGTCTACATAAAAATCTGTACACAAATGTTTACAGCAGCTTTTTTTATAATTGCCCAAAGTTGGAAACAACCAAGAGGTTCTTGAGTAGGTGAATGGATAAATAAATTGGGCACATCAATCAAGACAGAGGAATACTGTGTGTGTGCATGCTAAGCTGCTTCGGTTGTGTTCGACTTTGTGCGATCCTATGAACTGTAGCCCACCAGGGTCCTCTGTCCATGGGATTCTCCAGGCAAGAATACTGGAGTGGGTCGCTATGCCCTCCTCCAGCAGATTTTCATGACCCAGGGATCAAATCCACGTCTGTTATGACTCCTGCATTGGCGGGCAGGTTCTTTATCCCTAGCACTACCTGGGAAGCCCAAAGGAATATTATTCAGTGCTAAAGAGAAATGGGCTATCTAGCCATGAATGCACATGGAGGAATCTTAAATGCACATTATTAAGTGAATGAAATCTATCTGAGAAGGCTATATCCAATAAGATTCCCATTAAATGACATTCTAGAGAAGGCAAAACTATGGAGACAGTGAAAAGATCAGTGGGCCAGGGGTTATGGGAGAGAGGGATGAATAAATGAAGCACAGAGAATTTTCATGACAGTGACATTCCTTATGATGCTATAATAATAGGTATATTATTATTATAAAGACCTTATACACTTGCCCAAGCCCATGGAATGAACGTCGAGTGGACGCAGGGCAAACTACGGACTTTGAGTGAACGCAGTGTGTCTGCGGAGATTTACTGACTCTATCGGAAGTACCTTTTGTGGGAGTAATTCTGTCAGTGGGGAGGCCACGCGTGTGTGTGGGGTGAGAGCTATGTGCGGAATGTCTGTACCTTCCCCTTAGTTTTACTGTGAACCTCAAAGTGCTCTAAAATACAAGTTTATTAAAAACAACAATGGCAACAAAAAAAGGATCCAACAGAGACCCTGATCTGCAAGAAACTCAGGAAGAAACCTGCAGGGAAGGGCTTCTGCCATGTAAAGAAGGGAGTGGGGATAATAGATTAATTGATATGGTGCAGTGTTTAAGAAATGAGAGTTATTATAATGATGGCTTTACAAAGAAAGGAAAAGAGATGATAAAATCTCTGTAGGAAAGAAAATGTGATTGTGTGTCAGTACTTGGTTCTATAGTTGATGACATTTTCATAATCTCAATCATTCTATGTTTTATATGGATTTAAATATTTCTTTTTCAGAAGCAGAAGAGAATATTGGTTAAAAAATCAGACTGACAGGATCCTCACTTCCTATCTGGAGACTTTGGATAAATGACTAATTCGTTTTCCTTATCTATACCACAGAGACTTTAAGACAGTGCCTATTTCATTGGTTGCTTGTAAGGACTAAATGAATCAATGCATACAAAATGCTTAGAATGTTAGCCGGCGCATAAAAACCACCCAGCAGATATTAACTATTAGTAAGATTTAAATGGTAATGTTACAAACCACTTTTGCAAAGCATAAACTAAGCAGAATATACCTAAAACTATTAAGTAAACAAACAAACAAAAAACCCAAAACTATAGCAAAGCAGATTGTTTAAGTGAAAAAAGTGTTAATCACTCAGTCACGTCTAACTCTTTGTCACCCCATGAACTGCAGCCTGCCAGGCTCCTCTGTCCATTCGATTCTCCAGGCAAGAATACTGGAGTGAGTTGCCATGCCCTTCTCTAGGGCATCTTCCCGACACAGGGATCGAACCCTGGTCTCCTGCACTGTAGGCACATTTACTGTCTGAGCCACTGGGGAAGCCTCAGATTGTTTACAGACATGCAATAAAAAACAGAAGAGACAGCCGAAGAATCAAAGAATGGATCTGGTGACCCAAATGATGGAACAGAAGCTAGTCATTTTTCCTGAAATGCCATACATTCTGTTCTTTTCAATGAGTACATATAATTTTGGTACATGTGTTTAACAATAAAAATCCTTCACCAAGAAACTTTTTGTCTCTAGTGTTTTGGTTCTCCAAATGTGGTCCACAAACCAGGCACACTGACAGCATTGTGAGAAACACAGTCTCCTAGTGCCACCCCAAGCCTGAATCAGATTCCACTTTATAATAAGATTCCCACATAATTCACACATGCATTCACCTTTGAGAAGCCTTGGTCTGTTTGTCACGTGCTTCTCTTTCTAAGGGGGTAAGACCAGTAGGAATCTGTTGACTGACTGAATAAATGAATGACCAGCACCTTCTTACACTCATCCCCCAAACATATTGCTGAAAGCTAATATCAGTGGAACCAAATAACCTAATTTAACTCAGTTTTAATTAGCTTGATTGTTCATCTACTAGGGCTAGCTTTTTTCAGTATACAGTGATGGGGATTCCAAGTTGAACAGATACTGTTTAAAACATCAGTGAGGTGCACAGAGTCAACTGATGGAAATATATGTAGCAGTAGGATATGACACATATTGTGCTATGGAGATATTCTCAGAGTGCAATGGGAGCACAAAATAGTGTCCTTCAGATCCTGGGTGAACGACAGGGCATAATTAAATGGAGTCTTAGCAGTGACACTCTGAAGCACAGCTTAGGGGCTGCATGTCACACCAGAAACAGAGAGATCAGATGGGAGGTGAATAAAATGATCTAGAAAAGAAGTAAAATGGATTTTAGTTGAAGCATTGGCAATGGGAACAGAATAGAGGGCAGATCTGAGAGCATACGTTGTAGGGTATGATGGATGCAGGGAGTAATAAAACAGAGAAAGATTCTAGTATGACTTTCATGCTTTGAGCATTGTCTGTTGTGTGTGTGGTGATGCTTTTTTATAGAAAGAGAATGTATTTTTTGGCATTGGTGAGAGCCAGTAAATTGGTGAATTCCTATAGAGCATGATATTCTAGAGGAGATGTTCAGTGTCTTTGGGATATGTAGGTCTGGTGTTCAGAAGGGAGAATGGGTCTCAAGACAGATTTGGTTGTAATGATGCTGTAAATAACATTATCCATTGAAAAGAGATGACTAAAGGAGAGATGTGTGTATCAAATGCAAATATCAGACATTATATTGCATAATGGGGGAATATGGACATATAACAATAAAGCAGGAAATTATATACTATGAAAGAATATGAGGACAAGTAACCAGAGACTTAGAAGAAAAAACTAGAAAGAAGTATGATCATGCAAACATTTCAAATCTGTCTTCAATGTGGCCTACTCGTTTTCTATTAATGAAGGTGAGACATTCAAATTACATGTATCTAGGCTAGGCATGCCTCCATTTTCACATGTTAAGTTATGTAAACTACTAAATTGTTAATACTAGTTCCAAATCTAGAGATCATATTTGAGAGTTATATATCTGTATGATGCTTATGTGAATATTTTATGTAAAGGGCTAGATGGTAAACACTTTAGGCTTTGTGGTCTATGAAGTCTCTGTAACAACTCAACTCTGCTTTTGTAGCACAAAAGTAGCCACAGACTAAATGGAAACAAATGGATGTGACTAAGTTCTAGTCAACCTTTACGTATGAAAACTAAAATCTGCATATCATATACTTTTAACATTATGAACTATTATTATTCTTTTGGATTTTTCAACCATTTAAAAATATAAAATAATATTCTTAACTCTTTGGCTATGCAAAAACAGGTGACTGTGTGGATCTGGCCACAAGATTAAACTTGCTGACACTTGACGCAATTACAGTCAAATAATGAACATTAATTTAAAATTATGACTTAATGGGTCAATATCTAAAAGACTGCCTGACAGGTGGCTCAAAGAATCCACTTGCCATTGCAGAGACATGGGTTCAATCTCTGGGTCAGGAAGATCTCCTGGGGAAAGAAATTGTAACCCACTCCAGTATTCTTATCTGGGAAGTTCTATGGACAGAGAAACCTGGCGGGCTACAGTCCATGGGGTCACAGTCAGACACGACTTAGCAACTAAACAACAACAAGCTAACAGATGAATAAAAGTGGAAATAGTCTCATACGGCATCTCTTTGCTATACTGAGTGCCACCATTCAGAATTTATTTTGTGAAAATTCTGAATTAGGATATATACTAGCTTTCCCAATTTTAGTAACAGATCAACTGATCAAATTTGGCTTCAGTGTTTAATCTCTTTATTGCTTTGCACCATGGTGGGCTTAATAATATTGTGCTTCTTAGAAAGTATCTCAGAAGGTAGGATTTTCCTTTTTAAATATTCCCCCTGCATTTAGCCAAAATTTTCTTTTCCTGATTCATCTCTTTAGGAATTTATTATCACTGGATTTATTCAGCTACCTTAAAAATGAATGGGGCTTTCAGAGCAAAATAAATGCCATAAAATATCTGCAGAGAGAGCTTAATTTAGCAATTATATGGAACATTAAAAGTTACCTAGCTTGATTCTGGAATAAGAGTGTCTCTTTCCAATAATGGAAACCATTTTGAATTCATGCATGTAGCTAAGCCATATGACAGTGGGAATAAAGAGCATGCTAAATTTTTCAGGTCCATAACTGCCAAAAAGCAAAGCAATGAAACATAACAATTTTCTGAAATCCCTGTGCCAGCTTCTTTATGATTCCAGCCATTATTTTCTGGAATGATAGTAATTTCCAAGTTTAATGTCAAAGTCTTTGATCTAACATCAAACTCAAAGAAATCACTGTGGAGATTTACAATAAAATCTCTAAAAAAAAATGGGTTTGAGAGGTTTACTTGCTGATTAAATTCACAGGAATTTTAAATAGGTATGACAATGAGAAAAGAGAAACTTTCTCCTGAAAGTGATGGGCTATTTGTCCACACTGCAGAGGAAATATTCATACCTGGTTTAGAAATCTCTTTTAAGGTATAAATTTGGTTTTCATTTTATTTCATCATTACAAGCTGATAGCCAGGAAGGTCAATGACATTAAAAAAATGTTTTTATAATTTTCATGTCTTTGCAGAAAAATGATATCACAACTTAACCAAGAAACTATCTTTCTTTTTCAAGGGTCTCTCCAAATAGTTGATCATGTGGGAAAAAGCAAAAATTTTAAAAAAGAACAAAACAATAAAAAATTTCTCCTTGACTACAACTAGAGAATATTAACAATATTCGCAATTTATGATTCTACTTTTCATGAATAATATTTTACAGATCCTCTTTTATGTGGTCTTTTCATGTAGCAAATTGTCACATGAACAAAGCAATGCACAGGCATACTTCCTTTCACAGCACTTCATTTTATTGTGCTTTGCAGATATTAGGTGTTTTTTTATACAAACTGAAAATTTGTGACAACCTCACATCAAGCAAGTCTACGCACACGATTCACACAATCTTCCCAACGGCCTTCATCCATTACACGCATCTGTGTCACACTTTGGCAATTATCGCAATGCTTCCAACTTTCTCATTATTATTCTATTTATTGTGATGATCTGGGCTAGGTAAGCCTTGATCTTATTGTAATTGTTGTAGGGCACCATGAACTGTACCTGTATAAGATGGCAAACTTGATAGATAAATTTTGTGTGTTTTAACTGCTCCAGTGACTGGCCAATCTCTCTCCCACTTTTCAGGTCTCCCTATTCCCTGAGCACTACAATATTGAAATTTGGCCAAATAATAACCCTACAATGGCCTCAAAATGTTCAAATGAAAGGAAGAGTCATACATCTCTCACTTTAAATCAAAAGCTAGAAATGATTAAGGTGAGTGAAGAAGGCATGTCAAAAGCTGAGACAAGTCAAAAGCTAGGCCTCTTGTGTCAAATAGCTAAGTTGTGATCGAAAAGAAAAAGTTCTTGAAGGAAACCAAAAGTGCTACTCCAGTCAACACAAGAATGATAAGAATGGAAAACAGCCTTATCACTGAGATGGACAAAGTTTCAGTGGTTTGATAGGAGGCTGAATCAGCCACAACATTCCCTTAGGCCAAAGTCTGATAAAGAGCAAGGCCCTAACTCTCCTCAGTTCTATGGCCTGGGGGAGATGAGGAAGCTTTAGGAGAAAAGTTTGAAGCTAACAAAAGTTATCTCCATTACAAAAGAGTATGAGGTGAAGCAGCAAGTGCTGATGCAGAAGCTACAGCAAACTATCCAGAAGATCTAGCTAAGACAATTAATTAAGGTGGCAATACTAAATGATTGATTTTCAATGTAGACAAAACAGCTTTAATGGGAAGAAGATGTCCTCTAGAACTTTCATAGCTAGACAAAGTGAAAATGTTCGTAGCTCACTTGTGTCCAACTCTTTGCAACCCCATGGACTGTAGTCCACCAAGCTCCATGGGATTTCCCAGGCAAGAATACTGGAGTGGGTTGCCATTTCCTTCTCCAGGGGATCTTTCAACCCAGGGATTGAACCCAGGTCTCCTGCATTACAAACAGATTAGCACTGAGCCAGAGGGGTCAGTACTCATAGCTAGAGAGGAGAAGTCAATGCTGGGCTTCAAAACTTTAAAGGACAGGCTGACTCTCTTGTTAGGGGCTAACTCAGGTGGTGATTTTAAGTCGAAGCCAGTGTTCATTTACCATTCTGAAAATCCTAGGATGCTTAAGAATTATGCTAAATCTACTCTGCCTGTGCTCTATAAATGAAAGAACAAAGCCTGAATGACAGTACATTTGTTTATAACATGGTTTATGAATACTTTAAGACCAATGTTGAGATGGACTGCTCAGAAAAAAAGATTCTCTCCAAAATATCACTGCCCATGCACCTAGTCATTGAAGAGCTCTGATGGAGATATACAATGAGATTAATGTTGTTTTCATGCCTGCCAACACAATATCCACTCTACAGTCCATGGATCAAGAATTAATTTTGACTTTGAAGTCTTATTATTTAAGAAACACATTTTGTTAGGTTATAGCTGCCACATATAGTGATTCCTCTGATGGATCTAGGCGAAGTAAACAGAAAGCCTTCTGGGAAGGATTTACCATTCTAAACATTATCAAGAACGTTCTTGATTCATGGGAAGAGGTCAAAATATCAACACTGCAGGAGTCTGAAAGAAGTTGGTCCAACTCTCATCTATGATTTTAAGGGGTTCAAGACATCAGTGGAGGAAGTAACTGTAGATGTGGTGAAAATAACAAAAGAATAAGAATTAGAAGTGAAACCTGAAGATTTGACTGAACTGCTGTAATCTCATGATAAAAATGCCACATATGAGGAGGTGCTTCTTGTGGATGGGCAAAAAAAGTAGTTTTTTTGAGATGGAATCTACTGGTGGATATTGTGTAAAGAGTGTTGAAATGACAACAAAGAGCTTAGAAGATTATGTAAATTTAGTTGATAAAGCAGTGGCAGGGTTTGAGAGGACTGACCCCAGTTTTGAAACAAATTTTCTTGTAGGTAAAATGTTTGTCAAATAGCATTGATGATAGAGAGGAATTGACTGGGGAAAGGAAGAACTGATGCAGCAAACTTCATTGTGGTCTTACTTTAAGAATCTGCTACAACCACCCAACCTTCAGCAACCACCACCCTGATCAGTTAGTAGACGTCAACACCCAGGTAAGACTCTCCTCTAGCAAAAAGATTATATCTCACTGAAGGATCAAATATAAGTTGTGGGTTTTTTTTTTTTTAATTTAGGTTTACACTTTCTATTTTAGAAAAGTGCTATCATACACTTAATAGTCTACAGTACATGGTAAACATAACAGATAAGCACTAGGAAACCAAAAAAAAAAATTCATGTGACTTATTGTATTATTTGCTTTATTGTAGTAATATGGAACTAAACCTGCAATATCTCCTAGGTATGTCTGTAATATGATAAAATCCTCTCTTTTTTAAGTCTCCTCAAATAAGACATGTGCACCTGTGTTCTGACTATTTAAAAAAATAAAAACAATAAATGATTAAATTTTATTCAGTGTATTTTATTGTTTTTAATTAAAATTTTTATTCTAAATTGGTAACCCATCTTGGGAATACTTCTATGAAATATTCGTGGATAGGAAGGTTTATTCTTGAAAACTTTTAGCAATGCTATATATTATGTTTTGAGGAAAAGTTTAGAATATGTTAGCCATATTTTCTAATTTTTAATGCACAAAATCAGAAGAAATGAAGAACTAGATAAAGTGTTTCACAAGGGAGAAAGATCAGGTTCAGGCCTAATGAATCTATAATTTGTATCCAAAAAAGAGACCTCTGACTGCTCTGGAAGGAAAAAAATCAAGCTTATCTATTGGTACAACAATGCCCATCAATTAAGAGACTTACTAACTTTACCCTTTCTAGAGAGATATATTTACTTTTGAACCAGATTTAAATATAAATATCTACTGGTCCTTTAGAAAACTAACGACAAAATTCTGCCGAGTGCCTGTAATTTCATCACTTTCAGCATGTTCAACAGTCCCAGGTCACATCAATAAAAATGCATAAAGTATTATATACATATATATTTCTTATCTCAATTTCTGCCCTTTCGTGTCTTTGGACAGTGAGTCCACTTTGGGTCTGGAATCCTTATCCAAGAACATATCTATTAAAGGCACTATTATCTTTGAGCTAAGCGGAAATGCACTTCTCTAAATTGAAACGGTACAGATTAATTCAGGTTTCAAAATGAAAAACAAGAGAACAATGTAGGTTTATTTCACAATATTTAAATAGAATGTATTAAAGAACTATAAAAAAGTGTAAGTCTAATTGTAAACCCAACTCGTTTGGGATACTTTCTAAAAAACAATGCAGTAAGAAAATGTTTAAAATATTTTTTATGTTTAAAACATTTTTGTGCAAAATGCAAGCTGATCTAATCAGGGTGGCATCAATTAAGCTCTAACAATGTACTTCAGTATCTTTCCTAAGCAGTGCGATCTGTTTTCCCTTCACCCAGGTCGATTTGTGCACATTATGGTGTCATCGTAATTTTAAAACACACTGAGAAAATGACAGAGCTGCAAAATTAAAATAAATGATTAATGGTAGTTTTTTCATGTTTTGTACTAATAGGTATTACTGAGACTTTAAATTAATAGAGCTGTCAGGCTCACGGATGTTACAGATCCAGCAATGAACCAAACTGGAAATTATACATTCCACAGACACCTAAAGATGACACTTTGGAATATTTTAAATTTTAATTAGTAGGTACAATTGTTTTGTTCCCTGTAACCACCACAAATTAATTGGAAATTAGTCACAACCAATCCTTGTTTTTTTTTTTAAACAATCTAAGATGAAGAGGTTGGTGCTCTACACCGTAACACCTTTGTTTGCAGGCCAGAAAGCACACATGCAGTAAATTGCATTGTCAATTACAAAAACAACAACTGTTGTGAAATTAGGAAAAATTATGCACAGATAAACAAAACTAATTAATGCATAAGTAACAGGGGAACACATGAAATAATGCCACTAAACACTAACATGCCAGTCTTTGGAGGGGAAAAGAGGCTTCGAAATGTAAATCTATAAGCATTTACCAATGAAGTTTTAAATAAAAGGATGCTTTTAGTTTATGTTTTATTTAACTGCTTTTGGAGTCTCACTACCACTCATACCTTAAAAAGTATACCCACAAGAACAGCCATCTGATTATCCAACTATGTCTCAAGATGACAGAAGACTGTTATTAATAGCTAATTTTCTCTTCCTCAAAATACCAAGATTTAGACCCATAACAAATGAAGAATCTTAAGATTCATCCTTATTTTATGTTTAAGTATTAAGTAAATAGTAATTTTTAGGTGTACATCCACCCATTAACAATTTTCCTACTGATAATTTACGGGTTATCTCTTTCCTTTTAGCACCAAAAATACATGTTACCTTGTCTACTTTTTCCCTTCTCTAAAGTAAGACATTAGAACCACTTAAGATTCCTTAAAAATGGTGTATCTGCTAAGGCAGCAAGTGTCACGTTATAATACTTGTAACTTTTAATGAGAAAGTAATTTTCTTATCAAATTTTCAAAATAAGACTTCCCAGGAAATCAACCTGATGCATTAACTATTATTTAACACCATTTCAATTTAATAGACAATGCAAAGGTCTTGGGAGATTCAAGAGTTAGGCAAGCTGCGTTTTCATGCATTACTCTATTCTACATGAGTCTTAATATAATTTTCCTTTTATATAATTACTAAGGATGCTAAATATTATGGTGAAGTGATATCCTTTCCAATATGAGTTTATCTGTAAGTAATTACAGAAAAATAGTAAAAATCACTGCTATATTTTCTATATTGGCTAAGTCTCAAAAAGATGTCAAATACTATCCCAACACAAAACACCATGAGTTTAACTATTTTCTCTCCCTGTATGACTCAGAATAACAAGGAAGTTATACACTGAAAAAGAAGAAAATTCATGTGTATTATTGGTTATAATAAAACTAATAAACACTAGAAAATAATACTTTTATAGGGTTGACAAGTGAGATACAAACTAATTTTTAACAACCCTCCAGTACTGTTATAATTTGTAGGAAGCTGGTTTTAGTAATAAATAAATAGTTCCATAACTAAGTAATTCTCCGAAGTCCAGAGGTCACCAATATGAGACCCCGGATTCTGGCTTTTATTTCTGTTTTCTACGCATTGGGATACAGGTATTTTGCTATACTATTTCTAAGCAGCTTTTTCCTCCCCTCCTTATGAAAATACTATAAAACACTATGTTCAAGGAGTAAAAAATATTTTTAACCTCAGGCTACTTTGAATTTCTGCCAATGGGCTAGAGAAATGGACTTAGTTATGGATGCCAGTTTCTCAAATTTGCCCCATTCTCCCCATAAATCTTTTCACGGACTGTTTATATTTAGACTTCAGTAGCTTCTTGTCAGGAAACACTGTTCTGGCCATGATTTATCTTTAAACATATTAATTGTATCTTTGGTAATCAAGAGAGAGGTATAAGCACATAAACAATGGAAACAAGTGATCCAATATCAAAGAATGGCAATGCCAAAGAATGTTCAAACTACCATATAATTGCACTCATTGCACATGATAGCAAGGTTATGCTCCAGATCCTTCAAGTAGGCCTTAGCAATACATGAACCAAGAACTTCCAGATGTACAAGTTGGGTTTAGGAAAGGCAGAGGAATCAGAGATCAAATTGCCAACATCCACTGAATCTTGGAGAAAGCAAGGGAATTCCAGAAAGACATCTATACTAAAGCCTTTGACTGTGTGGACCACAACAAAGTGTGGGAAATTCTAAAAAGATGGAAGTACCAGACCATCTTACCTGCCTCCTGAGAAACCTGTATGCAGGTCAAGAAGCAACAGTTAGAAGCCAACATGGAACTGGTTCCAAACTGGGAAAGGAGTACGTCAAAGCTGTATATTGTAACACTGCTTATTCAATGGCTATGCATAGTATATCATGTGAAATGTCAGGCTGGACAACTTACAAGCTGGAGTCAAGATTGCCAGGAGAAATATCAACAAATGCAGACATGCAGATGACACCACCCTAATAGTAGAAAACGAAGAGGAACTAAACAGCCTCTTGATGAAAGTGAAAGAGGAGAGTGAAAAAGCTGGCTTAAAACTCAGCATTCAAAAAATGCAGATCATGGCACCTAGTCTCATCACTTCATGGCAAATAGATGGCGAAACAATGGAAACAGTGACAGACTTAATTTTTTTGGCTCCAGCATCACTGCAGGCAGTGACTGGAGCCATGAAATTAAAAGACGCTTGCTCCTTGGAAGGAAAGCTATGACAAACCTAGACAGCTTATTAAAAAGTAGAGACATCACTTTGCCAACAAAGGTTCATCTAGTCAAAGCTATTTTTTTTCAGTAGCCATGTATGGATGTGAGAGTTGGACCATAAAGAAGGCGAAGTGTTGAAGAATCGATGCTTTTGAACTGTGGTGTTGCAGAAGATTCTTGAGAGCCCCTTGTACAGTAAGGATATCAAACCAGTCACTTCTAAAGGAAATCAACCCTGGATATTCATTGGAAGGAATGATATTGAAGCTCCAATACTTTGGCCAGTTGATGAGAAGAGCTGACTCATTGGAAAAGACCCTGATGCTAGAAAAAACTGAAGGCAAAAGGAGAAGGAGGTGGCAAAGGAAGAGATGGCTGTATAGCATCACCCACTCAAAGGACATGAATTTGAGTAAACTCCAGGAGACAGCAGAGGACAGAGCAGCCTGGCTGCAGTCCACAGGGTCACAAAGAGTCTGACATGACTTAGCAACTGAACAAAAACAATTCATCTGATATTATTGTATTTTCTAATATAATATCACATGAAATTCTCATTTAAATGGTATTCCCAAGCAGAAAGGATTTTCATGATATTCAACTTTACAAATGGGCTGAAAGGGCCATTAAAACAATCTCTTTCCTTAAAACTTCTAATTTGCTACTCTGTGTAGGTGCCCTCTGTTTGGTTTGCAGTGGTCAGAAGCTGCCCGGGAAAAGCCCGGCTGCTCGTTTTACACCTGCGCTCCTTTCCCCATTACTGTGCATAACAAAAATTTCAGAGACCTTGTGTTTTCTTCTCTTTAAACTTTTTATCCTTAGGCACCCAATGAACTGATGAGGAGACTAGAAAAAAATAAGTTAGAAATAGTCTCAGTTTTATAACTCTTTACTTCATGACCTCGAACATTCACCTAATCTCACTGCCACAGTCTAAAACCCTCCCATAAAAATCACATGACTTACCTGCAATAGTCTTAAAACATGTTTACCTACACACAAAGTAATCTAAAAAAAACAACAAAAAACCCTCATATGGTCATCCACATAATTACTGTCTAGACAAACTTACCTTTATTTGTGTAGGTGGGTAGAAAACCTATGCCGTTTTGATCAACTACTTTTACTCGTGACAAGGTAAACGTGGTCTCTACTTAAATGCAGGACAGAGGAATGAAAGAAAATTGATGAAGTTTTTTCAAAAAGAATAAGATTTATGACTCAAGGTTTAGAGCACTTCTGAGATTTATTTAGAATTTTTATAAAATACATGTAAGTGGGGACTATACTGTGAAATCTGAAGTTGGCGATAGGTACTTCTGGCTAATAATATGCCAATCTTATGGGGACTATTCACGCAGAGCTCAATACAGCCATATACAAAATCTAAGGAGAGTGGTGGTGCTTTCTGTTCAAGTCAAAAATAAGTAACCACGTTCCGTGACTCTCCCCCTGAAGGCCATACAAACCCTGCAGCAAGGCATGGCACAGCTAAGTGTGGACTGCTGAGACGCGAGTCACGGCAGGTAGACTGGGGAAGGAAACCAGAGCAGGAGTGTCCCTGAACCAGTGATAGCTTCCCGTTTGTTTTCTCCCCTGTCATATTTCCCAGTCTGGAGTTACAGGTGGCTTAACACCTGGAACTGTACACCAAGTACAGATGGAGAGCTCCATCGAAAATCCCTGTGTTTCTGGTTCAACGGGTAGGAAATGAATGACCTGTAGGGAGAGGTCAGAGAGGGTGAGAGAGGTATCTTGCTTCATTTCAGCCCTCCCCTCGCCAGCCCAATCTCTCTGACCCCGGTCACCTGGGAACTCCATAGCAGCGGAGGGTGCCTACGCTCCAGTGAAGCTCTCTCTGGGCCATGAAACTGTGATCCCCAAATCATGGGCAAATCTCTCTTTATCCCCTTACCACAGGGCCCTGGAGGCAGAAGCTATATGAAGAAGTACACGGCAATGCAGAAAAACGAAAGCCTTGTATTTATAATCAGAGGAGCCCTGGGGGTCAAAAACCATCAGGCAGATCCTGGAGTGGAGGGGGCCTCAAAAAGACTATCTCTTAAAGTTGTATATGATCCCCTGAGTTTTCCCCTGAGCAATATATGCATAGATTTGACTTTATGAAGCCTAACATAGAGAACTGAATTTTACAACAGAAAAAAAATCAATGACCAAAATAAAAGTTAACTGCATAGGCTCAAAAATAGCATGGGGATAAGAGAGGAAAAAGTCAGTGAGCTTGAATATAGGTGAATAGATATCATCTTGTATGAAGAATAGAAAGAACAAAGAGGAAGGAAAAAATTAACTAAGACTTAGATATTGAGATACCATATAAATATCTAAAACATGTCATCAAGATTTTGAAGGAAAGGAAAAAGACTGTGGGCTTAAATCAATATTTGAACAAATAATGATTGAAAACTTCCCAATGTGGCCAAAGACATAAATCTACAGATTCATGAAGTTCAGAGAAACCAAAATAAGAATAAATTCAAAGAAATCCATGACCAGACTCATCAAAATCAAAACACTGAACAGACCAGACAAAGAAAAATAAATCTTGAAAGCAGCCTTAGAAAAATGATGCATTACATATTGCAGAGCAATAATTCAAATATGGACTTTGCATCAGAAACCATACTATGTATGTGAGATATGAGGAAGAAGTAAGAGTGAAATCATAAAATGCTTATAATTAAGTCAGAAAAGATGGACAAATTCGTGCATTACTGACACACAAAGCTGTGATTGAAATGGTATTAAGAAAGTATCAATAGAGAGTCACAGGAGGGCAAAGAATCGGACAGTTTACTTCAGATAGGGAGTTAAAAAGGTTTCGTGAGGAAATTGATGCTAAGATTGCCATTGAAGGAAAAAAATCTTATTTTATTTTTGGTATATGTGCATTTATATTCTATTGCCTTCCAGAAAGATTTTAAAATGACATATAAAAATACACATATCCCAACAGCACAGGATAATTAATTCAGGCCAAATAATAAACCATAGGAAAGATTAAATGAGTCCTGGAGAACTGCTAGAAGAAACTACAGATTCCCTGTGAGCATGCTTGAAGGCAAGAAGAATGTGTCTATTTCTAAACCACAAAATAAGGGGTGGAGATTTTGGGTACATAATTAAGCAGTATGAGCAGAAAGCCTTTGGAGAGTGGTCCTGATGAAGTATGGCTGGCAGATGGAAGCCTTGGGAGAATGATTGAATGACATGACAAGGACACTGAAGTCTATGCTGTGTAAAATGAAGAGGCAATGACCTCTGAGATAGGGAAGTTGGATGATCATAATTATGTTGCTCAGTAGTAATTCTGGCAATCAGATGGATGGCTTTGGCTATACTGGGAAGCAAAAATAATGTATTAAATAAAGAGCAAAAATGTAAAGAAGATGAATAAGAACTGAATTCTGTTATAAATGATAAGTTGTAATTGATTACTAATACAAGCAACTGAGTGAGGCATCAAAACGTCATAATTAAGGGAAAAGGCATTCGACCCCACTGACTACCACTAACTGTGTGGCCTTAACCAAAGTGCTTGGCTCGTCTGTGTCAGGGTTTTAATTTTTTAATTTATGATATGGTATGGTTTCCCAGGTGGTGTAGTGGTGAAGAATCCTCCTGCCAATATAAGAGGTGCAGGAGACGTGGGTTTGATCCCTGGGTCAAGAAGATCCCCTGGAGCAGGAAATGGCAACCTATTTCAGTATTCTTGCCTGGAAAATTCCATGGGCAGAGAAGCCTGGTGGGCTACAGTCCATGGGGCTGCAAAGAGTTGGACATGACTGAGCAGTGGGACACACACATAGGAGTTACAATAACTTTATTGACTTCTTAGGGTTGTTTTGAGGATCAAACAAAAATATGAATATACAGAACAGAAACTGGTACATGGTAAATGATGCTAAATAATGTTAAACATTATTACTATGGTTTCTTCCAAACATCTTAATGACATCTAAATATTTTGAAATTCAATTAGCCTTCATCTACACAGCACTAAACTCCTGGAACTGGAAAATCTTACATTTATAAAATTTTTGCTTTCTGTCTTAATGCCTTGAGATTAATCTGTATTTTAGCAAGTGGTTTCAGATTAAATAACACTTTAAAATTATGATTATTTTAAATAATTACAACAAGCACATAAATAACATTTTAGAGGCCCCAAAACTCTGTTTCTCTTTTAAAGAGCTTGCATTTTAAAACTGTTCTGAATATATTCTCCTTATAAAAACAAGTGTCAAAATGAAGACAAACTCCAAGTAACTTCAGTGGTTAGGGCCGTAGGAGAAAGATCCAGCCTTCCGAAGAGAGGGGGCAGTCAAAGGCTAGGCAACTAGCCAATGTCTGAATCAACTAGATGTTACAGCCAGAGAAGGAAAGCGGCATGCAAGTCAGAAAACAGCCTCTTACAGAATGGCCCACACAGTGGAATGGGGACTGAAGGAGGGAGTTGGTCCATGGGCACTCAGTGAGCACGGATGCGTCCCACAAATACTAGGGATCATGCAGCAAACCACCAGGCTTGGCAGGGATTGGCTGACTACCAATTCAGGGCTGAGTTGAGTGTTGAAGGTATTTAATATTAGAGGCTGAGGTTGGGCAAGTGGGTCAGAGTCCTGAGAATTATCATACAAAGGAGGGTATTTAGAACAGGCAAAGCAAGACCATAACACATGTAAACGCCTTCACTAGGAGTTGCATTATTGCAGCTGTCACCTTCATATCTCACCTGTGGTCATCTCATCATTTAGTTTATGATGTGTTCCTGACTTCCTTCCCATCCTCTGCCACATGGAAGAAAGTTTCAGCATCCTTTCTGAATTAATCATACACAAAGCACCTAGAGTGATATTGCATTAAAACCTCTTTGGCATTACTTTTCATAAAAGTAACACAAGTAACGATTCACATATGACTATTAATATTTCAACATATTAACAGAATGCAGCCTATACAATGTGTAAAGTGAATACATAATTGATAATACAGAAGGAAGTGGCCCAAGAGATGTAATTGTCCTATATCAGGAAACTGAGAGATTAAATCTTGTAAGGTTAAGAAAGTATTTCTTCCTGGTACATTCAAAATTATTTGCTTTGAGAATGCAATGAATAAAGATGACTTAAAATAACTTTTACGTGCATGTTCATATGAAAAATATGAGAATGAATTGCTAGCCAACCTATATTATGTTCAGTGAAAGATTTAGTAGAGAGCTTTTTAAAAAATTGTTATGCTTCTCCAAGAATTAGTTAAGAAACACAAATTCAAAATACACATGGTGTTGGCAGCTAAGGATGTGTGAAGCACAGTGTCATTCTCTGGAGGCAGACAGGGGACCAAAATCATGGAGCCTGACCTCAGTAAGCTTATCGCTACCAAGAAGCTAGTCAAAAACCTGATGACTTCTTGATAAAGCCCTAAAGCACTGGGGCTGAGTTTTGAGACGAGTAGGGACCAGAGATGAGATGGGGTGAAGGGAGGGGTGATATTCAAAAAAAGAGGAGTGGAAGCATGAAACGAGTCTCAAAAGATGAGTTGCATAATTCAAATGAAGATGAAGAAAGGTTTTTGGGGGGCAAAAGCCAAGTATATGAAAATATCAAAAAGAAGTAGCTGCCAATTGCAGTGAAACAGGAAGCTTGATTCAAATCATATTCGATCAGATAGAAAGTAAATAAATGTTTTAATTAGAAGAGTGCCATGGAGAGTTTAGTATTTTACAGTGATCATTTTGGTAGAAGAGTTACGGATGGATTTAAATAGAAAAAAAAAAAAAATGGAGAGGGGGAAAGATTGATGAGGTCCCTGATGAGTTAGAGAGAGAAATGAAATGGGCCTCTTCTAGGACAATGATGGTAGGGATTAAAAGAAAAGACCCAGAAATATGACAGTTGATCAAGTGTGCACAGACACTGAATTTTAGGGTGTGAAGAGAAGCATAGGATGACTCTCATATTTCTAGCTTAGGAAACAAACGCTGAGCTCCACTAGCTCAATATGGTAAAAGGAAGGAGAGGAATTCAGGAACTTAAGAAGTCCTTATTGGCGGGTAGGGGAGAGATGGAAGAAGGTGCATGAAGAGTCCATTTGGTCACACTGAATTTAAGGCTTAGTATGGTTGCTCCTCACTAAATGAAAATTAAATTAGACACCCTTCACTTGAAATGAATTGGGGTGGGAGGGCTGGGTATGCAGATCCAATTCGAAATCTGACCTAGTGCATGACCTCTCATACATTACTACTCTCCCTTCTCTCCTATCGAAGCTATTCTTTCTTTCCTTCCCACAATGAGAACATACTGACAACAAAGTCAGTATATTCCAAGTCCTCAGGGGGAAGGACTGGGGAGGAGGAAGCTAGGAAGGGGCGCATAATTAAGTTCTAGACTCTACCCGGAAGAAAGGCTCTTTGTGAACTGCTTCAACATACTGTCTTCCAGAATCAACTGTGTCTTTAGTTTGTTATGCTCATGTAACAGAAAATGAGATGGTTGGATGGCATCACCAATTCAACAGACATGAACTTGGGCAAACTCCAGGAGGTGGTGAGGGACAGGGAAGCCTGGCATGCTGCAGTCCATGGAGTCGCAAGGAGTCTGATACGATTTGGAGACTAAACAGCAACAGTTGTTAAATGGTTAAAATCTATTCTCCATTAACTCAGTGACTCTTACAAAACTGTGAACACAGGCATAACTAACAAGTTCCTGTTGACTGCTGCTGCTGCTGCTAAGTTGCTTCAGTCATGTCCGACTCTGTGCGACCCCATAGACAGCAGTCCACCAGGCTCCCCCGTCCCTGGGATTCTCCAGGCAGGAACACTGGAGTGGGTTCCATTTCCTTCTCCAATGCATGAAAGTGAAAAGTGAAAGTGAGGTTGCTCAGTTGTGTCCAACCTCGCAGCCCCATGGATTGCAGCCTACCAGGCTCCTCCATCCATGGGATTTTCCAGGCCAGAGTACTGGAATGCGTTGCCAGTGCTTTCTCCTCCTGCTGTCTACTTTATAGTAAGTTGATAATCATGAAAATAATTGCAAAGCGTCCATTTGAAGAGATAGCTTTAAACTCTTACCTTTTTTTTTTTCTGACCTGATAGTTGAACTTAGAATTGGTGAAATCTGTAAGTGAATATCACCTTAATTTTTTCAATTGCTTTTTTATTGTGGTACAATATATGTAATATATAGTTTACCATTGTAATCATTTTAAAATATACAGCTGAATTGCAGTAAGTACATTCATGCTATTGGGTAACCATCACCATATCCATCTCCAGAATTGCTATTACTCTGGTTTTTAAAAAGTGTTCATTGATTTAAGAATCAAGACCTATTTGTCACTTGCTTTTCTATTTTAAATATTTCACTTACAGAAAAGCAGAACTTCTGCTATGCTCTAAAATTATATCTAGAGCAATCCCTTCATAAATTGAGTATCAGCTTATGGATATTTAAATTCAGCAAAGAATGTGAACATTTTATCGTTTTTAAGTTCTGTAAGAGGAACAATGTGTTATTCAAGTGAAGCAAAGAACACTCTTTAGTTCAACCATACCAATGCTATGAATACTAAATATTCTTTACAGCTAAAATGAAATTTAAAGTTCAGATTTCCATGCGGTTCTAGGAAAAAGGGTATGCCAGAATGTGAAATAACAATAATGAGCCATAGTCTAGTACAGTTCTGAGCCCACTGTGTAGACTGCAATAAATGTCTTAAATGAATAAGAGAGATTACACAGAGAGAAAACTAAAGCAGACATTATATAAAACCTGTTACTAATTTAACAATTGTTTAGATCATGATAATTAATAGCTGAAACAAATATCTTGTTATTCTTTGAGAGAAAAGTTAACAAAAGAGTCATTAGAAAAGCTTGTGTGAAATATGCTATAAGTATTATAAAATATTAATTAGATTTTAACAGATAGCAGACTTCGTCTGTTGGCCGAGGAGAGGCAGAAGGTGATTTATTAACAGCAAAGGTCACGCCTGAGCGTGGCAGGCCGTAGGGAAGGCCGGGGCCGTCTTAGGTAGAGAGCCAGGGTGGGAAGCAGCCATGGCGGAGACGGACGCTAGAGCCCGGCTAACTGCATTTTCGCTTCTGCTCTACCACTTCTGTGTGGAATCAGGCAAACTAACCTTTGTCTGCCTCAGCTGTTCTACCCATAAAATGAAGCTTATTATATGCTTTCTGTGAGAATTAAACGTGTCAATACAGGTCAAGTGGCACAAAGTACAAGCTTAATAAAAGTTAGATATTCTTGTTGCCATTAATCTTCCTTGATTTAAAACATGGCACAGGGACTAAATCTTGCTTCTCTCTGCTGCTGCTGCTCAGTCGCTTCGGTCGTGTCCGACTCTGTGCGACCCCATAGACGGCAGCCCACCAGGCTCCCCCGTCCCCGGGATT
>ML661346.1:15733751-15763304 GCA_007570785.1 Antilocapra americana
GGCTCCCCCGTCCCCGGGATTCTCCAGGCCAGAGGACTGGAGTGGGGTGCCATCACCTCCTCTGTGCTTCTCTCTGAGAAGACTCCACAACAATGCAGGGTACTCATGAAAGCGGCTTGGTTTCATTGCCTTTCATTTATGCTTTTGTGACCCAGACTGAAGAACAGTGACCTTTCATTAGAACAAAAATACTGCCACTACCAGCCAGCCTGCATCGTGACCACAGTTACCACCACAGCGACTGCCAGCGCTGCCAGCGCTGACCGCACCTCTGCCAGCTCATCTTGACCACCGTGGGCCTCCGTCATCACCTGCGCCAACACCATCAAAACTACCGCCACCACAAGGTTCACCATTACCGCCACCACGACCGTCACCCTCCCAGTCTCCACAATCAGTACATCGCTACCGCCACTGGCAACAATGGTAACGAGACCTTTAATGCACATGTGAGTGCAAAGGTGAACTCGGAAGTGAGGAATAAGAAACAAGATGTAAATATACACACGCTGGTAAAGGGGGAACCGGAGATTGTTTTTAAAGATATTTGGAATCAAGCACAGAGGTACGAGAAGGCATAAGGAACTGCCATCCTTGAAAGACTTTTTGATAAGTTTGTCTTACATTATTATTACAAAATTAGTAGAGTTCACACACTCGGGGCCAATTACCTAAAAGAAATATGCCAGGAGTAAACAAAAAGTCATATTTATGTGTTATGCCAAAGACTGAGCCAAACTTGGTAGCCAAAAACTAGTGATTAATGAGTGATCAAAGAGTCCTGGGTTAGAGTTCCATATGAGCTACATATTTGACCTTGAGTAAGTTATGTGACCTTCTAATGATATAGTTTTCTCTGTCTGAAAAACGGTGACATCCATTATTTAGAGCTTGTGTGAATATTTAATAAGTACTAATATAATGTTGTATGTCAATTATTTCTCTAAGAAAACATCCAACACAACATTCACCTATAACCATGAAACACCAGCACACAGCACAATGCTTGTATTAATCTAAGATTAAGACCTAACTTGCAGCTTCCTCGGTGGCTCAGAGGTCAAGAATCGCCTGCCAATCCAGGAGATGCGGGTTCGATTGCTGGGTTGAGAAGATCCCCTGGAGAAGGGAATGGCAACCCACTCCAGTTTTCTTGCCTGGGAAATCCCATGGACAGAGGAGCCTGACAGGCCACAGTCCATGGAATCGTCAAGAGTCCAAAAGGCTGGGCGACTAAACAGTAAGAGCTACCTTGTCACTCCTTACACCCTTTCCCTCCCAATCTTAACCACAGAGGAAATGGGACTGTCATTCTCAGATGGCAGCTACCTCGATGATTCATCTCCTTGCCTCATTCCTATCCCTCATCCCAAGGGAACTCATTAACACATTCTCCCTCTTTCATCCCCAGGATGTACCTCAAATCCACCCACTTCCTAGCCACTATTGCTGTCCAAGCACTGAGTGCTTTGTTGAACCCTATGTCCCAGGTGCTACTCAATACAGTCCATTCTCCACATAGCAGTTAAGGTTAACTTTAAAAATGTAAACCAGATGATGCTTAAAGCCTTCAACAGCTTCCCATTGTACTTTGAATCAGATGTTAATTGTTTACCATCATTCTTTTCCACTCTATCTGTCTCTTGCCCATCTTTTCTACTTTGCCTCTGACACTCTCACCATACATCTAAAACTTTGGTCACACCATCACTCTTAACTGTTTAACACACTGAGCTTTTGGATCCTTCTTTGAAAAAGGCCTCCCAGACACACTTACCTAAAGTAGTCTTCTTCATACTCCATCTTTAGTTCCTCTTCATCATATTTCATAACTCTTATCATCAAAAGTTGTATTATGCATGTTTGTCTATATTTATTGATTTATTAATTTACTTAATCTCCTATTATCAGAATGTCTTTTATAAGGACAATTATATTACTGAATACATTCTATTTCATGTTCTTATTATTCCGATGTTTTATTATGTGAGCTGGTTTCTATTTTTAGTGCCAAGATTACTGCCTAACATATTATTGAAATGTAATAAAATATTCATTATAAAGATGAAATTTAGCAAGGTATAAATGTCTAAATTAAATAATATCTCATATGGAGAGAACAACTATAATGGAGTTTTTCTATAGATAAGGAAGCCTTCAAATTCCAATTGGAGGCAAAGAAGAGATGAGTAATACATTTAGGAAGAATCATGTCTGAAGGCCCCATAAATATTTTTTAATAATAGATTATTATTTATTTGTTGTTTAGAAATAATTACAAGAACGGTTAAGAGAAAACTTAACAAATTTGTTTAGTTCTACAGTTTGTAACTGTGGTTATATGTGGTTATATATAGATAACTAACTATGGTATCTAGAGATTACACTTGAGCTAACATAAGCACTCAACTGTTAAATCATTGCCAAAGGCATGTATTGTCTAAAACCTGGATGCAATGGCTCTGTCATATAAAAAACAAAACACAAAACAAAAAAGGCACTTGGTGATAGGTCCAAAGCTTAGGTATTGTGATTATTTACTTATAGGAGCATATGATTAGTTAGCTATGGCAGGATATAATATCTGGGAAGCAAACAGGAAAGTGACATAACATTTTAATTACTCTGTACTTACAGTGCATGGGGTCTGCATCCATGGTTCCCCATCAATCTGCATTGGCAGAGACTTGCTAGTCCTGGAGAAAAAAAAAAAAATCCAAGTCTAGCACAGAAATACTTTATACAGCAGACTATATGTCCCATATAAAATGGTGAGACCAGGGAATGCAAATATGGTAAAGACCAGGCTCTGTTCTCAGGTTGTCTTTTATAAAAGGAACTTCAGCTCTTGACTTGGGCTCTCCAGGTGGCTCAATGGTGAAGAATCTGCCTGCCAATTCAGGAGATACAGGTTCAATCCCTGGGCTGGGAAGATTTCCCTGGAGGAGAAGGTGGTGGCCCACTCCAGTATTCTTGAATGGAGAATCACATGGACAGAAGAGCCTGGTGGGCTACAATCCATGGGATTGCAAAGAGCTGGACATGACTGAGCACAAACCTTGGCTATCAATGAAAACCCTGTATCTTTGTTATAGGAATGTTAAATGCTTCCTGATAAATGAGATGATATAAACAAAAAATTCTGGATAACAAAAGACAAATGTAGGGTGTATAGTTAATGACACAATCAGAATTACTTGATTTGTTTCCAAACCATTCAACATTACACTAACCCAAGTCTATGCCCCAAACATTAATGCTGAAGAAGCTGAAGTTGAATGGTTCTAAGAAGACCTATAAGACCTTTTAGAACTAACACCAAAAAAAGATGTCCTTTTCATTATAGGGGAATGGAATATAAAAATAGGAAGTCAAGAGATATCTAGAGTAACAGGCAAGTTTGTCCTTGGAGTACAAAATGAAGTAGGGCAAGGCCTAACAGAGTTTTGCCAAGAGAATGCACCGATTATAGCAAACACCCTTTCAACAACACAAGAGATGACTCTACACATGTATATCACCATATGGTCAATACTGAAATCAGACTGATTATATTCTTTCCAGTTGAAGATAGAGCAGCTCTATACAATCAGCAAAAAGAAGACTGGGCACTGACTGTGGCTCAGATCATGAACTCCTCATTGCAAAATTCAGGGATTAGGGAAAACCACTAGGCCCTTCAGGTATGACCTAAAGAAAATCCTTTATGATTATATAGTGGAAGTAACAAATATATTCAAGGGATTAGATCTGATAGAGTGCCTGAAGAACTATGGTTGAAAGTCTGTACTACTGTATAGGAGTCAGCGACCAAAATCATCCCAAAGGGAAAAAAAAAAATGCAAGAAGGCAAAGCAGTTGTCTGAGGAGGTTTTACCAATAGCTTAGAAAAGAAGAGAAGCAAAAGGCAAAGGAGAAAGGGAAAGATATAACCCTCTGAATGCAGAGTTCCAAAGAACAGAAAGGAGAAGTGAAAAAGCCTTCTTAAGTGAACAATGACAGGAAATAGAGGAAAACAATTGAAGACTAGAGATCTCTTCAAGAAAATTAGAGATACCAAGGGAATATTTCATGCAAAAATGGGCATAATAAAGGACAGAAATGGTACAGCCCTAACAGAAGCAGAAGAAATTAAGAGAGGTGGTATAAATACACAGAAGAACTATATAAGAAAGGTCTTAATAACTCAGATAATCACAATGATGTAGTCACTCACCTAGAGCCTGATATCCGAACAAAGCTAGTGGAGGTGATGGGATTCCAGCTGAGCTATTTCAAATCCTAAAAGATAATGCTGTGAAAGTGTTTCACTCAATATGACAGCAAATATTGAAAACTCAGCAGTGACCACAGGACTGGAAAAGGTCAGTTTTCATTTCAATCTCAAAGAAGGGCAATGCTAACGAAAGTTCAAACTACAGCACAATTACACTCATTTCACGTTACCAAGGTAATGCTCAAAATCCTTCAAGCTAGGCTTGTGCAGTATATGAACCAAGAAATTCCAGATATATAAGCTGGAATATAAGGCAAGAGTTAAAAAAAAAAAAGAAAAGGCAAGAGAACCAGAGATCAAATTGCCAACATCTGTTGATCATAGATAAAGCAAGAGAATTCCAGAAAAACATCTGCTTCATTGACTACACTAAAGCCTTTGAGTGTGTGGATCACAACAAATTGGAAAATTCTGAAAGAGATGGGAATACCAGACCACCTAACCTGCCTCCTGAGAAACCTATATGCAGGTCAAGAAGCAAGAGTTAGAATTAGACTGGAACAACAGACCGGTTTCAAACTGGGAAAGGAGTATGTCAAGGTTGTATATCATCACCCTGCTTATTCAACATCTATGCAGAATATATCATGTGAAATGCTGAGCTGGATGAAGCACAAGCTGGAATCAAGATTGCTGGGAGAAATATCAATAACCTCAGATATGTAGATGACACCACCCTAATGGCAGAAGCAAAGAGGAACTAAAGGACTCCTTGATGAATGTTAAAGAAGACAGTGAAAAAGCTGGCTTAAAACTCAACATTCAAAAAATAAAGATCATGGCATCCAGTCCCATTATTTTATGGCAAATAGATGGGGAAACAATGGAAACAGTGACAGACTTTATTTCCTTGGGCTCCAACATCACTGCAGACAATTACTGCAGCCATGAAATTAAGCTGCTTGCTTCTTAGAAGAAAAGCTATGACAAACCTAAACAGCATATTGTAAAGCAGAGATATCACTCTGCCAGCAAAGGTATGTATAGTCAAAGGTTTGCTTTTTCCAGTAGTCATGCACAGATGAGAGTTGGACCATAAAGAAGGTTGAGCGCTAAAGAATTGATGCTTTTGAAATGTGGTATTGGAGAAGACTCTTGAGAGTCCCATGGACTACAAGGAGATCAAACCAGTTGATTCAAAATGAAATCATCCCTGAATATTCACTGGAAGGACTGATGTAAAAGGTGAAGTTCCAATATTTTGGCCACCAGATGTGAAGCACCTACTCATTGGAAAAGACCCTAATTCTGGGAAAGATAGAAGGCAAAAGGAGAAGGGGCCTCAGAGGATGAGGTGGTTGAATGGCATCATTTACTCAATGGACATGAGTTTGAGCAAGGTCAGGGAGATAGTGAAGGACAGGGAAGCCTGGTGTGCTGTAGTCCATGGGGTGGCAAAGAGTCAGACATGGCTGTAACAGCCAAACGAGCCTCCTTGTTTTCATGCAATCTCACATTGCAAACGTGGAGGAAAAGTGCTTGATATCTCACATTTTCCAGTATTAACTCTTTCATATATGTTAAGACAACATCAGTTATATCTGCGCTATAATCTTTAGTTTCATGTTAGGGTAGTAGTAGACATTTGTTCTACAAGCATAATTTTGAAAAAGGGTTTTCAAAAGATTTAAATGTAATATACATATAAAATTTTACTTCATAATAATTTATTATTTAATTTATGGAAGCAATGTGGACTTCATGAAATAATGTACTTTAATGATGCCTTAACAGCATTTTCATTGCATAGTTTGCCTAGAAGATACTTCAATGCTTCTGTAAATTCAACCATGTGTGTACCAGACTAGAGGAGGTAGAATTTGTATGTTAGAATTGTATCCATGGCCTCAACAAAAGATGATCAAATTCCAATGAACATGGTAAGTAACAGTGAATCAAATCTTTATAAATTCTGTCATTGAACATGGTAAGTAACAGTGAATCAAATCTTTATAAATTCTGTCAATTTCCATTGTTTTTGAAATGTATCAGTATTAATCATTGATAACACTGTATAGATGAAATAAACATCATTATCAAAATCTTGCATAACATTAATCTAAATAATTTGTAGTTATGCCATCTCTGGTGGCATGACAGTAAAGAATCAGCCTGCAATGCAGGAGACTGTGAATTGAATCCCTGGGTCAGGAAGATCCCCTGGAGAAGGGAAAGGCCACCCGCTATATATTCTTGCCTGGAGAATCCCATGCACAGAGAAGCCTGGCGGCCTACGGACCATGGGGTCACAAAGAGTGAGACACAATTCAGATACTAATACTTTCACTTCACTTTTCACATGTCAACCTCCTTTCTGAATTACAGAGAAAGGGCTACCTGATGACAACAGAGGAGCACTGAGCCAGCCGCCGCCCAGCACTTTTCAGTCCTGTGTATATTTGCCCCATCTCCATGGCTCCTTCCAAGCCAACCACCTCCAGCAGCTGATCACTCAGATCTGAAAGGAAACAGAAGCCTTGTAAATTACAGTGCATATGCATATGCGTACAATGCTGTGCCATTAGACACTATGGAAATGAAAAATAAAAGCTTCTTGAGAAAGAAAGCTTCTCTGTCGCGGATACTATACTAAAAGTAACAAAAAGATGGTCTGTCTTACTTCTGAAACTCTCAGTTTAAGTAAACCCTGAGGTGCTGTGGGAAAGATGTGCTGTCAGCTTATTCTAAAACAAAATGGGAAGAAAGGATTCGGAGCCAAATAATGCCAATAAATATACCAGTAGCTTTAACATCAACAACCTTAACGTTATTCCACATGTATATATGGAACATTCACACCCCCCACATCAGACATTTGGCAGCAAATACACATTTCAGTACTATAAATAAAGTATGAGGACATGCTGTCAAACATGTTCTTGTTGAATTACTCAAACAAAAGATCTTAGAGATCATGGAATTAAAGTTTCTTATTTTAAAGATAAGAAGACTTGAGGCGTTAAATCACTGGGTGACTTGTCCATGTGCGGGCTAAGTTGCTTCAGGCGTGTCCAACTCTTTGCAACCCTATGGACTATATAGCCTGCCAAGCTCCTCTGTCCATGGGATTCTCCAGGCAAGAAAACTGGAGTGAGTTGCCATGCCCTCCTTCAAGGGATATTGCCAACTTAGGGATTGAACCCACATCTCATATGTCTCATGGATTGGCAGGTGGGTTCTTTACACCACAGTCATAGGTAAACTTGTGCAGAGGTTTTCTAGAACTTGAAAATAGAAATGTTTTCCTGATGATAAAGAATATGCTACCAAATTCTAGAGTAGGTTCGATAATTATCACAGTATTAATACAGTGCTTTTTCTTTTTTTCTAACTAGAGGACAGTAAAAAAGAAGGCTAATGGTATTAGGTATTCCTTGTTGGGTGTTTCCAAAGTACCTGTCACTGACTAATCACTCACTCTATATCACCTCACTTGCTCCCCTGCAAAACCAATTTAAGACAAATATGATGATTAGAATTTACAGAGAAGCTGAAAATCAGAGAAGTTAACTCAATTTATTTATATTAACATAAAGAGGAAGTGACAGAGCCAAAATCTGAGGTGTAATCACAATGTTATATTTGGTAAATCAGCCATATCAAAGAGAGATACATTTAAAACTTATAGAAGTATTTCTTATTGAGGGAGTGACATGATAATGTAAAGAAAAAAATAAATTAATTAAAAAAAAGTATTTCTTATTGAGAGTCTGCGTGAGCTGCAAGGTCCCTTTCCAACCTGAAAACCTTCACTCTCCAGAGTAGCAGAGGATGCAGTCATATCAGTAGAACCCTACAGAGCACACCTGTGGCACACAGCCCCTCCACTCACTTAGCTGGCTCAGAATGCTTGAACACTTGATTTGAAGGCCAGATTTTAGGTGCATATATATGGTCCTTCTCTATACTGATATTTTCATATAATCCCATGTGTTTTCAAACGCAAGTAAATTGTTTAATATTGTTCTCAGTAGCAAAAAGAGCTGGAGGGGTGGCATAGAGTGGTATAAGGTAAGATATGATTATACAAGTTAACCATGCAATGACTAGTCATAGCTGAGTGTGGACTTGAAGCAAAACCAGCATATGTGTGTGGTATGTACTCCATTTTGTACGGAAAGCCCTCATTTCCCACTAGTGAATCCATTTTAGCACAAAGTTCAGAGAGATGAATGATATATTTTCAGTGTTGTTCATGTGTATGGGAAATAGCACTTTGAAACCTCAAAATTCGTTGGGCCCATGATCTTCGGCACATTTTATTTAAGCTCTGAAAACACAAAGTGTGAACAACCCTCTGTCCATTTTTTGAATTGAACTGACTTTCAAAAACCGTTGTTTTTTTAAACTTTAAGTTCTAGCTGCAGCAGGAGATTTCTCCACATGTGGACACAACTATCCAGCTACTGAATCAAATGTTAACCAGTCATAGCATCTTAGAGCATTCACCTTGCTGTTCTAAACCATATTTAGACTGATTTCTCATCAAACTTATTCTGTGTTTCTAGTTTAAATTTATGTTGCCAAGAACAGATGGACAAGGAATGGAAACATATTCTTTCAGCTGTAGCCGGCTCTAAAATGTGCTTGGCTCTATAGCCTGGGTGTTAATATACGCATTTCTTAGATATATGTCAACCAGAAAACTGCACTGTGGCAAGCACTAAAACCCCAGATGTGTGTCTGGTGATATTTATAAAACAACAACAACAACAACTACCACAAAAATGAAGTTTGTGTTCAGTATTATGTATTTTCTACTGCTTGGTTCTTAAATAGGTGAAATTTTACACTGATTTCTGTAATGATCTGGTTGATGGGAACTGTTCTACAAGAAATGAAATACTTTCTCACGACAGAGTTAATCTGTGAGCCCTAACTTTTCCATGAATCACAGGGACTGTCTACATCTACACCATATTGCTACTGTCTACCACCCTCTTTCTGATTTTTTTCTTTCTTTTAATTTGTCTTTGTTTTTCTCCCTGCAAAAATGCTCCAAAAATCAATTCTACCATTAATTGCTGGTAATGAAGACTTTGCTTACAGATTTAGAAGACATAGGCATTCAACCTTTCATGTTCTTGCTAACACAAAGAACTCTATAGAAATAGTGGTATATTTACTAGTGCAAAATAAACACCATATTCCTTCTAATTAAGCATTCACACACACAAAAAGAAACTCTAATGTGTGCTCCACAAATTTGTTCCCATAACACTTCAACAATTTTACATACAAAAGCCTGTAAGGTCTGTGTACAACTGCTGCCTCTTACATACTGGCTTTGGGGGCAGGGTCCTCACTGATATCAGACAAAGATAATTTCTACATAATTTTGAATTCTGTTTCTACCTGTGGTATCATCTAGAAACATCAAAAACTTCCTCACATCACATTCTAGCTAAAATTTACTTTAAACACAGGTCCCGTTGAGATGGCATAACCAACCAGAGTCACCTCCTTAAACTGGTCTGCTGTGTGGCTATTGCTTCGAGGACATGAACGGAATCAAGCCCACTGTCTGTTTATGTATGGCTTGCAAGAGTGGTTTTCACATGTGTACAAACGGGAAAAAGTTTGTTACATTGTGACACCTGAAAATACATTCAATTCAAATTTTGGCATTCATTAATTAGTTTTTGTTTGACGCAGACACTTGTTAGTTTAGGTGTTGTCTATGTCTGCTTTCACACTATAATGGCAGAAGAGAGTGGCTGAGGCAGAAACCATGTGGCCCAGAAAGCCTACGGTGTTTATTAGTCAGACCTTTAGAAAGAAAGTGCCAAGCTCTGCCTGACTGCTTGAGTGACTTATTAACTATTTCTGGCCACTGAGGTTTTCAACTTTGGCGCATGCTTCCTGCTAAGTTGCTTCAGTCATGTTGGACTCTTTGCGACCCCCTGAACCCCAGCAGGCTCATCTGTCCATGGGAATGATTCTCCAGGCAAGAATGCTGGAGTGGGTTGCCATGCCCTCCTCCAGGGAATCTTCCTGACTCCCGTGTCTCCTGCATTTCCTGCTCTGCAGGCAGGTTCCTTACCCACTGGGCCACCTGGGAAGCCCGGGTTTCACTTTAGTATTGCCTCTATAAATCCTAATGGCGTCATAGTTGCCTGAAAGATGTAATGTCCAAGCACTCATTCCTTAGTGTGTGTACTGGTTCATAAAAGAGCTTCAACCATGGAATCTCACCATAACATATACTGTGAGGTTTCTTATAATCAGTTTGTTGTTGGTCGTGAAATACCAGAGTTTCTAAATAACCCTGCTACAAAAGAAAGTAGAGCAGCTTAATGTTCAACATTATGCTCAGTCATTGCATCCAGTTAGCCTTCTTGTGTGTGAAAGTAGTCATAGGTAGGAAGGTGAAAGTTGCACCCAGGCCTGAAGCCACACGTGAGAGATCTACCTGTGGGAGTTGCCAACTGAATACTGAGAAATCCTAACCTCCTGATACTAGGAAGTGTGTTTATTCCAAGGAAGATGGTGCTTCTGATCAATTTAATGCTACTTTTGAAGAGGAAAAACAGTACAGTTCTGAAAGAGTTAATATATCTTTCCAAATGCCTCGATGGGTATAATAGAGGCAAGGAAATCTGCCAAATTTAGTATTTTCATTTTTAAAATATTAAGTCTAGAAGAGGTGTTCAGAGGGAACAGATGTCATGAAAAACAAAAACTGGGTATAGTAGAACAAGATTCTTAACACAAGGGCAGTGATTCTGAATGCAGAAAAATATGACTTTTTTACCAACATTAATTAAAATTAAGAACTTCTTTCAATTATAAATTTAGGCAAGAAACCACAGTTGTAGTAGAAATAGCTCTTACTTTGTCACTGATAAATATCACACATATTTCCATATCACATTATAGTTGTTGCAATACTTAAAAATTCTATTTATACTTTATATTTAAGAATTCTATTTATATTTAAAAGTTATATTTTTATAATCTTTGACATCTTAATAATTATTAAGCCTCTACTAGATTTCTAAAAGTAATTTATTAATATGGGAAAAGAATCGAAAAACGAGTGGATATGCATATACACACACACACACACACACACACACACACACACACACATATGTATAATTGATTTTTTTTCTCTTCTCCTTCTTTTATTTATTTTTTTTTATTGTTTTTGCCATACAATGACGTGATATCACCATGGGCTTACATATGCTTCCCCTCCAGAACCCCCCTCCCTCCTCCCTCCCGATTCCCTCCCCCTGGGACATCTCGGTGCACCAGCCCCGAGCATCAGTCCTGGGCTGGCGATTGATTAGACACATGACAATTAACATGCTTCAATGCCCCTCTCCCATATCATCCCACCCTTACCCTCATCCACAGAGTCCACGAGTCTATTCTATACATTTGCATTCCCTTTGCTGTCTCGCAGGTTGGGTTCTTGTTACTGTCTTTCTAAATTCCATATATATGCGTTAATATACTGTATTGTTGTTTTTGCTTCTGGCTTACTTCACTCTGGATAATGGGCTCCAGATTCGTCCATCTGAGTAGAATTGCTTCAAATGAATTTTTTTTTAATGCTGAGTAATATTCCATTGCATATATGTACCACAGCTTTCTTATCCATTCGTCAGTTGATGGGCATCTAGGTTGCTTCCATGTCCTGGCTATTGTAAACAATGCAGCGATGAACACTGGGGTACACGTGGCTCTTTCAATTCTGGTTTCCTCGGTGTATATGCCCAGCAGTGGGATTGCTGGGTCATATGGCAGGTCTACTTGCAGCTTTTTAAGGAACCTCCACACTGTTTTCCATAGTGGCTGTACTAGTTTGCATTCCCACCAACAGTGTAAGAGGGTTCCCTTTTCTCCACATCCTCTCCAGCATTTATTGCTTGTAGACTTTTGGATGGCAGCCATTCTGACTGGTGTAAAGTGGAATCTCATTGTGGTTTTGATTTGCATTTCTCTGATAATGAGTGATGTTGAGCATCTTTTCATGTGTTTGTTAGCCATTTTTATATCTTCTTTGGAGAAATGTCTGTTAAGTTCTTTGGCCCACTTTTTATTTGGGTTGTTTATTTTTCTAGAATGGAGCTGCAGGAGTTGCTTGTATATTTTTGAGATTAATTGTTTGTCTGTTGCTTCATTGGCTATTATTTTCTCCCATTCTGAAGGCTGTCTTTTCACCTTGCTTATAGTTTCCTTTGTTGTGCAAAAGCTTTTAATTTTAATTAGGTCCCATTTGTTTATTCGTGTTTTTATTTCCAATATTCTGGGAGGTGGGTCATGGAGTATCCCGCTTTGGGTTATGGCAGAGAGTGTTTTGCCTATGTTATCCTCTAGGAGTTTTATAGTTTCTGGTCTTATGTTTAGATCTTTGATCCATTTTGAGTTTATCATTGTGTATGGTGTTAGAAAGTGATCTAGTTTCATTCTTTTACAAGTGGCTGTCCAGTTTTCCCAGCACCACTTGTTAAAGAGGTTGTCTTTTCTCCATTGTATATTCTTGCCTCCTTTGTCAAAGATTAGGTGTCCATAGATGCGTGTATTTATCTCTGGGCTTTGTATTCTGTTCCATTGATCTATATTTCTGTCTTTGTGCCAGTACCATACTGTCTTAATGACTGTGGATTTGTAGTATAGCCTAAAGTCAGGTAGGTTGATTCCTCCAGTTCCATTCTTCTTTCTCAAGATTGCTTTGGCTATACGAGGTTTTTTGTATTTCCATACAAATTGAGAAATTATTTGTTCTAAGTCTTTGAAAAAGACCTCTGGTAGCTTGATAGGAATTGCATTGAATCTATAGATTGCTTTGGGTAGTATACTCATTTTCACTATGAAAACAGAGAGATCACAACAGAAAACACAGAAATACAAAGGATCATAAGAGACTATTATCAGCAACTATATGCAAATAAACTGGACAATTTGGATGAAATGGACAAATTCCTAGAAAAGTACAACTTTCCAAGACTAAACCAGGAAGAGATAGATAATATTAATAGACCCATCACAAGCACGGAAATTGAAACCGTAATCAGAAATCTTCCAAAAAACAAAAGCCCAGGACCAGATGGCTTCACAGCTGAATTCTACCAAAAATTTAGAGAAGAACTAACACCTATTCTACTCACACTCTTCCAGAAAATTGCAGACGAAGGTAAACTTCCAAACTCATTCTATGAGGCCTCCATCACCCTAATTCCAAAACCCGGCAAAGATGCCACAAAAAAAGAAAACTACAGGCCAATATCACTGATGAACTTAGATGCAAAAATCCTCAACAAAATTCTAGCAAATAGAATCCAACAACACATCAAAAAGATCATACATCATGATCAAGTAGGCTTTATCCCAGGGATGCAAGGATTCTTCAATATTCGTAAATCGATCAATGTAATACACCACATTAACAAATTGAAAAATAAAAATCACATGATTATCTCAATAGATGCAGAGAAAGCCTTTGACAAAATTCAACATCCATTTATGATAAAAACCCTCCAAAAAGTAGGAATAGAAGGAACATACCTCAACATAATAAAAGCTATATATGACAAACCCACAGCAAACATTATCCTCAGTGGTGAAAAACTGGAAGCATTCCCCCTGAAATCAGGGACAAGACAAGGGTGCCCACTCTCACCACTACTTTTCAACATAGTTTTGGAAGTCTTGGCCACAGCAATCAGAGCAGATAAAGAAATCAAAGGAATACAGATTGGAAAAGAAGAAGTAAAACTCTCTCTGTTTGCAGATGACATGATCCTCTATATTGAAAACCCTAAAGACTCTACGAGAAAATTACTAGAGCTAATCAGTGAATATAGCAAAGTTTCAGGATACAAAATCAACACACAGAAATCCCTGGCATTCCTATACACTAACAGTGAGAAATCAGAAAGAGAAATTAAGGAAACAATTCCATTCACCTTCGAAACAAAAAGAATAAAATACTTAGGAGTATTTCTACCTAAAGAATCAAAAGACTTGTATATAGAAAACTATAAAACACTGATGAAAGAAATCAAGGAGGACACAAACAGATGGAGAAATGTGCCATGTTCATGGATTGGAAGAATCAATATAGTGAAAATGTGTATAACTGATTGTGTCAGACTCTTTCTGACCCCATGGGCTATAGCCTGCCAGGCTCCTCTGTCCATGGGATTTTCCCAGACAAGAATGCTGGAAGGTTTCCCTGATGGTTCAGCGGGTAAAGAAACTGCCCGAATGCAGGAGACATGGGAGATATGGGCTCAATTCCTGAGTTGGGCAGATCCCCTGGAGGAGGGCATAGCAACCCCCTCCAGTATTCTTGCCTGGAGAATCCCATGGACAGAGGAGCCTGGCGAGCTACGTCCACAGGGTCACAGGGGCAGACATGACTGAGTGACTAACACTTTAACTTTCTCCAGGGGATCTTCTCCACCCAGGGATCAAATCTGGGTCTCCTGCATTGCAGGCAGATTCTTTACTGTCTGAGCTACACACCGCTGTTTATCAACTATACTCAAATATAAATTTAGAAAAGAAGCACATATATTACTGAATTGAAATCTTAACATTTCAATATAATTGATTTTCTTTGTAAGCCTACATACTTTTTTATGAATTTTAAAACATTACTCTGAGGAAGAATCAGCAGATTTTACCAGAATGGCAAAGAGGACTATATCACAAAAATGGTAAGAAATCCTACTTTAATCTGCCTTTGACTTTGTACACCTTTTCCTGAACATTGCTAGTGCTGCATTATTGCTATACAGATAATCGGGGGGTATGAACATAAAATCTGAAGGTCAGGAGTGCAGTATAGATCTGAGAACACAGGACCAGCACAGCTAATAAATGGATAATATTTATTCATAGCTTAGTCTCTTCGTTTTTAACAGTTACACCCTGATAATTGTAATTGTTTCAGACTGCCATATGTAGGGAACAGAAGAGGATGCATGCAAACACAGACTGAATGTGGGTTGTAGCATTTTGGCATTTTGTTGAATAGAGTGTGTACTGAAGGGAGAGGATGGGGTGGGGACAGGGTAGGGCCCACGCCTTTGTGCACCGTGACCAGCAACATGCTGTCGCGCAGGGGGCACCTATGTCCTGGGGGAACACTCAGTGACTCAGAAAGGACATTCTGTCATCACCCAGACTGCTAATTGTATCACAACTCTTAAGGACTTATTGGCCAAGGTGACACCAGGCTTGCTATGGAGTTGTACCTTCTAAGTGCTAAGACTGTATGCCTTCCAGCAATGCTTGTTTTAGCTAGTAAACATTTGAAACATGTCTGAGGATCCAGAATAAACTTTAAAACCCCTAGGAGTATATGAAATTACTCCACTAAAGTGAATGCTTCAAGGATGATTTTGTAGCATGTCCGTCTATTACCCACTGATTCTTTTTTTTAAATTATTTGGCTGTATATGGGTCTTAGTTGTGGCACGTGGGATCTTCACCTGTGCTTATTTGCTCTACCATGTCCAACTCTTTGTGACCCGATGGACTGCAGTACGCCAGGCTTCCCTGTCCATTACCAACACTTGGACCTTGGTCAAATTCATGTCCATAGAGTCAGTGATGCCATTCAACCACCATCATCCTCTGCCGTCCCCTTCTCTTGCCTTCAATCTTTCCCAGCATCAGGGTCTTTTCCGATGAGTCAGTTCTTCTCATCAGGTGGCCAAAGCACTGGAGCTTCAGCTTCAGCATCAGTCCTTCCAATGAATATTCAGGACTGACTTCCTTTACAATTGACTGCTTTTGATCTCTTCACAGTCCAAGGGAATCTCAAGAATCTTCTCCAACATCACAGTTCAAAAGCATCAATTCTTTGGTGCTTAGCTTTCTTTATAGTTCAACTCTCACATCCATACATGACTACTGGAAAAACCATAGCTTTGACTAACAGACCTTTGTTGGCAAAGTAATTTCTCTACTTTTTAATATGCTGTTGAGGTTGGTCATAGCTTTTCTTCGAAGCAGCAAGTGTCTTTTAATTTCATGGCTGCAATCACCATCTACAGTGATTTTGGAGCCCCAAAATATAAAGTCAGTCACTCTTCCACTGTTTCTCCATCTATGTGCTACTAAGTGATGAGACTGGAATCCATGAA
Organism: Antilocapra americana; assembly: GCA_007570785.1. Lineage (NCBI taxonomy): Eukaryota > Metazoa > Chordata > Mammalia > Artiodactyla > Antilocapridae > Antilocapra > Antilocapra americana. Next base: position 15,750,135 of record ML661346.1, read on the forward strand.
CTTCATTTTTTGAATGTTGGGTTTTAAGCCAGCTTTCTCACTGTCCTCTTTAACTTTCATCAAGAGACTCTTTAGTTCCTCTTCACTTTCTGCCATAAGGGTGGTGTCATTGCATATTTGAGGTTATTGATATTTCTCTTCACAATCTTGATTCTAGCTTGTGCTTCATCCAGCCTGGCATTTCACATGATGTATTCTGCACATAAGTTAAATAAGCAGGGTGACAATATATAGCCTTGACGTACTCCTTTTCCAGTTTGGAATCAGTGTTTGTTCAATGTTCTAACTGTTGCTGTTCACTTCTAACTGTTGCTCCTTGACCTGCATACAGATTTCTCAGGAGGCAGGTAAGATGGTCTGATATTCCCATCTCTTTCAGAATTTTCCACAGCTTTTTGTGATCCACACAGTCAAAGGCTTTGGCATAGTCAATAAAGCAGAAGTAGATGTTTTTCTAGAACTCTTGCTTTTTTCAATGATCCAACGCGTGTTGGCAATTTGATCTCTGGTTCCTCTGCCTTTTCTAAATCCAGCTTGAACATCTGAAAGTTCTCAGTTCACATACTGTTGAAGCCTAGCTTGGAGAAATTTGGACATTATGTTAATAGCATGTGAGATGAGTGCAACTGTGCAGTAGTTTGAACATTCTTTGGCACTGCCTTTCTGTGGGATTGGAATGAAAACTGACCTTGTCAAAGTATCTTTAAAGCAAACTTCTAGCATCTCATGGAACATACTGTACAATAATAAGTCTGTTAAGGAAATAGAGATTATATATATATATATAAATAATATATATATATATATATATATATGGTACACCTACTATGAGCAGACTTTCTGATAAGCAATTTACAGGCATTTTTCCATTTAAGACTTCCAACAATGCCTTAAGGCCAATATTGTTCTTTTTTTTTTTTTTCTTTAGGAGGAATCCATGTTATCTATTCAAGTGTTCACACACAGTTGAAAATATGGTTTTCCAACTAGGTTGCTTCACTCCAAAATCCATGTAAGTTGTCATATTGACAACAGTAAGAACTAACCCAATCAAATGTTATTAGTGACTAAAAGACAAAGATACAACAAAGAAATATATGATACCCTAAAACGGTGCCATTAATAATCATACTACTGAATCAGGTCAGATGCTGTCACCAAATTATAATATAGTATAAAACTCTCATTCACTATGACTACTTTAGACCATGTAAATGAATTATACTTAGAAGAATCTTGATAAGAAGGCTAAGACATGCAGAACACTTTTTGAAAAGATTTCTATCCAATGTGGTTAGAAAATAAAAATGAAAAAGGTTAAAGTATAGTACATAAAGGATTAAGGAGAGTTACTTGGAAAATCTAGCAGTGTGAAGTATCCCATTCTCTGATTAAATCTGAAAAAGAAGAAGTTAAGCTATATACAGAAACACACACACACACACACACACACACACACACACACACACACACAGCAGAATCACATGCCTGACTTTAAAAATGACTTTTAAAGAATAGATTTGATCATCTCTTTTAAAGCCATCTGTTTTTTAAAAAAAAAACAACCAGCTAGAGCTGACTATAACTTCGTGTATTTTCATTCTAAAATTCTGAACTTCCCTAAATGGATCAAAAAAAAAGGAATCATAATAGTCTGGCATACTGTCAACAACGGCCCTACTATGATCAAAGTGGTCTGGGGCTGGCAATCACTTTATTATGGTGTACTTGAAAGAGGACTTTCACCTGAGGACACACAACCCCAGAAATCATGGACATTTCATATACCAGGCCGTAGAGAGCCAGCTTAAAGACTTCCCACAGAAAAGTAAATGTAGGCATACAGGTTAGGAGCACAAGCTAGCAGTGATTCTGAACATTGCTGCTTCTGGGATCTTGAGTCAGTTTGTTCTTGTTAAGCTTTGAGGAGGGACTGAAGGCTGTTGCTTGTTTTCTGTGTGAATGAGCCATTAGGGTGTGAGGGGCTGTTTTTACAACATCATGCTTCCCGTGCCCTCTTTCATAAACCAAACTACTTTACGTGTCTCCTCGCATTAGTGCCATTACTAAACAAAGCGAGTGCACATGAATGAAGGCTGATGTCAGCAAATTCTGAATAACTTCTGGAGGGGCATCCTGAATTTCAACACTGAAGCCTGCTAAGGGGCTAAAGGCTTCCCTAGTGGTTCAAATAGTAAAGAATCTCCCTGCAATGCAGGAGATCCAGGTTCGTTCCCTGGGTCAGGAAAATCCCCCGAAGAAAGGAATGGCACTCCACTCCAGTATTCTTGCCTGGAGAATTCCATGGACAGAGGAACCTTGCAGGCTACAGTCCACGAAGTCACAAAGAGCGGGCCACAACTGAGCAGCGGTATCTAAGAGGCTAAAGTCACCAGGAAGATCACCAACCCTTACTCTTCTAAGAAACAAGTAGTGCCAACAATTAAAAAACAATTTAAAATCCAACTTACTAGAAGGCAGTGGTGATCTTATTCTACATATGACTATGTGATATTTGGGCTTCCCTGGTGGCTCAAAGGTAAAGAATCTGCCTGCAATGCAGAAGATGTGGGTTTGATCCCTGGGTGGGGAAGATTCCCTGGAGAAGGAAATGGCAGCCCACTCCAGCATTCTTTCCCAGGAAATCCCATAGATAGAGGAGCTTGGTGGGCTACAGACCACAGGGTTGCAAAGAGTCAAACAAGGCTGAACCAACTGAACATGAGCATGATGTAATCTTAATATTCAATTTCCAGAAGCACTAGGAAACCAGCTATTTTCTTGAAATTTATTACAGAATATAACAGTATAGTCCAACATTCTCCTTATTTTAGTTTTAATGACATGTGAAACACACTTGTGAACTAATAAAATTTTTAAAACGTAGTGATACATTGTAACTCACTTATAAAATTAAGGCTGTAAATTAAAATGCAGACCAAATATAATTGTGAGGAATAGTGATTTACACTAAAAACTGTCCTGTATAACAGAACTGGCTTTGGTATCCAATTATTCCTGGTTACATATAAATATTATACTCCTAGCAAGAGTAATACATTGGTGGTTACTGTGGCTATTTGCATACAAGTACTGCTGGTCAGAAGTAAATCTTACTGTCCTGGCAGTTTGCTTTCTGAAAAGAGGCTACATGACTAAACAGAATCAAATCCAAGTAATCTTCTTTGGAACTTTTTGGTAGTGGTTAAAATATAGGATTATATCCTGAAATCACTTTGCTGAAAAAGGTCTGTATAGTCAAAGTTATGGTTTTTCCAGTAGACATGCACGGGTGTGAGAGTTGGACCATAAAGCCCAGCACACTGAAGAATTGATGCTTTTGAACTGTGGTGCTGGAGAAGACTCTTGAGAGTTCTTGGACTGAAAGAAGATCAAACCAGTCAATCCTAAAGGAGATCAGTCCTGGTTGTTCATTGGAAGGACTGTTGCTGAAGCTGAAGCTCCAATACTTTGGTCACCTGATGTGAAGAACTGACTGATTGGAAAAGATCCTAATGCTGGGAAAGACTGAGAGCAGGAGGAGAAGGGGGGTGACAGAGGGTGAGATAGTTGGATGGCATCACTGACTCAATGGACGTGAGTTTGAGCAACCTCAGGGAGACAGTGAAAGACAGGGAAGCCTGGTGTGCTTCAGTCCATGGGGTCACATAGAGTGGGTTTAAGGAGTTTTACTGTTATGCAGGGGCGAGGACCACCGCCTGCCCAAAACAACCAAGGACAGGACACAGGAACAGGACTGAGACAGGAACTGTTACAGCTTCAAGCACAGACAAACAACACAGGTAAATCACCATTGCCTCACCATTTAAAGAGGAACACATCTTGATACATTCAAGTCAGAGAATACACTGTTTCATTTGGCTAATGATAAACTACAGACAGAAGGGGCAATGTATCTAATATGCTACCTGTTAACAAGTTAGTATTGATTAAAATACACCTGAATTCTTCTGTTTTCTGTCTATCCTCCTTGTTTTTTTCCTTATGCAGTAAGATAATTTTGTTTCATGGCTTTATGGCCACAGAAGAATTAAATTACATTCTGGATTACTAAATTGAATTAATGTTGACATAAGTAGTTTTATTTGGATGAGATTTTTAAATTAATCCCATTTGTAAATACTAATAAGAAATACAATATCCTTTGTCATGTCAATTAGGAAGTTAGCAGAGAAATCCATTACACACATGTGATCACTTAGAAGCGAGAACCTGTAACCTACTCACCTACTGTGAGAAGCTTTGCAATGTCTATTCACTTTATGACACTTACTAATCATGTACTGACAAGCTTCCACAGAGCTTGAATTTTTTAAAAAATTAAGGAATAAGCCCTTGTATGTTCTCATGTTGAGGGACTCAAATAAGTACAAAAGGTCTCTGTGAAAAAGTTTTTCTTTACATTTTAAAAAGCAAGTCATTTTAACTTTAGAAAAGAACTGCACTAATAATTCATCTTTTAGGAAATACAGCAATATTCATGACTAATAGTAATGGGAAAAGTAGAAATGGAGCATTCAAAGTATGCTCACCCTTAAAAATACTTGAGAACACAAGAGAAATTCAAGTGCTAAGAAACTCAGGACTTTATCTCCCCTTTCAAGGACTGCCTTTGGGTGTGGGAGAAACCAAAACCTCTTTGGAAGCACAAACTTTACTAACATAACTCATTCTTCTCCTACCCCCTCATATAAGAGATATACCCTTTTTAAAATATAAAGTACTACCACATTGATACCCTCCATATAGAGAAAATTTATTCTATTTAGTAGCATTCTTTGAAAAGTTATTTACTTAAAAAGGCTTTACTGTATTGGTCTTGTAGCCCTTCATACAGCTGAACAAAAGCAGTTCTATGAAAGAAGTCTAAACTTGGACAAACCGTAAAAAAAAAAAAATAGCAAAGTTCCTCTCTGCTTTTATCAAATTTGATTGCTGCAGCTGTTCCCAGTTTCTGTATTTTAAAAATAGCCTTATTCAGTGCCTTGTTGGCTAAAGGCCAGAGTGCCATTAGAACATGCTGTACGGAAAACCTCTATTCAGTTACAGATACAGAAATATATTTAAGATCAGTGGGGGTCATCTACAGCAAACACTTGGAAGGGAAAATAGAATTTTAATGTGTTTGGACCTATCGCCACTTCTACCAGAGAGTTTAAAGCTCCTGTGCAGAAAGTTCCTATTCTTTTTTTTTTTCCTCTTGGCTGGATAAAAATGCAGAATGAGTATCAATTTCACTGGGAAAACATTACTTGAAATGTCTACTCCTCAAATAGTATTTGGATAGCTGAGATGCACATTTCAAATAAACCTACTAGTGGTTTCGGTTGGACAAGTATGGCTGGTATACATCTAACCAGGGCAAAGGTGCATATTGCCAAACAAATGCTATGGAAGAAACTGCAACTGTTCTCTGATATAGGTCACCAAACTAAGGTCATCAGGCATGAAATAAAACAGTGCATGCAGGGGAAATGAGCCAAGGGACTAATTTTGGACTGATAAATCCATACCTTTGGGCTGGAAGTGTGAGGTAAAAGAATTGAATTATTTGGTAGCATCTTAAAACTGTACTCAGATATTCAGTTCTTTCTTTTTTTTTTACCTTAGTAAAAGATTCAATAAAACTAGCATATTCAGAATGGAAAGTTACTACACATGGCAAGTAAAAAGACTGTTCTGCAAGTATCATTAATAAAAAGAAATTTTTGAAGCCCAGGAATGAGAGTAATAAGAAAGAATTAAGAGCAGGTGTCTAGAAAGAACCTAGGTGAGAGAAGAAGTTTACATCAGGGAATGTGCATCATGATCAAGAAAGGAAATATCCAAGATTTTACCTTTCTTGAAAGCTACCATGACAGCTTGCCATGATCTGAGGGAGTCCGGAAGACATGAACTTCTAGAGTCAGAGATCCAAGACTTTGGGGCACTTACCCACAACACTAATGTCAGTACCCTGGACTCCAGTTTCCACAGGGTGAAGCAAAGAGTATTTACACTTAGAGTCAAAGGCAGGAAACACAAACTATGTTAGCAGTTTGCAGGCTTTTTGGGATAGCAGTGGGCTCACTGTAAAGCCAGGGGCAGAAATAAAGCCCTGTTTTCACGTTATTTCCATGAAGAATGGGGGTGAAAAGATGACACCCAGGAATTCTTGGTGCAAGACATAGCAGAATCAAAAGTTCAGTGGGATTGAACCGGCAGGTAGAACAAAGATGAATCATAAGTAGGCTATAGGAAGCCCACTGTAATAAAGATCTTTCTTAGATCATTAAATTAATACAATAACTGTATTGCTATTCTTTATGATTTTTGAAATAAAAATATTAGTGGTGCAAGTATATAATATCTTAGATCTCTGGGAAGACTACTGGAAAATAGGACATTTCTTATTAACTACATGCTTATTATAATATCAAGAATAACAGAAACAAAAATGTCAAAACAGAAAAATCAAAGAAAGATTAAAATTATATGTATCAGTTGCTAAGCTAGGTGCTAAGGATACAGTGGTGAGCAAGACATAAACAAAGACTGAATACAATCTTTGGAAAGTGGAGTTTCACATTGCAAAGTGGGTCCAAAAATGAACTTGACTGAAGCTTCTACAGGGCAACTTGCCACTGCATGGGAGGAGCCATTCTTGTTAATAAATTGTGCACTTAGACTCAGCTATTCCTGAAGTCTGTCACTGATTTTTTCTTTTTTTGCTACATGAACAAATGTATACATTTTGTATCTTTCAAAATCATTTTCAATATTTATAATAAAAGTGGCCTAGTTTTATTTAGTCAGTTGAATTGAGTTTCTCTTACTTGCAAACTGAAGGGCACCTGAGTGTCATAACCTACAGTTCTTACCATTGTCAAATTCACTCTCCTCAGTGTACTTGGGGCATATCATTCTCTTTCCCTGACACATTTAATGATTCAGTTCAGTTTAGTTGCTCAGTTGTGTCCGACTCTTTGCAACCCCATGGACTGCAGCATGCCAGGCTTTCCTGTCCATCACCAACTCCCAGAGTTTACACAAACTCATGTCCATTGAGTCCGTGATGCCATCCAACCATCTCATCTTCTGTCGTCCCCTCCTCCTCTCACCTTCAATCTTTCCCAGCATCAGGGTCTTTTCAAATGAGTCAGTTCTTCACATCAGGTGGCCAAAATATTGGAGTTTCAGCTTCAACATCAGTCCTTCCAATGAACACTCAGGACTGATCTTCTTTAGCATGGACTGGTTGGATCTCCTTACAGTCCAAGGGACTCTCAAGAGTCTTCTCCAACACCACAGTTCAAAACCATCAATTCTTCGGTGCTCAGCTTTCTTTATAGTCCAACTTTCACATCCCTACATGACTACTGAAAAAAACCATAGCTTTGACTAGACGGACCATTGGTGGCAAAGTAACTTCTCTGCTTTTTAATATGCTGTCTAGGTTGGTCATAGCTTTTCTTACAAGGAGCAAGCGTTTTTAATTTCATGGCTACAATCACCATCTGCAGTGATTTTGGAGCCCACCTTGCCCCCCCAAAAATAAAGTTTGCCAGTGTTTCCACTGTTTCCCCCTCTATTTGCCATGAAGTGATGGGACCAGATGCCATGATCTTAGTTTTCTGAATGTTGAGTTTTAAGCCAACTTTTTCACTGTTATCTTTCACTTTCATCAAGAGGCTCTTCAGTTCTTTTTCGCTTTCTGTCATAAGGGTGGTGTCATCTGCATACCTGAGGCTACTTATACTTCTCCTGGCAATTTTGACTCCAGCTTGTGCTTCATCCAGCCCAGCATTCCTCATGATGTACTCTGCATATAAGTTAAATAAGCAGGTGACAATATACAGCCTTCCCATACTCCTTTTCCTATTTGGAACCAGTTTGTTGTTCTATGTCCAGTTCTAACTGTTGCTTCCTGACCTGCATACAGATTTCTCAAGAAGCAGGTCAGGTGGTCTGGTATTCCCATCTCTTTCAGAATTTTCCAGTTTGTTGCGATCCACACAAATGCTTTGGCATAGTCAATAAAGCAGAAATAGATGTTTATCTGGAACTCTTGCTTTTTTGATGATCCAGTGGATGTTGGCAATTTGATCTCTGGTTCCTCTGCCTTTTCTAAATCCAGCTTGAACATCTGGAAATTCTAAGTTCATATACTGTTGAAGCCTAGTTTGGAGAATTTTGAGCATTGCTTTGCTATTTTGTGTGAAAAGAGTGCAATTGTGTGGTAGTTTGAACATTCTTTGGCATTGCCTTTCTTTGAGATTGGAGTGAGAACTGACCTTTTCCACTCAGCCACTGCTGAGTTTTCCAAATTTGTTGGCATATTGAGTGCAGCACTTTCACAGTATCATCTTTTAGTATTTGAAATAGCTCAACTGGAATTCCATCATTTCCACTAGCTTTGTTTGCAGTGATGCTTCCATCACTTGGCTCACTTGGCTTTGCATTCCACCATTGTGATTATCTGGGTTATGAAGATCTTTTTTGTACAGTTCTTCTGTGTATTCTTGCCACCTCTCCTTAATATCTTCTGCTTCTGTTAGGGCCATATCATTTCTCTCCTTTATTGGGCCCATCTTTGCATGAAATGTTCCCTTGGTATCTCTAATTTTCTTGAAGAAATCTCTAATCTTTCCCATTTCTTTGCATTTAGTGTTCCTTAAAGTGCAACAATCTTAGCGTTTAGCTGTCCGTTATTTTATTTCCAATATTCCTCTATGCAAATTTTCACACCTTGTTCAAACTACTATTTTTCTGTTCCCTAAAATTTGTCCCATTGCTACTACTCTGCTCCTCACTATTAAGCAAAGCTTCTTCCTCACTTAGACTCTGTTAATCCTTTAAGGCTCAGTTTAATAACACCTCTTTCTGTAATGCTGTCTTTTAATGTCACCAACATACTGCTAAATGTTATAAAAACTCTCTATCTTTTTGATCCTTTTGACACTCAACCCACATTGTGAGGCAGCAGACAGAGTACCAAAGACTCACGTAGTGTGGACCATGGAGTTCCAGATCTCGCAATTAAAAACTGACACAAATCACTTTTCATTTCGGTCATCTCATTGCCTAATGGACTACACGAAAGCTCTAAATGTTGACTGTAATTTTTATTGATATTTGAGTCCAATTCTGATTTTACTCCCTCACTACTCATATAAAATAATCTCAATTATTACATAGCTATTATGAATTTCTGATGATCTAATTTTATTCCATCTTGGTTAGGAATTTTGGCAAGAATTTTTATTTCCCTGATTTAAATGTCATCTCTATTTTGTTAAATCATGTATATTGTTTCAGAATAATTATCATTAATGTGTTCATTTACCCATTCATTTCATACAACAAAGTAACGCTGAGCACCAAGTAGATGCTCAGTAGGTCAATATATGCCAGGTACTGTGGAAAGTGACTGAAACTGATGTGAAAGATGTTACAGTGCCTAACTTCAAAGAGGTCACAGTATTCCTAAGAGAAAGGATAAAAAGAGTAAAGAAAAAGTGTAATGTAGCATAATTAATGCTATAGTAGACACATATTCAGGATTCCCAGGTAGCATTAGTGGTAGAAAACCCACCTGCCAATGCAGGAGATTGAAGACAAGTGGTTTGATCCCTGGGTTGGGAAGATTCCCTGGAGGAGGGCATGGCAACTCACTCCAATATGCTTGCCTGGAAAATCCCATGGGCAGAGAAGCCTGGAGGGCTATAGTCCATGGTGTTGCAAAGAATTGGACACTAATTATCAGAAGTGACTTAGCACACATGCAGACACATGTTCTAAGAATACACTGAAAACAACGTTGAGTGTTTAATTCCATGGATGGTACCCGGGGGTGGGGAGAGTCGGACAGTAGAAGTCTAGGGAAAGTCTTTCTGAACTGATGATAATGATGATAAATTTTAGTTTTCTGATGTTGGGTTAAGTGAAGCTCTTCCAGGATAAGAAAAGTGTATAGTAACAAAATGACATTTAAAACGACATGGTATGTTCAGTTAATTATAAAAGTCTCCATATTCCTGGGTTATAAAAAGCACAGGGAAACGTTGTGAGAAGTGAGGTAATGAGGCCTCGCTCATGAAGGACCTTATAAACCTTGACTGGAAGCTTGGGTTTTCCATGCGTTTGACTGTGGGCCAGTTAAGATTTCTAAGCTAAGTAGAGAAGTGAATACATTTAAAAGTAACAGTTAGGGAGTGATGTGGAAGATATACTGTAAAGAAACGAGGTAAGAAGCAGAGTGGGCAATATTGGCACACTGCTGAAGAATCCTGGTTAAGGATGAGGAGGAGTTATAGTAAGGCCGTGACCATGAGTGTGGAAGGGAAACTGCACAGGAAGTAGACCTGACATACCATGAACTGGGAGCTGGGGGCTGTTGGAAGGCATGATGATGCTGAGGTTCATGCTTGTGAGGCCAGCCAACGGCAGTGCCAACAACCAAGAAGGGGAAAGGCAACAGAAGAGAAGAAAACATGGCGAATTTGGTTTAGGATATGCTGGTATCATGGGCTTCACAGATGGCGCTGGTGGTAAAGAATCTGCCTGCCTATGCAGGAGACATTAAGAGAGGCCGATTCCATCTTTGGGTGGGGAAGATCCCTGGAGGAGGGCATGGTACCCTACTCCAGGGTTCTTGCCTGGAGAATCCCACAGACAGAGGGGCCTGGCGGGCTACAGTTCACAGGGTCACAAAGAGTTGGACATGACTAAAGTGACTTAGCGCCCACTCAAGCTGATATCACTGGTCTCTGTGAAGACATTCACGCAGAGCACTCTGAAACTCCAGAGAGGACTGTCTGGAGAAAACGAATCTGTAGAGACGGACACTATCGCCAAATTAACTTAAAATCTTTAAGGCTGAGAATCATACACTGTGTTGCTTTGGAGTTTGTTGTTTTGTTTTTAGATCCTCAAATGCACAACCTGGCACAGAGCAGACAATCAATAGGCATATGCTGAATTAGTAATAATGTACTGTATTAAGTACACTTGAAGCTTTCTGATACTTCTCTATAACAGTCTCCAAAAGAAAGACAGGCTCACTTTTGAATCTGTTTTGTAACGAGTATTAGCTGGAGAACAGAGAGGCTCCTGATTTTAGAGAAACATTCTTGAAGGACCAAACAATGTATTCTTTTTGATTACAGATAAATACTGACAGATTAGCTTTTGTTGTTGTTTAGTGGCTAAGTTGTGTCCGACTATCTGGGGCCCCATGAAATGCAGCATATCAGGCTTCCCTCTCCTCTGTCCTTTACAAGATTATCTTTTATGTAGTAGTTATTTCTTACATTTACCTAGCTCTGTTTAGTTTCCCACATTTTTTCATGATTTAATACACTCATAGTACTTAAGGACTAGCCTTAAGCCATGGTTAGATAGAATTTTTTAATTTGCAATGGAAGATTTCTTACTGGTACAATTTTACAGATGCAAAAGTCACAGAACACAAATTAGGGTGTCTAGGGTTCTTCTCAGGATATCAAAATTCCTCCCTGCATCCCAAGGATGCTGATGGAATGATTCTTTGTACTCTTTGGAAAACTGTCATTAATTAATAATGTCAAGGTCATTTTCAAAGGCAAAAACAGTTGTTATCTAGCCATTTTGTTTTTGGAAACTAGTTTGTCATTACTAATTTTTCTTAACCTTTATCATGACTCAAAAATATTGATAACTTCATTATTTTTACTGACCACTTCACTGTTTCTACTTTTAAAAACTGAAATCAATTCCAACATTCTTTGATATATTTTAAACCACAAAAATAAATTAGGATTATATCTATAACAATACAATAAAGTATTATATAACTGCCAACTAAATGTTTTGCTTTCAAATATTTCCAAAACTGATTATAATTCGATAACATTTTTAAAATTTAAAAATTCTTTCCTTAAATTAGAAATAGATACTTGTCAGTATAAGATGCTAATCATATTTTCACGTGGTTAAGTGTTAAAAGTATTTTATGAATTTTGAATTCTATTAAATGATGATTTATTTTTTCCAAAGAAGTCACCATGCAAGAGGCACTTACTTATTACACATGTTTTTCAGCATATGTTGCAAGTTTATTTTAATGCTGAAGAGGCACATTATGATCAAAGCTGAATTCTGCCCAATTTAAACTATTCCAAGCTATTTTCATACATTCACTCATGTAATACTGTAAGATTTACATTAAAATGAATGCTCCTCTACAATTAAGTGATTCAGTCAACATTAAAAAAAAAGGTGCAAATGTGTGCAACGTGAAAAAAAAATCAACAGATGTGCGAATAATCTCTGCTTGGGGTATCAAAAAGAACAGTAGCCTCAAAAAATAAGTTTCAAGCTTTAATCTTTCTATACTCTAAAGGTTTTCTGCACTACATGAAAGGACACACACACAAACATTCTCAGGATTTCCCCTAATACTCATAACTGGATTAGCCAGTAACAAATTGGAATTAGGAGCAAATAATAGACTACAAAATCTATAATAGCACTCAGAGATGGATATATATTTTGATTTAATCTTGTTCTCATGCATTTCTCTTCTGATAATGAATAAACTCCAAGGGCACCAATGATTCATCCACGTTTGGAGAAATGTCATAGGTATAAACCAGAATATTCAGCATTAAAGCATTTAAGCTGAAGTGAGTCAGCCAGGATACAGTAATGAAAAGAAAAGTTTCAAATCCTAGAGGTCACTAAAGCTGCAGGTCAGTGCGTGCAGCTGTCCAGGTTGCATACCACATCACTTTTGGGTCACCATTCACATCCTTATCAAGTGACTGGCCTCTCCTCAGGTTTTACAGAGCACATCCTACACAATCACAAACCCCTGGGCCCTGGAAAATGTCATGAAGCTGTAGGAAATGTGAACAGCTTTATTTAGATGGGATAAATGAGATGCAAGTTCTTCACAAAGCTTCATTTCTGTCTCCATGAGACATATCGTGGTGACCCCTGGAAGGATGTCCAGGCTTCATCTATCTATGTCAGTAGGTGTGGAGCAAAGAAAAACTCGATGCCGGAGGAGAAACTAAGATGGCGGAGGAATAGGACGGGGAGAACACTCTCTCCCCAACAAATATACCAAAAGAACTTTTAAAGGCCGAGCAAACTCCAAAAAACAGGAACTGAATGCTGGCAGAGGAC
>ML661346.1:15768304-15874596 GCA_007570785.1 Antilocapra americana
AAATAAATTTAAAAAAAAAGAAGAAAAAAATGAAAAAAAAAAAAGAAAAAGAAAAACTCGATGCCAACTGACAACCTGTAATATTTAGATAAGCTGGAGCTGCTAGTTGAATGGCACCCGTAAAAAGGCACTTCAGCATCATTCCTATCCTGTCCTTTCCCAAGGAATTTCAAGCTAGCTATACTTTTGTCATGTTAATTGAGCTTCCCAGAGCCATCTACTTGAGAAAATACAAAATTGGAGATGGTACTCACAGACAAGCATATTCCTGACTAGGAGGAAAATGAGTTGGTGCAACTGTACTTAAAACTATTGTCCAGTAATGTGTTTTTCAACTGGTTAACTTTTATGTAAATCACTGATATATGTTATATTAAACTACATGCTGCAAAATGAAGACAGGACAGTTCTGTGCACAAATTTAAACATGCTATGCTACAGTAGATGGCATTTGGACACACAGAAACTTGTTTCGTGTGCTTAGTCCCATACTCTTTTGTGACCCCATGGACTGTCACCTGCCAGGTTCCTCGGTCTATGGGATTTTCCAGATCAGAATACTGAAGTGGGTTGCCCTTTCCTACTCTAGGCAATCTCTCTGACCCAGGGATCAAACCTGAATCTCTTTCATCTCCTGAGTTGGCAGGATTCTTTACCTGGGAAACCCTGGGAACTTGTATACTGAGTGAGGCTTAATATATGCATTGATGTTCAGTTCTGACATGACCTAATGTTCAGCTCTTCTACACAGGTCTACAAGTAGCCTCGGTAGGTAAACTGAACCTTCTAAATGTGTCTGTGTGTGTTTGTCCATCCAGATAAATATGAGCAAGGAAACGATTAGCCTGAATCTCTGGTTAAGTCACTGACCATACTTCAATCCATTACATGAGACCAACTTGCCACACACATTTTAAACCAGGAACTACAAAACTGCTCTGAAAAATTTGGGTGAAGAGTTAATATGATCTAAATTATCTCATAAAAATCTTCACTAGCTTTTTACTCATGAGAACTAAAAGTTTTCAGTTCTTAGTGAGCTGGCTAAAGGAGACCATGTCTTTGAAATACTATGAAATAGTCAAGACCTCTGTTATAACAAAAGGACACCAATTATTTTCCACACTTAGAAAGGATACTGAAAGAAGGGTCATGGGTATGGGAGAGGAACACATGCTCAAGTGGATCAATTCAAGGAGAAAAGAAATAAATTAATTGTTTCTGTTCTTTATCTCTGGTAGTTATTTTCATGCAACTGTTTGAAATCAGGGGATATACTTTTATGTGGAAAAAATAATCATTTGAACAAAGCATTCTGTGTGTGTGTGTGTTTGTGTATGTGTGTCAGGATCAGCCCACATTTGATGTTCAACAAAAATATTATAGCTTTTATTTCCTGTTAATCAACTTCATTATGCTTAACATTTTCCCATTACCCATCTTCTCTGTACACGCAATCTCAGATATTTTAAAGAACCTTTCCTCTCTGAAGGTTGTATAACAGCCAGGACAATTTGAAAACAGGCTCTCACTGTTTGTGCCATATTACTGTGATTATTCAAGGAGCGCAAGCTTGCACTTTGATGCCATGAACATGTGGAGCTGAGGAAGACTCCTGAGACTTGTCTCGGGGCTTTTTCTCAGCCCTTCCATCTGAGGACATCCTATCGCCTTCTCAGGACTCTTCCAGGGTGCTGCCTGTGGTGCTACTCTGCTCTCAGGACCCACCCACAGTACCCATTCCCTGGCTGGTTGAACAGACTCTTTCCTTTCCTCTTAAGGCTCCTCTATCTTTGGAACGTGTCATCGCTTCACAGAGCAAAGGTCACAAATTGTTGGCCAGAGGGATGAATCTGCTCCACACACCTGTTTGACTCAAACTATCAAATGTTCTAGACTTTTAAATTTTTGCTGACATTTTATTGGGCTTTCCTGGTGGCTCAGTGGTTAAAAAATCCACCTGCCAATGCAGGAGATGTGGGTTTGATCTCTGGGTCAGGAAGATTCTCCTGGAGAAGGGAACGGCAACCCACTCCAGTATTCTTGCCTGGAGAATTCCAAAGACAGAGGAGTCTAGCGGGCTATAATCCATAGGGTCACAAAAGAGCTGGACACAATTTAACAACTAAACAATAAACATGAATGTCAAACCTTTTATTAATCTCTTAATTTTTTAAAACAAAACTAAATTATTAAGGTAAAATTGACATATAAAAGCTGAATATATTTAATGTATACAATTTGATGAGTTGGGAAATAAGAATACACCCTTGGAACCATCATCATAATCTATGCCAAAAACATCCCAGTTCCAAAAGTTTCCTTCCCTCCTTTTTTGTGATAACACTACAACATAAGATCTATCCTCTTAGCAACCTTTTGAAGTACACAATACAGTGTAATTAACTGTGCTCTACAACAGATCTCTAGGAGTTTTCTTCTTGTACAACTGAAATTTTGTATCCTTTGAAGAACCCCTACTTGTTTCTCTGTCCCTGCAGTCCCTGATACCCCTGGGTTTTTTTTTAATTTTTTTATTTTTATTTTTATTTTTCCTCCCTTTTATTGTTTTTGCCATACAATGTCATGATATCACCATGGGTTTACATATGCTCCCCCTCATTATTCTTTGCTGTTTGCTTTCTTGCTCAGTTGTGTCCAAGTCTTTGTAACCCATAGACTGTAGCCCACCAGGCTCCTCTGTGCATGGAATTTCCCAGGCAAGAATACTGGAGTAGGTTGACATTTCCTACTCTAGGAGATTCTCTCCTATGAATTTGACTCTTTTAGATTCCTCATATAAGTGGGATCATGTAGTATTTGTTCTTCTTTGTCTGGCTTATTTCCATTAGCATAATGTCTTCAAATCTATCCATACTGTTACAAATGGCAGGATTTCCTTCCTTTTTTAAGGTCAAATAATATTCCATTGTATGTATATACCATGTTTTAATTCACTCACCCATTCTCTATTCATGAACATTTAGACTGCCTCCACGTCTTTCCTATTGTGAATAATGCTTCAGTGTACATGAAAATACAGGCATTGCTTCAATATTCTGATTTTCACTCCTATGGAAATATAGCCCAAAGTGGAACTGTTGGATAATACAGTAATTCTACTAACTTTCAGAGGAACTTCCATACTGTTTTCCATAGGGGCTGAACCAATTTTTACATTCCCATCAACAGTGTACAAAGTTGCCTTTTCTCTGCATCTTCATCAACAATTTTGTTTTTTTCTTTTCATAGGGAATAGCTATCCTAAGAGGTATGAGGTGAGAACTCATTGTGGTTTTGATTTACATTTCCTTGATGATTTTTGTTGCTAAGTACCTTTTTATGCTTATTCTTATACTTATTTTATACTTATTATACTTATATGTATTCTTAATTTATATGTCTTCTTTGGAGAAATACCTATCTTGTTTTTGTTTTGCTTTTACTAATCAGTTGGAGGGAAATTCCTTATATATTTTGGATATTTACCGATTATCAGATACATAGTTTGCAAATACTTTCTTCCCATTTGGTTAACATTTTAAAAGAGTAGATTCCACATAAATATGTAATTCTGAGATTCTTGAAAGGCGAGAAGATCTGACAACACTGGGCCAACCTGCCCTCCTGGTAAACCTCTTTGTCTCACTCAACCATGTTCCTGCCCAGAGTGTTTCACTTTTGGTTCCGCTTGGCAGTTGTGACTTTGTCTTCTGAGCTGATGATATTAACTGCAAAAAATCCCAAGCTGGAACATGGAAAGGTCTTACTGTATCTGTAAAACTGGGAATGGTGAAATACAGGCAGACAAGTCAAATAATAAAATATTGTGTATAAATAAAATAGAGATGCAGCCAGAAAGATGAACAAACAGACATAAACAAGAAAAACTAGACTTTGAATAAGACAGTATCTGCTATTTTATATTAAACAAGTGATAATTTATTAGTACACATATTCAGAAGAAATGTATGTACTAAATAAAAGCTGTCAATTTCCTTAAAGAGCTAGAATTTCTGAGTAGAATTAGGAAGACATGGTATGTGTCCTCACAGAGATTCCAGCCTAATAAAGAGGAGGTGGTATGGGGAATTCACATAGGCAAACAGTTCACTAGCACACTAACTGAAAAAATGTGATAGAGATGAAGATGGGGCTAAGTTCAAGATGCCGGGTAGAATGCAAGGAGGGAAATCCTTAAGGAAGATTTCTCAGAGGAACCCAGGAATAGTAACAGCCTGAGAATATGAGACTCAGCTGGGTGAACAGGTAGGCAATGGTGGTTTCAGGCAGAGCAATAGCATGTGTAAAGGTACAATGAAAAGTGAGAAAAATCTGGTACTTAAAATGACCCAGAAATTGTTCAACATGACTCCAGCATAGAAGTTCAGGGATTATGAAGGAAAAGGCAAATTAGACTCAGAAAATAAGCAAGTGCTGGGCACATGGTTTTATAAACTACCTTAAAGAGTCTGAATTTATGTTGAAGGGCTGTTGATCTTCCACTGAAACACTTTATGTGACAGATAACAAAATCAGGTTTAGGGCACTGAGACCCTTCTGAAATCTAGTTTCTTCAATTTGTAAAGTGAAAATAATGTCATATAACAAGCTTGCCTTTTTGGATTATTGCAGTGGTCAAATAATAAATGCGAAGGTGCAGCCAACTCTAAGCTACAACTAAACATCACATTGAATAAAAGTAATTTCTTTCAACAATTTTGTAGCAAGAACTCTGATAGGGAAGTAAATTTTATTACTGAGCTGCTGTGATAAAGGAAAACTTACAGCAGTTGCTAAGAAAATATTCAACTAAAAGATATATATGATAGAGAAAATGTTTAGTATTAAGATAAAAAAAAAGTATGAGATGGAGAAAAGAGGTGTTGAAAACAACTTTTCATCTTTTCTCTTACATTCTTTCTCTTATTCAGTGGTGAAGACATTTGCTTTTATTTTTTGCTTGCTGCCCAGCACTTTTAAAGTAATCTCCCTGTGTTTTAGGAACATACGTTCTGCCTTCAGCAGACAGCAGAAGCTCACTGGCTCTGCCTTCTTTGGAGTCAGCATTTGATCCATCAGCTTGTGACCCACCAGCACATGGTCTACCCCCATCACACGGGATCCAGTGGAGTGTGATCCACCAGCGTGGGATGTGGATATTGCCAGGCAGGCACATCATGTGAGACTCATTTGGAATGTGGTGCCTTGAAGGAGGTGCCAGGCAGAGAGGACTCTGGCCAGGACGGCATGGAGAAAGTGTTTCCTGAGGGAAGACTATCAGAAGGTAGCATTCTGCACCTCTATCGTAAGATGCTCCTACACAGAAGCCGTGACAGTAGAGTTCCCTGTGGAAAAGTTAGGCGATGGACTTTGCCTGTGGTTCTCGGCAGTGCAGCTTTTAAGCCTGATTCTGTCCTTTGGAGAGACTCTGGGGCTACTAATACCATTAAATAAAGTCCTTCTTTCTTGCACAAGACTGAATCCTGTTGTTTTTAACTGAAAAGTCTGATATTATATGTGTGTGTGTGTGTGTGTGCGCGCGAACGCACATACACAATAAGCCACTTTAGTCAAGTTCGACTTTTTGTGATCCTGTGTAGTGTAGCCTGCCAAGCTCCCCTGTCTATGGGATTCTCCAGGCAAGAATACTAGAGTGGGTTGCCATGCCCTCCTCCAGGGGATCTTCTTGACCCAGGGATCAAACCTGCACTGCATATGTCTCCTGCATTGGCAGGTGGGTTCTTTACCACTAGTGCCACTTGGGAAGCTCAACATACGTATGTACATATAAATATACATTCATACACAGGAAAGTTGTTATTTTTATCCTGAATTATGCCTTATTCTACTTGGGAACTAGGGCATTAAAACAGTGAGAGTGAGAGTGTAAATGTGGGGGGGGAAAGGGGGAAAAAATGCAACCTAATCCTATATCCTCTTGGTAAAGTAAAATATATTCTTAAAAATTAGCAATCTCAAAGTTTAAATATGACTTAACACCATTTCTCATGTGATCCTTGAACATGTCTACAGAATTGTGTTTGTAAAATTGCTCTATGACCTTCTCAGTAAAGTTTGCTAGTGATGAAACATGCAAACTTTATGAGATCTGAATCCACATTGATGTGACTTCAGTTACTAATTGTGTGACCTTGGAAAGTATCTAAACTTTGCAAGTACCTGTCTCTTTGATTGCAAAATAAAATAAGAATATCTCGAAGAGACTATGTTTAAAAAACAGCACCATACTTGGTATAGGACAGGTCCTCAATAGTTGTTGCCAATATTGTTAACAATAAAAGCATTTCATTTAACTAGGAAAGTATTCCAAGGGTGGAATAGTAATAGTGAGTACTAGTACTCCAGATTCTTTTTAACAAATGATTATTTATTTATGTATCTGTGTATGTATGTATGTATGCATTTTTGGCTGGACTGGGTTTTCATCGCTGTGCTCAGAATTCAGTTGTGGCGGGAGGGGGATACTCTCTAGTTCTAGTGCAAGGGCTTATTATTGTGGTAACTTCTCTTGTTGTGCAGCACAAAGTCTAGAGCACAGGGACTTCAGTAGTTGTGGTGCACAGGCTTAGTTGCCTTGAGGTGTATGGAATCTTCCTGGACTAGGGATCAAACTTGTGTCTCCCTGCAATGGTAGGTGGATTCCTTATAGCTGGACTACCAGGGAGGTCCCAGTGCTCCAGATTCTTGAAATGGAGTGGCAGTGTAGTATTAGAAGACCTTAAAAAATCAAAAAGCACAAAGATTAGTCTAGAATAAAGAAGTATATTCTATTTTATCCTCACTTTTGAAGTAGGCGGCAGGGAGGATTGATGGAAGCTCAGGTCTATTTCAAACATTTCCTGTTTATACTGGATGCTAGGGATTGCCAGACAGCCCTGATTTCTTCCTCTTTATATGTCTTCTTTTTCTTCTTTCTTTCTTCTAAGTTATGGATCGATGATTCTTTGCACCTACGTGTGCACATATGCCAGCTCTTTTGCACTGAATCAAAGAGCTCTAAATGGAAATAGTTGCATTAACTTTAGAATATTTAAGAAACTACTTTTCCTGCTTTATTCTTGGTTTTTTTGCATTCCAGCGTTACGTCTTTAACTTTGGAATACAGAACTGCTAGGTAACCTCCACAGCTAGCCCACTTCCATAACCGTTCACTGAATACACTGCAGGGGTTTGCTCAGTCCTGTCCTAGAGCTCCAAGAGTTGTCAGAAATAAATAAAAGCACATTCAGGGCCTTCTGGGCTCTGGGTATAACTAGTTTTAATTTTTTTCATTTACTTATTTTGTTTCTTCATTGTTTCTCTTGGGTTTTCCTCTTCTTTCTACTCCAACCCTCAATTAGCCGGCTTCTTGACTGCCTCAATATTCTGCACAATGAATTACTAAATTACTACAGTAATATTGATATAATGGCACGTGTGGTTTCCCTTTTCTCTGTGGGCACATGTAGAAGTCCCAGGCAGAATATAATTGTGGCCATGTGCAGAATGGGAAGTGAGCACGACATGAATATAAACCTGGAAAACTATTACTACTGATGAAAAAACTTTGAAAACCATCATCACTTATCTATTTTTAAAATGTCGCTCATGTTTAAACATTTATTTGTTTCAAATGAATAATGAAAGGCAGTTCCATTTCCCCCCCAGACCAAAATTAAGTAGCACTGAAACTCCTTTTCATAGAGATCTTTCAAAATTAGCTATTTGGAAGGCTAAAGATGCTGCTTGCAACTATGAAAACAAGATCAAAACATTTTGATGCCCTTTCCCTACTTCAGTAGGACAGCAACTACACAAGGCTATTCTCTAGAGTAATGATCTTGCCTCCCTCCAAAGGTTTTTTATCCCATATTCAGGAGGTCACATCCAGTCTCCAGCTGCACAGAGCTCTCTGCTATTAATTTAAAATGGGGCCTTCAGAGGTTCACATACAGGAAAATCTGCTCCTTAAGAGGTAAGCTCTACCAATCTATTTGAAGAGAACAGGAGAATTTAGCTCTGAACAAAATAATCCATTTATATAACCTGTCTTCACTAATCAGAAATAAAAGCTTAAACTGGAGGTCCACAAAATTATCTTTGCTTAAGCATAATTCAGTTTACTTAAATGTCTTAATAACATTGTTTTTATTTCTTTTTCTTGGAGGGGGATCTGGTATTGTTATTTTTATCATCATCATCATCATTTTTGTCAAGTTATCTGGCAGATAACAGAAGGTTATTCACCCTATAGCTCTCTCATTAAAAAAATGTTGAGCAGTCATTGAAAAGGATGAAAGCAATCTGGTTGAAGACGCAGGTGTGCTAACAAATGGGCGGTCTCTGGATCACAGTATTTATGTGTGCTATGGCGAAGCTAAACAGAAACCTAAATGTTACACACACAGAGTGGTACAACAAGAACATCTGTGTTGCAAGGATTGAACTGGCATGGCTAACACCTCCAGTGCCAGGTGCAAAGGAAATTTCAATACAGCTTGAGTAATCTTGACTGCTAGCATCTGCCTGCATGAGATTATCTCCTGTGTTCCTAGTCCACCATTCTCCATTAGAGCATTTATGTGATACATCTGGTGGCGCCATGGCCAAGCACGAAGGAGCGATGCCTCCATTACTCGGGGGTCAATGCCTGACTCTTTAACTCAACACAAAGGCAAAGAGGAATTCTTTTCAGGATCAAGGGCAGCCAGCCAATACTCCGAGACTGATAAGCAGACAGCACTCCAGAAAGATGGCAGCTTTCATCATTTCCATTTAGTTAGATATGTATCCATGAGTGTAATCTGGAGAAGGTTAATTCTTCAGTTTACAATTCTGTCTCTAAATATTATTGCCAGGAAAAGGACGGAATTTTAATATGAGAATTGAAACAGAGTTGTAATGTGACTTGACTTGGCACACAGTCTCTGCATACAACTCATCTTCAGAACCAATCAGCATGGTAGGGTGAGGATGGTAGACATCACTCATCCAGCAGTCTCTGCAGCACGGAGCCTCACACAGATTATGTCCCTCCCTTCACATCTCCCATACCCTCAAGAAATGACCACGGCACCTGCTGCTGACAAACTACAAATCTCTAGAAGGGCACTGCTTCAACAGTCCACTGTTTTAGAGCCTACACAACCCAGCATCCACCTGGTACCCTTTGTTTCCCGTTACAGTGGATGTGCGGGCTCTTTACTGAGCACACCCATTTCTATCTACTTTATATCCTCACCTTTACCTGGATTTTCATCCTCTTTCTCTTTCCGCTGGATTCTTGCCCTCTGAATTAAACCCACTCAGGATCCCCTCCTTAAAAGAAACCCCCACCGATGCTTGCTCCCCTGCAATGATCACCTTTCACCATTGCTCACCTCTTTCACAACCAAACACTTTTTACAAATTTCTTTATGTTGTTCCCCTCCCACTTACCTCTCAAACCATTCAGTTCTGGCTGCTTTCCTTAACATTTCATTAAAATTCATCATGTTGAGGTCATAAGTCATCCCCTTTGTGATGCTAAAATCAAAGGGTTTCATTATGCTGAGATGCCTGTGGCATATGATATATGTGACTGCTCTTCCTCAGGCAGTCTCTCAACCTTTGCTTTGTAACACTCCTTCATGGTTTGTTTCCTGCATTTCTGGCTACATATTCCTAGTTAATGATTCACTCTCCATTTTCTCTAACAATTAAAAAGATGGAATTCTGCAAGGTTCTTTTTTCTTGAGTCCTGTTAATACTTTCTTTAGAAATTCTCATTCACCAACACGATTTCAGTTCAATTTTGTATGTGACTTACACATTTTAATCGCCACTTTTCTAAAACTCAGGCTTCCCTTGTAGCTCTTCCCATTTGCTCCTTCCCAATTACGCCTCATACTTTCTCACTTCTGTTCTCTGATACCACCATCCCAGCCCAAAGTAACTGTGGCAGCTTCTGAACTTGTAGCCTTGCATTACTCTGTGTGCCTGCATGCTAAGTCACTTCAGTCGTGTCCAACTCTGTGCAACCTTATGGACTGTGGCCGTCAGGCTCCTCTGTTCCTGGGGATTCTGCAGGCAAGAATACTGGAGTTGGCTTCCATGCCCTCCTCCAGGGGATCAGTCTCCCTCAAATGCAGATCTGATGACATTACTTTCCTGGTTAAACACACTTCAAATCAGTTCAGTTCAGTCCCTCAGTCGTGTCCAACTCTTTGTGACCCTATGGACTGCAGCACGCCAGGTTTCCTTGTCCATCACCAACTCCTGGAGCTTGCTCAAACTCATGTCCATCGAGTTGGTGATGCTATCCAACCATCTCATCCTCTGTCGTCCCCTGCTCCTCCTGCCTTCAATCTTTCTCAGCATCAGGGTCTTTTCCAATGAGTCACTTCTTCACATCAGGTGGTCAAGGTATTCGAGAATCAGCTTCAGCATTAGTCCTTCCAATGAATATTCAGGACTGATTTCTTCTAGGATTGACTGGTTTGATCTCCATGCAGTCCAAGGGACTCTCAAGAGTCTTCTCCAGTACCACAGTACAAAAGGATCAATTCCTCGGCACTCAGATTTCTTTATGGTCTTAAACACACTTAGTCTTTCTGATTATCCTCAAGACAAAACTCCAAACCCTTGACAGAGTCAACATAGCCTCATATTTTCTTCTCCCTGCTCACCTCTTTGCTTCTTTCTTGAAATAAACTATAAACTATACACCAGCGGCTATAATAAGGTGAAGATGGTATTTGTTATACTCCTATGGTGAGAATATAAACAATATGGTTATCATCACAGTTTTATAAATGTTTGTGGAAGACACAAAACTCCTAGATTACAGATAACGTTTAGTTTTATACCCTTAGCAACAGTAGTAGCCATAAAATTAGCAGTTTTTCACTGATTCCCCAAGCCTATTCCCCACAGGACAACTCAGAGAAGGCCAGATAACACCACCTCTTGTCATCATATTCTAAAGCAAGCATAGCTTTTCCTGTTTTGAATATGCCATAGACTTGTTTAGGGGATGTTCGTCTACAAAATCAAATTCAGTATGCTATTTCAAATTTACATTTCCAAAGAAATTTATTATGATTTCACACTTTGGAAATAAGGAAAAATTAAAAATGTGTTCTGGTTGTATATAGCAATATAAATAAAAGTATAGGAAGAAAACATACAGAAATTTTACATGGATATTATTTCTGGGTTGTAGGATCAATACCTATTTCTTATTTTACTTACTTTAATTCCAAAGCCTGGCTGGAAGAACCACAAGCTGGAATTAAGATTGCGGGGAGAAATATCAATATCCTCAGATATGCAGATGACACCACCCTTATGGCAGAAAGTGAAGAGGAATTAAAGAGCCTCTTGATGAAAATGAAAGAGGAGAGTGAAAACGTTGGCTTAAAGCTCAACATTCAGAAAACTAAGATCATGGCATCTGGTCCCATCACTTCATGGCAAATAGATGGGGAAATAGTCAAAACAGTGGCTGCACTTATTTTTCTGGGCTCCAAAATCCCTGCAGATGGTGATTGCAGCCATGAAATTATAAGATGCTTACTCCTTGGAAGAAACGTTATGGCCAACCCAGACAGACAGCATATTACAAAACAGAGACATTGTCAACAAAGGTCTGTCTAGTCAAGGCTATGGTTTTTCCAGTGGTCATGTATGGATATGAGAGTTGGATGTGAAGAAAGCTGAGCGCCGAAGATTTGATGCTTTTGAACTGTGGTGTTGGAGAAGACTCTTGAGAGTCCCTTGGACTGCAAAGAGATCCAACCAGTCCATCCTAAAGGATATCAGTCCTGGGTGTTCATTGGAAGGACTGATGTTGAAGCTGAAACTCCAATATTTTTAGCTACCTGATGCGAAGAACTGACTCACTAATAAAGACCCTGATGTTGAGAAAGATTGAAGGCAGGGGGAGAAGGGGATGATGGAGGATGAAATGGTTAGATGGCATCACCGACTCAATGGACATGGGTTTGGGTGGACTCTGGGAGTTGGTGATGGACTGGGAGCCTGGCGTGCTGCGGTTCACAGGGTTGCAAAGAGTCAGACAGACATGACTGAGTGACTGAACTGAACTGAACTGATTCTTCCCTTTTTTACAACAAACATATTTTATACTTTACTCTTTTAATTAGAATATATTTTCTCAAAATCTGTCTTTTTTTTGGCCATTATTTTGTGCTCTTCCCATCACATTATTACAACAAAACAATGAAACTTCAAATGTGGTGCATGGTTCTATGTGCAAGAAGGCAGCACAAATTTGAAAATAGCAAGAGAAGATTAAGTGTTTGAGCTACTTCTTTATCCCCCCGTAAACTAACTTCAAATTAATAAGAAGGGAAAACAGCATTAAGCTGAGGGAACATTCCATCAACCGTGTCAGGTTTTAGAGTCACACTGTGCTGTCTTGGCTTTTGCCATCCTCTTGCTTACACTCTTCTGTCCCTCCTCCTGCTCACCACTCAGTAAGCACCATCTAAGCCATCTGCAAGAATGGCTGCCAAACAAGTCGAAGAGCTCATAGTGAAATGGAGGAGCTGATCTAGGAACACGGACCCCCATCATGATGGCAAATGATAAGACAGAAGCATGAAGACGATGGTTACAATGATAAGTGCCCTTTGAATGGAGCCTCAAGGACACATGGGCAAGTGTTTGGTGGCTGAGGTATGCAGTGAGATTTTTTTCATATGAGGGAAACAAGAATGTTTCAGGTTAGGCAAATAAAAACAATTTCCTAAGAGAGGAACCTATTACATCAGCATGCATGTGTGACAAGTTGGTTAATGACAAACCTGGGAGAAAATGAAAGTTTTAAGACAAACTTTTCCTAAGAGTAAAATATGGATAATATAATAAAAGCACTTCACAAAGTGTCAAGTGAAGTGACGTGAAAGTCACTCAGCTGTCCGACTCTTTGCAACCCCATGGACTATATAGTCCATGGAATTCTCCAGGCCAGAACAATGGAGTGGGTAGCTGTTCCCTTCTCCAGGGGATCTTCCCAACCTAGGGATCGAACCTAGGTCTCCCACATTGCAGGTGGATTCCCTACCAGCTAAGCCATGTGCAGGCTCATGGTGAGCATAAATATTAATGTTCTTTCTTTTCTATCACTTATGGGTACAATTTCTTTCTCTTAAATTTCATAGCAGTCTATGCATGCAGATAAGCCCACAATAATAATGATGATAATGATAACAATAATATTAACATTCAGAACATTTAATAAGTGCAGTAAGTATGGAAATGGAAATCACTTTTGCTCATTCATGTCCAACTCTTTGTGATCCTGTGGGCTGTAGCCTACCAGGCTCCTCTGTCCATGGGATTTCCCAGGCAAGAATACTGGAGTGGGTCACCATTCCCTTCTCCAGGGGATCTTCCCAACCCAGGGATCAAACCTGGTGCATTGGAGGCAGATTCTTTACCATCTGAGCCATCAGAGAAGCCAAAGTGAAGCAGTAGTATACAACTGTTAAATATGTTTTACTTATTTAATCTCAAATTGTCCCCAAAAGAAGTTACTAGTATCTCTATCTTACAGATGAGAAAACTCAAGTAGAGTTAATTAACTGGCCTAAGTAATTAATGCTGGAGATGGGATTTGCAAGCAAGCAATCTGATTTTGGATTTGAGGTCTTATCCAATACGATTAATACTGATGCTATTTTTCTGTGTACTAAAATCATATACATACAGAGAGAGAAAAGACTCAGAAGGCATGTGTTTTATTCACAAAAATTAAACATTTTGAAACATATTTGTTTATAAAATGCCAAGCTTGTTTTCTCTAGAAGTGTGCCACTGTGTACACATGGCCTGGGTATAATTTCCTTAAGCAGACTGACTTGTAGTTTCACTTACAAATAGTTACCAAGCTCTTACTATGTGTCAAGGTTTGTGCTAGAACTTCAAACGGTTGAAAACAATTAGATACCATTCCTGCCTTCTGGGATTTTACTGTCTAATAACATTAGCAGATTAAAAAAAATAACCAAAAAACTAAGATTAACAAATTATAAAGAATCAGTTCAGTTCAGTTCAGTTGCTCAGTCATGTCTGACTCTCTGCGACCCCATGGACTACAGCACTCCAGGCCTCCCTGTCCATTACCATCTCCTGGAGCCCACCCAAACTCATGTCCATTGAGTTGGTGATGCCATCCAACCATCTCATCCTCTGTCATCCCCTTCTCCTTCTGTCTTCAATCTTTTTTGGCATCAGAATCTTTTCTAATGAGTCAGTTCTAAGCATCAGGTGGCCAAAGAATTGGAGTTTCAGCTTCAACATCAGTCCTTCCAATGAACACTCAGGACTGATCTCCTTTAGGATGGACTGGTTGGCAAGTACTAGGAGGAGATGAATAATATAATATGAGGGGAAAGAATAGTAAGGGAACACAATTTTGGTCTTTGTCTTTTTAATCAGGTTGGAAGTTGAAGATGCGGAACATATTTAGGAAAGAATAGAATGACATGGGTAAAATATGTTAGACATTACTCCAATTTTAGCCAAGCCCAATAGTTTTTGGACTTCTTAAAGTTATGCTAGTGTATTTGCTATGTCATTAATGAGAAATTTTGTTTAAAATATTACTATAAATTATAGAAATAAAATTATGGTTATGAAAATAGAAATGGTATGTTACCACTTTAGTCAGTGAGTATGTGTTGGGGGGGGCCTGGAGATGAAGGAGTGTGAGATCAGAAAATAGTTTGAGAAATTTGTACCAATGTTTGTTCATAGTTATTTTGAAAGAATTATCAATGATATTCATTCCTTTTCAAAAGTACATATTTTCTATACATCTCCCTGGTGGCCCAGATGGTAAAGAATCTGGCTGCAATGCAGGGTATCTGAGTTTGATCCCTGGGTTGGGAAGATCCCCTGCAGAAGGGAATGGCTACCCACTCCAATATCCTTGCCTGGGGAATTTCATGGACAGGGGAGACTGGCGGGCTATAGTCGATGGGGTCACAAAGAGTCATACATGACTGAACAACTAACACTTTGATTTTTATCAATTTTGTATACTATCTTTCATTAAAAAAATATATAAATCTATTATATAAAAATTCTTTTGAATCCCTAACGTAGATTCCTATTTCATATTGCCCACTTAATGAAAACTTGAAGGGGTTGAGAAAGTCATTTTTCTCTTTACATTCCAACATATGCCTCAAAAAACTAGAGAGAGTTCTGGAAGATCTCTGAGGCAACTTATAGATCCCAAGTGCATTATATTTCTAAAGAATACTCATGACGATTCTAAAGTACTACCTGGATATTAAATTCTAAAAAGTGAAAATAATTCAGTTGTATTTATAAATAATATGTTTCCAGTAATAATTTTAATAATTGTAACTGTCCACTGATTTTCTCTGCCTTAATTAAATTTAATGCTTGGATTTTTGTTTGCTCCCATGTTATACGGATTTTTTTCTAGATGCGAAATCTCTGAAGCTTGTACTCCAGTTGCAATCTCTATAATTTTACTTTTCCCATTTTCATTAACCTATAGGAAAAGCAGTATCATAAATATTTTTATTATTAATCTGATCTAGTAGTCTAAAGCATTTGCAATCATTTGTGATCATTGCCAAATTGTGAAATGACTAAACATACCAGGTTTATCTAAAAGTCTGTGATAAGAGTCTAAGAGTGAAAAGAAGAGTGTCAGGGGTCAAGAAATTCAGGTGCCTCGAGAAGCTAGGAAAGATCGACTTTTACACACAGCCCTGAAAAATTTATCATCACAAGGTGCTCTGCTGAGATGGAGAGGAGTGGTGAAGACAGTGGAGTAGGGGAATATCATGAGCTCATCTCATCCCATGGCAACACTGACATTACAGCTGTTAGCAGAGTAACTACTGATGGGAAAGACCTGAAAAGCAGAAAAGATCTATACAGGAGGAGCCCCAGTGAGATGAGTAGGATGGAGGAGACGCGTAAAGTCAAGTCCCATAGCAGGGTGGGCAACCCACAGATGGAAGGATGATTGCAACTGCACAGGTTCCTCCCAGGCAGCAAGGAGTCCGAGCCCCACACTGACCTCCCTAGACCAGGTTCTGTACCAGGAAGACTAAACCCCAGAATGTTTGCCTTTGAAGGCAAGTGGGGTTTACTTTTGGAGAAAGGCAGAGGTCTGTAGGAAGTAGAGACTCCTTTTTTAAAGGATGTATACAAAATGTTACATTCTCCAAGACCCAGGGCAAAAGAAATAATCAGAAAGGAGCCTGGCTCAAATCTACCTACATATTCTGGAGAGCCATTCGGAAGGCTGGAGGCAAGTGAAACTCATCTTGGGGACACAAAGCCATTTGGGGCAGTGTGTTTTACCACTTGGACATTGGAGCCAGCAAATGCCATTTTTAAATCTTGTTCTAGCTTGTTGGTACTAGGCCTGGGCCCCAACCCCCAGCTTTTCTACACTCATACTGGGACAATTCAGGTCAAGCAGCTAGCTGGATGAGAGCCCAAGCCCACCCACTAGCAGGTCAATAGCAGCTCTGAGACACCCTAGACCCTTCTCCGGGATCTGACCCCACTCATCAATAGCCAATACCAGCTTTGGGACACCCTGGTCTCTCAACCAGCCATGTCAGGAACTAGCCAGCTAAACAGAAGGCCAGCACTAGATTGGGACCTCCAGTTCTGTCACCATGCCCTCAGGACACAGTTGCATACACTGTGCTCCAGGACTAGTCACAGGAACCCGTGGGGTTCCACAGACATCACCCTGTGACTCATCCTCACCAACACAGCCT
This sequence comes from Antilocapra americana, assembly GCA_007570785.1. NCBI lineage: Eukaryota > Metazoa > Chordata > Mammalia > Artiodactyla > Antilocapridae > Antilocapra > Antilocapra americana. Next base: position 15,785,092 of record ML661346.1, read on the forward strand.
CCAGACAAGGTAGGGCATGGCAACCACCCAGGCCAGGGGCCAGCCATACCTATCTGACTGACCACAGTAATCAGCCTGCTCTAACAGACGGGCCTATGCAGCCCATACAGAGGGCATCCCTAGAGCATACAGCATTGGTGATATGAGCAGAATACACTGCTTGGATGTAAAGGATATTACAACAGTCTTCTCCAAGATCAGGAAACAACCAGATTGCCAAATGTATAGAAATAAAACCAATATCAAGCAAAATCAGGTCATAGGGACTATACTTGAAATTAAGGAGCAGGACAAAACTACAGAATAACTAAGTGAAGCAGAGATAAACCATCTACCCAATAAACAGGTCAAGGTAAAGATCATCATGATGTTCAAAGAGCTTGAGAGAAGAATGGTTGAACACAGTAAGAAGTTAGAAGCTTTTAACAAAGCGTTAGGAAATATAAAGAACCTGACAGAGCTGAAGAATACAATAAATGAAATACTAAACACACCAGAAGGAATCAAGAGTAGATGAGACGATATAGAGGAATGGATCAGCGAATTGGAAGCAGAATAGTGGAAGTCACTAAAGTTGAAGAGATGGTACAATCTGCAAATCAATCAATGTGATAGAGGATATTAACAAATTGAAGAATAGAAATAATGTAATCATTTCAGAAAATGTGAGAAAAACTTTAACAGAAACAATTCCATTTATAATCTCATCAAAAAGGAAAAAATACCTAGAAATAAATCTAACTAAGGAGGCAAAACAACTGTACTTGGAAAACTAGAAGACACTGATGAAAAATATTAAAGGGAACATAAACAGATGGAAAGATATACTGTGCTCATGAGCCGGAAGAATTAATGTTGCTAAAATAATCACATTACCTAAGGCAACCCACAGATTCAATGCAATTCCTATCAAAGTACCAATGGCAGTTTTCCACAGAACTAGGACAAATAATTCTAACATGTGTACAGAAACACAAAAGAACCTGAATATATCCAAAACCTTTGATAAAGAACAAAGGTGGAGCTATCATCGCCTTGATTTTAGACTATATACTACAAAGTAACAGTATGCAATATAGTGTGGTACAGACAAAAACAGACATATATATATAAAGAGCCTGTAAATGAATCCACACTTACATGAGCCATTAACCTATGAGGAGGAGGCAAGAGTATACAATAAGAAAATGATACTCTGTTCGATAAATGGTATTGGAAGAACTTGACAGCTATATACAAAAGAGTCAAACTGGACTTTTGCACACCATGCACAAAAATATGTTCAAAATAGATTAAAGATATATGTGTAAGGCCTGAAATAATAAAACTTCTAGAAGAAAACATAGACATTTTGCTCTTTGACATTCATCTCAGAAATACTTTTTTTGGATATGTCTCCTCCAGCAAGGGAAACAAAAGCAAACATAAATAAGTGGGGCCACATCAAACTAAAAAGCTTTTGCACAATGAAGCACATTTTCAACAAAATGAAAAAGCTGCCTACTGACTGAGAGAAGACATTTGCTAATAATATATCAGATAAGGGGTTGATATCCAAAATATACAAAGAATTTCCCTCACAACTCATTGTTGAAAAATCCAACCTGATTAAAAAAGGGTAGAGGAGCTGAATAGATGTTTTCCCAATGAAGATATACAGATGGTCTATAGCCATACGAAAAGGATTAACATCATTAGTTACCAAGTAAATGAAAATCAGAATCAGAATGTGATGTCACTCAACACCTATCAGACTGGCTACTATCCAAAAACAACAAATAATAAGTGTTGGTCAGGATGTGGAGAGAATGTAAATTATACAACCATGAGGAAAAACAGTACTGAGTTTCTTCAAAAAATTAAAAATAGAACTAATACATGCTCCAGCATTTCCACTCCCAGGTATTTCTTCAAAGAAATTGAGAACACTAATTAGAAAAGGTATGCACACCCTTATGTTCACTGTAGCATTATTTATAATAGTCAAAAGGTATGGAAGCAATCAAAATGCCCAAGAACGGATAAAGAAGAGGTGATATACAATATATACATCCATACACACAAACATACATTCATACATATGTACACACACACATACAGCAGACTATTGCTCAGCCATAAAAAGGAATGAAATCTTGCCATTTGCAACAACATGGATAGACCTGCAGAGAGTTGTGCTAAGTGAAACAAATCAAAGGCAAACACTGTATGATTTAACTTACATATGGAATGTAAGAAACAAAACAAATGAACAAATGTGACAAAACAGAAACAGACTCTCAGATACGATAAACAAAGAGGTGGCTGCCAGAGGGGCCAGGCATGAGGGGGGAAGAGAAATAGGGGAGCAAGAGAAACAGGTGCAAGTTTCTAGTTGCAGCATAAGTGTCACGAGGATGCAATGCACAATGTGGGGAATATAGGCGATACTAGTGTAGTATCTCTGTAGGTTGACAAATGGTGGCTAGACTTACCTTGGTGGTCTTCTTGAAACATAATACCAAATCATTGTTTTGTAACAGGAACTAACAAAGCGTTGCAGAAAATTATACTTCAAAAACAATTCAGAGGTCAGATTCACTGCTACCACAGGTAGCGGGTCAGGGGAGGGGGAATTAGGTAATCCAGTTATAAGATAAATACTAGGAATGTAATATATAATATGATATAGGTAATCAACACTGCTGTATGATGTATATGAAAGCTATTAAGACAGTGAATCCTAAGAGTTCTCAACACAAGGAAAATTTTTTTCCCTATTTAATATTGTAACTTTATGATATATATTCACTAAACATATTGGAATAATCATTACATGATCTATGTCACATCATTATGATGTATACCATTAACCTGTGCAGTACTCTTTGCCAATTATATCTCAATAAAACTGGAAGGAAAAAGTCTGTGATGAGGTCACAGTGGTAATTACAATAGATCTGGCTAGAACATAAATGGAAAACAGCACAACAGACCTCAAAATAAGCTAAAGGAAAGGTATACACAGATCTGAAAAAAAAATGGCATTATTCCTTCACATATAGATGAATGAAAATTTCCATTCAGATTTGAAGCTATTTAATTTCCTTCCCTCCCTGTGAAGTCACCACAAGTTTGCCAGGTGAACTGAGCCTTAAGAGAAAGGTATGCTCCTCTCAAGGCAGCTCATTCTCTTTCATTATTTTTTCCCACTTGCCTTTCACCCTCTTCCTCCATTCGTTGAGGTCTAGGTAGTAACAGCTTCGCTGCATCTGGTATGCTGGTCCTACTCATGCTGTTGTAGTAAGTCCTTTGTAAATAAACCCTCCTCAAATTAGCCTCACTTGAGTGTTTAATCAGTTTCCTGTTAGGGTCTTTACTAATGGGCAAATGTTAAATTTCATTTGACTTTGAAACAAGATACGTTTTATTTGGTAGGGTAGATTCATATAAACAGAGCTATACCTACCAGATGTGGTTTTATGTTCTTATGACTGTGGTCTTTAAAAAGAATTTGAGCAAAAAGAATAATCATTTTCAATATGAGGTATTTAATATTAATGTGTTCAAAATAGAGAACAGAAAAAGGAAAGTACTGGTTTACTCAGAGAAAATGGAGAAAGACTTTGAAACCTTTGTCAAATAGATAATAAATTTGAGCTCTAACCTAACTTAGTTATGACACTTGAAATCATATTTAAAAGGTAGTTTTAAAAAGAGTTATAAATCTTGATCAAGATTATATGTCTCAACATTGAAATCACTTTGCAAAAGCACCAACAGTTATATAAAAATATCACTCTAATAAAAAATTTGTAAAAACCACAATGATACTTGCTCGACCTCATAGGTGAATTTGTTGGTGGTCTAAAACTGTCTGCCAGAGAAAGCTCTTTCTGTGCTGTGAATTGACCAAAGGCCAAATGCTAATGGGAATGAAGACCTGATCTACTTTGGAAGTGGCTCTTGCCCATAATGAATAAGAGATGGCCTAAAGGAAGATAAGGGGAAGCTGATCATATTTTTGTCCATTTATGGACTTTCCACACTACATACTTTGGGGAAGTAGCTGAACCACCTGGGGCAGAGACTGTTTTGTTTGTTTTTGTTTTCTTTACAGCTTTATTGAAACAGAATTCACATTCTATAGAATTCAACCATTTAAAGTATACAATCCAAAGTTTTTCAGTATACTCAAAGTAAACTTTAGAACATTTTTATACCCTTTAAAAGACACCCTGTATCCTTTAATATCGTCCTCTTAGTCCCTAATTCCCAAATCTCTCAGTCCCATTCTCTCCCCAGCAATTACTAATCTACTTTCAATTCCTATAAATTTGCCTATTCTGGATATTGCATATAAATGCAGTCATATGATATGCTGCCTTTTGTGACGTGCTTTTTTTACTTGGTATAATGTTTTTATGGTTCATCTATGTTGTAGCATGTATCAATACTTTATTCCTTTTCATGGCTGAATAATAATTCATTGTATGAATATATTTTGTTTATTTATCAATTGATGGATATTTTGGTTGTTTCCAACTTTTGACTTCTATAAATAATGTTGCTATAAACATTAATGTAAAACTCTTTGTGTGACCACACGCTTTCATTTCTCTTGGAAATTTACTAGGAGTGTAATTATTAGGTCATATGCTAACTCTCAGTTTGTAAAGAATCCACCTGCAATGCAGGAGACCCCAGTTTGATTCCTGAGTTGGGAAGAGCCACTGGAGAAGGAATAGGCTACCCACTCCAGGATTCTTGGGTTTCCCTTGTGGCTCAGCTGGTAAAGAATCTGCCTGTCATGCAGGAGACCTGGGTTCAATTCCTGGGTTGGGGAGATCCCCTGGAGAAGGGAAAGGCTACCCACTCTAGTATTCTGGCCTAGAGAATTCCTTGGACTGTATCGTCCATGGGGTCACAGAGAGTCAGACATAACTGAGCAACTTTCACTTTCACACTAACTCTATGTTTAACCATTTGAGTAAGTGCCAGACTGTTTTCCAAAGTGGTAGCAATTGTTTATAATCCAAACAGAAAGGTGTAAGGGCTATGATTTCTTTACATCTTCTTCAACACTTATTATGAATCTGACTTTTTAACTCTAGCTATCCTAATGGATATGGAATGGTAGTTCACTGTGGGTTTGATTTGCATTTTTCTGATCAGTAATGATGTCAAGTACTTTTGCATGTGCTTATTGAGCATTTGTATATTTTCTTCAAAGAAATATCTATTCAGAACCTTTCCCAATTTTTGAATTGGATTATTCATCTTTTTGTTATTGAGAGGTAAGAGCTCTTTATACATTGCAGATACAAGTCTCTTGTCAGCTACATGATTCACAATTATTTACTCTTATATATGTGCTGTCATTTCACTTTCTGGATAGTGTCCTTGAGGCACATACTTCTAATTTTGATGAAGTTCAATTTATATATATTTTGTCTTTTGTTGCTCATGCTACTGGTGTATTACATAAGAATCCATTGTCGAATTTAGGAATCAAGATATACCCCTACATTTTCCTCTAAAAAAATTTATAGTTCTAGATCCTCAATTCAGGTCTTTGACTCAAGTTAATTTTGGTAAATGTTATAAGGTAAGAGTCCAATTTCATTCTTTACATGTGGCTGGCTTGTCCAGGTTTTGCAGTTCTATTTGTGGAAAAGACTCTTATTTCCCCATTTAATGGTCTGTGTGCCTTTGTCAAAATCAGCTGACCATAGACACATGACTTTCTCATTTCTATTCCACTGACCTATATGTCTCTCCTTATCCAAGTGCAGCACTGTCTTGATTACTTAGTGCTTTATACTACTTTCTAAAATTGGGAAGTGTGAATATTTCAAATTTGCTCATCATTTTCCTGATTATTTTGGGCATCCTGGATCCTGTGCAATTCCATGTGAGTTTTAGAATCAGCTGGTCAGTTTCTTCAAAAAAGTCTGCTGTGATTCTGACAGTGATCACACTGAGTCCGTAGATCAATTTGGAGAGTATTACCATCTTAACCAACCTAGACAGTATGACCAACCTAGACAGCATATTAAAAAGTAGAGACATTACTTTGCTGGCAAAGGTCTCTTTTCTAGTCAAAGTTATGGTTTTTCCAGTAGTCATGTATGGATGTGAGAGTTAAACCATAAAAAAAACGCTGAGCACCAAAGAATTGATGCTTTTGTACTGTGGTGCTAGAGAAGACTCTCTAGAGTCCCTTGGGTGGCAAGAAGATCAAACCAGTCCATCCTAAAGGAAATCAGTCCTGGGTATTCATTGGAAGGACTGATGCTAAAGCTGACACTCCAATACTTTGGCCACCTGATGGAAAGAACTGACTCATTTGAAAAGACCCTGAGGCTGGAAAAGATTGAAGGTAGGAGGAGAAGGGGATAACAGAGGATGAGATGGTTAGATGGCATCTCCGACTCGATGGACATAAGTTTGAGCAAGGTGTGGGAGCTGGTAATGGACAGAGAAGCCTGGTGTGCTGCAGTCCATGGGATTGCAAAGAGTCAAACATGACTGAGCAACTGAACTAAACTGAACTGAACCATCTTAACAATTAAAATTTTCCATTCATAAAGAGGAAATGTTTAGAGTTTAATTTCTTTCAACAATGTTTTTTAGTTTGCAGAGTATTAGCTGAGTTTTGAATTTTGTTTAATTCCTAGTATTTTATTATTTTATGATGCTATTATAAATGACTTTTTAATTTCATTTTTTTGCTTAACTGCAAATGTTAGAAATACAACTGATTTTTATATAATGATCTAGTATCTGACATGCATATTCAATTTCAGTTCTAATAGTATTTTAGCAAATTTTTAAAAATTCCTAAATATAAGATCATGTTTTATAAGACTAGAGATAGTTTTACTACTTCCTAGTCTTACCTTTGAATATAAAATGTATTCTATAGACAGAATAGAGTAGGATTATGGTTTTTTTGTTTGTTTTTCCCCTCTGACAACTTCTGCTTTTTGATCAGATTTTTAAACTAATCACATGTAATGTCTTTTTTATAAAGTTGGATTTATGTCTGTTATTTTACTTTTATGTTTTTGTTTATATTGGCATGGATCATATTTTTTTGTATCTTTTTACTGATTATTTTGCAAGTACATATTTTCTAATGTAGTATTTCAATTAATTTAGTGATTTAATTACTTTAAAGACTTTTTACCATGATTTTCTTGAGCCATGTCAGCATTTTCCCTGAGGCCTACCATATACATTTTTATTTATAAAAGTTAGCTTCAAATTAATACTAGCTCAATTGCAGTTACATATAAAAGTGTTACTTCTATAACTCTATTCATTTTTCTACCCTTTTGTGATATTATTTTTATAATTATATCTATAAATGCTAATATTTTAATAGTATATTTATAATTGTCACATTATATAGTTTTCTGTCTTTTAAAGAAGTTGAGAGAAGAAATGAGAGCAAATAAGCATAGCTTTTCTTAATTAACCTTATCGTTTCTGATCTCTTCATTTGTTCCTGTGAATCAAGTTACTATTTGGAATTAATTTCCTAGCCCAAACAGTTTAAATTAGTCACTTCCATTATATTATTTTGCCAAAAGTATTACACATGTATATATTACAGGCCAAATAATACATAAAGTTTTTAGCCTTTAAAATCAGTTAAGAAAGGAGAAAAATATATATAAATATGCTATATTTTATGGTTACATTATTAACTTTCAACTGCTTTCAGCCTAAAGATTTTCTTTTAGTATTTCAAACCGTGTGAGTTTCTTAGAAACAAATTTTCATGCTTTTATTTGGGAATATGTTTATTTTGCCTTCATTTATAAAACAGTTATGCTCAATATAGAGTTTTTGGTGACATTTTTTTCTTTGAGCACTTTTAGAATGTTATATATCCCCCTCATTTTTTGTCTGGCTTCCACTGTTCTATTAATCTTATTGGAATTTTCTTTTAGAGTGTTTTTTCTTCTTGTTGATTTGAAGATTTTCTCCTTATCTTTGGATTCAATATTTATACTGTGATGTCTCTGACTATGGACCTCTTTGTGTTTATATGACTTGAAATTTGTTGAGCTTTCTGGATGTGCAATGTTTTCAATAAACCTGGAAGGTTTTTTGGCTATTATTTTTAAATGGTATTTATGCTTCTTTCTCCCTTCCTTCTCGTATTCCTATTATCCGTATTTTGGTATTTTTTACCCTTCAAACTACATAATCTTTATCAAGCAATTTTCAAGTCACTAATTCAGTTCAAATCTACTGAATTTTTCACTTTCAGGATTTACTGAAGTACTCAGTAAGTCTGCTGAATAAAATGTAATATTCCATTTTCTGGTTGCGCTTATTTTTTAATATACATTTTTATGATGTAACATTGTCATCATGCTTTTACTTCTTTTATCATTTTTTTTTTATTTCTTTGAATACAATTACAGTGATTACTTTGAAGATTTTGTCTGTTGAATCTAACATTTGGTTTAACCATAGGAAGATTCTGTGGTCTTCCTCCCCCGCCCCCACCCCCCTTGTGTATGGATCATACTTTTGGGTTTCTCTGTAGTTGTCTCTCTCTTTTTTATTTTTTATTTTTTTTGGAAACTTGACACTTTAGATAATGTGCTTTGGCAACTCAGGGTACTTCCCTCTTACCCTGCTGCTGCTAAGTCACTTTAGTCGTGTCTCTCTTAGCCTGCTGCTGCTGCTAAGTCGCTTCTGTCCGACTCTGTGCGACCCCACAGACGGGAGCCCACCAGGCTCCCCCGTCCCTGGGATTCTCCAAGCAAGAACACTGGAGTGGGTTGCCGTTTCCTTCTCCAGTGAGTGAAAAGTGAAAAGTGAAAGGGAAGCCGCTCAGTCATGTCCGACTCTTAGCGACCCCACGGACTGCAGCCTACCAAGCTCCTCTGTCCATAGGATTTTCCAGGCAGGAGTACTGTAGTGGGGTGCCATTGTCTTTTCCCTATGGGCTTGTTATTATGTGCTTATTTGTTTAGTAATTATTTCAGTCAATTTTCCCACTACTACCAACTCTCCACTCACACCCCCCAGCATGAAGCCTCTGATGCTGCTCCTCAGAGAACACTGTCTTGGATATCACTACAGTCACTCTGGGACAACAAGAATGTTTGTGGGGCTCTCTTTGTCTCCTTCCCTTAACACAACCAGGTCTAACACTCAGTAAGTTATCTCTGCTCCTATTTTCAACAGTGCCTTGAGGCATAAATTTCTTGACAGACTGATCCCATCAAACTTGGGATCATCTGAAAGAACAGTTCCTGAGATTCTTGTTTGAAATTTCTTCTAATCCAAGGAAGCCACTTCCCAGATGCATCTGTCACTGATTCTTCCCCTTGAAGTAGCCAACTTAAGGTGTAGCTTATATTTTCATTGAAGCTGTCAGTATCCTCCCAATTTCTTTCATAACCACAACTACACCTGAGAGTATTCTTCACTTTGAACTTCTCTACATTTGATTGCAGATGATGTCAGTTCTCATGGGAAGATGTGGAGCTCTCTATTTTATAGTGTTTTTTTCCCCCCATTGCAAAACCTCTGTGCTCCAGCTCTGAAGCAGAAGTGAGGACAATAGGATACTTCTCTCTGAATTTATAACACCTCTACTTTATGAGCTGAATATTCAATTGATGGGGCTGGGTACAATAATTCTAGCAGATTTTGAGTGTTCTTATTTGTTCATTATATGATCTATGTTTGCCTTCCTTAGAACCACTTAAGAGACTTTGAATGTTCCCCTAGGACCATTTCTGGAGACAGTTTTTTAAAACAATCTTTACAAGTTTCACTGGAGAGTGAATCCACAGAATTAAAAAGTCCAAAAAGACTACCATCTCAAAAGTGAAACTTTGGAGGTGTGTTTTGGCTGAGACTTGGGACTGGATTTACATAATTACCTAATTCAGCCACATTTATTACTTGAAGTGTTTGTCCTTTTTTTTAATAGCTTGGTGCAGTCAAGCCACAGAACCAGATAATATTATATAAGATGTTAAAAAGCCAGTGACTGGTAGAATATTGTGATGAATTAGTTTTGATCAGGTTAGCTAAAGAAAAAGACAATCATATGATCTATTAAGATTAATTGACAGAAATCAAGACTACAATAAAAATGAGTTTATTAACTAAGAATATAACTTTACGATTTCCATGCAATAAAAAATACCTAATTTACTCTGTAAAGTCAGCCAGGTTTATGCCTATGAAATGTGCTATTTCTGTATGAAGGGAATTTATTAGTTTATCATAACAATTAAGGACATTTAATTTTATAATTAGTTTCTCTAAAATGAATTAGAGAAATATTCTTCTCCATAGTTAGTAGAATTTGTATTTATTTCTCTCTCCCCATTAGGCATTGATTTTCTAGTTTCTACACTAGTCACTGACTTTGTTTGTTATATCTGAAGGTCAAATTATTACTTGGCTATAGATATCCAAGGATTAAAAAATGTCTAATCACATCATAAATAATATTTCAGAATCCCAACAAGGTAAAATAGAAATGAAATAAGTAAAAATAAATCCACACACAGAGACAGAAGCATATCAAAAAGTATTACAAAAGGCTGAATTTCAGGGAAAATGTTATTACAAATATGTAATCCCTAGTTACTCATTTTCCCCCAGATTCTTAGATTTAAAGTCAGATTCCTTCATTATTTCTGACCTGATATGAAACACCATCTGGCATGTGAATGTTAAGAGGATTATATGTGAGCAAAATAGATATTCTTCTCTCTTTCTGATTCTAAGACTTTTAAAATTAGATTATTTTTAAGTTTGAAATGTGAATTACAACCAAACTGATAAAGAGAGAAGATGGTTTTCAGTATTAATTTTTTAAAGGAATTACACATTTAACTATTTTAACTGATATTCTGTAATTCAATTTTTTTTGTAATTCTCTTATAAATTTCAGCCTCATGACTATTTTTCTTGAAGAAAGATTTTAAATCAAGACCTCATAAAGCAAATGATAACAAATATTTTTATAATTATTTTATGATATATACACATATCAAACTGAATCATATTGTTCACCAAATCTATGTTGGCTATTTTTTTCAGGTAATTAGCAAATACTTATCAAAATCCAGTGGTCTTACTTATAATACATGAAATGAATCACATGTAAAATAATTATGTCATTAGAATTAATTTCTATAATTACTTTTTTAGATGAGACACTTATGCTGTCTTTAACATTCACTTAGAATCATAAACTTTTAAAGCTAGTGGCTAACAGGTCATATGGCAAAAATATTTAATTTTAATGATAAGAAAGCTGAGGGTGACAAAGTTTACATAATTTATCTAATGACTGAGTGAGATATCCAGGGTTATACTATAGGTTATCAAAGTCCTGGTCCACTCTACTTTGAACTCTGCTTTTTTCATAACCTTGATGAATTCCTGTCCAGAAAATCTCACTCTGGAGAGTTTGAGAGATACATGGTTACTTCATCCTCACCTACAACACATTGGAAATTAAAACTTTTCAATTTATACTTTGAAAAGTTCCATTTTCTTAAGTTTTTACTCAATCATAATAATTCAGTGCTTGAGTTTCAAAACATTTTTCCCAAATGTGCAAGTTTCTAGAGAAATCTATGAGTAAATAGTCAAAAATAGCCAGTGTAAATTTTAAAAATAGACTATATAATAAAAATAAACAAAAATTATTTTCGAAGATCAATTCGCCAGGAATGTGTCAACTGAGTTTCTGTTTCATGTATGGAATTTCACTGGGTTCTACCTTGATAAGATTACACAAGAAGGAGAAGAGAAAAGGAAGGAGGAAGAACGGAAAAAGAGAGTCAGCAACCTCGTTTATTATTTCAGTCCTTCATGTTGGACTCAATGAAAAAAATATGCAAATACCAAAAGCATGGAACAAAGAGATGTAATTCATACACACTTCATATGTACATATATAATATTTATCTATGGTTTCATTAAAATGGAAAATTGCAGGTAAAATAAAACTGCTTTCCTGATAGCTCAGTTGGTAAAGAATCTGCTTGCAATGCAGGAGACCCTGATTGGATTCCTGGGTCGGGAAGATCTGCTGGAGAAGGGACAGGCTACCACTCCAGTATTCTTGGGCTTCTTTTGTGGCTCAGCTGGTAAAGAATTTGCTTGAAATGAGGGAGATTTCGGTTCAATCCCTGGGTTAGGAAGATCCTCTGGAGAAGGGAAAGGCTACCCATTCTAGTATTCTGGCCTGGAAAATTCCATGGACTACAGTCCATGGGGTTGCAAAGAGTCAGATACAACTGATGAACTTTCACTTTAAAATCTTAAGTTCTGTTAAAGTTTGATCTACTTTCTTTCATCTCTTGCATAGAAGGTCATATCTGTCTTCAGAATTGTGGACAATTATGTGTGCTACTGAAAAATATTAAATAAAATAGCTCATTAGTGTTGTTTGTTGTGTCTGCCAAGTATATCATCAATTAAGACAGCATTTATCAAGCCACTGTCTATGCTGACTAGCTACTGTACATAGTGGTTTAACTACTCATGTTCTTTGGGCTCAGATAACTCAATATCAGTATCATAAAGAATTTCTGGCTTTGAAAACTAAGGTTGCTATGTCATGAGCTTCTGTGGCTCACTAATCCCTCTAAAAGCAAGGTTCTCTGTAATCTATTTTAATTTTATTTTAAAATTGATGCTATTTGTCTAGTGACCACAGGATAGAAACAGCTATTGAAGTTGGGGATTTTGGGTTCTATATATTAGGAGCTTAAATATCAAAACAAATAAAAAGCCAAACAAACTGAAAAAATTAACTCTTCTTAGATCCTTAGGTGACAGAATAACACAGATTAAATTGGCCTCCAACTGACAGGCAAATGTAGGGAATCTAGGCTTACTGCAACAGACCTCAACTCACAAACAAAAAGTGCTGTGAGGATCACTGCTGAGGTAGGAAAAGCTAAATGGTGAATGATAAATTGCTGGAGGCTCAGTAAGAACAATTCAGAGTTAAAAACTCCAGGGGGCTTCAGTCATAAGGAGCCCTCACAATATTGTAAGATTTACCTCCAAGATCTTACCCAGATTCCCACATTAAATATCAGAGAAAAATCCCCTCAGGCTTTGTGCATGGGGACAGTAAAAGGAATCATTAAAAATATACCAGAGTAGTTTTTTCTTTTTGACAAAGCTTGTCTTGGGAAGAGAGAAGGACTAATTAATCATAGCTTAACCTGCTGTAGTATTATCAGAGTTTAACTGAATAGCCTAAAGGAAATACCCAACTCCAGTCCATTCAAGCCATTCAAGAAAGGAACAACACAAAGAGGGAGAAAACAAGCAAAAATACTTATGAAGTTTACCATCAAGAGAACTAGAAGACTGAGACCTAAGTGTAGGACTACAGAATACTCTCTTTCTCTGACAACTCACTACCCTTACTACCTCATTACTAAAAGTCAATTTATAGTAGTTCCTTTTACTTGATACATCATATTCCACTATCAAGAAAATTTTACAAGGCACAGAATAAGGCAAAAAGGAAAATTTAAAAAGAAAGAGCAAGCATTGGGACCAGATACAGCAGGGATGTTGGAATTTTCAGATCAGAAATTTAAAACAACTATGATTCATATACTTCTGGGGAGGGGGATTCTCAGTCTCAAGGATGGAGGACCCTGGTGGGATGCCGTCTATGGGGTTAGACAGAGTTGGACACAACTGAAGCGACTTAGCAGCAGCAGCAGCATGATTAATATGCTAATACTCTAATGAGGACAGTATGCAAGAATAGAGAACATAAGCAGAGAGATGGGGATCCTAATAAAGAATTCCAAGGAAATTCTAGAGATTAAAAAAAAAAACAACACTGTAATAGAAATTTTTAAAATGGAGAAGGGAATGGCAACCCACTCCAGTATTCTTGTCTAGAGAATTCCATGGACAAAGGAGCCTATGGGGCTACAGTCCATGGGGTCTCAGAGTTGGACATGACTGAGTGATTACACTTTATGGGCTTATGAAGATCACTTTATGAAGATGACTGAGGAAAGAATCTGAATGAAGGCTGAAAAATACAGAATATAATATCTAAGGACTGTAGGACAACTACAAAAGGTGTAACATACATGTAATGGGAGTATCAGGAGAAGAAAGAGAAAAGGAAGAGAAGAAATATTTAAAACAATAATGACTGAGAATTTTCTCAAATTACTGTTAGATACCAAATCACAGATCAAAGAATTTTAGAGAATACCAAGCAAGATAAATGCCAAAAACACTCAATCTAGGCATATCATTTTCAAATTAGAGAAAATCAAAGGCAAAGACAAAAATTTTTTAAAGAGGCAAAGGAATAAACACTTCACCTAGAGAGAACAAAAATAAAAGTTATATGCAACTTTTCCTGAGAAGTGTTAAGTGTTGAAAAAAAAAAAAAACCATCACCAACCTAGAATTCTGTACCCTGTAAAATTACTCTTCAAATATTAGAAGGAAATAAAGACTTTCTTCATTTCAGTTCAGTTCAGTCGCTCAGTCGTGTCTGACTCTGTGCGACTCCATAGACGGCAGCCCACCAGGCTCTTCCGTTCCTGGGATTCTCCAGGCAAGAACACTGGAGTGGGTTGCCATTTCCTTCTCCAATTGTGATCCCATGAGACAAGCATAAATAGAAGACATATGTTGCCTGTACACTTGCCTTGTAAGAAATATTAAAAGGAGTTCTTTAGTGAGAAGGATAACAATACAGGTCAGAAACCCAGATGTATATGGAGAAAGAATGACCAAAAAGAAGAAATAAGTGAAGATAAAAGAAAAAATGTTATTTTTCTAATACTTAATCAATCTAATAGGTAACAATTTATTCAAAAGAATAATAACAACAATGTATTCATCTATATTCTTATGTATGTGAAATAAATGACAGCAATGAAAACAGGGATGAAGGGAAGGAATTAAAATTATTTTGCTATTATAAGGTACCTACAATACTCATGAAGTGGTATGGCTTCATTTGAAGGTGAATTTTTAGTAACCACTAGAGAAAGTTAAAAATATCACAACTATAAGTGATAGGCTAGGGACAGAAACAGAATCGTATGAAATGCTCAATTAAAATCACAAAAAGCAGAAAAAGAGTGGAAGATGAGAAAAGAACAAAGAACAAGAGCAATAAATAGAAAGGAGTAATTCATATTGCAGCTGTTAATCCAATTGTATTCATAATCACATTTTTAAAAAAAGATTTACTTATTTTATTTTTTGGCTGTGATGGGTCTTCATTGCTGCATGCAGGTCTTGTCTAACCGAGGCAAGTGGGGCTACTCTCTAGTTGTGGTGAGGAGGCTTCTCATTGTGGTGGCTTCTCCTGTGGCAGAGGCTGTAGGGCACGTGGCCATCAATAGTCACGGCACATGGGGTCAGCAGTTGCAGCTCCAGGCTCTAGAGCACAGGCTCAGTAGTTGAGGTGCATGGGCTTAGCTGTTCTGCAGCACGTGTAATCTTCCAGGATCGGGGATTGAACCCATGTCTCCTGCACTGGCAGGCAGATTCTTTACCACTGAGCCACCAGGGAAGTCCTCAATAATTGCTTGGAGTGTCAAGGGTCTAAATGCCCTGGTTAAAAGACAGAGCTTGCCAGAGAGGATCAAAAACTACAACCCAACTATATGTTGTCTGTGAGAAAACCACTTTAAATATAAGGGAACGTATTAATAGATTAAAAGTAAACAGATGAAGAAAATATATCATGCTAACACTAATCAAAAGAAAGCAGAAGCAGCCATATTAAATATGTGACAGAGCAGACATTAAAATTTCTGGAAAATTTTCAGAAATAAAGTAGTGCATTATATACTCATAAAGGCACAAATTCTCCAAAAAGACGTAAGAATTCTCAATGTGTGTGTTCCCAATAACAGAATATCAAATGAAGTGAGGCAAAAACTGACAGACTACAAGAAAGAATAGACAAATCTACTGTCATAGTTGGAAACGTCAACATCTCCTTCTCAGAAGCAGACAGATCTTTGAGGAAGTAAATCAGTAAGGCCAAAGCTGAACTCAACAATACCATCAATCAACTGAATATAATTGATATCTATATATCATTGAACAATAGAAGAATATGCATTTTCCTCAAGCTCATAGGATACATCCCCCAAACAGACCACATTCTGTGGAAGAAAACACACTTTTATTAAAAAAAAATCTTACTCAAATAATGTCTACTCTAAGATCACAATGGAATTAAATAAAAAAATTGGTAACAGAGAGATAACTGGAAAATGCCAAAGTACATGGAGATTGAACAGTACATTTCTAAATAACACATGGATCAAAGAAATGAATGAAAATGAAAATACAACTTATCTGTGGGATTCAGCAAAAGCTATGCATAGAAGGAAATTTATAGCACTGAATGCATACATTACTACAGAAGATCTAAAATCAATAACGTAACTTTTCATCTTAAGAAACTAGAAAAAGAAGAGAAAATTAAATTCAAGGTAAGCAGAAGAAAATAAAAAGAATTAGAGCAGAAATCAATGAAATTGAAAACAGGGAACCAACAGATAAAAATCAATGAAACCCAAAGCTAGGTTTTTGAAAAGATCAATAAAGTCAATAAGCCTCTACCCAGGCTAACTAGGAAAAAAGAGACAGGGTACACATTACTAATATCAGAAAAAGAAAGAGCAGATATCACTACAGATGTCATAGAAATGTAAAGAATAATAGAGGACTAGTATGAACACCTCTATACTCACAAATTTGAAAATACAGATGAAATGGACCAATTCCTCAAAAGACACAATTTGCCAAAACTCACACAAGAAGTAGATGATCTGAAGAGGACTATATTAATTATATTGAATCAACAATTAACAATCTTCCAAAACAAAAAGCACCAGGCCCAAATGGGTTCAACAGTGAGTTTTATCAAACATTTTTTTAAAGGAACTATACAAATTCTGTATTATTCTTTGAGGTGGAGGGAAAACTTCCTAACTCATTCTATGAGGCCAGTGTTACTGTAACACCAAAACTGAACAATGACATTATAAGAAAACTATAGATAAGCATCCCTCAGAAACGTACATGAAACAATCCTGAGAAAGTTATTAGCAAACTGAGTCCAAAATGGTATAAAAAGTATTACACACCATGACCAGGTAGAATTTATCTCAGTTATGCAAGATTGGCTTAACATGGGAGAAACAATTACGTCTTTTTTCAACTCATCAATAGATTAAAAAAAGCAAACTCACATGATTCTATCAATAGGTGCAGAAAAAGCATTTGACAAAATCCAATATGCATTGATAAAAGCTCTCACTAAACCAAGAACAGAAGAAAACTTTCTCACATTGATAAAGATTATCTACAGGAAAACTCCAGCTATCATATGTAACAGTGACAAATTCACAACTTTCCTTTCAGGTATAAAGTTGTCCTCTCTCATTACCATTGGCCAACTTCAGACTGGCAGTCTTTACTAATGCAATAAAGCAGGGAAGAGAGAAGGAATGGTGCCAAGATATGGAAAAAAAGATATAAAAATTATCTTTGTTCTCAGCTGACAGGCTTATCTATAGAGAAAATTTGAAAAACAAAACAGAAAAACTCCACAAACTCCTGGAGCTAATAAGCAATTACAGTAAAGTTGCAGAACAAAAATCACTTGCTTTCTATATACACATAATGAACAAGTTAAATTTGGAATTAAAAACAAAATACCATTTACACTGGCATCCTTCTAAATTTAACACTAAGATGATCTTGATAATGGTGATGCTTTTTCAGAGATAATACTGACCTATGAAAGAAATAATTGATAAGCTGTACTCCATTAAAACTGAAAGCTTTTCCTCTGAAAAAGACGACACAAAGAGTCTTAGAGGAAAATACTTGCAAAAGGAGAAAATACTTGCAAAAGACACATCTGTCTAGACTTATTGAAAGTAAACAAAGAACTCTTAAAAATCATCAGTAAAAACCAAATAACCCAATTAAAAAATAGGCCAAAGATCTTAGCAAGACACCTCATCAAAATCATATATGGATGAAATATGCATATGAAAAGATGCTTCACATTATATATCATCAGGCAAATGCAAATTAAATGAGGTATCACCACATAGTTATCAGAATGGCCAAATCCAGAACATGACAATACCAAATGTTGACAAGCATGGGGAGCAATGAGAATTCTACACATTGCTACTGGGAATACAAAATGGTACAGCTAGTTGAAAGACTGTATGGAGGTTTCTATAAAACTAAACATATTCTTACCAAACAATCCAGCAATCATGCTCTTTGGTATTGATCCAAAGGAGTTTAAAACTAGGTCTTCACAAAAATATGAACATGGATGTTTATAGCAGCTTTATCCACAACTGCTAAAATTTGGAAGCAATGAAGAGATGTCCTTAAGTAGGTAAATGGATATATTAACTGTAGTAATTTGGAAGTGTGTAATATTAAAGAGCCTACTGATGAAGGTGAAAGAGGAGAGTGAAAAAGTTGGCTGAACAGTCAGCATTCAAAAAACAAAGATCATGGCATCTGGTCACACCACTTCATGATAAACAGAATGGGGAAAAAAAAAAAGGAAACAATGAGAGACTTTATTTTGTTAGGCTCCAAAATCACCACAGATAGTGAGTGGAGCCAAGAAATTAAAAGACACCTGATTCTTTGGAGAAAAGTTATGACAAACCTAAACAGCATATTAAAAAGCAGAGATACCATTTTGCTGACAGAGGTCCTTCTAATCAAAGCTGTTTTTTTCTAGTAGTCATGTACTGATGTGAAAGTTGGACCATAAAGAAGGCTGAGTGCTGAAGAATTAATGCTTTTGAACTGTGGTGCTAGAGAAGACACTTGAGAGTCCTTTGGACAACAAGGAAATCAAACCAGTCAATCCTAAAGGAAATGAAACTTGAATACTCATTGGGAGTATTCTGAAGCTAAAGCTCCAATACTTTGGCCACCTGATGAAAAGAGCCAATTTATTGGAAAAGACCCTGATGCTGGGAAAAATTGAGAGCAGGAAGAGAAGGAGGCAATAGAGGATGGTATCAATAGACATGAGTTTGTCTATAGACATGAGTTTGAGCAAACTCCAGGAGATGGTGAACGAAAGGGAAGCCTGGTATGTTGCAGTCCATGGGGTTGCAAAGTGATTGCCTGAGTGATTGAACAACAACAACATTCAATGTGAAAAGAAATGAGCTATCTAGTCATGAAAAGACATGGAGGAAATTTGGTGGCTCAGATGGTAAAGAATCTGCCTGCAATGCAGGAGACCAGGTTCAATCCCTGGGTCTGGAAGATCCCATGGGAAAGGGAATGGCAACCCTCTCCAGTATTCTTGCCTGGAGAATTCCATGGACAGAGGAGCCTGATGGCTATAGTCAATGGGACTGCAAAGAGTCAGATATGATTGAACAACTTACACACAAATGAAAAAACCCAATCTGGAAAAAGATAAGTGGTTGCCTTATATTAGTGGGGAGGGACAAATGAACAGGCAGAGTGCAGAGGATTTTTGTCAGTTTGGGCCATGAAAATACTCTGCATGAGACTATAATGTTGGCTTCATGTTATTACATGTTTCTTTAAATGCACAGAATGTACAATATCAAACTGAACCCTAATGCAAATTATGAACTTTGGATAATTATTATGTCTCAATGGAGATTCACTGATTGCAACAAGTGTAACAAGGTCTGTATAGTCAAGGCTATGGTTTTTCCAGTGGTCATGTATATATGTGAGAGTTGAACCATAAAGAAGGCTGAGCACTGAAGAATTGATGCTTTTGAACTGTGGTGTTGGAGAAGCCTCTTGAGAGTCCCTTGGACTGCAAGGAGATCCAACCAGTCCATCCTAAAGGAGATCAATCCTGAATATTCATTGGAGGGACTGATGCTAAAGCTGAAGCTACAATACTTTGGCCACCTGATTCGAAGAGCCAACTGGGAAAGACTGAAGGCAGGAGGAGAAGGGGACAGTAGGCGATGGCAGAGGACGAGATGGTTGGATGGCATTACCGACTCAGTGGACATGAGTTTGAGCAAGCTCTGGGAAATGGTGAAGGACAGGGATGCCCACTGTTTTGCAGTCCATGGAGTCACAAAGAGTCAGATAAGACTAAGCAACTGAACAACAACAAATAACAAGTGTACCACTTTGGTGTGGGGTAATGAAAATTAGAGACCCTTTGCATGTGTGGGAAGCAGCGGTGATATGGGAAATCTCTGTATTTTCTTCTCAATTTTGTTGTAAGTCTAAAATCACACTAAAATACATTTTGAAAAGTTTCACAGACCAGGACCAAGAAAACATTATTAGGACAAAAATGCTCAACACAATTTGCCTCAAAAGAAGAGGTTAGCTTAACATACGGTAAAAGATGCTTTCCCTTCAGTCCCTCAACTTGGCAAATCCACACAATTCAAATTTATTTTGTGTGAATTATTTTAGTAAGAAATCTGACTTGCCACAAATGGGTGAGTAAAGTTTTGCCTAAAACACTAATGTCAACACAAAACCTCTTACGGTCAAGTTACTTCTTGGGGGAAAATGTCATTTCACTGTGAAAAATATGAAATCTAGTCTGTATATATTTTCAAAAACTGTTGTACTGAAAAGTCAGTAACTGAAGAATTATTTTTTAAATAATTTATTTTTACTGAAGGATAACTGCTTTACAGAATTTTGTTGTTTTCTGTCAAACCTCCACATGAATCAACCATAGGTATACATATATCTTTGTGAGGTAATCTGTAACGTTAAATATCCTCCACAAATCAAGGAAAAGAAGAAATTAATGACATCGAGATAAGACAGAGCAATAACTAAGATATCCAACTGAAAAACTGGTATAATCACAAGATTATTGTAACACTAACAACTTCGCTACATTTCATATAGCAATACAGATTCACAAGTATTTTAAAATGTTAAACTTCAGAATAAACTTGCTAAATCAGTAGACCAGTCTCACTAGTCTTATCCCTTTACATTCTCTTTGATGTTTACTTTCCTTAGCTGAAATAAGGAAAGTAAACTCACTTCAAAAGACCCTGATGCTGGGAATGACTGAAGGCAGGAGGAGAAGACACATACAGAGGATGAGATGGTTGGGGATGGCATCACTGGCTCAATGTACATGAATCTGAGCAAACTCCAGGAGATAGTGAAGGACAGGGAAACCTGGCATGCTGCAGTCCATGGGGTTGGAAAGAGTCAGACACAACTTAGCAACTGAACAACAATAAAAACAATCAAGAACAAGCCTTCTCTACCCAGTGTATCTCTCACACATGCTAATATACCTGTCTGGAAAATGACCTTCTCCCTATGTCCTGCTAAGTCTTAATACTTCAGGGCAGTCATCCTTCCTCTCCTACCAGATGAAATATGTCCCATAGGTGTAGATCTATTATAAATACCTTTACAACAATTAAATAATTACTATATAAATATTTGTATCTTCATTATTATGCTGTAGTCCTCCTGGAACACATGTATCAAATCTCTGTCGCTAATTTTTGATTGACAAATTGGATTAAGCAAGAGCGTACCTTTTAAGGACTACTCAGGTGATGCCATATTTGCTAACACTATTCTACAAAAGGAAATTATTCTGTAAAAAAGTAATTCATTAGCATTTTGAAGAACTGACTGTATCAGAAATTAATGACATAACTTCTACAAAAGAATAGTTTGGCATGTGGTCAAATTAAATTTTATGTGCATATTTACACATGTATGCTGTATTTGTGGTATACACCTATATTAAAGAGTTTTAGTCACTCAGTCGTGTTCAACTCAATGCAACTTCATGGACTGTAGCCCACCAGGCTCCTCTGTCAACAGAATTCTCCAGGCAAGAATACTGGAGTGGGTTGCCATTCACATTTTCCAGAGGATCTTCCCGGCCCAGAGATCAAACCTGGATCTCCTGCACTTCAGGCAGATTCTTTACCATCTGAGCCCCAGAGAAGCATATACATATATGGGTGGATTTATACATATATGTATGTGTTTTATATTTATATATATAGCCTCTTGGTATAGAATGAAAGATATTTTTTTTTTGTTATTCAGAAAAAATATTGCCTAAAACTAGTTACTATGTCTTTGACAATGCCTGAAGTTTTACTGTATTATAGTTCTGATGAAAGAAATCATGTTTACTGAGTTTCCAAAGGAAAAAGAAAAATTTAGTTGATATGCATTTATAAGGAAAAAAGTACATAATATCAACAATACTACAAACATCCCAAATTTATCAAGTCTATCTTACAATGTTCAATTTAGTGGAAGCTCCTTCCTCTGAGTTGGGGAGAAGTTGATTAGGTTTTACTAAATTTTCCTATTAATATTTTTAAGAGTTCTCAGGAAAGCTTTCATGCCACACAAACCTGCCAAAGACTTATCTCCTGGTAACCACTGCCCAGATTCTTCTGCTGGTCCATTCCAATGAGCTATGAACTACTGGTTCAGATTGTTGTATTCCTTCTGCATCTTTCTGTCTCTCCTTTAATTCCCCTCCCATCCATGATACAACTAAACAAAGATTTAACAGAAGGGAATTAAATGAAGGAAAGTAAAAGATTACAGTGAGTATTAAATATCCCCTCTTCTAGAATGCAGGCTTCTAAGACGGCTCAGAGGTAAAGAAGCCATCTGCCAATGCAAGAGACACAGGTTTGATCCTTCAGTCAGGAAGATCCCCTGGAGGAGGGAATGGCTACCCATTTCAGTATTCTTGCCTGGAGTATCCAATGGTCAGAGGAACCTGGTGGGCTACAGTTTATGGGGTTGCAAAGAGTCAGACAAAACTGAGCACTCATACTTCTAGAATGTGCAAGTCTCACCTCCCCAGAAATCCTACCTATGGGCCCTATTTATCCTTAGTCCTTCTGTCCTTGGAAATTTCAGAAGCCATGCGTCTTCAGTAGAAAAATGGCTGCTCAAAATCCCTTCCATTCAAAGTGCAGGGAAATTTAGGAGGAAGAAAAAAAGAGCTATTTCCGTCAGGGTCCCAAAGTTGCCTTTGGGTTTGTATGATAAAAAGAGTGATCATGTATCTGCTATAGTAGAATATTTACAACCTACCATACAGGGTGATCCAGACCATGCAGACAAAGGCAAGCAAATCTTTAAAGTAGAACAACTGGTTCTCAAAATCTATGTGATTCAGTCTCACTCTACCTGGCATATGCATGCACTAAGCACAGGGTGAGCTCAGATTCCTAATCTGGAATTAACTAATCTTTTAAGGGCATCCAAAATAGGAAAGAAGCACCTCTTAGGAAGCACCCAAGACACGTTAAGTTAATATTTACTGTGAATTGTCTAGTTACTAGTTCAGGGTGTTTCTCAGAGCCATAAAGATGTATCTGTATGACTAAAATGTGCTCTGCAAAGTGCAACTCCCAGAATGATGAGCATGCCTGCTTAAACGACAAATTTCAGGCTCCTTATGAAGCAAAAACTCTTTACAAGCCCTAAGATGTCTGCTTCTAAGCTCCAACAATTGTGAGATACACACAACATCCAGAGCAACAGGAAGAATCCGCCGGCCATTTAAAAATAGTATTTTGTCCTTGACACACAGAGACAACTCAAGCTTATTATCCATGCTTGATATTTTGCTTTAATGATTTAAAAAAGGAAGAATGATTTCTTGAGGTGTCTTGGCTAGAGTTGGAAGACAGAGGGAAATACATGAAGGGAACTCAAGACAACAGGAGCCTATGTATTAAACAGGCTTGCCTTAAGCTATGAGAAGGCAAAGAAAGAAGAAAGGGAACATAGACAGGAAGCAGTGGGAAATGATTTTTCCAGACAACACACCACCCTAGTCTGGTGAGCCAACAACAAACTGGACTAAATGGAGAGGCTGAGTGAAGAGCAGTGTATGAGCATCTCCGTCTTTCTTTTCGTTGTACTTTATCTCTTAGCCAAGGGAGGATGCTTATAGTTGCTATTTTGTAAAGAATTCATGCCAATGTCTTTTCTTCTTTCCCATAAACTGAGTCTTAGAATTTCCTTTTTGATGTCCTGTTGAGTCCCAGGCCTCATTTTTTTTTTTTTTTTTTACCACTCTGAGTTGCAAAGTTAGCAATGTAAATATTCTCATGTGTTCCTTTTGTGCTTTTGTCTTTGTCTTTTTAGCATGTGTGAGAGAAGGTGATTGGGAAAAAAAGTCCTTCCTCATCAGAGGTTTGTACTGCTCAGTAATAACCATTCTTAGCCAGAGAGATTGAAAATAACTCCCTGAGATAAAGGTAATAATGTAGTGTGTGCTTGCTCAGTCATGTCCAACACTTGGTGACCCCACAGTCTACAGTCCATGGGATTCTCCAGACAAGAATACTGGAGTGGATTGATACATCCTTCTCCAAGGGATCTTCCAGACCAAGGTATCAAACCTGCATCCCTTGGATCTCCTGCACTGGCAGGTAGATTCTTTACCACTGAGCCACTGGGGAAGCTCAGTTGTGACAAATGGAAGCTTTATTTCCTGCTTCTTTCCCTTTCTGGGGGTAGGAGTAGAGACTGCAGGGACAGAGGTAGGAGGCTCTCTTCTTTCCATCTATGGAGACAAGCAACTTACTCACTCCCTCTACTCTGCTTCCTGTTTCTTAACGTTTTTAATACAGATAATGTTCTTCTGGGACTACCTGCCCCCCTCCCAGTTCCATAAGATTCTTAGATACTGATGATCTTAGATAACAAGGGGCTTCCCTGGTGGCTCAGATGGTAAAGAATCTGCTCGCAATGCAGGAGACAGGGGTTCGATCCCTGGGTCAGGAATATCCTCTTGGGAAGGAAATGGCACCCCACTCCAGTATTCTTGCCTGGGAAATTCCATAGACAAAGGAGCCTGGCAGGTCACAGTCCATGGGGTCACACAGAGTCAAACACGATTGAGTGACTAAACAATGTCACAACTGCCTTAGCCAGAGGAAAGGCCTGGCAAGGGCGATTTTAACTGTGATGCTCAGAGGAGGGAGTACACCTAGTCTGGGTTCAAAAAAGGGAAATCAAGTTGCCTAGAAGGCATGGTATCCTCAAAGTATTCCTTGCCAGGCAAGTAACAGCTCTTGAGAGCTGTAAACCTCTGCCTGCCTATTTACGCTTCTACCTTTCCTTGGGATGAAACTTTCTAGCCTGGAGGAAAAGTAAGGAACTTCATGATGGACTTTGAAATTCAACACACTACAAAACCATGAAGGAAAAAAAGTCCTCTATTCCTTCTCACAAACACAGTTATATATATACTTGTCATTGCTAAGTAACTGGGGAATTGAGGATAAGGTATTAACCACAGATTTAAAAAGACAATGCATTTCATATACTGTTATCCAAAGGTAAAAGTGGTTTCTGTAAATACACAAACACACATATGTATTTCTATGGTTCTTAGACTATTTGAAACTATCTTAGCAATCTCTCTCCAATAAAATATTCCTCTTCTTGAAAATGTGAAAAACACAATGCTAAGTGAAATACTAGCTATAAATATTTTTACAAATATTTACAAATGTTCTAAATGCCAAATTAATGGCTAGAAATAACGATAATATTTTTGAAAACAGTTTCATGTAGATGGATTGTTTATGCACACACAGATTTAAAAATCTGAATCAAAACAATAAAATTCAGTTTAAAATAGCCTCATTATGGTATATCACCCTATCCAGATTTTATCAATACTTACAGTCTTGGAACGTTACTTCCTTATTGATACTTTCCCACTGGCAATAGTAAAATCCCAAACGAATTAGAAAAGGTGATGGATCTAGCCTTAGATCATAGAAGTATTCACTTTAAAGCAATGTAATCCTTTTCTGTTTCTGCCCCAACATTTCATAATTATGTCATTTTACAAGAATTGTGTAATTTACATAACCACCTAAATTGTCATAATTGCTAGAAAGTGCTGAAAAAGCATACGTTAGGCATTTTAGATTCATTTCTGCTCTCTGTTTTAAATGCATTTGAAATGCCTTTTGCATAAAAATTCTTTTGGTCAACAAAAAAGTAACTTGGGTTTGATTCTGAAGGAACCATCTCTTCTGCTCAAGCTGGCTCCTCCTCCTCTTCCCTCCAGGGAGCCTTTGCCAGGTGGATACTGAGGTCCCACCGAGGTAAATAAGTCCCTCATCTGGACTTTACAGACAAGGAAACTGAGACCTGCAGAGGTTGGCTGATTCCATCTGAGTCTCTCAGGTCACCTCCATGGGTTAAAGTTAGAACTCACAAATTTTGGGGGGCTTGCATATTCTGTTTACTGTTCCATACCTTTATCCACTGTATTCAGAAAGAGGAAAAAGGAAGGATAAAAGAAGGGAATGGTTTCTCCACAGTTTTCTCAGCATGCCATTTCCATCATAATTATCTTAACCATCTGTTTTGCTTGGAACAGGCAAAGGAATTTGATATTAAGAAACTAAACTGTCATTCTGTACAGCAGAGAAGGGCTTCAGATATGGGACCCTATTTCAGGATGCAGGAGTGAATATCAATTTTATCAGGGGTTTTTATCTGCATCATTGCAGCACGATGCCAATATCTGATCACTACTCCCTGAAAAATTAGTGGTTTGTAATTTCATAAATGAAATTTTATAATTAAACATCATTGAAGCATATTGTATATGGTAGTTGCTAAAAGTGTAATCAGGCAATATGTGAAGTAAGGTACCAAAAGATAGTTAAATGTATTTCAAAATGCCAACTAATTCTCTTTATCTATCTTTACATAAAAGCTAATCTATCCTTACATACTGAAAAACAATCTATTAATGTTTAGCTTCTTGAAGCTAATTTGGATGTTATGTAAATCTATAAAATTTTATGGCAACAATGCACATAAATAGCAAACCATATTTTTACAGTGCTTCTGCCCCCATGCACATGCACACATGTGTGAACACATGCAGCCACACAACACATGTGCACAGTTCATCTATGACACTACTAAGTCAGTCTGACTTTTGAAATAAAATAAATAAAAATGAGCTCATGTACTTATTTGATAATTTTTGTCAAAAGTTACTGCAAAATATGCATTTTAATCCTGATTTTAAAATAGAATTCAAAGAGTGATGTAACTGTTTTGCAGTTACAGACTTTTCAAATTACAGATACCATTTGAAGAACCAATAATACTTCATAATCATCATTTAAAATGAATTATAATTGTTACAATTTAACCAAGCATCAGAACAAGTAACTATCAACAAAAAAGGCAGCTTATCATTTCCCAAATAAGTAGGGATGGCACAGCAATTTTCCTAGAAAAGTGAGGAGTGTATTCAGTACAATTAAGGAAGAAAAGTAATGATAAATTATTATTTCTGCAAAGAAATTGGGGCAATGTTAGCAAAGCTAAGGAACCAGAGACCCTTTGAACAAATCAATATTGTTCCAGAATTTATCACAATGTCACTGAAGAAGAAAAAAGGTAAAAAATAAAAAAATATATATCTGATAAAAGGACAATTTTGAGTTTTCAATGAAAATCAAATTGAGAATCAAATTTCACATAGCTGATGAATGTAACACAGTCCTCTGATTTAAATAATTTTAGAAATAGTGGGAAATCTTTATCTGAAAAAAACAATGTTCATAAAATTTTCTAAAAATCAAAGCAATTAAACTTTTCCCAACTCTGAATTATTTATGAGAAGTACTTTAATCCCAGATTTCTCTTTTCTGATATAGTTGCTGGCAAAACATTTATCAACCTTAACTTGTCAAGTCAACAGACTTAAACCAATTCAGTTCTTCCACCAGAAATACTAATAGTGTGACTATATTTCAAAAATTAAAACTAACTGGAAAAAAGTTTTAATGAAAATAAGCATGTGGGCAATTAAACATTTTCAGACTATTACGTCTATTTTTTTCTTCCTGGCCACTTTCCTTTTTTTCCTTTAAGTCTTAATGTAATATTTACCCTCCATTTTCTAATTTTTTCATAACATCATAGAAGATGAGTAAATCAATCTGGTAAACAGAGAATCACCTAGAGCCAGACATCCTGGAGTCCAAAGTCAAATGGGCCTTAGGAAGCATCAGTATGAACAAAGCTAGTGGAGGTGATGGAGTTCCAGTTGAGCTATTTCAAATCATAAAAGATGATACTATGAAAGTGCTGCACTCAGTATGCCAGCAAATTTGGAAAACTCAGCAGTGGCCACAGGACTGGAAAAGGTCAGGTTTCATTCCAATCCCAAAGAAAGGCAATGCCAAAGAATGTTCAAACTACCGCACAATTGCACTCCTTTTACACGAAATAGCAAAGAAATGTAAAATTCTCCAAACTAGGCTTCAACAGTACATGAGCTTAGAACCTCCAGATGTTCAAGCTGGATTTAGAAAAGGCAGAGGAACCAGAGATCAAATTGCCAACATCCACTGGATCATCAAAAAAGAAAGAGAATTCCAGAAAAAAAAAAAGTCTCTTTCTGCTTTATTGACTACGCCTAAGTCTTTGACTCTGTAGATCACAACAAACTGGAAAATTATTCAAGCGATGGGAATACCAGACCACTTTACCTGCCTCCTGAAAAACCTGTATGCAGGTCAAGAAGCAACAATTAGAACCAGACATGGAACAAAGGACTAGTTCCACCTGGGAAAGGAGTCCACTAAGGTTGTATTTTGTCACCCTGCTTATTTAACCTGCATGCAGAGTAAATCATCCGAAATGCCAGGCTGGATGAAGCACAAGCTGGAATCAACATTTCTGGGAGAAATATCAATAACCTCAGATATGCAGATGACACCACACTTATGGCAGAAAGTGAAGAGGACCTAAAGCACCTCTTGATAAAAGTGAAACAGGAGAGTGAAACAGCTGGCTTAAAACTCAACATTCAAAAAACTAAGATCATGGTACCCAGTCCCATCACTTCATGTCAAATAGGTGGGAAAACCATGAAACAGTGACAGACTATTTTCTTGGGCTACAAAAATCACTGCAGATGGTGACTGCAGCCATGAAATTAAGACACTTGTTCCTTGGAAGAAAAGCTATGACAAACATAAACAGCATATTAAAAAACAGAGACATTACTATGCCCACAAAGGTCCATCTAGTCAAAGCTATGGTTTCTCCAGGAGCCTTGTATGGATGTGAGAGTTGGACCATAAAGAAGGCTGAGCACTGAAGAACTGACACTTCTGATCTGTGGTGCTAGAGAAGAGAGAAGACTCTTGAGAGTCCCCTGGACTGCAAGGAGATCAAACAAGTCAGTCCTAAAGTAAATCAACCTTGAATATTCATTGGAAGGACTGATGCTGAAGCTGAAGTTTCAACACTTGGGCCACCTGATGCAAAGAGCTAATTCATTAGAAAAGACCCTGATGATGGGAATGATTGAAGGCAGGAGGAGCAGGGGACAACAGAGGACGAGATGGTTGGATGGCATCACTAACTCAGTGGACATGAGTTTGAGCAAGCTCAGGGAGATGGTGAAGAAACAGGGAAGCCTGGTGTGCTGCGGTCCATGGGGTTGCAAACAGTTGGACACAACTGAGCAACTGAACAACAACAACCATAGAAAAGGTGAATTCAGTTAATTAAAACAGGTATTTCCTAGTAAATCAGCAGTAAAGAATTGTCTGCAATGCAGGAGATGTGGGTTCAGTCCCTGGGTTGAGAAGATCCAGGAAATGGCAACCCACTCCAGTATTCTAGCTTGGGAAATCCCATGGACAGAGGAGCCTGGCGGGCTACAGTCCATGGGGTTGCAAAAGAGCTAAGACACGACCTAGTGACTAAACAACAATTCCTTTTAAAAAATGTAAGTCGAAGCTGTATCTGATTTGACATATAGTTCTTCAAACTAATATTTGAGGAAAATATTAGTTGATTAACTACATACTATATCTATGTATAAATGATGATTAACTTTCAGATGCTTGTTGAAGTATCATAGGAATACTGCCTAAGAAAGTTAGCATGCTTTGTCTTAGGTCTTTTTTTTTTTTCTTTTAACTTGTCAAAAGGAGATAGAGGCATATAAAGCAATGATTATATTACAGTGAAGAGGGATTTTGTTCTGTCAGCAACAGAACATCTTCCAAGGGAGATAGATGAATGCCCACTCCCAAAGCCTAACTTTGTAACTGCTTGTTCTGTTAGTTTCCTCTCATTCATTTTGCATCCGTGTTAGGCTTGCATCTGTTTATGTACTTGTCTATTATTCATCTACAGGATAACTGCTCAGCAGTCGTTACTTCCTTTCATATCTTTTCTGCATCTTTTGTTTCCATGGGTTGTTTTGGCAATAAAACCAAGAAAAGGGTACAAAGCTTATAAAAAAAGTGCAGTTGGAACATCATGTTTTTACAGCTCTAGGAATGTTATTGCTGATTTCAAAAAGTTTAAAAAAAATGTTAAAATGCATTCAGCAAAGTTTAAAGCTCATAGGTATGATAAATTTGAAAATCAGAGAGCATGGAATTTAAAAAGTGCTTTCTAAAAGAGTTCACTTTGATTTTCACATGGCAGACTGTTTTGTGCAATTTTCTGTAGACTGTACGCTTTCATACCAAAGTCTCGAGCAATGCAGTCACGGTAATTCCCTACATTTATATAGCACTTCATCATTTCATCATGTGTTTGCTCATCCATTATGTACTCTGAACTTTCTAGGTAGATGATTAGTATCTTCATAGTATCTCAAAAATAAAAAAGAAGAAGAAGAAGAAAAATAAGAATTTGTTAAATTATCTGCTAGGTCAAAAGGTCAATGGATCTCTGCGCCTAGACCAGAATCTACATTTACCCGACACCCATCCAGCTTCGTGTAAACCAGGAAAAACTCCACAGTATAGTTGCCCCAGGCTTCTTGTGGACCAATGAGAGTAAAACATAATTTGGAACTCAGTTTATGTAAGCATAGTTCTACATGGGATTTTAAATTATTACTGTGTTCTCAAATTCAATAAGATTCTATTGGTAATTAAAGTCCATTACTCCTGAACATGGGCTTCCCTGGTGACTCAGACAGTAAAGAATCTGCCTGCAATGTGTAAGCCCTGGGTTTGATCCCTGGGAATATCCCCTGGAGAAGGGAATGGCTACCCACTCCAGTATTCTTGCCTGGAGAATCCCCATGGACAGAGGAGCCTGGTGGGTTACAGTCCATGGGGTCGCAGAGTCAGACACGACTGAGCGAATAAGCACAAGCAGCTCTGAACACAAAATCTTTATGTTTTATATCTGAGGGATGACTGGATTCTCTGAAGCCTTTTTATTCACCTGAGAATAAAAACGTCAACTCTGTATGATTAATTTGGTCTCCTTAAGCTACATTGTTTCTTAAGAATCTGATGAATCTGATTTAACATGCTAAATTGGGCCCAAACCTAATGCTAGGTTATTTTCAGAAAAAAATAAAATAAAATTGAAGGTCTATAAAGCCAATTCAGATCATCAAAAGAAAGACATCTGTATAAACTCATGAATTCAGAATACACTTACACTTCTTTCTTAGTGAAAATTGCATACGTTTACATGAGATGATCTGTAGATTATTAGGAGTAATTGATATTTTCCTTATTCAGGTACATATTAATCTGTTCAATAAGTCTTCACAGCTATGAAGAACATAAATAACTATAAACAGCAACTGCAGTGTTATTCCTTCATACACAAAGCCCATTAACCACGACAATATCACATTCCTTAAATCTTGATAGGCACAATAAAAGAAACAATGAAAATCATGATGAAGTCCTTCTGTACAATACTATCAATACTTGGGCTTGGCTGAGTTAAAAATGTTGAAAATGTCACACAGAGTTGGTTCTGACTAGGGTGGGAATTTTATCTGAATGATGCAAAATACTCTATGGTTGGGGATGCCTAAAGGTTTTCTCATATTTACAACAGTACTGTGGGAGTGAAAGTTCCTCAGGCCTGTCCAACTCTTTGTGACCCCCTTGGACCCCAACCCGCTAGGCTCCTCTGTCAATGGAATTTTCCAGGCAAGAGTACTGGAGTGGGTTGCCCTTTTCTCTGGGGATCTTCCTAACTGAGGGATCGAACCCCAGTCTCCTACATGGCAGGCAGATTCTTTACCTTTTGAGCCACCAGAGACTCTTTGAATAAAAGCCAGACTTCTACTGTAGCCTATTAAGATAGGCTAGGATTTCCAAAACAACGCTGAGTGGGGTCATTGGTGATGAGACCATTCCTCTAGCTGTCCTGATTATTATGAGACTGACATTTAGTTGGTACAAGGGATTACTATGAGATGAGAGCTTAAAGGTAAATCTACAGAGATAATGTATTTAACCTTAATACAATTTATAGACCCTATAGAAATACATTTAATGTTGACAAGAAATATATTAATAATTTTAAAATAGTGTAATTACCTTACAGGCCATGATACACAAATTGTTTTTAAAACATTAATGGAAAAGAAAAGGTGAGGAAGAGGAGAAGACGGCACAGTAGAGGTACACATATATTCTGACTCCCCCTTACCAATTATGCATTGCTAGTGGGTTGCCATTATCCAGAAAACACTTATGCCTAAGAGATTTCATTATTAACTCTCTCTGTTAAATGATTTCAACCTTCTACAGCCCAGGGCAGCAGCAGAATAACAAGGTGATCCTCCAAAGCCAAGGTTCTGCTTAAAAGAATTTTTCTTTGGTGACTAGTAGTACTTGTGAAAAATCATAGTGTTTTAACAAGCCATTTGTATTGCATCCAAAATAACCAAGAAGGGTCAACGTTTAAATAGCTGTGTAATTATTTTAAAAGTTTTTATCTTTGTAGTAGTTAAGCTATTATTAACTGATAAGTGACAAAATGATTTTATTTTGGCCGGTGACATCCAGGATTATCCTTAGAAACCTATGTCTGTGCTTCCTTATTATTATTAGCACGGTCACTGTAGCACAAGATGCCTTATAAGAAAAAAAAAAAAAACACTTCTCTCTTTCCATCCCTCAACCAGAAATGTCAGAAAGTGCCCCTTACCTTTTGTTCCCTCCCCAAAAGAAAGATCCTTGGTGAAAGGGCTTAGCTTCTGCCATTTGGGACTCCTATTTACTTTTATCAAAAAATAAAGAGAAAGCAAATGGCGAGAAGCTGCATTTGCTCTGACATCTTGCTCTTCCTTGTTGTTTTTCAGTTGCTCAGTAATTAACTCTTGATAAGCTAAGACATCTTCAGTAAATGGCTATTATTTAGAAAGATGAATAGAGGTGCTCTGCTATTGAAAAAAAAAAAACCTTAATAAGCCAAAAGAGTCCCTGGAAAATTTTAAAGTACTTCTTACTGAATTTGTGGGGCTTCTGTCATAGCTCAGTTGGTAAAGAATCTGCCTGCAATGCAGGAGACCCCAGTTCGATTCCTGGGTCAGGAAGATCCGCTGGAGAAGGGATAGGCTACCCACTCCAGTATTCTGGCCTGGAGAATTCCATGGACTGTATAGTCCATGGGGTCATAAAGAGTCAGACACAACTGAGTGACCTTCACTTTCACTTTCTTTCTTTGGTTGAATTTGTAGAATTTGTGAGTTAATCATTACACAAACCATTTGGGGACGTTCTCTTCAAGTCTCTTTCAAGTAACTATGACCACAGATATGTCCTTAAAGTCTATGTGACCTTTATCCTCCTTTTTGACTCTTGATAAATAAATGCCTGCCAGTTGTTAGAAACTCAAGCACCGCCAAGAAATGGTCCAGAAGTGACTTAACTGCTAACTGACTTAGATTTAGTCAGATCATTAATTAAATATATGGAGCCTTCTCTAAGCTCACTCCACAGGCATATAATTAAAGTAAATGGTCATTACTATTATTGCTATAAACTATCACATTAATAATTCCTATGCATACTGTATATCAGATAAAAGCTCAAAGTATAAAAACAATTAGCACTCTTGAATATTCATTGGAAGGACTGATGCTGAAGCACCAATAGTCTAGCCACCAGATGCAAAGCATGGACTCATTGGAAAAGGCCCTGATGCTAGGAAAGACTGAGGGCAAGAGGGGAAGAGGGCATCAGAGGATGAGATAGTTAGATAGCATCATTGACTCAGTTGACATGAGTTTGAGCAAACTCCGGGAGATAGTGAAGGACAGGGAAGCCTGGCATGCTGCAGTCTATGGGCTGCAAAGAGTCGGACATGACTTAGCAACTGAAAAACAACAAAAGCCTGATTTTCTCTTAGTAGTTCAAACATATAATTTCTCCTGGCTAAGATCATTATCTTAGCATTTTCTTCCATGGTGATTCATAACTCTATAAAGGCTATCAAAATCCTGAATAACTTTGAGCATGTGATGAGGAGTTCTACACAAATCCTAATATATTAAAATTACATATGTGAGTGTTATATTCCTTAATCCAACTCATACAACTTATGAAAAATGACATACAATATTCTACAACACTTATTATGCATGTCCTAAAATGACTTTTAAGCAGCTTAAATGCACTTAACATGAAACAGTGCAAATTAACAGGCTCTTAAAAATGTAATTGGATTAAAAATGTTCTATTTTAGCTGGTTGGCTTTTACCTGAAAGTAGAAAAGCAAAGTAAAATGAATGAATAATATAGATATGCCTGAACTCCAGAGAACATATATATCATGAACAAATTTATACAGATATAAGAACAGAAAAAAGGCACACGTGAGAGATAAAACACGTAAAGTCCTAGAGAAAATATTAAGAAAGAAGCAATTTTACAGATATTATAAAATGATTGCAAATTAGTGATTAAATAATAAAGTATAAAGAAACCCCCTTGCAATATCTTATTTTTAGAAGTAACAGGCATCAACGAGCTAGCTGGGGTAATAGAACAAATTGTATCACATTACTGAACTGCAGTGATTTATATATTTCAACACATCAGTACAAAAAGGCCAATGTGAAATAAATCAACATTCTCTGGCCCATATTTATTAGGCATATGATACCCGACATTCAAGAAAACCTTCACTGATTTCATTTGATTCCACCAGTCCCTGACCTGCCTGCAAGCTGACATCATTTTCCTTCATAGAAACCAGTTTCTGGTGGTTACCAGACTTGATCTCATCTAGTGGAGAATGAGTTCTCTTTGAATTACTGGAACGGGGTGTACCCAGGATGGATAAATCAGCCAAAGAGAAAGGCCTCACAGGGCAAAGAAGCAGTAGGGCACCTCTCCTTGCATTGTCCTGAAAATGACCTTGAGAGTGACTTTCTGCAAGGTAAGAGGTAATTCTGTCTCCACTTTGGTGCGGCTTATATCACTCACAGTAAAGGTCACAAATCCTGACAGCCTTCTGTGCTTGAGAATCAGATTACTGTTTGTCTGAGAAGGCGCGCAGAGCCATGCGGCCTGCTTCTCTTAGGAATCTAGGTCAGAATTCATCCAGTAACACCACCCAGGCCCTTCAAAGCAATATCTTACATTGTGGAAATACTTTGAGTGTATCCTGATGGTTGTTCATAAATTACACTACAACCTGAAGGAAGAAAAAGTTATTCTGCTCTTCTTTTGACTCTGGCTTTTCATAAGGTAAGTTATAAAATTTAATTGGTGACCTCAGAGAAAGGTCATAGTTCTTAAATTCAACTATACCCTTCATAACTTCCAAGTCAATAATAATAACTGAAGATGATGTTAGTTCTTCTAAATTCTATAGAATTCTCAGCAGCAATAAATATAGAAGAACCACATCCAAATATATGAAGGCTTTGTGTGTGTGTGTGTGTGAAGCTTTCTGCATGTTTCTGAGACACTGCAAGAGTTCAGAATTTGAACTTCATGCAAATAGGAAGCAAACACATATTACTTAATAAAAGTGACAACATGAAAATCGGTAATTTGAAGATTATCTGATGGAAAAAGAATTACAGTAAGAAAATAATCTTTCTTTGAAAATGTAGTTTGACATTAAATGCAAATAAATGAGAAAGTCCATAAGCAAATGCATTAAGCCTATTTTTAGGCAATTTAGCTTTTCTTAGACTAAGAAAAGAAGAGATGGATAAGACAAAGCTAAAATGGAAAAGGGGAGACCTGGAGAGAAGCTTGCATGTTGGTCCGAGATGGTACAAAGGTTGCCAAAGCTGCACCCAGTGCCTTCTAGTGAGTGGGAGACAGAATCTGCACTGAAGAAAGTGGTGTGCTCTGTGACTGCAGCGTTTGGAAACCTACCACTCCTATGGACAGGAATGAACTTTCAGTTCTGTCGAGGGGCAGACAAGTCAAAGGAAGTGAATAAGTGATGGACTGGTGATGAGACACAAGCAATACATGTAGAAATTCCTAGAACTAGATGTAGATGGATGCTTTTTATTTGCTTTTAATAGCAAGTAACCAACTCAGATATCCTGATTTTTATCTT
Organism: Antilocapra americana; assembly: GCA_007570785.1. Lineage (NCBI taxonomy): Eukaryota > Metazoa > Chordata > Mammalia > Artiodactyla > Antilocapridae > Antilocapra > Antilocapra americana. The sequence continues at coordinate 15,821,494 of ML661346.1, forward strand.
TAAAAGTCAAGGTCATATGCTGAAATTACCAACATCTCATCCATCTAAGACATACTCAACATAGGGAAAGCACAATATTAGCTCCTGACATGGCATTTCAGTTTCCAAAACAAATAGATTCAGGAATGTCTTTTGAAGCAGTAGCACACCAAAGCACACTGCTATTCAAATACTTCATGTAGACAAAAAATATTCAAGTTGGATTATTTCCTTAGGATGCTACATCTGATACATAAAATCTCCCCTCTTAATAGTATTACTGTCCTCCCAATAAAACTGAGATGTGTAGCCTCTTTCTAAAATTAGCCTATAATATTGTCAATGTCTCCTTTGAAATAATGCTTACTTTAAGAGCTGGACATAACCACTGAGTGACTTTCATTTCATTTTATCCTTTTATTTCTACAGCCATGCCATAGTCTGAACCTAAACTGAGAGTCACAATAACTGACTTCTAGTCCCATCCTAGTTATTTGATACTGGTCAAATCTTCTAACTTCTTATCTTAATAATAAACATGATCCAAGCCTTGAATAATGAGAATAATGTTAAAAAGCTAGAGAAGGAAGTAACAATAAATTTATCCACCATCATTCCTTTTAATAATTTTCTCACAATTTATTTTTTCATAAAATCTTTGAGCAGTATCACTAAATGCTAACCACTCCATGGAGGAGGCAAAGATTGCTAAATGCAAATTCCTACTATTGATATTTTCCTTCTATATAAGATATTATGAGGGATTTTGTGGGAGGGTAGGGGGCAGAGATCCACTTTACAGGTGCTTATTACTACATAAAGAGAATAAGGAGACGTCTAGCAAAACGAGAAAGATTGCGCAAGACATAAAGAGGAAACAGAACATGATCCAGGCCTTGAATATTGAGAATGATGTTAAAAAAAAATCTAGGGAAGGAAGTCAGAATGAATTTACCCACCACTGTTGTTTTTTTTTTTAACAATTTTCTCAAAATTCATTTTATCATAAAATCTTTGAGTAGTGTCACTAAATGCCAACCCCTCATTTTCCCACAACTTTCTTTAGCTTTACTCTTTATACTTCATCTGTAGAGAGAGAGGTATAGGAAACAGTTTTTGAGTGGAGAGAGGAATGATAATCATGGAAATGTCATAGAGGAGTCTTCCCAAAATTTGAAACTAATCTATCAGATTCATTTGTATGAGAGAAACACACACACACACACACACACACACACACATTCACACACTCTATGATAAACTTGATAGTGATCAAAGAAAAGGCTATCTGGTAAAATGAATATCCTCCTGAAAACTTTGATGAAATCTCAAACTCCAATTACTATTATTTAGGGATGTGGTCAGGTTAAGAAGATTGAAATTTGACTGCAATTAAGTAAAAACAACAACAAAATGACATGTTTAATGATATCATGCCCTTTGGGGGAAAATATCTCACAAAACAAAAGAAGGAAGGTGAATGAGCCAAAAGGGGTATTTGAGAAGTTAGTGGGCTTCCGAGATGTCTCGGTGGTAAAGTAACTGCCTGCCAACACAGGAGAGACATGGGTTTGATCCCTGGGTTGGGAAGATTCCCCCAGAGAAGGAAATGGCAACCCACTCCAGTATTCTTGCCTGGAGAATCCCATGGACAGAAGAGCCTGGTGGGTTACAGTCCCTAGGGTTGCAAAGAGTCAAACACAACTGAGCAACTAAACCACAGCAATGAAAATCTGTGCTAAGAATGGCATATAACTCATTGTAAAACTATGGAACAAGTTATAATTCTAAAGAATGCACTCAGTAGCTTTTGAAATAAAATTCTATGTTTTCACTTTGGTTTTTTTGAGGAGAGGGTGCTAAGGAACTAGGGATAACTAAGAAGTGAGGCACAGTGATAAGGCCTGTGAGTTTGAGTCTGCCCCCTTTCCTGGGTCCCGGCTGTCTGGCCCTGGCTATCAGCACTGGATTATCAAATGTCTCCTTAAAGGCCTATATTACCTAGTCTTAATAATTGATTATTAACCACTGAAATAGCTACCACTCCCTATTTCTCTATCCTTAATGCTCTTATGTCTGAAATCTCTCTGGCAACCAATTTTCTTCCCCACCTGCCAGATTAGAGTTTTGAATACAGTAATGAGCACACTTTTTTAAAACACTTTCAATAAAATCTCTGCTTAGAGCTGAAAATTAAAAGGCCTCTCCTCGTCCTCGGTCCTCCTCTCGGAAGCACGTGTCTGCTCCACAGTGGTGAGTGAGTCCACCACACTCACCATGCCACTTTTCTCTCACTCTTCCTGGTTGGCCTCTACCCCGCCACCCTTTCCTACTCCACGAGAGGACAGATCTTCTTGGCTCCATCAGTCAGCTTCCGAAGTGAACACGTCTGGTTGGCACATCCTTGGGTGGAGAATGGTCCACTGTTCTCCAGAATACACTGTGCAGAGATGTGACTTTGGTTTAAGGACTGATGCTTATCTAGTATCAGTTATGACCAATTTAATAGGATCTGAAAAATGATTTTATGCTTAGATGCCAAACTAATTTAGCATGGTTGCTAAATTCATGAGGGTTATGGGGAATTTTATTTTTTTTTGAGTTATTTTTGGCTCTCCAATGTAACTATGAAACATTTTCCTAGTAACAAGGCATCTAAACTCAATAACATTTGGTTTTCCTTTCATTTATGAAGAAGAGGAAGAAGAAAGAGATGAAGGAATAGAAGAACAATGAGGAGGAAAATAACAAAAATAGCTACATTTTATATAAGCAAAATCTGAAACACAGAGGGGATGAAAAACTTTGGGGAGGATATGACAAGTATCAAAATTTGAATTGAATGCAAGATGCTTGCCTTCTACTACTATCACCTGAATCCCAGAATGGACTCCATGCTCTTTGTAAGAGGTCTTCTCTGCACTCTTGTGCTTATCATATGTTTTATCAATCTTTCTCTTTATCTCTCTCTCTCTCTCACACACACACAGAGTACTTCATATATTTCAATTATTTTAAGCTACTTCCAGATACTTAAAAATCTTTCCTAAATGTCCAAAATTGTGTTTCCCTGCTTTTCCTCAAGGGCAAACACAGTAGTATGTTTGTATCAAGTTTATCCTAAAAGATAAGAAATAAAAACTAGAACCCAATTGAGTTTCCCTGCTTTTAAAAATCCCATCTCAAACCTTTCCTTAATACTTCACATAGAATTCTCTCTTCTGTACATATTCAGAAATACTGATGATTTCCCAAGAGTGAACAATGCTCCTTAGCACTGAGAAGTGAAAACAATAGGATTTTTCTTTTCTTCTTGGCAGGGCAGTCAATGAAAACTGAAGGAAGTCCCACAACTGATCCATTATATTAACTTCAAAAGAAAAATTCACAAATTTCTTTCAAGTAAAAATGATTACAGCAAGAAAAATGGTTATAAAATAAAATACAGATGGGGAGGACAATGGGATGAAGTCTAAGTGGGGTGTCAAACCAATTAAATATGCCTTCTCTTACAGTTGTCCCCATTGCCAGAGTAAGAATTATTGGAAATCAAAAGAAACTTGAACAGTCTTGTTGAAAGACAGATATAAATGTTGCAACAAAGATGAAAACATTCCCATATTAAGCCTTGGAAGAAATAAAATAATTTAATTAGAGGTGTTTTAATGATTAAAATATTTTAATATTAATCACCCTCCTATTGCTACTACACATAATGCAATCAGTATGGGTATACTCTTATAATGACAAAAACCAAGACACAGAATTCAATTAAAGACCTTTCACTCTACTCGGAGCATCTCCCTTGGCCCCTAATTAAGTGGGAAGGAAACAAAAAACTATAAAAAGTATCTTGAAATATTTTCAGAGACTTGTAAACAGGAACCATAGCCAGAGGTTACTTGGAGACCTCTCTGCTGTTTCAAAGGTAAGAGTGAAGAAAAACGTTAAAATGATGTTTTTTCCAAAGACTTTCACACAGAGAATAATACTATGAATATCAGCTTCCAGCTCCCAAACTCACCTCCCTCCCCTAATTCTCTCACTGTGGTTTGTGAAAAAGCTCCACTTCTTTATTGGATTATCCTCCTCCCAGCTTTTTCTCCTCCTCTTCCCTTCCCAGCTTTTAGCACAATCATTGAGCTTTATTTTCTGCACTTCCTCACCTGCCATTCACTCTTCTGTAATTGCATTCAAGCTTTGATCGTGTGCTCTGACCCCACTGAACCTGTACCAGAAAAGATCACTGAGGTCCTACTAAGTATTAGACATAATGCACATATATTTCATTTCTTTTTCTCTTGAACTTTAGGGGGCTGTGAACAGCTCTTTCCAGAAATTCTCGTTTCAATCTCTTTATTCTAATGCCCTCTTACAATTCTCCTCATTCTTTACCATTCCTTTTAAAACTCAGTAATATTTTTCCATTATACTCTTTCCTGGTGGCTCTGACACAAAGAATCTGCCTGCAGCGTGGGACACCTGGGTTGAATCCCTGGGTTCGTTCAATCCCTGGGTTCAGGAAGATCCCCTGGAGAAGGAAATAGCAATTGAGTCCAGTATTCCTGCCTACAGAATTCCATGGACAGAGGAGCCTGGTGGGCTACAGTCCATGGGGTCACAAAGAGTCAGATACAACTGAGCAATTAACACCAACTAGACTTTCGAAGAACCAGTCCTTTTATTTGCTTATCTATGGAGTCTTTGTTTTCTAGTAAATCAATTTCTACTATTACCTTTTATATTATTTTCCCCTTTCATGATTTTTGCATTTATGCTATTTTCCCAAAGTTCTAAGTTAATCTATTAACTCATTAATTTTCAATCTTTCTTCATTCCTAGTACTTACATTATAGCTAGATATTTTCCCCTCTAAATATCGAGTTACGACAGACAAAGCAAATAGCAGCATCATGAGAAATATAGGAAAAATGTGAGTAAAGAACAAGCAAGGGCCAGGAGTAAGTGCTTTTTTCTATGAGTCTTTTCTAATTAAATAATAAGTATAACTCATATTGGGTCTAAGCTTTAAGTTATCTGAGCCTGCACTAATGAATCCCACCTTTAACAAAAACACAGATATGATACATTTTTATTATCTTAGTAAACACATGTCAATGTAAAATAATGGCATTCTTTATTTGGAAGTGTCCTGACTTGGAAAAATAAGATAAACCAAAGGACCATGATGAGTAAAAATTGATGTGCATAGCAGTACAAGGACTTCCTTGTAATTGTGAAAAGCCTTTATATTAAAATCCTGCTTAACATTCACTGTTTTTAAAACCAATAAGGTTTTGTGTTAGATATCACTTACCTGATATCCTTAATTTTTGATGGGCACACAGAATAAAATGCTGTGTTTGTGTTAGAGACAGGAAGACTTGAGCTTGGGGAAGGAACTTTGGATAAGAAAAGGAATACAGATTCTTTTCTGTTGGTGTCTTAAGATTTTTTTTTCATAGTCAAGAATCAATAGACTGAATTAAATGCATTTTAGACTTATAGCCCAGAGGAATAACTAAAGATACATTTTCAAGACCAAAAGATGCAATTTACAGACTGCTGAATTCAGAGTGAAATGCAACAGGACACTTTGTCTTATAGCTTCCTTGCATAATCCGAGAACATTTAATCAGTTCAAATTTGCCTGAATGGAAGAGAACAAAAATTGCTGGAGGGTGAAAGAGATGGGAGGGAACAGCCCAGAGATGGCGACTGCAGCTGTAGCTCTCCAATGGCAACAAGTGTTATGGAAATACACATACGCACAATCGAGTCTATGTACAGCAGAAACTTGGTCTTTGGTACAAAGAGGAACAGACTTTTCACAGTTGATCTAATTTGCCCATGTCACAAGATGGAATAATGACTCAATAAGGAATGAAAAAGGGATCTGGAGCTCTAGGGTAAGTGTGTTGCTTCAACTAGGGTCCACCTCTCTCTTTTTTAAAAAAAAAAAAAGAGAGATTAGCCCTAGGAAAATCTGTAGCTTTTAAATCATTATTGGAAGGCATTTATTTTAAACCAAGAAAATTCTGATTCTTACAGCAGGAATCAAATACTGCTCTAATTTGTAATGCAGACATCTCATCTGTTTGTCTATGAAATTTGTTCAACAGGTTTGAGGTAACTATTCAATAGTACAGTTTTTCTCCCTCTTGAACTCTACACCATTTCCTGTTAATGTGATTTAAGAAATTCCTTGGACACCCATCTCCTTCTTACCTAGATTTACAGATTCATTAATGTTCATTGATGGTCTCTGTCCTACCTAATGAAAATTTTCATTGAAAGAAAAAAGTTAAATGCAAACTCAGAAGTGTACTACTATGCTCAAAAAACTTTGATATAAAAGGGCTATTTCAAATATTTATCAGCAAGAATTATTTTTTAAAAAAATGAAACATTGGCAACATAACAAGGTTTGTTAACTCCAATGAGATTTTCTGTATTTGTTCAAAATACAGTAAATGTTCATCCAGTTAAGTGAACATATTTAAAATGTTGATTTTCATTGCATTTGCCTTACAGCTATGCAGTATATCATACTGTCAATGGAAAGCTATGGGTTTCTCTTTTTTAATAAGCAATAGGTACTTCTGATATTGTCACTGAAACATTAATATCATAGAAATTTTTAATTGCGTTTCCTCCTATTCCTCTTTTCACTTTTGATCTAATGTTAAATGATGTGTCTTTATTTCACAAGAACTGTATTACATAAAATAAATAAAATTTGTTGAGCACTTTGTCTTCTTGGTTGGCAATTATGCATGTCCTGACTTTGAAACTTTATTGCCGATTAAAAACAGATTAAAACACACACACATACACATACACAACCTTGAATTTGCTTAGGAAAGAAATCCATCAAAATAAATAATTCATGTTGGGATGGACTGAAATCTAGTCTTTTAGGAGGTGCCAACAGATGGTTTACATTTATAGAATGCACACTTGCTGACTTCCAAACAGAAATTAAAATTCATAAAGTATGTCATTAGTACTCCTTATAAGCAGGATTATGTTTATGATGCAAATTTGGATTTTCCCAGGTGAACAGTTTTCCATCATAATTTTACTAAGAAAAAAGTGAAACAAACTGCTTTCCAGTTACTATTTTGTGTTAGCAAGTTTAAAATTAAACCTTGCTGGTGATCACCCAGCAACATAAGCCAGTGGGTTCAGAGCTAGATGAGACTGTTGTTTTCATGACATCCAAGATATCATAAGAACTCCTAGACATTCTTCATCATTCAAACAAAGGAGATCATTACAAATCATAAAATAAGGTGGCATCTCTAGGTTTCAATTCTTATTACACCAGGAAGGTTAGGAACTTTCAACCAATACAATTAAGAGTGAGACTTTAGCTTATTAAAGGTCAGCCAACTAGGCATTTTTAGTTAATTTTCGCCACTCTTGGGGTCTATGTGTGACCACTTAATATCATGGAATTACAGTAACATTTCATTTCTGTGAACCTTACTACTAACCAAAATGTTAACATTTAACTCAGGTAAGGTTATGATTAAAACTTGCTTTAAGCCCACAGAAAGATACGCTTTATTGCTCATTAAGATTTTGTCTAGCCAATAGAAAGGGAATATTGTCAACTATACATTGAATGCAATTAAAAGTCAAGAAAACCATTATAAAAAATAATTCTGGGACTTTATTCACTAAGTGTAGTTAGCTAAATAAATATTAAAGCTTCTTTAGAATGACTGTATTTACATTAGCAGAATGTAAGAAGATTAAATAAATGAACTGGGCAATTGCTTGATAATTTTAAGCATGTTTTAATTGCTTTAAATTATGCAAGGTATACTTCTTCATTCCCTTCTTCAACATATTGGGTTGCTTGATGTCAAAATAATTCAGACAAATATTACAGTGGCAAAAAGGTGTCATTTCAGTCAAATATATATGTTTGGGTATCACAGAAATAAAGCAACTAATGCATAGACTGGATTTGCTGTTTTTCAAGCAATATTTTCAAAATGTATAGCCAGCTCCTTCATATCTTTATGCAGAAATAAGTGCTGGTACGAATTATTTGAAGAAATGAAATCGTCTCCCTTTGTAAACTGCAGATGGTTAAGGATGAGAGACAGAAGCTTTGGACACAGCTATTCAAACCCACCTAGAATTAAGTTGATATTTTTGCTTTTTTTAGTGACTGATTTGATATGCTCTTTAGAAATTAAAATAGACGTTATGTTTAGATTCAATAAATCCATAATAAATAGTATACACATGATCAGGTTTCCCTGGTAGCTCAGCTGATAAAGAATCTGCCTGCAATGTAGGAGACCTGGGTTCGATCCCTGGGTTGGGAAGATCCCCTAGAGCAACCCACTCCAGTATTCTTGCCTGGAGAGTCCCATGGACAGAGGAGCCTGGTGGGCTACAGTCCATGGGCTCGCAAAGAGTTGGACACGCCTGAGTGACTAAGCACAGCACAGCACATACACATGATCAAATATAAAATAAGATTGAACAAGGTCCTCTTCCTTAAAATGGATGTAGGAAGAAACCAAAACATGGTCTATATAGCTATATTTTATTCTAACAAAGAAAATAACTTTTGATATTTAAAAAAGGTACATTAGTGGTATCTTTTAAATGTTTAAGTACCAAGATTTGATATTCCTACCATCTGATTCTTTTTCAACTAGATATGCAGCATTCCAAAAGACATCCTTATGAGCACAAAACAAAAACAAATTCTTCTCTGTAAAGCTTCCTAATGAAATCACTTGAGAACAGACTGTGAGAATAAGACTGCTTAGTAAATGTACTTTGTATGTTACAGAAGACTTCAAATAAATTCTGGGTTTTGTGGTGAATAATTAAGAATGGGGATTTATCTTCTCTGGCCTTAAGTTAAGAGAGGTATAGTGAGGTCATACGAAGTTTTCTAGAGAGTCAGAGCTCCCCAGATGGCAACACAGAATTTGAGTTTTCAGCTTCTCAAAATAAACTCAATATCTAATGGTGTTGCGTGGAAACAGCCATCTCTTTTACCTTGTAGAAAGGCTGAAACCCAGACGGATGCACTGTACCTGGAGGAATGGCTGCGGTGCCTCCTGGGCTCAGAGCCAGGTATCTGCCACGGGGCTACTGCAAAGCATAGTTCAAGCAGATGGAGTTGTGAAACACCCAGACAGAAAGAGGATACGAGATGCACACACAGGGTTCTGGCCAAACTAGTTCCTACTAGTCAGACCACATTAGACTGAATCAAACAATAGCTCAGAACACCAACTGGACAAGCAGCAATGAGCTAGACAAGGTTTATCACTCAGACTCAAGGGAGATAGATAGGCCACTCCCCTCTCATCACATATGCAGATGAGATCCTGAAAATCTGAGAAGGGGGTGTACATTTTATCTTAGAACCACTAAACATTACGTAAAGAGATTCATTAGGTGTCTTAAGTGCATTTTAAAACAGATGAGACTATATTTTTTTTTCTTTCCTGCTACTCAGCAGATGGTTGTAAATCAGACCTGACTAATTCTTGGTAAAATAAACTAAATGTCTTCTACATACCTGAGTCACCTGTAAGTTTGCAGCCATTTAAAAGCAGGCAGTATTGGGGTGCACGTGGCTCTTTCAATTCTGGTTTCCTCGGTGTATATGCCCAGCAGTGGGATTGCCGGGTCATATGGCAGGTCTATTTGCAGCTTTTTAAGGAACCTCCACACTGTTTTCCATAGTGGCTGTACTAGTTTGCATTCCCATGCACCCCAATGTTCATCGCTGCATTGTTTACAATAGCCAGGACATGGAAGCAACCTAGATGCCCATCAACTGACGAATGGATAAGAAAGCTGTGGTATATATACACAATGGAATATTACTCAGCATTAAAAAAAAAATTCATTTGAAGCAATTCTACTCAGATGGACGAAACTGGAGCCCATTATCCAGAGTGAAGTAAGCCAGAAGCAAAAACAACAATACAGTATATTAACACATATATATGGAATTTAGAAAGACAGTAATGAGAACCCAACATGGGAGACAACAAAAGGAACGCAGATGTATAGAATAGACTTGTGGACTTTGTGGATGAGGGTAAGGGTGGGATGAGATGGGAGAAGGGCATTGAAGCATGTTAATTATCATGTGTCTAATCAATCGCCAGCCCAGGATTGATGCTCGGGACTGGTGCAGCGAGATTTCCCGGGGGGGAGGGAGGAGGGAGGGGGGTTCTGGAGGGGAAGCATATGTAAACCCATGGTGATATCATGACAATGTATGGCAAAAACAATAATAAAAATAAATAAATAAATAAATAAATAAAAAAGAAAAAAAAAATAAAAGCAGGCAGTATGAATATGTTATGTCTTTATTTTGTGATGACATACCCTACAACCAGATGAAGGAGGAAACCATGAAAGGATCAACTTTTTAGTAGTCATATATATTTATAGAAATCTCTCTGAAAAAGACATACCAAATATTCTGAGTTTAGCTTTTCTATGTTAAATAAACCCAAAGATAAATGAAAACATTTGCTTCTAGGGAGCTCAGTAGGACATCTAGGAATGTCCTTGTTTTGTTTTCCCACTAGGAATCCTAAAACAATCATAAGTCCTGATCATAATTAAGGTTCTTACTTAATAGTATGGCTTACCAGGTGGTACAGTGGTAAAGAATCCACCTGCTAATGTCAGAAACTTAGGAGACATGGGTTCGATCCCAACTGGAAGGCATGGCAACTCACTCCAGTATTCTTGCCTGGAGAATCCCCATGGAATGAAGAGCCTGGTGGGCTACATCCCTGGGGTCCCAAAGTGTTAGACCTGACTGAGCAACTGGGCATGCTGTTAGGGTGTAAGCTCAACTCTTGTGAGTGGCAGAGATCATCAGTGAACAGGGCCTACCCCTTAAAAAGGCTAAGGAGCTACTGTGTTTGTACTTATGGAAACTCAATCTCATCAGACAAGAAATGTGGCTACTCTCATGGAGTGAACTTTAGAGAGGTCATGTGGAGAATGAGTCTCAAGACTATAGAGAAAGAAAGAGGCCAAATTGTCCAAGTGTCCCAGCGTGGGTGCAGCATGTGAGTGAGATGTCTTGGATTTTTCCTTCCATTTGTGCACGTGGATGAGCCACAGCCTCGGCTGACATCACCAGGAGCAGAAAACCTGCCAAGCTGAGTAGAGTAAATATGTATAATCAGGGAAAAGAAAATGGTTGCTTCAAGTCACTCAAATCTGGGTTGGTTTAGCGACAAAACACACATACACACAAGTTATGTGGCAATAAGTAATAAAGCTGAAACATTACCAGAAGTATGGTTTTGCTAAAACATAAACCAGTCCATCCTAAAGGAAATCAATCCTGAATATTCACTGGAAGGACTGACGCTGAAGCTGAAGTTCCAATCCTTTGGCCACCTGATGCAAAGAGCCGACTCATTGGAAAAGACTAATGCTGGGAAAGATTGAGGGCAGGAGAAGGGGACAACAGAGGATGAGATGGCTGGGTGGCATCACCGACTCAATGGACATGAGTTTGGGTAAACTCTGGGAGATAGTGAAGGACAGGGAGGCCTGGCGTGGTGCAGTCCATGGGGTCACCAAAGAGTCAAGATGACTTCGCGACGGAACAACAAACCAAAAATATGTAGCTTTGTCTTTGACAGGGATCAGGCAGAATCTGGAAGGACTCTGAGAAGATGGTCAGGAGAGCTGGAAGGCTTTTTCTTTCAGCTTTCCATCCCTGACTCACATTTATGTAACTGCAACTTCACCTTCTTATCTCTGCTCCTTTCTGGTTTTTTTTTTTTCCCCCAAGCCAGAGCTCATTCTAAAAACAAATATGTCATGTAAGATTTTAAAACTTTCAACGTAACTTCTTTAGAAATTAGGTAAATTTTTTCACTTTTTACCTGGTACTTCATGTCTTTTTTTTCCCCTCTGGCCCCAATCATCAGCACATAACTTTTTTGGTTTCAGGAACTTTTCTCTATATTTGGAATGCATCCCTTTCTCTTGTAGTCTCTCTTTTTTTTTCTTTTCCTTAGAAGTTTTAGTTCAGATGTGATTCATCTTACTAGTTAAACTTCCACACTCCTCTACTACCCACCCATACTGTTAGCTGCTCCAGTTAACACATCTTTTCTTATCTCCTGATAGTCATATTCTTTTCATATTCCAAATCTTTTCCTTGACTGAGCTAATTCTCAAAATGTCCTTTTGGTCTTTCTTTTGGGAAATCTCTCACCAGTTTTCCAAAACTGAGTTAGGATACTATGTTATCCCATCCTTGCCCCAGTAACTGCATTTTCCAACTATCTGTTTATGTGTGTTTTCCCTTGAGGTTCTCACTCTATTGAAGGCAAGAACTATGTCTATTTCTCTCTACCTTAAGCATTGATAATAGTATCTGGCACATAGTGGGTTCTTTAAATACATTCTGAATAAATGAATAAGTTAGAAAATGAAAAAATGATTGAGCCAAGCAGTTGTTCATTTTTTTCATAATATAATATTCTTTCTGGCAAAGTAAACATACATAAAATGTCTTCCAATTTGGGGTGTTTATGTGAGTTTTAGTGTGCTACTGGCTTTTATTGCAAGGGGATTATATAGTGAAAATGGTGGTTAAAACAGGGTAGTTTGGGTTGTTGTTGAAGTACCCTCTTGCCCTTGGCCCAGACTAAGTAGGTAAATGCTACTGAGTGTATGTTAGTGCTACATAAAAGGGAACCTTTTCTATGGTGTTCTATTCTCTGCGCTCATTCAATTGTTATTTTACAAAGCAAATAGCTATCAGTGTGTAGGGAAGCTATCAAGCTCTTTTAGATGGTTTTAAAATACTGTTTTTAGTTTGTATGTCTTCAAATTGCACTTAAATAACACAGTTATTTTTGACTGATTGATTCTAAGAATTTTGCTATTACAGCCAAACTATGACATTTTGCATCATATATTTTTAGCATTTTTTAAAGAATGAAATGCTTTCCTATTTTTTAAAATGATTTTTCATTTTGAGTTTCAGCCAAATATCTCAAAAATCCATAGCTCCTAGAACTCAGAAAAAATTAGCAAGGCCAAATAAAATATATGTGGCTTACAGCTGCAGCTGTATATTTTAAAGAAAGCTAATATATCGATTGGTTCTTAGAAGAGCATTCATAATTGCTGTCTTTGAAAAATGTTTGTAGCTATGAAGGCTAGAGATGATGTCATTTTGCTGCTACAGGTAGAGGCTTCTGTGTGTTTGACCTTTTAAGTATTTCTATTGAGATTCTAAATACCAATGTACCAAAATATATCTACCATTATTTATCCAACATGTTCAAAATAAAACAATATTCCACTGTGTCATTTTATATTTTTATACAGTTTTAATCTCTGGTTATTTTAATGGCTCAGTTGCCTTTTAATACACAAGAAACATATATTGGTTTAACTAAATGGACAATGTTGTTCATTTTAATTCAGTCTCATAATTTAAAATGATCATCTAATCCATTTCCTTGATACTAATATTAGATCAACACCAGCATTACAATGCACTAATATTTAAGCAAGCAAACATGCTTCAGTGTAACTGAGGCTTTGTGTTTTTATTTCTCTGTCATTAGTCATTGGAAGGACTGATGCTGAAGCTGACACTCCAATACTTTGGCTACCTGATGGAAGAACTGACTCATTAGAAAAGACTCTGATGCTGGGAAAGATTGAGGGCAGGGGGAGAAGGGGACGACAGAGGATGAGATGGTTGGATGGCATCACTGACTCAATGGACATGAGATTGAGCAAACTCTGAAAGACGGTAAAGGGCAGGGAAGCCTGGCATGCTGCAGTCCATAGGGTCACAAAGAGTTGGACATGACTTAGCGACAGAACAACAACATTACCTTATATTTTAAAACCAGTTTCACTTGAAATATAGATTATGAACAAGTTGGATCCCTCTAGAGTTATCTGTTGTATATGAGACATACTGGTGCATAGTGCATATTTTTGCAACTCTTCCAGGATGTGGCAGATTAAAGCTGCCATAATTATTTGATGTTTTTCCTATCATGTCTTAGAAAGCTCTGGATTGTTTAAATCAAAAGACAGCAGCAGAGATGATACTGTGCCAATTTCTGGGGCAGCCCTTAGGAAAACTGGCAGCCTCCCCCTCCTGTCTGTTGGAACTACATGGCCTATTAGATGGACCCACATGGACTCGGCCTTTCAGCTCTACACTAGGGCCAGGCTGGCACCCAGGAAGTGACGTGATTCCAGTCATACCACAGGGAACAGAAGAAATACTCAACAAATTACTTACCCAAAGAACTTTGAATTTTACTAAACTGTTGTTGTTTTAAGCCACTAAGCTTTGAGCATTTTGCTATAGAACAAGAAATAATCAGAACATAGGGCTTCTCATGTGGCTCAGTGGTAAAGAATCCACTTGCCAATGAAAGAGATGCAAGAGACCCAGGTTTGATCGCTACGTTGGAAAGATCCCCTGGAGAAGGCAATGGCTACCCACTCTAGTATTCTTGCCTGGAGACTTCCAGGCACAGAGGAGCCTGATGGGCTATAGTACAAGGGGTTGTGGAAGAGTCGGAAACAATTTGGTGACTAAATAACAAGGGTAAATGGTGTGAATCTCGGGCTTGACACTCCATTTTGCGATTCTCTTTCATGGAACTATTTCAGGACCATTCTAATAACTAGGCTACAATAGGTCAAACATCTAAACATCAGAAAATAATTAATTATAAGAATATAGAGAAATAATTAAATAATTAACTCCTCAAACCTAGGGCTAAAGAAAAATCTCAGGGTTGCCAACCAAGTATTACCCTATGTTTATGTTTGTTTTAGAGATGTCAGGTCTGTTATTTCTAGCTCACTGATCTAATCACTGAATAGAACAATCTGACTTGTAGACTTTAAACACCTATCTTAAACATCAAAACAACACAAACATACTCCGAGTACTTCTCATCACCAGTTTTATAAGTCATCTTACAAAGATTCTGTGAGCTAAGCAGTGAATTCACCTACCACCCACAGGCAGCTGCTTCTTGGGAGGAATTAATCTTCAATGGCAATAAAAAAATAAAGTAAAAATGGAATGAAAAAGAACATGCATTTCAGTATTCACATATTGTGTATATATGTGTATAAATAATTCAAGCATATGCAAGACTATTGATTAGAATTCAAAATGAAGAGTGCTCAAAGAATTCTCAGAATGACAATGTAAAAACATATAAGAAATTCTTTTTCTTCTTGGTTTCTTTTAAAATTTAAAACTGAAGCTAGCATGATTTAAGAAATAAACATGTTAAAGGGTATAGAATCTTTGGGAATTCCTAGCATTACTAATAAGTTTTGGAGAAAGTTAATCTTGTTTTCCTTTAAGAAAAGCATGCAAATCTTCTGTTGGTTGAACAATTTAATTAAAAGTATAACATATTTCTAAAGTATACAAAGTATAGCATATTTAGAACACACACTAAACATTTTGAAAATAGGGTACATCATGTATCATTTCTGATAGGGAAGCAGTTATTGACAAATAATTTGAATACCAGACCATTAAGTACCTTTGAATTTGATGGTCTCTCTATAGGATGTAAGGGTAGGGTGTATATGTGTATCTGTGTGTGTGTGTGTGTGTGTGTGTGTGTGTGTGTATATGAGTTGCTCACTCATGTCTGACTGTGACCCCATGGACTGTAGCCCACCATGCTCCTCTGTCCATAGGATTCCCGTGTAAGAATACTGGAGTGGGTTGCCATGCCCTTCTCCAGGGGATCTTCGCGACCCAGGGATCGAACCCGAGTTTCCTGTGTTGCAGGCTGATTCTTTACCATCTGAGCCACCAGGGAAGCCTCAAGGATAGTGCACTAGTTATCTGTTATAGGTGACACACTAACTTCAGGTTTAGCAGCTTAAAATTGCAAGCATGTATAAATGCAGAGTATCTGGTGATCAGGAATCAAACAGGCTGATGATAATTTAGTTTCTGATGAGGTTGTGGCAAGCAGTCACCAAGCATCTGAAGATTTACCAGGGCTGATCTGCTTCTGGTAATGGCTCACTCACATGGCTACTGGCTGGATGTCTCAGTCCCTCACTGGCTGTGGGCAAAGGCCTTAGTTCCTTGCCTGTGTATCTCTCCTGACACAGCAGAGGGACGGATCAGAGAGAAAGGAAGGCATTGCAATGCCTCTTATGGCTTAGTCTCTGCAATCACATACCACAATGTGCAATTATTGTAGTCCTTAGAGGTGAGCCACCCAGTCTACCCTGGACTCAAGAGGAGGAGAATTAGGCCCCACCTACAAGCAATACCAAAGAATTTCCAAATGTATTTTAAAACTGCCACTGTTGGACTGGATGAAGCACAAGCTGGAATCAAGATTGCCGGAAGAAATATCAA
Organism: Antilocapra americana; assembly: GCA_007570785.1. Classification (NCBI taxonomy): domain Eukaryota; kingdom Metazoa; phylum Chordata; class Mammalia; order Artiodactyla; family Antilocapridae; genus Antilocapra; species Antilocapra americana. The sequence goes on from ML661346.1 coordinate 15,837,893, forward strand.
TAACCTCAGATATGCAGATAACACCATCCTTATGGCAGAAAGCAAAGAAGAACTAAAGTATCTCTTGATGAAAGTGAAAGAGGAGTGTGAAAAAGTTGGCTTAAAGCTCAACATTCAGAAAACTAAGATCATGGCATCTGGACCCATCAGTTCATGGCAAATAGATGGGGAAACAATGGAAATAGTGACAGATTTTATTGTTTGGGCTCCAAAAGCACTGCAGATAGTGACTGCAGTCATGAAATTAAAAGATGTTTGCTCCTTGGAAGAAAAGTTATGACCAACCTAGATAGCATATTAAAAAGCAGAGCAATTACTTTGCCAACAAAGATATGTCTAGTCAAAGCTATGGTTTTTTCCACTAGTCATGAATGGATGTGAGAGTTGGACTATAAAGAAAGCTGAGTGCCAAAGAATTGATGCTTTTGAACTGTGGTGCTGGAGAAGACTCTTGAGAGTCCCTTGTACAGTAAAGAGATCCAACCAGTCAATCCTGAAGGAAATCGGTCCTGAAAATTCATTAGAAGCACTGATGCTGAAGCTGAAACTCTAATACTTTGGCCACCTGATGCGAAGAACTGACTCATTTGAAAAGACCCTGATGCTGAGAAAGATTGAAGGCAGGAAGAGCAGGGAACGACAGAGGATGAGATGATTGGATAGCATCACTGACTCGATGGGCATGAGTTTGAGTAAACTCTGGGAGTTGGTGATGGACAGGGAGACCTGGGGTGCTGCAGTCCATGGGGTTGCAGAGTCGGGCACGACTGAGCAAGTGAATTGAACTGAACTGAACTGACTGCCGGGCTCAAAGACTCACCAATAATCAGTGAGTCCATTGAATCAAATTCCAAGAATCAAACTCCATTGGTTTGTTTGGTGACTGCCTAGTGCACACTGCATGGCTTTGAGTCATAGGTAGCATATAGTTCTGAAGACTATATTGTTTCAAGGGTTGTTTCTGAATTCACATTTCTCCAGTTCCACCACTCAGTCTCACAAAAATCAAATACTTTCTCTCAAAATGTAACTTCATATTCTGGCAGTGTGGGAGCAATTCAAGTCAAGGTACTATCTAGATCAGAGGAAAATAACCAGCACTGAATTGCCATTCATAGATTTAGAAACTTTTTGTTTAGATGCAATAAATGCTTCTTCTTTGTTTTCTTTGTTAAGGGAATTTGGTTTTACTCCTGAGAAATATCAGTATCTGATTTGAATCTAAAATATATTTTAGAATTAACTACACAGAGAAGGTTTTATGACACTTCTTAAGACAGGTCACAAGTATTTAATTATCTGTGTTAAAAATCCTGTAACATTTCATAAAATAGAGAGTTAATGAGTAGGTATTGTGAAAAGATGGAAATAAACTGATTTTTCTAAATTAAGGGTCAAGGAATTCTATGCCTTTAACTAAATGCATTGTTTATTGTGTGTGTGTGTGTGTGTGTGTGTGTGTGTGTGTGTGTGTGTGTGTGTATGTACTAGTTGCTCAGTCATGTCGGGCTGGACTCTTTGCAGCCCCATGGACTGTAGTCTGCCAGCCTCTGTCCATGGAATTCTCCCAGAATACTGGAGTGGGTGGCCATTCATTCCTCCAAGGGATCTTCCCAACCCAGGGATCAAACCCTGGTCTCCTGCATCGCAAGCAGATTCTTAACCATCCAAGCCACTAGGGAATAAGGCTTTTTATTGTTGCTATTTCAAGAGAAGGATGGGAAAGAGGGTTAATTTTCAAGATGCATGTGGATACAAGCGAAAACAGAAAAGAACAGCTATCAAATGTGATGCGGTTCCAGTGTCGGGCCACTCTTACTGTCCCTCTCACAGGCTGCACCTCTGTCTCTCGTGGCATTTTCATTTTTTCCTGCATGTGTGCTACATTTTCCTCTCTTCCTCCCTCCTAACCAGGCTCTTATGCTTACTCACAGTTTCTATTCCCTCCCAACTTGAGCTGGCCTTTGGTGTCCGAGCTGCTCTCACCCCTCTGTAAACCATGCATTTCTGCTGTGAAGTCACTCCTCAGCCTAGGTTCTGTGTTGTGTAATTTGGGTCAGGACCTCACCCATCCTTTCCATCAGCCCTGACTGGGGTAGACGTGGGCATAGGGAGTTGCGAAAGCCTGCCTCTTCAGGAGGAGACCTGGGAAACCTCTCAGGAGGTTTTCGGTGGAACAGACATTCTGAGTCCTTGTTCAAGCAGAACAATCTTTAAGAAAATAGGCGAGTTTATGAATACACTATTTTAGTCCTACCTTTCTACTAACTTCCTATGTGACCTCAAGGAAATCATTTTATACATAGGTTTTATCTGTCAAAGATAAATTCATTTTGGAAACTAAATAGACATATTGAAGGCTTCTTTCTGTGAAGCCATAGCTAAAACTTGTGGAGTTCTAAAAGATGCTTAAGAAGTTTGTTTACCTTCAAAAGCTTCTAGTGATTAACAGGACGAATGAAGCACGTAAACAAATGGGTAAATATATAAAGTTTTTGTACCTTAAAATACTTAACGTGTAAAAACATATAAGGCAAAAATGACTTTTTTAAAAGAGAGAAAATTTAAATATATAGGTGTTAGAATTTAAATTAAAATTGGATAAACTATTGTTATTCTTCTGATATTTCTCAGCCATATATGACTCTTTGTGACCCCATGAAATGTACCTCACAAAGCCCTCTGTCCATGGAATTCTCCAGGCAAGAATTCTGAAGTGGGTTGCCACTTCCTACTCCCGAGGATCTTCCTGACCCAGGGATCAAACCTGGGCCCCCCAGCATTGCAGGCAGATTCTTTACCATTTGAGCCACCATAAATCACAGAAAATAATATCTTCCTTAAAAACTTTATAGAAAATACAGTATTTCACCTGATATAATATGGGTCAAGCTTGAAGGGGAAAGATTGTAGGACCACGTTTTGAAAAGAATAGAGTCCTATGGGAATACAGGCTCTCTTATGAGTAAACAGTGACTTAGGAATTGATGACTGACTAAAAAAATTTAAAGAGATGCCTTGAAATTTTAAAAATGGTATATAAGACTCTCAGACCTTCTCCAGAAGAAATCTGTAGCTAAATTCAAATTCATTTTCCTAATACTTTAATAGCTATTAGAACTTCCATTCAAAGGGAAATAGTATGAAAAACAATATGTCATGGACCAAGCTATGCTGCTTGCTGCTTTATGTTGTTGTACAAGTCTTAATTTCCAAGGCCTCAGTCTTCCTTGAAAACATGAAATGACGTAGACCGAAGAACTTGAAAATCTGTGTAGCTCTGTGATTCTATTGAGTCTGGTCCAATTCGTCCAAGTTACCTATCATTACAGAGGCTGTGGTGTATACATTTTAGCACCAAACCACAATAACAGGGCACAGGAGCCACAATGCCTCCTATTCTGTTCTGTTACTAATTTATCAGGGGCTAAAAGCAACCAAACTGAGAATCCCAGGCAGACAATGGTGCCTTTGAGGGGCAGGATCAGCATCTTTAAAGGGAAAGCATCACCATCCTAAAATAGTGGCAGAGCACATGGTCTGAGTGCTCTAAAAGACAGCACTACAAAAAAGGTATTCTCAGCTTAAATGCCCTTAACACAAAAGCTTCTAGTTGGGATTTATAAGGGAAAAAAAAAAGAAAATAGCTCCCAAGAACTTTATTTCACCAGTATCCTTTTGTATGTGTGCTGCTGAGGAGGGGGTGGGGGTAAGGGCAAACTCTGATTTGCCAAAAATCTAACAATACTATGTTTCTTGTTTAGAACAAAACCCTAACGTTTTGCTAATGAGGATAAAGAGAGCAGAAGAGAGATTTCTGTGTTCTTGCCTGGTTTGGCAATGGAAAGATCATGCGTACGGCCATACCCCTTCAGTGTGTTCAAGTGACAGTTCCATGTCTCCCCCTTCTTCTTTCCTTGACACTTGGATTTAAAACAAGTAAACAAGCACACAATACTATATGTGTGGATGTGACAATTTAATTTGATTTGAAGGGTAGCAGTTAGACTCAAAAGCAAACAACTCTTGCTAATTATGCCATTTATATATTATCCTTCACCAACATCACAAGACGTGATGTTGTATTTATTTGGAGAGTTAGATGAATTAATGGTCTTTCAATTTAAAGAAATGTAAAAGATAAATGTAAAAGTAACCTTTTAATATCCCTATCAGGTTGGCAAGGCACTTGGTCACAGACTCTCAATACTAAAGTTCTTTAATTGTAAAAAAATTCTATACAAACGGCAGACATTATTATTACCATAAAGAAGGCAGATAGCAAAGAACTGATGCCTTTGAACTATGGTGCTGGAGTAGACTCCTGAAAGTCCCTTGGACAGCAAGGAGACAAATCAGTCAATCTTAAGGAAAGGGAAATCAACCTAAATATTCACTGGAAAGACTGATGCTGAAGCTGAAGCTTCAGTATTTTGATCATCTGATAAGAACAGACAACTCATTGGAAAAGTCCCTGATGCTGGGAAAGGTTCAGGGCAAAAGAGGGCATCAGAGGATGAGATGGCTGATCAGCATCATGGATGCAATGAACATGAATTTGGGTAAACTCAGGGAGATGGTGAGGGCAGGAAGGCCTGGAGTTCTGGGGTTGTAAAAAGTCAGACACGACTGGGAGACTGAACAACAACATTATTACCATATACATATATGTAAGATTATTGATTGGAAGAAAAATCTCCTATGATAAAAAAGGAATGTGTTTTTTAAATCTATGTAGAGGACCATGAACTACGAAAGAACATTTAAATTTTAAATAAGAAAAACATATTTTCCAATCTTTTTTTTTTTGTTGAGATTTATGTCTTTGAAGGAGCTATGCAGTTAGCTGAAGATTACCCTGTACAGGGGTTTCTTTTTCTGCCATACTGTTAGAATCTTCTTTACTATGTTTATTTTCACTCTACCTTTAATGTTTAATCATCCACAACTGAAAACATTTTTTCTCTGGCCCATTACTGTCTCTATATAACAAAATAAATCACATAAGAACTGAGAGATGTTCATAGTTCATAAGAATTTTTATCTTTTAGAAATAGCTGTTGCCCCAGCATTCTTAAATGAAAGATTCCAACTGCAAATCCATTTTAAATAATAAAAGATTTAAAGCAGGAAATAAAAATGCAGCTTATATAGATGGTAGTACTGAGACTAGGGAGCCTATTTTTGGTGGTAGATAGAATAGTTGGATGAATGGATGTTTCTGGTAATAGGATATTTAGTATAGCAGAACCAAGAGGTGAAGATAATGCAACCCAATGTGGGTCCCATCATCAGTCTAAATTAGTAACAAGGATCACAACTTTTCCTCAACAGGAGATGTGATGATGTAAATGAGATTCTACAACAGAGTAAGAACATGAAACTGATGTGCATGCGTAGTTTATAGATTCAGGTTGATGGCTTAATACTCATAGCCCGTATGTTTCTATGGAGCACTGTGAGCTTTCTGGTTCATCACATTGTGCTAGTAATGCTGGCAAGGCTGGAGGGCTGGATTTGGGATCGATTAGGATTGTGCTAATCATTGGAAGGACTGATGCTCCAATGCTTCGGCCACCTGATGTGAAGAGCCGACTCATTGGAAAAGATCTTGATGCTGGGAAATATTGAGGGTGGGAAGAGAAGAGGATGACAGAGGATGAGATGGTTGGATGGCATCACTGATTCAATGGACATGAACTTGAGCAAAATCTGGGGGACAGTGTAGGACAGGGAAGCCTGGCGTGCTGAAGTCCATGGAGTCACAAACAGTCAGACATGACTTAGCAACTGAACAACAAGGATCTTACTGTTCTGGTTAGCACGAAAGTGAAAGTGTTAGTCATTCAGTCCTGTCCCAGTCTTTGTGACCTCATGGACTGTAGCCTGTTCGGTTTCTCTGTGCATGGGATTTCCCAGGCAAGAACACTGAAGTAGGTTGCCATTTCTTTCTCCATGGGATCTTCCTGACCCAGGGATCCAACCTGGGTCTCCTGCATTACGGGCAGATTCCTTACTGTTCTAGTTAGCATAGTATCATATTATATTATAATGGCTGGTATTCATGTAATATGGTACAGAGAACAGATTATAAGTGACTGACAACCCTACTTACAAATGCTGTGTATTATATATTTCCACTGATAAAATTCATCTCTTGTTCCACAAAGGCATGTTCTAAAACTGCACAGACATGATATTACTCAGCTGTTACTAGTAAGTGGTCTTTACTTTCTCTTCCCTTCCCTTCCCTCCCTCCCTTTTGTTCATGTTGAAGAAAGTGTGTATGCATTTTTACAAAGATATATCTGCATATTAGTAATTTCATTTTGCACTCACAGATAAGCAATATGATACTATATGGAGTTATTTCATATTTTACTTGCAGAATGATTTTTAGAGGGATTTCAATCATTGGAAGCATACTTATATTTCATCGAATTGTGAAAGACTGTCCTAGATTTGAACATCTATGTCCCTTAATTTCGTGGGCTTGAGCAATGCGCTTGGGTGGGACTTCGGTTAGTAAGACAGCATCATAACCTGTATACTCTTGTGCATAAACCGCCCAGGATCTGAGGTAAAAGGTAACTTGCTGTGTGGTCACTGACTGCCTGCTTGCTCCAGGAGGTAGCACCTCACCCCACCGCCAAAAGGTGACAGATTTACACTTCAGTTTCTTCCTCTGGATTCTGGCATTCTATTTAGAAGGTTCCTTGCAGGAATTATACAATGATCTGTCCTGTTTTTGGCGATAAGCTCCAAATTTTAACCTTGCTTTCTCCTCTTATAACAACTAAATCCTGCTTTCATATACCTTGTCGGAGTTTGGGGTTTTTTTTTTTGTTTTTTTTTTATTAATAAGATGCTTACCTCCTCAAATCTATGAAAAAGCTTCAGTGATTTATAGTTATTCCAAATTCAAATGTGTTGGAAGAGCAAAAAAGACCCTTTATGAACTGACTCTTCCCTACCTGGCTTTAAATTGTTTTGATCACTTGCTACTTGTTCTCTTTAACATCAGACTTACAGCTTCTCACATTCTGCTGTTTTGCCTTGTGTGTGTAGCACAAATGCATTTTTGTCTACTTTGAAAGGCCTTCTCCTTTGCCGTAAATAAATTTCTCTTTGTTTAAAATTCAGATTAAGCATCACTACCTCTGAAACGTCCCTCTACCACCTTTTGGCAGAAGTAATGGACACTTTGTATGTTACAGTTGCTTTGAATATACTTAACCCCCATGGTTTTGCTTTTTTTCATTCCATTTTAAAATGTGTATATATCTTTTTGAATCTTAAGGCAGACACCACAACTCGCAATTCTATATAATCCTAATTCCTACCACTCGCCCTGACATAGAGTGGGTTAATCAATAAAAAGTCTTTGGGCGAAAACTTGTTGAACTAACATTTAATTCTAAACTTTCTTTTCCCAGTGACAGAACACAAGTTACTAGGTCACAATTCAGTATAAGCCATTTCTTCCCCTGAACTAGGCTTACACTAAAATCTTTCCACACTTTTCCTCTCTAATTGTTTTTCATTCAGAAAGAGAAAAGCAACATTTAGTAAGCATTTAATTGCAGTAGGCCTGGAAGAAGTCAAATAAAGTCCACGTGTGGAAATTTAATAGTTTCAATTCAAACAGGGTCTCTGCTTGTTAGAACAGCCACAGTTTCTCTGCCTCAGATATCTGACAGAAGATAAGAAACAACTATGAAAATACAAAATATCTTGAGAAAATCAACTAGCAATTTTTAATAGCCTTTAACAAACCAAAATGTCAGTGATGTTCTCCCAGTTAAGATTAGAATTCCAAAAGTTTGGAAACACACCTCCAAAGCTAGTTCATAATGATGATGAAGCTAATCAAATTTTAGGACAATGAAAATTCTAAGTAACAAACTAAACTGTCATTTAATCATGTATTTTAAAGTGTTTTTCTAATTGTTCATTCATAAAGAGATATTTCTTTATTCTTTATGAATATAAATGCAAGAATTTCTGAAATCTCATTCATAATTTTAGTTGCCAGCCTGATATCTATTAGTACACTGAAAATATTGTGTTCTTTTTTAATACTCAAAAATCAGAAGGTATTAAATTCATGTTGCTGTGATGCAGTAGTTGAAGCTTTACTATTTCTTAACGGATTAGCACAGTTACATCAGCCCTGCTAAGAACTATAGCCTCACTATTTAGGGACAGAAATGTTTTTGATCAGTGATGCCACATAGCTCCTTATTCCTTATAATAAAGTCAAGTAAACCTGCTTATGATTGTTGTTGAGTTGTAGAACTACATATATTCTTACATCCTATCTCCTCCTCTTAAACAAACTTTTTAAATTGGGTAAACATTTCTTGAAAATCTACTTTTTTCCAAAAAGAAACTTTTTAGTTAATAAAGACATAAAACTTGAGTTAAATTACAGTAGATTTACAAGATAGAATATTAAACACTACTGAAATTGCATTAAAATATATTTACAGTATAAAGTAGATGCTGAGGGTACATTTTAACTGAAACTTTGTTTTGCAATGTTATAAACCCAGTACTATTTCAAATTTATATTGTATGTATGTAATATACATGTAATAGTAATTGAAGTATACACTAAATTATTAGAAGGATTATACTTATTACTAGATCATACTACTATGCAATATATCTATTTTTCCTGAAGTGCATTTCAGTATTACAAAAATGATATTAGCATTTAGAAAACATTATATGCTGACCACTTTGTTAGGATCTTTCCTGTGGATTATACTAGTTAATACAACAACCAAATGGTGTAGGTTCTATTATAACTTCCATTTTAAAGATGAAGAAAGAGAATATTTAAAAAAAATTTTTAAGTTTATTTTGAAAAAAATAAACTGGAAAATTCTATTTCTATAATATTACTTAAACAGACTTTCTCAACCTACATCTGTGGAGAGAATTATTGATTTTTAATTTTTTAAATAAATTTATTTATTTATTTAAATTGGAGGCTAATTACTTTACAATATTGTAGTGGTTTTTGGCATACACTGACATGAATCAGCCATGGGTGTACATGTCTTCCCCATCCTGAACCCCCCACCCACCTCCCTCCCCATCCCATCTCTCAGGGTCATCCCAGTGCACCAGCCCTGAGCAACCTATCTCATGCATCGAACCTGGACTGGCGGTCCATTTCACATATGGTAATATACATGCATGTTTCAATGCTATCTTGCAAATCATCCCACCCTCGCCTTCTCCCACCAAGTCCAAAAGTCTGTTCTTTACATCTGTGTCTCTTTTGCTGTCTCGAATATAGGGTCATCGTTACCACCTTTCTAGATTCCATATATATGCATTAATGTCCTGTATTGGTGTTTTTCTTTCTCACTTACTTCACTCTGTTAATGGGCTCCAGTTTCATCCACCTTATTAGAACTGCTTCAAATGCATTCTTTCTAATAGCTGAGTAATATTCCATTCTGTATATGTACCACAGCTTTCTTATCCATTCATCTGCAGATGCACATCTAGTTGCTTCCATGTCCTGGCTATTGTAAACAGTGCTGCGGTGAACATTGGGGTACACGTGTCTCTTTCAATTCTGGTTTCCTCGGTGTGAATGCCCAGCAGTGGGATTGCTGGGTCACATGGCAGTTCTATTTCTAGTTTTTTAAGGAATCTCCACACTGTTCTCCACCGTGGCTGTACTAGTTTGCATTCCACCAACAGTGTAAGAAGGTGCCATTTTCTCTGCACCCTATCCAGCATTTATTGTTTGTAGACTTTTGGATGGCAGCCATTCTGACTGGGATGAGATGGTACCTCATTGTGGTTTTGATTTGCATTTCTCTGATAATCAGTGATGTTGAGCATTTTTTCATGTGTTTGTTAGCCATTTGTATGTCTTCTTTGGAGAAATGTCTGTTTAGTTCTTTGGCCCATTTTTTGATTGGTTCGTTTATTTTTTTTGGAATTGAGCTGCATGAGATGCTTGTATATTTTTGAGATTAATTCTTCATCAGTTGCTTCATTTGCTGTTATTTTCTCCCATTCTGAAGGCTGTCTTTCACCTTGCATATAGTTTCCTTCCTTGTGCAAAAACTTATGTTTAATTAGGTCCCATTTGTTTATTTTTGCTTTTATTTCCATTACTCTGGGAGGTGGGACATAGAGAATCCTGTCGTGATTTATGTCACAGAGTATGTTTTCTTCTAGGAGTTTTAAAGTTCCTGGTCTTACACTTAGGTCTTTAATCCATTTTGAGTTTATTTTTGTGTATGGTGTTAGAAAGTGTTCTAGCTTCATTTGTTTACATGTGCTTGACCAGTTTTCCCAGCATGAAGTGTTAAAGAGATTTGTCTTTTCTCTACTATATTCTTGACTCCTTTGTCAAAAATAAGTTGTCCATAGGTGTGTGGATTTATCTCTGGGCTTTCTATTTTGTTCCATTGATCGATATTTCTGTCTTCGTGCCAGTATTGTACTGTATTGATGACTGTAGCTTTGTAGTATAGTCTGAGGTCAGGCAGGTTGATTCCTCCAGATCCATTCTTCTTTCTCAAGATTGCTTTGGCCACTTGAAGCTTTTTGTATTTCCATACAAATTGTGAAATTATTTGTTGTAATTCTCTGAAAAATACCATTGGTAGCTTGACAGGGATTAAATTAAATCTTAGATTGCTTTGGGTAAGTATACTCATTTTCACTATATTGATTCTTCTGATCCATGACCATAGTATATTTCTCCATCTATTTGTGTCCTCTTTGATTTTTTTAATCAATGTTTTACAGTTTACTATATATAGGTCTTTTGTTTCTTTAGGTAGATTTATTCCTAAGTATTTTATTCTTTTCATTGCAATGGAAAATGGAATTGTTTCTTTAATTTCTCTGTTTTCTCATTATTAATTTATAGGAATGAAAGTGATTTCTGTGTGTTAATTTTATATCTTGCAACTTTACTATATTCATTGATTAGCTCTAGCAATTTTTTGGTGGTGTCTTTAGGGTTTTCTATGTAGAGGATCATGTCATCTGCAAACAGTTAGAATTTTACTTCTTCTTTTCCAGTATGGATTCCTTTTATTTCTTTTTCTTCTCTGATTGCTGTGGCTAAATCTTCCATCACTGTGTTGAATAGTAATGGTGCGATTGAACACCCTTGGCTTGTTCCTGACTTTAGGGGAAATGCTTTCAATTTTTCACCATTGAGGATAATGTTTGCTGTGGGTTCATCAAATGTGGCTTTTATTATGTTAAGATATGTTCCTTCTATGCCTGCTTTGTAGAGCGTTTTTATCATAAATGGATGTTCAATTTTGTCAAAGGCTTTCTCTGTATCTATTGAGATAATCACATGGTTTTTATCTTTCAATTTGTTGATGTAGTGTATCACATTGATTGATTTGTGAATACTGAAGAAATCTTTCACCCCTGGGATAAAGTCCACTTGGTCATGATGTATGATCTATTTAATATGTTGTTGGATTCTGTTTGCTACAATTTTGTTGAGAATTTTTGCATCTATGTTTATCAGTGATATTGGCCTATAGTTTTCTTTATTTGTGGTATCGTTGTCTGGTTTTTGTATTACGGTGATGGTGGCCTCATAGAACGAGTTTGGAAGTTTAACTTTCTCTTCAATATTCTGGAAGAGTTTGAGTAGAATAGGTGTTAGCTCTTCTCTAAATTTTTCGTAGATTTCAGCTGTGAAGCCATCTGGTTTTGGGCTTTTGCTTTTTGGAAGATTTCTGATTACAGTTTAGATTTCTATGCTTGTTTTGGGTCTCTTAAGATTGTCTATTTCTTTCTAGTTCAGTTTTGGAACGTTATACTTTTCTAAGAATGCATCCATTTCTTCCAAGTTGTCCATTTTATTGGCATATAGTTCCTGATAGTAGTCTTTTATGATCCTTGTATTTCTGTGTTTTCTGTTGTGATTTCTCTATTTTCATTTCTAGTTTTGTTGATTTGGTTCTTCTCCCTTTTTTTCTTGATGAGTCTGGCTAGTGGTTTGTCTATTTTATTTATCTTCTCAAAGAACCAGCTTTTAGTTTTGTTGATTTATGCTATAGTCTCCGTTCTTTCTTTTTCATTTATTTCTGCCCTAATATTTATGATTTCTTTCCTTCTACTATCCCTGCGGTTCTTCATTTCTTCTGTTTCTATTTGCTTTAGGTGTAAAGTTGGGTTATTTATTTGACTTTTCTCTTATTTCCTGAGGTAGGCTTGTATTGCTATGAACCTTCCCCTTAGCACTGCTTTTACTGAATCCCACAGGTTTTGAGTTGTCATGTTTTCATTTTCATTCATTTCTATGCATATTTTGATTTCTTCTATGATTTGTTGGTTATTTAGAAGTGTGTTGTTTCACCTCCATATGTTTGTGTTTTTAATAGTTTTCCTTTTTTCCTGTAGTTGACATCTAATCTTACCGCATTGTGATCAGAAAAGATGCTTGAGATGATTTCAATTTTTTTGAATTTACAAAGGCTAGATTTATGGCCCAGGATGTGATCTATCCTGGAAAAGGTTTGGTGTGCACTTGTGAACAAGGTGAAATTCATTGTTTGGGGGTGAAATGTCCTATAGATATAGATTAGGTCTAACTGGTCCATTGTATCATTTAAAGTTTGTGTTTCCTTGCTAAATTTCTGTTTATTTGATCTATCCATAGGTGTCAGTGGGGTATTAGAGTCTCCCACTTTATTGTGTTACTGTTAATTTCCCTTTTCATACTTGTTAGCATTTGCCTTACATATTGCAATGCTCCTCTGTTGGGTGTATATATATTTATAATTATATGTTCTTCTTGGATTGATCCTTTGATCATTATGTAGTGACCTTCTTTGTCTCTTTTCACAGCCTTTATTTCAAAGTCTATTTTATCTGATATGAGTATTGCTACTCCTGGTTTCTTTTCATTTCTATTTGCATGAAGTATCTTTTTCCAGCCCTTCACTTTCAGTCTCTATGTGTCCCTTGTTTTGAGGTGTGTCTCTTGTAGACAGCATATATAGGGGTTTTGTTTTTGTATCCATTCAGCCAGTCTTTATCTTTTCGTTGGGGCATTCAACCCATTTACATTTAAGGCAATTATTGATAAGTATGATCCCATTGCCATTTACTTTGTTGTTTTCGGTTCGAGTTTATACACCTTTTCTGTGTTTCCTGTCTAGAGATGATCCTTTAGCATTTGTTGAAGAGCTGGTTTGGTGGTGCTGAATTCTCTGAGCTTTTGCTTGTCTGTAAAGCTTTTGATTTCTCCTTCATATTGAATGAGATCCTTGCTGGATATAGTAATATGGGTTCTAGGTTTTCCTCTTTCATCACTTTAAGTATGTCCTGTAATTTCCTTGTGGCTTGAAGAGTTTCTATTGAAATATCAGCTATTATCCTTATGGGAATCCCCTTGTGGGTTATTTGTTGCTTTTCTCTTGCTGCTTTTAATACTTGCTTTTTGTGTTTGATCTTTGTTAATTTGATTAATATGTGTTTTGGGCTTTTTTGCCTTGGGTTTATCCTGTTTGGGACTCTCTGGGCTTCTTGTACTTGGGTGGCTATTTCCTTCCCCATTTTAGGGAAATTTTCAACTATTATCTCCTCACATATTCTCTCACGGCCTTTCGTTTTGTCTTCTTCTTCTGGGACTCCCATGATTCGGATGTTGGGGCATTTAACATTGTCCCAGAGGTCTCTGATGTTGTCCTCATTTCTTTCAATTCTTTTTTTTTTCTTTTTTCCTCTCTGCTTCATTTATTTCCACCATTCTATCTTCCACCTCACTTATCCTATCTTCTGCCTCAGTTATTCTACTGTTGGTTCCCTCCAGAGTGCCTTTGATCTCAGTTATTGCATTATTCATTACTGATTGACTATTTTTTTTTATTTCTTCTAGGTCCCTGTTAAGCATTTCTTGCATCTTCTCAATCCCTATATCCAGACTATCTGTAACTCCATTTTGTTTTCAAGATTTTGGATCATCTTTACTATCATTATTCTGAATTCTTTTTCAGGTAGACTCTCTACCTCCCTCTCTTTGGTTTGGTTTGGTGGGCATTTATCATTTTCTTTTACCTGCTGAATATTTCTCTGCCTTTTCATTTTGTTTGGATTGCTGTGTTTGGGGTGGCCTTTCTGTATTCTGGAAGTTTGTGGTTCCTCTTTATTGTGGAGCTTGCTTCCTGTGGGTGGGGTTGGATGAGCGGCTTGTCAAGGTTTCCTGGTTAGGGAAGCTTGCGTTGGTGTTCTGGTGGGTGGAGCTGTATCTCTTCTTTCTGGAGTGCAATGAAGGGTCAAGTAGTGAGTTTTAAGGTGTCTGTGGGTTTGGTGTGACTTTGGTCAGCCTATATTTTAATGCTCAGGGCTATTTTCCTGCGTTGCTGGAGAATTAACATGGTATGTCTTGCTCTGGAACTTGTTGGCTCTTGGGTGGAGCTTGGTTTCAGTGTAGGTATGGAGGCTTTTGGATGATCTCTTGTTGATTAATGTTCCCTGGAGTCAGAAGTTTTCTGGTGTTCTCAAGTTTTGGCTTTCAGTCTTATTCTTACAGTAGCCTGAAAACTTCTCCATCCATACAGCACAGATGATAAAATACTTAGGTTAATGGTGAAAAGATTTTCCACGTGAGGGACATCCAGAGAGGTTCACAGAGTTACATGGAGAAGAGAAGAGGGAGGAGGGAGATAGAAATGACTACGAGAAGAAGAGGGGGAATTAAAAGGGGAGAGAGCAATCTAGCCAGTAATCAATCCCCTATGTGTGCTCCATAGTCTGGAAGACTCAGAGAGAGTTAAGTAGAGAGGAGAAGGGAGAGGGAGGAACTAGAGGTAACCTGAGAGAGGACAGAGAGAGTCAAAAGGGGAGAGATCAATCTAGCCAGTAGTCACAACCCTAAGCAAAAATGGGTACTGAGATTTTATTCTTAAAGGTGCAAAACTGGTAAAAAATACCAAAAAGCAAATATTAAAAATCTAGAGTAGAAGTTAGATTCTCAAAACTACAATATTAAAAATACAAAATAAAATCAATCACAAAAATTATTAACAAATATATATATATATATATATGAAATTTGCTTTAAAAACAGGGTCTTTTTTTTTACAAAGTAATAAATAGTAGGTTATAAAAATGAAAATTAAAGGAGTAATAATGAACTCAAAAATTAAAAAGAATTTAAAAGATAATAGTAACTATATATATAGAAATTTCTCTGGAGCTGTTGAGGGCAGTGTGGGGTCAGTGCAGTTTCAGTTAGTTCCTTGTTTCAGCTTATACTTCTCCTTAAGGTCTATAGGCCCCTTCCAATGGTTAGTCAATGCTAACTACAAGGTTTTAATCTGTTGCACCTATCACTTCCAGAGCAGTTCCCTCTTCTTTGTTTATTTTGGCTTTCTCTGTTTGCAAGTTGCTTCAGTGTCTAATTTCCACCTGACAACAAGGCGGTGAAGGTGGTCACTTATTTAGGGCTCACTTGTTCAATTGTGCTGTGGGGAGGGAGGAACACTTCAAACAAATTATCACTGGTATGTGCAGGGAGTGCTTGCAGTGTATGGACCACACTGGGTTTCTCCAGCTCATGGTGTATGTGCTTTCCCAACCAGGTCCTTGGAGAGTGCACTGTCCCAAATGGGCTGTGCATCTTAATCACCTCCCAGGTCTGGCCTCTCAGTTTCCTGGTGCACCACGAGAGTGCCATTTCAGGTGTGCTGTGTCTCCTCTGGGGAGCTGATCTCTGGCTTCAACCCTCCTGGCAGATGTCTACCCTCCAGTATCCCAGTAAAACTTGGGTTAGCACCTGGGAGCCTGCTCACTGTTTGGTGGAGGATGCCGAGATGGGTGGGGCTGAGATTGCCCCTCGCCTTTCGGCTCTGGATGTTGCCTGCCTGCCTCTCTGCCTCTGGCAGAGGGATGGGCCAATCAGCAGCCGTCTAACTCTCTTTTGGTATTCACTCAATCCTTTGTTCCGTGAGTGGTTCAGGCTGCACCTTAGGTTAGAGTGTTTTGTGAGAAAGTTCTCTCTCTCTCTCTTTTTCTTTTTTTCTCTCTCTGGCTATCCCACAATTTGGGTTGCTATCTCATATTAGCTCCCTCAGATTTTCCTCAGGGCATTCAGGCCAGGTCCTTATCCTAAGCATGCAACCTGTGCCTTGCTGTTCAGTCCCTGCTCACTGGTAGCAGATGTGAGCATCTGGGCAACTTCTCCACTGAGAGTTGTGGTTAGGTGCATATTCTGTCCCCCCGCCACCCCCGCCACCACCCCCTGGATTATGTTGCCCTCTGAGATTCCAGAACTCCCAACAGACTCACTGGTGAGACGGTTTCTTGGTGTTTGGAAACTTCTCCTTCTTCATGACTCCCTCCCCAGGATAGGTCTCATCCCTAACTCTTTTGTCTCTCTTTCTGTGTTTTGTATTTTGTCCTACCTCCTTTCGAAGAGAATGAGCTGCCTTTCTGGGTGGCTGGTGTCCTCAGCCAGTGTTCATAAGTTGTTTTGAGGAAGTTGATCAACATTCAAGTGATCTTTTGATGAATTTGTGGTGGAAAAAGTGGTCTCCTCATCCTATTCCTCCACCATCTTAGGACCACCCAAAATTATTGCTTAATGTTAAATTTAAAATAACTTATTAGCAACAACTACTTCCTAATATGTATATTTTGTTGATTTGACCATTTATGTACACCAAGCTATAAGTACACTCATAAAATGTACTGCCATTGCATAGGTGCTACAAAGTTGAACAAGACATGAAACTTACTAGTGCATCCAGAAAGTTACTGATTGTATCACAGTTACTGCTATAATAGAAAAGCCAGGAAGTGGTAATGGACCTAAGTGGTGGGAGGGATGCAGTAAGTAAATGTCTTATAGACAGGATGTCCTTTTAGGTGATGAAGATACTCTAATCTAGGGGTTTAGGCTACTCATCCTATTCATCTTTCTCAAAGGCATTCCAAATGCAGCAGACTGAGAACTGACAAAGAACTAAAATTAACTTTACAACAGTTTAGCAGAGGTTCAGTTCAGTTCAGGTGCAGAGTCATGTCTGACTCTTTGCGACCCCATGAACTGCAGCACTCCAGGCCTCCCTGTCCATCACCAATTCCCAGAGTCCACCCAAACCCATGGCCATTGAGTTGGTGATGCCATCCAACCATCTCATCCTCCGTCATGCCCTTCTCCTCCTGCCCTCAATATTTCCCAGCATCAGGGTCTTTTCAAATGAGTCAGCTCTTTGCATCAGGTGGCCAAAGTATTGGAGTTTCAGCTTCAACATCAGTCCTTCCAATGAACAACCAGGATTGATCTCCTTTAGGATGGACTGGTTGGATCTCCTTGCAGTCCAAGGGACTCTCAAGAGTCTTCTCCAACACTACAGTTCAAAATCATCCATTCTTCATCCATTCTTCAACGCTCAGCTTTCTTTATAGTCCAACTCTCACATCCATGCATGACTACTGGAAAAACCATAACCTTGACTAGATGGACCTTTGCTGACAAAGTAATGTCTCTGCTTTTAAATATGCTATCTAGGTTGGTCATAACTTTTCTTCCACAGAGTAAGCGTCTTTTAATTTCATGGTTGCAATCACCATCTGCAGTGATTTTGGAGCCCCCAAAAAACAAAGTCAGCCACTGTTTCCCCATCTATTTGCCATGAAGTGATGGGACTAGATGCCATGATCTTAGTTGTCTGAATGTTGAGCTTAAGCCAACTTTTTCACTCTCCTCTTTCACTTTCATCAAGAGGTTCTTTACTTCTTCTTCACTTTCTGCCATAAGGGTAGTGTCATCTGCATATCTGAGGTCTCCCGGCAATCTTGATTCCAGCTTGTGCTTCCTCCAGCCCAGCATTTCTCATGATGCACTCTGGATATAAGTTAAATAAGCAAGGTGACAATATACAGCCTTGACGTACTCCTTTTCCTATTTGGAACAAGTTTGTTGCTCCATGTCCAGTTCTATCTGTTGCTTCGTGACCTGCATACAGGTTTTTCAAGAGGCAGGTCAGGTGGTCTGGTATTCCCATCTCTTTCAGAATCTTCCACAGTTTACTGTGATCCACACAGTCAAAGGCTTTGGCAGAGTCAATAAAGCAGTAGATGTTAACTAGACTTACTCTCATGATCATTTTGCAATGTATACAAATAAAGCAGAAATAGATGTTTATCTATTTCTTGCTTTTTCAATGATCCAGTGGATGTTGGCAATTTGATCTCTGGTTCCTCTGCCTTTTCTAAAACCAACTTGAATATCTGGAAGTTCATGACTCACATATTGCTGAAGCCTGGCTTGGAGAATTTTAAGCATTACTTTACTAGTGTGTGAGATAAGTGCAATTGTGTGTTAGTTTGAGCATTCTTTGGCATTGCCTTTCTTTGTGATTGGAATGACAAACTTACCTTTAGCAGAGGGTAAATGTTATTTGAGAAGGGAAATGTTATTTGAGACAAAAGTCTCATAGACCACTTTGTGGATGACAATTCAGCTGGGTTGGGCTCACTGATGGTTATACATACCAAGCTGCATCTGATGACTCACAATATACATGAATTGGACCCCAATTAAGTATGTGCCAAAGATGGACATTAAATGCTTTTCACTTTTGAAATCGATGATGATGCATATTTTGGGAAGGTAATTTATGTATGTGGGAAGATGTTACACAAGTAATTTAGAGAAACAAAGAACACATTTATGAGACAAATTCAATTTAGCAGGTTTGAGATATCCTTGACCTTAATAACCCTGATAACAGTCAGCATTTCTGGATTAACTTTAAATAGTTAAACATCACATCATATTTGTGTTAAAACATTTTTAAAAAGATCTATGTTTGGAACTGCCTTTTCTGTACTATTAGAAATTATTCTGTATACATCAATGGACTGGTATAGGTTTTTTTTTTTTTTTCAAAAAATTTCCTTTAGAAAGTGACAGCAATTAGATGTTAGAGACCTCTTTGCCTACTGACCCAAAAATTTGCAATGTCAGAAATCATTATTTATAATTAGTGCAAGTATGCAGCTGAGCATTCTCTTCAACCACTGTGGGAAGCCCTTCATGAAATTTATCTTATGTAACAGGCAACACCTGTGAGCCAGCTTTCCCAGGTCTGTGTGGTATCACTTCTTATCTATCCAAAGTGTGTACTTCATTGAGCACTGGAGCATAATATTTTGGAAGAGCAGAGAATATATAACTGGACAAACTTATGGAATGATATAACTTCATACATTAACATGCTGACAATATGGGCTTTACGGCATCTAGACTCTAAAAAGTGAAATGAATAATGAGAGACCACTGCTTGAGCACTAATATCTTGTACTAAAGAATATGAGAGGGGATAAAATTTGATTTGGATTTCATAATCTCTTATGGTAACTAATGATATTCAAAAGAGGAGAAGGAGTCTGAACTGAGAGTCGGGTAAGCATTCATACATGGAAAAGTTTACTTAAAAATGACATTCATGTATACTGTTCACTGTCCTACACTCTCATTTTTGTAGTCCTTTGGGAAAGATTGAGGACAGGAGGAGAAGGGAGCAATGGAGGATGAGATGGTTGAATGGCATCACCGACTCAATGGACATGAGTCTGAGTAAACTCTAGGGAACAGTGAAGGACAGGGAAGCCTGGTGTGCTGCAGTCCATGGGGTAACAACGAGTTGGACATGAGACTGAAAAACAACAACTGTATTGCATAACATTTTTCACATCGTTTTGGATGGAAAACTTTTGTAAGTTCATAAGAACTTTTTCATAAGTTCATTGATCATTAAATGTCTGGATAAATTCTGAGATTCCAGATTGTTTTTCAATAACTGCAGTTATAAATACACAAGCATATTACAACTTAACATATTTTAGTTATTATTAGAATTATAAAATACATGCCAAAATCTAAGACAATGTTAGAAAAATGTTTCCATTGACAAGAAGGCACCAGAAACATATAACTGGGAATGTCAACCCACTCCTGTATTCTTGCCTGTGAAATCCCCATGGACAGAGGAGCCTGGTGGGCTACAGCTCATAGGGTCACAATAGAGCTGGACATGACTTAATGAATAAACAACAACAATGAGTTCCTGAATTCTACATTTCAGTATTTTCTAATTAAGTTAGTGTTAATTCAGTCAAGTAGGGTTTGTGATGCCATTTTTTCTTATCTCCAGAGTTTTTAATGGACATTTTCTAGGAACTTTTAAGTTGTTCTAAATGTGTTACCATAGTTAACAACTGGTAGATGCACAACAAAGATGTGTTGAACTAATACTCATTTATTGATTGTGGGTTTTCATCTATATCTGTTGCATGGGCTACATGACTGCTATGGAAGCCATGTCACTGTAAACACATGATTAGAGTTCATGGTTCACATGATAGTAGACCTTCACTAGGAATAACTGACAACTGTAGGCCTCGTCCAAAACATTTAAGTGAAGCAATCTTTTAAACTAGGTGGTAGAGTAATGAGAGAGCAACAGAGAAAGTAAGTGCAGAGATTTTTTTCAATAAATGGGTCCTAGAACTTGGTGACAAATTGTTTTATTACTATACAACATGAAATAATATCAGATTTCATTAATATGCTTAGATCTAAGGCATTTTAATAATTTTGGTTTAATAGAAGGGTCATTTCCAATGAGTTGAGGCTCACAGAACCTACTGAGGCTCACAGAACCTACTGGGAAACATGTCTGAAAGGTCAGAATTTTAAGCACAACTTAATCCCATGGCATTGTCTCATTTTCACCTTAGTTCTTTTGGAGTACACTGGAATGTGTAATGGAATGGAAATGGTACAGGCAACTGAGACTATAACATGTTAGGAATAATAGAAGCTTTCTTTGCTAGTTTTCTTAAGATTCTTATGATCCTAATGTTATCAGGATCAGAAATGGAGAGAATGACAAATACCACGTCTAAGCCAAGAAGATCACGTTTGTGGGTATATAAGAAAAAGTATCTTGAACTTTCTGCTGGCTGGGAAGAATTTGAAGGTGTTAGAACTCCTGACATTCTGGAAATGAGGCATCTATCTGAGTTTTTAATGTTAATAATCCTAGATACCTTTGGTCTGGGGGAGATTATATTTATTACTTTTCAATACTTTTTCGTGCCATTGTTGTTTAGTTGCTACGTCATGTGCACTCCTCATGACCACATGGACTGCAGCATTCCAGGCTTCCCTGTCTTCACTGTCTCCCTGGGTTTGCTCAGACTCATGTCCATTGAGTTGGTGATGCTGTCCAACCATCTCATCCTCTGTAGCCCTCTTCTACGCCTGCCTTCAATCTTTTCCAACATCAGAGTCTTTATCAATAAGTTGGCTCTTCATATCAAGTGGCCACAGAATTGGAGCTTCAGCATCAGACCTTATAATGAATACTCTGGGTTGATTTCCTTTAGGATTGACTGCTTTTGATCTCCTTGTAGTCCAAAGGACTCTCAAGACTTTTCTCTAGTACCACCACATTTATGGTATATTCCATAAACTGAATTATATACTAAGTTCATGGAGTCGCAAAGAATCAGACATGACTAAGTGAGTAACACTTTCACACTTTCACTTGCACACTCATAATTTGAAAAGAACTCACTCAGGAACTGATTGTAAGAACAGATATTAGTAGTTAGGCCTCACTCATAGTTGCTGTGTTTTACTTCTGACCAATTATATACTCCCAGGAATAAAGTACCCCTTGCACTTTTAACCATTACCTTCTCCTAGGTTCTTCCTCACAACATTTCCCATGCTTTTCTGTTCCCCTTTTAACCCCCCATTTAATTGACACCCTCTTTCTACTCATTTTACCTTCATCATTTTATCCTTGTAGAGTAACCAAAGTCAGCCTGTGCTTGTTAGTCAGACTCCACGGGCAATTCCCTCAATGTTTTCGTTGTTTACATAAAAGCATCCAAATGTATAGCAAACAGACCAGCTGGAAACCTCCCCACAGACAGACGTACCCAAACAGGAGGTTCCTTGATGTGTTGTGGTGGGTCAGTCTGGTTCTGCTACCAGAAAGCACAGCCCACACCCATATGCACTGTTGCTCCTGAATGCAAGGCTTGCGATAGCATCCACGCAGGCTGGGTCTCAGCCAACACTCAGCCTCTAGCACATACAGTGATACAGAAAGATGTGACGACAACAGAGTTTTGGAGTACTGTTTGTAGCATGCTGTTCTTTGGCATAGCTCTTCAGGATCTAAGAACAGATTTCTCCTAATTTCCCAAGACACATGGTTTATTATAGAAACAGTCTTTGAAAATGTCTATAGATCTGGAAGCAATTGATAGATTTAATATTAAAGTCAACATTTACTGTAGATGTCTTAGAAATTGTTTTGAAATGTTGCAACAGAGACTCATGCTTGAAAAAACCACCTAGTTTTTAGTGCTTTTTCAGAGTGAGGGAAGAATATTAGTAATGAGACAAATGCACTGGTACTTTAATTGGAAAAATGCAGTGAAGATTTATGAATAAATGTAAAATATTTAAAACTGAAGTAAATGTTTTTGAAGGCATTCTAGAACACAGGCAATTTCTGAAGACAAAATATTTGAAAAAGTATGCATTTATATTAGATACCATACTAAAATTTTATTAAAAATAAATGCTTCAGGTAATGTTCCAGTTTGAGCATTATAGATATGGACGAATCACACAAATTTAACCAGAAAATATTTTGTTAAAAGTGATTTGAAAGAGTAATCACTTAAAAATTTCTAAGTCATGTTAACATGCCATTATAAAAAAGGATAATACCATTAAATACTGCCTGAATGTTAGTTTTTTTAATTCCTTTCTTTCTTTATCACTATACTTTAAAAAGAAAAATTCCACAAAATTGTAACAAAAGCAATTCTATAAGAGTAGTGGGTTAGAGAGACATATTGTTAGCCTCTTCTAAGCAAATGTCTTGATAAAATATAAGTGTGGCTTTGTAAATCTGTCAAGAAGGTCAAGAAGCAATAGTTAGAACTGGACATGGAACAACAGACTGGTTCCAAATCGGGAAAGGCTGTATATTGTCATCTAGCTTATTTAACTTAAATGCAGAATACATCATGAGAAACGCTGGGCTGAAGGAAGCACAAGCTGGAATCAAGATTGCCAGGAGAAATATAAGTAGCATCCGATATGCAGACAACACCACCCATATGGCAGAAAGCGAAAAAGAACTGAAGAGCCTCTTGATGAATGTGAAAGAGGAGAGTGAAAAAGTTGGCTTAAAACTCAACATTCAGAGAAACAAGATCATGGCATCCGGTTCTATCACTTCATCGCAAATAGATGGGGAAACAATGGAAACAGTGACAGACATTTTTAGGGGTGTGGGGCTCCAAAATCACTGCATGGTGCTTGCAACCATGAAATTAAAAGACGCTTACTCTGTGGAAGAAAAGTTATGACCAACCAAGACATTAAAAAGCAGAGACATTGCTTTGCCAATAAAGGTCCGTCTAGTTAAAGCTATGGTTTTTCCAGTAGTCGTGTATGGATGTGGAAGTTGGACTATAAAGAAAGCTGAGCACCGAACGACTGTTGCTTTTGAACTGTGGTGTTGGAGAAGACTCTTGAGAGTCCCTTGGACTGTGAGGAGATCCAACCAGTCCATCATAAAGGAGATCAGTCCTGGGTGTTCACTGGAGGGACTGACGTTGAAGCTGAAACTCCAATACTTTGGCCACCTCATGTGAAGAACTGACTCATTGGAAAAGACCCTGATGCTGGGAAAGAGTAAAGGCCAGAGGAGAAGGGGGTGACAGAAGATGAGATGGCTGGATGGCATCATCAACTCAATGAACATGGGTTTGAGTAAGGTCCGGAAGTTGGTGATGGACAGGGAGGCCTGGCATGCTGCAGTCCATGGGGTCACAAAAAAAGTCAGACACGACTGAGCAACTGAACTGAACTTGAAAATTTGTATGATTAATATCAAGAAAAAAAAGCTGTATTTTCTGTCCTTTATGTTTGCTACTCTGGGGTGGTCAACCTGAACTACAAATTCAGTAATTGACATTCAGAAAACGTGCAAAATTAAATGCTATAACCCAATTCAAATTACATGTAACACTGTTATAAATTTGGCATATGTCACAATCAACATGGAAAGACATGTATGGAAAGATGAACATAAACACAGCGAAGGAAAAAGAGGCTCTAGCTTGACCCCAAAGCCCAACACAGGTACAGGGTGAAAAGCTGTATTCCTTATTCTGAGCAACCTCTGGTTTTCAAGGCCCTGCATTCCAAGGAAGAGATTTGGAAAATAGAGGAGTGGGCATTATATCTCTTATCCCTCTTTGGGAAAGACATTAAATTGAATTCCAGAGACTTGTTGAAAGTTAATTATTTCATCTTCTACAATTTGAACATCTTGAAAAGAATGACTTCTTAGATTTAACTTTTGGCGTTGGAAAACATAGATTCTGAGAGCTCAGTGAGGACAGACCAATCTGTTAAGAAAGACTAGTTTAACTTATTGCACAAAGAACCTAAGTTCTTGGTGACTTACAACGAAAAAGCTTATTTTTTTTTTCTTCTGTGCTGCACATTCAAGATGAATTCTAAGTTGGCTGCATATTTCCTTCAAACTATCTGGGACACTGGTGGCTGTTATGATGGGGGTGGGTGGAGACATGCTAACTATACATTGCTTCTTGAAGGTTCTGCCCAGAGGAGACACCAACTACTTCTGCTCATATGCTGTTCAGCAATAAGGGTCTCATGTCACACAGGAGGTCAAGAGGTTATAGGAGCAAATGTATCCTTTTCTTCTATCAGGGGAATGTTTGTGAATAATAATACAGTTTACCACAGAAAGCATAATAAGGCAACCTAATTTCCAGGAGTTAGGTAGAGCTAAATCAGGGAATGTCAGACTCTTGGATGGACTGGAATTGCATAGTCAAGGAAAATGATCACGAATAACAGACCCATTGTGCCCCCTACCCCCAGAGTACTGGGGAGGAAGTGTCAAAACACCACACTATCTGAAAAGTAGACAAATGCTGTTCATCATTAAATCCAAAGACAAGCATTAAATTATTTCCTAACATATAAATTTAAGGAGTTTCTTTATTATTGACCTAGGTCCAAGAAAGAATTTCATTTACATCTCAGGCAGACATGAGTTTGAAGTGAAATTGGTCCTAAAATGTCTTCTCAGATTTTGGCTCTTTCCTTGGTAATCCCAATTGTTTTGATTCAGGAATCTTAAATCTCCCTCAGGGGGTTCCCTCATGGCTCAGCGATGAAGAATCCTCCTTGAAATCCAGAGGTCATGGCTTTGATCCCTGGTCCAGGGAGATCCCACATGCTGCAGAGCCACTGAGCCCATATCCTGCCACTAAAGTGCCCCAGGGCTCATACTCTGCAACAAGAGAAGCCACTGCAATGAGAAGCCTGCACACCACAACCAGGGTAGCCCCCACTCCCCACAGCTAGAGAAAAGTCCATGCAGCAGCAAAGACCCAGCACGGCCAAAAATAGATAATACACTTAAAAACTCATTAAAAAAATACTCCTTAGAGGAAATTCTACAGTCAGTCTTATAGATACCTATAGTTTTGGCCTAATAGAAGTTTGAAATTCTCTCTACCATTTTTGTTTTGATGAGAAAATTTTTCAGTATAATCTCTTTTACACAACGCAGACAAAAGTTTCAGTTTTAAAATTTTATTTTCAGAAATTTTTATAGATTTCTAATCATAAGGAGCAGGAATACATCCAGGTAATTTATTCAATGTAAGCAGAAAATTCTGCCACTTCTAGTAAAATCACAAACCCTATAGTAGGCAACAATGATCTTGTTGCCCTAAACATTTTGCTTCTCTAAGCAACAGATCATAAGGTTATTTTAGACAACAAAGCAAACACTGGCCAGAGAGCCAAGAGCTAATCTCAGGAGTTTCAGACAGACTAACTTCTGGAAATTGTTAGTAACATCTACTATTTACTTCCTATTCAATTCCTTCACAAAAGAGGCACAATCTCTGAGGGGCAAATGTATGCTTTTGCAGTCTGAATGTTATGTTTAACATAATATGCTGTGAAAAGCAGCAGAAATTATGACAACTTATTTTGCTTGCGAAAATTCACTTTGGTTTAATTTATTTTTGGTTTTAAAAAGTAATTGTTAATGTCTTTGGGAACATGTTAACTATAATGTTGAAGTACAAAAGTCCTTCCCCATGAGAAGTCCTTTCTTTCACTGCACTTTTATCTATGGCAGATATGACATGACTGACTTATGTTGTCTTCTCTTTCTCCTGCTGGGTCTTCCCCTGCAAAGTGGTGCTGCACCATCGGCAGTGACTCAGAATGCAGAACAGGGTAAGGCTGTCTTTCTCACAGTATTTTAACTGCATTCAAGCTGTGAAAAGTGTTTCAGCAATACTCCCATTCTCTGTCAGCTGAACTCTGCTCGAATTCATATCTTGGCTTGACTACAATTCAAACCTGGTTCGTTTTAAAATAAACTGGTACAAAGTAAAAGGTATATTTCAGCAGTGTTTTGGAACTTTTAAATAGGGAACCGATCTTTGGACATATCTATTACCATTCTTTCTGGGGGAGTATCAATCCTTAAACCAGCAGGTGAAAGTACATGTTATCAAATGGCTCATTCTAATTCAGATCCTGGGTGGTCCTACTTATTGGATGAATTGTACTTTCATCCTAAGAAAACTATTTAACCCATCTGCACATGGAGAGAGCCTCTGCATACCGTCTATCTGATTTCAAACCACGAGATGAGCGGTTTCTGGTTTTGAAATCAGATTTCTCAGAGGTGCTGGTCTTGACAATGGCTCCTACTTCAATCATTCCCTTCTCTAGGAGATCTTCCTCATGCAGGGATCGAACCCAGGTCCCCCATATTGCTGACAGATTCTTCACAGTCTGAGCCACCAGGGAAGCCCTCATTAAAGACAGTATAAGTATGCAGAGCTTTGGCCACTACTGGTTTCATTTGGGACCATCTTTACATGATGCAAAATGCCAGATCAAAAATTATTTATCTAGTGTACTGGGTCTTCTGGATGGTCAAACCACAGATTGAGAAAGCGAGAATGATTGTGTCTAAATTATTCTTAGTATGAGAAAATAGAAGGAAAAAAATTTTCAGTAGACACCTACTGATATGTCCTTGCAACCTTTTTGTTTAAAAATAATTTTCTTTTTATATTTAAATTATAGGTACTGCTATTTGTTGAACATGTGCATTTAGTGCATACATTATACTTAGAAACACCAATCACTGAATGGTTTGGAAATAAAATTTCTTTTATAAATTTGCTCACTTAAAAATAGAAAAACTCCTCAAATATCATGTCAAGAAAGACAATTTACCTAAATTTGCAGCTGTATGATAAAAATATCTCAGTGCCCAGCTTCTATTTGTACCTACCAGGATGAAGGTGAACAGAGGAAACCATGAAATCTCCCCATGGTTTCTGTATTTCATTCCATCATGGGATACACAATTTCATTTTCTCTTCTCTTCACAGGACAGGACCTAATTTCTCATATCTGTGGCTGACTTATTCTCTATGTCCTTTACCATTTATTGATTTTTTTTTAGCATACCATGTAAAATGTGCTCAATAAAGAAACTTGTAAAACAGAAAGAAAAAAATAAATAAATAAAACGCACGAATCACCTGACCTGTCAAATTCAAATTTGTCAATGGTAACATGATTTGGCTTTCTGGTGCTTTTCCTTTTTCTGCTTCTCATCTTTTCCTGGGCTTCCTTTTTAATTTTTTCTATCTGCATCCTTTTTCTAGGTGTTATCTTCCCAGCTTGCCTATAATCCATCTTCCACAGAGTGGACTGAGTTTAATTTCTAAAATTCTATAGTTTAAAACCCCTCCATGGCTTCCTACTTTGCTCTGAATAAATTTCAAAATCCTTATATGCTGTTCTTGCTGAATCTTTCACACCTTTCCTCTCTGGTTGTGTACAGTCTGGTTTTCTTACTCTCCTCGCCTTTATTAGTTTTCCATTGTTGAAACAAATTAACACAAACTCAGTGGCAAAGACAAATTGTTAATCTTTCAGTTCTGGAGGGAAAAAGTATAATAAAGTGGGTCTTGAATAAGCTAACATCAAAATGTCAGTGGACATGCTCCTTTCTGGGGGATATGAAGGGGAATCCATTCCCTTGTCTTTTGCAGCTTCCAGACACCATTTGCATTGCTTGGCTCCTGGGCCCCTTTCAAAGCCAGCAACTTTTGGCTGGGTCTTTCTCATGCCACCTTCTCTCTGGTTTTCTCTCTTCTAATTCCCTCTTCCAATTATAAGGAACCTTGAGATTACACTGGACTTAACAAGTTAATCCTGTATAATCTCTTTATTTTAAAGTCAGTGGATCTGCAGCCTTAATTCTTTCTGCAACCCTCTTCTCTTTTGCTACATAACAACATAATTCACAGATGCCAAAAATGAGGATGCAGTCCTCTTGCAGAGTGGGGAGCATTACTCTATTGTCTACACTCTTAAAAATTCTCTGGAAAGTCAAAGCTGGCTATCCACTACCCTCAAGAGCATCAAGCACACAGAGCCTGTGGTTACCTATTGACAGCCACTCTGATGTGAAGAGGGTCATACTGTGCCTAATGAATCATTTGAAATGTTGGAAATGTTGGAATATTGTTAATGGAAAGTATAAAAAATGAGGAGGACATGAAGAGGGTAAAGTTATTCAAAGTTTAACAAGGATAATAAAAACCTCTTCATTGTGATTTAAGAAATAGAGACAGTTTACTTCTCTTTTTATATAATTTCTCTGGAAATGTATCCTGTGTTTTATTGCAACTTGCATTTTGGTGGCTGTCTGTTATTCAGTTATTCAAAAGATTATCTGAAAATTTATTATGGGATGGCTTTGGGAGATAGTTTTGAATAGGACCTAAGACTGGGCTTTGAAGTGACTCACCAGTTCAGTGAGAGAATCAGATGAGTAATAAGAACAATTAGCTTAGGTTTCACAGGATCTTTATGGGGGCTAAAAAGAGGCTAACCAGAGTTACCTGATCTCTAGACTAGGGAAGTTCCAGAAATTTTTCCAAATGGAGCAGACCAGCTATTGAGGGATGGGATGTGTCATTGGGTACGACATTTCTTTTGTTATCTTTTTCCTCTCAAACGCCTCATGAGAGAAAGAGATCTTTCTCTTGATGATTACTGTTTCCTCAGCAATAGTCAAGTTCCTGGCACACAGTAAGTTTTGTATAAATATTTAATGAAAGTCAGTATGACTGCATGTATAGAAAATATACACTTTTTCTTTATGAAAAGATCATTGTACTGGATGAATCATTTGGTAACTTACTTTACTTTCAGCTAGCAAATATGTCACCACCATTGCCTGATCTCATTTTGGTAAAATTTAACCTCAAATAAATGTTTCATAGGTCACTTTATATTAGATTTATTTATTTAGAATTATAGAATAAAACGTATTATTTTCCTTTTATTTCTTAAATGAGCTTCAGGGACCAAAAATGTGTTTGAATTATAATCTTTCAAAGCTCCAAACCTGTATGTATCTAACATGAATCTGTTAAAAGGCATTTGTGCTTTAGATCTTCTCTCCATTTTCTATCTGAGTTCAGGGTTATGGGGCCTGCAACTTCACTTACCTTTTTCTTGGATATGGTTTTCTGGGTAGTTTACTTTTTACACACTCTCTCAAAACCATAGAACATGCTCTTGCTTCCCAGTAAATAAGTGTCTGAATCTTTAAGCCTCCCTCTAACTTGTTTCATGACCTTCCATGATTGGTTCTTTTCTAACCAATCCTCATAAATTCAATATATATTTATTCAAAGTTAGTGGAGATGCTGGCTGTGGAAGTGGATATTAGAGGAAAGGTAGGTAGTAGCAGGCAGAAAAAGTGAAAGGACATTTTATAAAAGTTCCAGGCAGGCTATAAAAATGCCTATGTGGAAAAGCCTAAACAAATGCAAAATTACATTTCTATAATAAGAATCATTTGGTCAATGTATCATAATCTTCTAGAATAGTTTTGATATGTTTTAAGAACTCAATATTAAATGGATGAATGGATAAATGACAGAGTGATTATATTAAAAAATGTTTTGGGGAAAAAGATTTGCTTCAGTACAGAAAGCTAAATAAAAAAAAACTATTGATATTAAGACTAATGTATTTCATTTAGACCAACAACTACTACAAAGTATTATCCCCATTTCAGCTCATCCTTCTTTATCTTTGTCCCTCCCTCCCGCCTTCTCTCTCTCTCTCTCACACACACAATGTATATCCACTGTGATAAAATTGTATGAATCAAACACTGAGTCACATGGTTTAGACTACATGGACAGGAGAGTATATGAGGAGTTTCTGGAAAGGCAGAAAAGGGGCGTCAGTTATAAACTCACCTGGGGGTGCTTTTACACTTGGCACCTCTCTCATATTGTGTTACAGGTCCCCATGGGGCACAACCTACATTCCTCATGCCTGAGACATACTGTCTATCAGGCTATCGTTAATAGTTTGTGTTATACTTGCTGATATTACTGAGCCCAAACAGAAACAAGACACCAACCAAAATCCCTGTGTTTATAACCATTTCTTGTTCAGTTGCTAAGTCATATCTGACTCTGAAACCCCATGGACACACCAGGCTACCCTGTCCTTCACTATCTCCTCGAGTTCACTCAAATTCATGTCCATTGAGTCAGTGATGATATCTAACCATCTTGTCCTCTGCCACTCTCTTCTCCTTTTGCCCTCAATCTTTTTTCTTTTCTTTTTTTTTTTCAATACTTGTCCTTTAATCCTAACTTTCTTAGGCATCCAGAATCCAGTTTTAGCAAATACATCATTCATAGAAATATCTCCTCTGAAGCTCTACTCTTTTTTGTTTGTTTCCTGGCTTTGAATAGTTTTACTTTTAGCTTCAACAAGGAACTTTAAGGGACTTCCTTTCAACTAAGGCAAATGATTGTTGAATTCACTGATTCACTTAGCAGAGAAAGTTATTAGACATTGGTTTATCAGTCAAAGATGACTTGTTTTGAACCAGATGAGTTTTCTTAAGGAAATCTTTCAACTGAATGCAGCTTTGATTGAATTTAACTTTCCTATACTATTAGGCATCGGAGTTTCATATGGCACACATTACCTACAATACACTTGACATGATTTTAATAGCCAAGGTTTTAAAAATAAATTACTGTACTTTTCCTTTAGTTTATCTGTGGCATTTGAAATTTTATTTGTTTTAATACATGCATCATCCTATAATTATATTTCCAAAAATGCAAAATCTGAGAATATATTTTTAAAATCGAAAAATAACACCAAAGAGAACAATCTCATTTGACTGACATATCAAGTTGCAATGAAATAGGAATAGCTTATCCTGTACAGAATTTTCCCTTGAAAGTCAAGCTATTTAACACCTATATTTCCCATATCCTACATATCCTGACAACTGGCAAGTCCTGAGATTCTTACCTAAAGAAAAATAAGCTCTCTCCACAGATATCATATCCAGCCAAAGACATCTTCATCTATTGTGCAGACAACAGAATTATTGATCTAGCTTATATTCTATCATTAATTCTTACCACTTAAGTAAACTCCATTCTTCTAAAGGTAATCAGTATTTTTTAAATATAAATTAGGGAGGCTTTATTTATTGTGATAAGAACTAGGTAATTTGGGCCAGTTCTACAAAGAAAATAAGTAGTGTATACATAAGTGTTGTATACATACATGTGCATATGCATAAGCATATCTGTATACATGTACATGCCCAGGTATACGTGTATATGCCAGCAAAGGTTCGTATTGTCAAAGCTGTGTTTTCCTAGTAGTCATGTACAGATGTGAGAGTTGAACCACAAAAAAGGCTGAGTGCCAAAGAATTGATGCTTTAGAACTGTGATGCAGAAGAATACTCTTGAGAGTCCCTTGGACAGCAAGGAGATCAAACTAGTCAATCCTAAAGGAAATTAAACTGGAATATTCATTGGAAGGACTGATGCTGAAGATGAAGCTCCAGTACTCTGGCCACCAGATGCCAAGACCTAACACACTGAAAAAGACTCTGATGCTGAGAAAGACTGAGGGCAGGAGGAGAAGGAATCGACAGAGGCTGAGATGGCTGGATGGCATCATTGACTCAGTGGACGTGAGTCTGAGCAAACTCCAGGAGACAGTGAAGGGCAGGGAAGTCTGGTGTGCTGCAGTCATGCAGTTGCCAAGAGTTGGACATGACTCAGCAACTAAACAACAAATGTGTATGCATATGTATGTGTGTGTATATGTATAAGTTCATCTACTTGAAGGCTTAGAAAGCTAATAAGGAAGTAAAGGAACTGGGTCACCCTCTGACTAAGACTGGAGATACCCAGGATAGTGGACTACTTTTACCCTATGGGCTTTCCTTCATTTTAGGAGGAATTCCAAGAGAGTGAAGAATGTTTCTATCACAGTCATGGGGCTGAGTTCCAGGCCACCAAAGTAGGTGGCTTGTGAAATACTGTTTGTCTTGGTTTGGGACCCCAAATGGCAAAACTCTAGCAATAAGAGCCAACTGAAATCATGCGACCCTCACAGGGACTGCATTCTACTTTGATTTTCTCAGTCTCTGCAATACTGTATTGCAACAAATATGAACAAACCAAAGTCGAAGACAACAAAATGAGCAAATTTCACAAATACTGAATAAATAAATCCAGATACAGAAGAATAAATGACTGAATTTATTTTAACACATAAGTTAAACTATAATGTTTAGGGATACATTCTTAGGTGTTAAAATTAGATGTAAAATCATGAAAGCATTTATCATCAAGGTCAGGATAAGGGTCTCTAATGTGGTGGTTCAAGGCTTGCAAATGAAGAGAGAACATAAGGAAATTTTCTGGGATGCTGCCAATGTTCTATATTTTTGGTGATGTTACACAGGTAATCACTCCATGATAAATCACTGCAGGGTATTTTTTTGCTTTGACACTTGTGTACAAGAGTGCTATATTTTGTCCTAAGACCAATGAAGTGTTTATTACATCACGTTGTTCCCTACTGAAAACCTACCAATAATCTGCCATTGTCTCCTCCTATTCTCATCTGTAAATAGCCTGCCTTCCCTCTGCTCATTTCACTCTAGGCACACAGAGTTCCTCGTGCTTGCTCAAAACGACAAAAATATTTTGCCCACATCAGGATCTCTGCAATTCAACTTCCTTCTTTACCAGCCATATACTTTCACTGGCTCCTACGTAACTGTTTCCTCATTTTTCTGCTTCAAAGTAACTGAAGCTTTCTTAGAGCAGCATTCCTTCACCATTCATTCTAAAGAGAAAGGCATCCATCAATTACTCTATACCATCTTGTATATTTCTCGCATATCAGAAAGCTCCATATAATGGAACCGAATTTATAAATTTTTGTATGTATTTACTTAAAGTAAAATATTTGCTATAATGTAAGATCTAAGACAGCATGTATTCTTTTAGCCTTTATTCTCAACACAGAATGAATCTTTGGCCAAAAAAAAAAAACATCGAGTCTCAAGATTAGTCTATTACACTATGGAAGTTAGGAGAAGCCCAAGATCTCATTGTATAATTTGGTTATCATAGATATGTTGCAAGGCAAAAAGAATATTTATTTATCCCAGCTATCTAGAATTATATTAGACATATTTTCATATGTATTCAAAATGTCTTTCTTTCTGGCATTCCTAAGTAAAGTATTTCTCTAAGGGACATTATGAAACATGGAAAGGGAAGGCCATAGGTGGTAATGACAAAGTTTAATTGTAATGTAACAAAGTGTAGTGAAAGTGAAAGTGTTAGTTTCTCAATCATGTCCGACTCATTGCAACCCCATGGACTGTAGCCTGTCAGGCTCCTCTGTCCATGGGATTCTCCAGGCTAGAATACTAGAAAGGCTAGAAAGGTCGCCATTCCTTTCTTCATAGGATCGTCCCGACCCAGGGATTGAACTTGAGCCTTCTGCATTGCAAGCAGATTCTCTACAGTTTGAGCCACCAGGGAAGCCCAACATGATGACAAACATGACTGTATTTCATTTTTATCTAAGGCATTGCATAGGTCCTTCAAGAAAATTTGTCTTGGTGTTTATGACTATTTTTCCCTTCGTGGAAAAGTAAGATGAATTTATGTTTCTTTCTTTCATTTTAGGAAGGATGTTTCACATAAAACCACATTCACTCCTCCACAATAATAAATGGATACTTAGCCTGAATTCAGAAACTATGTGTGTTTTATTCATTATTTATCCTTTTGACACTGTGCTTCTTTCTACTTCATTAAATAAAATAACTTACCTGTTATATTTACCATTTGAACCCTGGTTTACTTTCCCTTTTTTTTTTTCCCTTTGCTGTTTGATGTTTCTTTGTTCAGACCAGACCTGGTCTTGATCCAGCTGCACTGTGCTTGTGTTCAAGTTCAAATACATTCACTGAATCATGATGGTACTCTCTATTAACTTATAAGCATTAGAGAAAGTCAGTTTAAACAGGGATAGAAATCCCAAAGGTCAACTGCCACTATACTAAAACAATAGCTCCAGTTAAACACTGAAGTCATTTCTTTAGTTATGAAGAATGAGTGGCCAGGAGCCCTCTGAGTGCAGGCTGCAGAGTTTTTATGCAGTTTATTTTCAGTCTCTTTTTGCCATCATGAAAATCATGTGAGGACTTAAAAATCTATCATATATTAGAGGATAAATGCTATCATATACACAAACAATTCAAAGTTTTAATGAAATCCTAAATTAGAAGATGGATTTGCTTCTTCATGCTTATTTTATTTTTTTATGTTATATGTCTGTTAGTCTACATAGCTTCCTCTTGTAGAACTAGCATCACACACACACACACACACACACACACACACACACACACACACATCCTCGTATATACACAAACCTTAAGCAAAGAAGGAGGCTGCAAACAGATTTTTTCAAAAATAACAAATCAACCTGTAATTCTTCATGTTTAAGTTTATTTGCTTCAGGTTAAAATGACTAACCTGCAGATGAATTATCTTTTTATTTTTAGTTTTTATTTATTTATTTTTTTGAGATCTGCCTAGGCTGTCAGGGTTCTACATTTGGCATCATTATACCCAGTTAATGTAAGACAGCTTATTTTTTGCAGCTTGGTGTTTTATAGATTTTTTTTTATTGCACCATTAAGAGCATTTTGATTTCTGCAATATTTCCAGATTTTCTTGTCATAACATTCCACAGTCTCACTTTGTGTTAAGCCTCATAGCATTCACTTACATCCAGTTTTCTACCTCAGAAGGCCAGGTAATGAGATGAGCTTCAAGAAATTGCAGGTTTAGTTTTTTACATTAGAGTCCAAGCAGATTGTTTTCTCTTCAAACATTAGCCAAAGCTCAATTCACAGACATTTCCCCTGGTAAGCAATCATTGCCAGTTTAGTGTCCAGTAGTGAGTTCATAAATGTCATTTGACTTTCAATTTTTAAACTGAGAAATAAAATGTCTATTTTAATATGCTGTGAATTTTAATAGAAATTTTGTGGAATTTTTCAACTTCTCAATAAAGTAAAAAATTGTCCATTTATGACACAGTAGGCCTATTTTAAACCTAGTTAAAACTGTTATGAGTTTAGATTATTGATACTGACTACATCTGGCAATATTATAGAATCATTTCAATGACAGAAAGCAAACTCCAGTTTTGAAGTTTACATAGGTTATTACTGTATTATCTGTGACTTTTTACTCAAAGTACATACGTATCTCAAAAATACTATTTGAGATTTGTACCTCATTTCTTTCTTTGTTGTTACTAACAGTCATTATTTAGTTAATTCAATTCACTTGCACAATATTTTTTGTTTTGTTTGCTTGTTTTTTTCTTGCCTCATTTCTAATGATATCAAGTAGGGATCTAATCTCTTGAAGTTAGGTGTGAGGTTGACATGCGGGACAATAAGACAATCATGATTAGAAAGAATCAATTTTAAAGACAACTACTTTTCTCATGTATGTGGATATATGTTCACAATCACTGTTCAAATGCTGAAATTCAAAGCTTTCTGAACATGTTTAATGGCAATTTTCATTTACAGATCCAGTGGTTTGTGATCCATCAGATGGCCCTCTTGTCATTAACTTCAGAGACAAGAAGGTCTCCTTGGCAATGTTCTAATACATTGCATCAGTGCAATTTTAAGACTGTGGTTTGGTAATGAACTTATCATTGCAGTGATCCTTACAGTCTTTTCACGTTTCTTACTTTTAAAAAGAAATTTATTGGAGGATAATTGCTTTACAATGTTGCGGTGGTCTCATCAATGCAAATCAGTCATAATTATTTATCTCTATCCCCTTTCTCTTGAGCTTTCCTTCCCCATATTCTACCTATCTAGATTATCACATAATACCAAGCTGGGCTCCTTGTGTTATAGAGCAGCAGGTTTCTTATTTTAAAAGATAAATATTAGAAGGAAGAAGGTTCTGTAGGAATTGCCAGAGCTTGACAAGATGACTAGATCGCCAGCTTGAGTATTCTTTTCAGATGTTTGTATTTATTTATTTATTTATTTATTTTTATTATTGTTTTTGCCATACATTGTCATGATATCACCATGGGTTTACATATGCTTCCCCTCCAGAACCCCCCTCCCTCCTCCCTCCCCCCC